>CM053611.1:96381257-96453617 GCA_028646535.1 Procyon lotor
TTTAAAAAAAAAAAAAAAAAAAAGGAGATGAGAGATGTATCCTTAGAAGTTAGAGCCCACTGGTAAGAAGAGGCCATGAGATCAAAAAGCCAGGAGGAGAGTTCTCAGCACAGAGGGAATAGCATGTGCAAAGGCCCTGAGGTAGGAAGGGGCTTGGCATGTTTGAGAAGCCAAAAGATTGGTGTGTTTGTGCAGTGTGCAATAAGCGCTAGGAGAGGGTAGAAGATGGGTGGGGGGCAGACACAGGCCCAGATTACTTGGGGTTTGTAGACTGTGACCAGGAGATTAGATGTTTCTCATAGCTGTATTGAGCACACCTATTGTGTTCCCGGCCTTTTACAGACACTGTCTCTTTAAATCCTCATGTTAACCACCCAAAGTTGAGGTAATGACCAACACGTTAGAGATGACAACAATATGACATAAGAGCTCACAGGATGTGTTTTATCTCCCACAGTAAAGGGCAGAGCTGGAATTTAAATCCACATTTGTCAGACTCCAAAGCCCATGCAGCTAACCACTACCTCATGCTTGGTAAAAGGGTAGGATTTTCGCTGTGACAGGGCGAAAATCCCTCCTCTTCGCAGCCCTCAAATGCCTGTCCCTCCTCATTTCCCCTGCTCTTCCCCTCAGACATCTGTGGTATGTGTATAACTGGAGGGCAGAGCAAGATAGCCTCCCTAGAACCTTACATGACTCCCAGAGCCCAGGACTCTGCATCAACACACAGTCCTGCTATTTCCCACCATTCAGTGCAGGAGCTCCCCTGGGGTAACTCTCTCAGCTTCAGTGGACCCCTCTCTCCCTTCCCTCCAGGGAAGAAGGGGTGACTTAACATGCCTGGAGAGGTCGAAAGGAAGCCCCCTTCCTTCCCTTCCCTCCTCTCCCCTCTCCCTTCACTTTCCCTTCCCTTCCCCCTAGGGCCATGTTGCTCCTGCACAATATCCCTTCTGTTCTCCCACATCATGGCAGGCTCTGACCTCATGGGGGAGGGGGTGCCCCAGGGCTGCCTGTGGTGAGTGCATAAATGTGTCTGTTGCAGGGTTAGTATCAGACACACGAGTCGGCCATCTGACCCACAGCTAGCTCACTTCATGCTGCTTCCTGAGGAACAAACAGCATAGGAGACAGTTCAAGTTCAAGGGTGTGATGCCACTATGAGGCAGCCACTGCAGGCAGCCACTGCACCATCATCCACGGGCCTCTGCTCAGGTCCCCTGAGTGGTGGTTGGCACAACAGTAACAGTTGAGTTAATGATCTTAGCCCGGCTTACCTCCCTAAGTTCCTGGTGAGAACCAGCTAAAACGTGATAGTGAATGACAAGGTGGTCCATAAACCAAGAAGCCCTATTAATTAGGGTAGAGGGAGAAGAATACAATTAGTACAAAGATACAGACATGCTAGAAGTAAAAAGATCTCTAAGCCAGGAGTAGTCAGGGAATATGAGGAGGAGAGAGGAGGGGCAGCACGTCTCAGTACTACATAGCAGAGGGGCGGAGTGTTGGGGTTCAAGATCTGGGTCAGTGGTTTGGTGGCTTCCCTTACCAGCTGTGATTTAACATCTTGGCCTAAGTCTCAGTTTCTTCATCTGTGAAATGGGTGAAGCATCTGTTCTTCTGCCCACCCAGCTTCCATGCCCCTCTTCTAGTAAGAGGCTCCTCATTTTCCTTGCAAAACCACCCACTCCCCCTCTCAGGCCATGGTCTATAGCCGATTTCACCCTCAGGTCCAAGGCAGACATTTGACAGAGACCTGAACAATTTGAGCATGACATTATGCCCATAGCCAAGGTGAGCAGCTCAGAAACAGACAAGACACAAGAATGTAGTCTCACTCTGAGACTTTTACTGAAACTCTTAAGAGGGAATGTCTTCTGATTTTGAAGTGGGTGGATTATAAAACTGGAGCTGCTGGAAGAAAATTTATCAGCCTGATTGAGGCAGGCAGCCTGAGTGAGAAGCAGAGCCGAGGGATGGAGAAAATAAGACTAGGACTTGATGACATTTTTCTCAACTCCTGGATCTAGCCATACCTGAAGCTCAAAACTTTTCCAATGCAAATAAATAAAGTATCTTTATTTTGATGAAGCCAGTTTAAGATGTCACCTGTTACTGAGGGTTTCAACTAATAATTTATTTTAATTTAATTTAATTATATAGTGTTTAATTTAATAATAGATTCTAAGTGCTTAAAGCCATGCCTGGCACACAGCAGCCACTCAGTATCTGCAAGCCATTATCCTCAAGCTCATATGAGTCCACCTTAGTGATAAGGCCTGAACTGAAGATCTCAAGGAGGCCTGAGTTAAGTCTGTGTTATAGAAAGCAAAGAGAGCACTGCCCCTCTCTGTAGTTTCTTGCCTCCTACACGGAGCCTATGAAGCATCTTTGGTACTGGAGCCCCTGGCCACCGACCAACACTATCTGCCACATAAAATATCTGCTATCCTTGGGGCACTGAAGGAAAGGTCTCACCCCTTCCCATGCCCCAAAGCAGAGCCAAGGACTTCCTGCCTCAGTTACCTCGAAGTCAGGGTTTCTTAACTTTGGCACAATGACTGTTTTGGGCCAGGTAACTTGTTATTATAGAGACCTTCCTATGCATTGTTGAATGCTTAGAACATCCCTGGCCTCCACACCCTGGATATCAGTAGTGCCCCTAGAACAGCAACAACCAAAATGTCTCTAGACCTTGACAAATGTCCCCTGGGGCAGAAATCATCTTGGTTGAAAACCACTGATATAGATCAAAACCATGAATGCTCATTCCACATATGTTCCACAATGTTCATAACCTTGGTGGTGAAATGTACCACCCAAAGACTCCATAATTTCCAAAGACACAAGCAGTGTGAAGTTTGGAGAGTTTAATGGACAACTTAGAAATGTAAATTATGTGAGAGTGATGAAAACAGCAACCTGGATAAAAAATACAACAAAGTTTCAAAAGCGGGGCACCTGGGTGGCTCAGTGGGTTAAAGCCTCTGTCTTCGGCTCAGGTCATGATCTCAGGGTCCTGGGATCGAGCCCCACATCGGGCTCTCTGCTCAGCGGAGAGCCTGCTTCCCCCTCTCTCTCTGCCTGCCTCTCTGCGTACTCATTATCTCTCTCCTCTCTGTCAAATAAATAAGTTAAAATCTTTAAAAAACAAAAAGTTTCTAAAGCATTGTCATTGTCCAACTAAGTAGGAACTCCCCAAACACATAGCAAGAGATGACTATCAAGAAGACACATTTTAAGTATCAGCACCAAGATGTGGAAGCAAATAATATATTAGGAATGTTGATGTGGGGCACCTGTGTGGCTCAGTCAGCTAAGCCTCTGTCCTTGGATCAGGTCATGATCCCAGAGTCCTGGGATTGAGACCTGCATCAGTCTCCCTGTTTAGCAGCGAGTCTGTTTCTCCCTCTCTCTCTCTCTGTGTATGCTTTCTCTCGCTCTCACTCTCTCTTACTCTCTCAAATAAATACATAAAACCCTTTTTAAAAAATAAACTAATTTTTAAAAAAGGAATTCTTGATGCAATGTGTTAGATTGAACACTAGGGAAATAAGACTAGAAAGGCTAATTGGGAATGTGCTAAGGGGCCTGACTTTATCCAGAAAGCCAGCGGCTCCCAAACTATTTTGCCTGCACACCACATCAGTAACAAAATTTTGTGCATGCACTCACCCCTAATACACACACACACACACACACACACACGTGTTTATGTTTAAATTAAATTATACCAAGAACTACTTTCTAATATGCTGCACTCATTAGGAAACAAACATAAAAAGGAATGTGTAGAAGACAAAAATGAAGTAAGTAATATTTCCCCCAATGGAATTATTTTTCATTAAATAATATCTATTAATATCTATTAAGTTAATGTGGACCAATGTTATCTATCGATCAATAACTTATGTAACTTCCATAATCAACAAATGAACATACTATGTTTCCCAATGACAAGAAAAATTAAAAAATAAAGGATTGTCATTGTCACCATCATTATCATCATCACAAACTAATGTGTATTGGGTGCTATCAGGCAATTTTCACTTATTATCTTTTATAATCCTCACAACACCCCATAAGAGGGACAAATATTAGACATAAATCACAGATGGGTAAACAGAGGCGTAGAAAAGTCAAGTAACCTAGCCAAGGTCACACAGCCAGAAAGGGCAAAGGTATGTCTCACTTCACAGCCCAAAGTTTTAACCACTGTGCCATCCTTAGATTTTGTCTGAGAGTCCATCAACTGAGTTCTAAATTTATTTGATAATAATCATAAGTAACATCTAAGGAATTCCTGAGACGTAAGCCCAGATGGATGGATGGATGGATGGATGGATAGATAGATAGATAGATAGATAGATAGATAGATAGATAGATAGAAAGAACCCGAAATATGGAGCTCGAAGAGGTGCTAGATATCATTAAGGTCTGAGAGTCCCATCCTCCATCCTGGAATCTGGGCATGCCGACAGCTTACCACATGCTGATCAGAAGCCCCATTTGGCTATTAGAGTCATCCTAAGAATTCCTAAAATGTGATTTTATTATATAATCAGAAATATTTCTATATCTGAATCATAGATAGCAGGAAAGAAAATTGGTTACTATTTAGCAAATAGCCCAGAAGATAGCATCTTTCAAAACATGGGAAGGAAAGGAATCAGAAAAAAAAAGGCCCAGGCACTAAGAAGTGTGAGATCCTGCTCCAGTCTGATCTTGTTGCTCCCAATGAAGGTGGTAGATTATATGAGCCAACTTGGACAAAACCGTAAAAGGAAAAATACAACTTTCCTAAATTCATAGTCCTGAGGACACCATTAGAGGAAGATGTGTGTATATAAATCTATTTGCTTTTTCTAATTCTATGTGGATTGAACGTTCCAGAGAACTTCTTACTGTGGCCACCCAGTTGGCCAACCTCTCTAGAAATGGAAACGTTCCCATAGAGTCTCCTGAGATGGTCATGTGACCAGCAGGTGGCTCTGGAGAAGGCAAAGGAGCAGAATCACCGGCTTCCTGCATCCTGCCTGGACTGCGGCAAGAGTAGGAAGAAGACTGGGGCGCCTGGGTGGCTCAGTCGTTAAGCATCTGCCTTCGGCCCAGGTCAGATCCCAGGGGCCTGGGATCGAGCCCCACATTGGGCTCTCTGCGCAGCGGGGAGCCTGCTTCTCCCGCTACCATTCCCTCTGCTTGTGTTCCCTCTCTCGCTGTGTTTCTCTCTGTCAAATAAATAAAATCTTTAAAAAAAAAAAAAGAGTAGGAAGAAGACTGGCTTGTCCAGTTCACACAGACCACCCACGTGACACACACTATAACCTCCTCTTTATATCTCCAGTGCCCAGCACATTTCTTGCCTTATAGTAAGTACTCCATAAATCTTGGCTGAATTAACTCATTTGCATAGAAATGTATATTGCATTAGTCAACAATGATTAATATGGACTTAAAGGCTCAAGATTTCAAATCCTGCCTCTTACTGGGAAATTTTTTGATCCCATCGAGGCCTCCTTGCCTTATCTGTAAAATGGATATGTTGGTAAAATAAAAATCTATGGCATTTTGGTGGAAAAGTCAAGGATTATAAACACTTCAGGAAGCAACCCGCCAGCCCTAAGTGAAATGGAATGTGTATATGTCCCACTGCATACATATATCCCAGAGAAATTCTGGCTCATGGTAATGGGTGACGCCAGGAGAAAAAGAAAGTTAGACGTAATAAATACGATCTGTAGGAAGCAATGGTGCAAAAAGAAGCAAGAAACTAGACATCCCTAAAGCACAGTGGAGAGATTTCAGCACAGTGTTAACCTGCAAAACAGGCAAGCAGCCAGAAACACAAACAAATAGAACGGAAGCAACCCAAATGTCCAACAACAGGAAATGAGTAGAGAAAACTATCATGCTTTGTCCCAGTGGAGAACCAGGCAACTGCAAAAAAGAATGAAGAAGATCTTGATCTACCAATTTGAAGTAACTCCAGGATATATGAAGTGGAAAAAAAAATAAGCATAGAGCACCATTTATATATGCACTACCTTTCATATAATAAGAAAAAGAAATAAGAATGTATATATACATATATGTAGACGTGTTGCTTTTTGCCAAAAATCATCACAAAGAAAAAACTATATTAATAATGGTTACTCTTAATGGGAAAGGGAGCCAGAAGGTAAGATCAAGGGGGAGGGATGGAAGGAAAATATCGCCTAGTAGAATTTGTAATTTGCTTCTGTCTTTTCAACTATGTGCTTTACATAGTCAAGAAATAAAGCAAAAAGGTGGGGGAGACACACTTCAAAATGGAAAGCAAGATTTTATTTATTTTTTAATTTTTTTAAAAGATTTTATTTATTTGACAAAAGAGAGAGATCACAAGGAGGAAGAGAGGCAGGCAGAGAGGGAAGCGGGTTCCCCGCCAAGCAGAGAGTCTGATGTGGGGCTCGATCCCAGGACCCTGAGATCATGACCTGAGCTGAAGGCAGAGGCTTTAACCCACTGAGCCACCCAGGCACCCCAGAAAGCATGTTTTAAACACAATGTCCTAACTCTTCATCCTGAGTGGGCTTTATTCTAAGAATCACAATAACAACCCAAGAATTTTGCAAAGAAATCTTAAGCTTTATTGTGAGTAATAGTATCTATGTGTTTTTTTTTTAAATAACATAGTTTGGGTGAGAAAATTAGGAAAGAAGAAGATTTATAGCATAATGCCATTTGTGAAAATTAGAAACACATACACTGGTACTATTTTACAAGGAAACAGACCCACCTGAGGATGGAGTTAGAGTGAGTGCCATTGTAGGAAGAGAGGAGGTCACAGATGTTAGGAAAAAGGGGGAAAATGGATCAAGAGAGTCTTTGCAGGGACTACTGGTGACAACGTTCTATGAGCCGAGAGGAATGACTTACAAAAGTTTCTGAGCATGAAGGGCGTGGTAGGACAGGCATGAAATCAAGTGAAATGGATGGGTTGACTTGAGTATTGGCTGGAGTAATTTCTCCTTGCTCACATCTAAATTTTAAATAAAGAAAAATCGAGAAGGCTGTGAGCAACATCATGCCATTCTTTTGCTTCCAGAACCGCAGCTGCTCATTAAATGTTCACAGAGTAGGTGTATATCAGCTATGAGGTACACTTGACTGCTACACAGTAGATGTCTAGAGGGAGGCAGTTCGGGACAGGGAGGGTGGATCCCTGGTCATGAGGGACACAGACATTTACCTTTCTGATCCACTGACTCCATCCTATAGCTTTTGTCCTCAAGGTCCCTCCTTGGTCCAATATGAATGCCAGAGTGCCAGTCATTTCATCTACCTTACAGGCCAGATGAAGGGGGAAATGTGAAAGACCAAAAAGAAAGAACAGTTTGTCCACTCCCTTTTAAGGAAACTTCCCAGAAGTACTAAACAATATTTTCCATCACATTTCATTTGATATAATTTAGTTGCTTGGTCACATTGATATATAAGGGCACAGTAAGGGAAGTTGGAAAACATCATCCTTATTCTAGATGACGTGCCCAGCTGGAAATTGGGGTCTGTTACTGAGGAAAGATAGTGAGAGTTAACAGGAGTTGTCTCTGCCTCTGGAGAAGGAAACAAGACTTTTTGAGCACCAACTATGTGCTAGGTGTTTAACAGAATTCCTACACCTATCACACAGGTGTGATATCACACATATTGCATATACTAAAAACTTGTTGTTTACCTAAAATTCAAATTGCATTGGACATGCTATTTGGTTAGCAAAATCTGGCAACCCTATACCTTTAAGATGTAGTAAAAGTTAGTGTGGATTGGAAGGCGAATGGCTTAGTGGTAAAGCCAGCAGCCTCCAGAGTCTGAATGCCGGGGTTCAAGTCCACACTGATGATATGAACTTGAGTCATTCCTAATTCTTGCCGGTACTACTAGTCGCCCTCACAGATGGCTTTTATTGGAGTTCTCCTACTAGGGGACTTGAGCATGGCTTGTTTCCATGTAGCCTGGCCCTCACACCAATGTAGTTAACTCAAACCTCTTCTGATCAATGGCCTGTGCATGTCCAGAAAACTCCTGAGTCCGGAAATAGGCTCCAAATGAGAGCTTTTTTGGTTCTTTGTGGTGTTGGCCTGGCTCGGAGCTAAGAGGATAGAGGGCAGAGGAGACAACTGCGCGAAGGTTGTCAGACGACGCTCAGAGCACTGGATACCCTGTGACCCACGAATGCTGGGATTTGGTGCTGACGTGCCTGGACAGGATCCTGGCCAAGTGGGCCTCTCAGGACTCCATCTCACATCCTTGGCAAGGCCAGGTGGAGAAGGGAACGAGCAGGGGAGGAGAGCTGACATCTGGTGTGCTGGGCGGGGCAGAGAGAACGATGAGGCCTCCCCATGGCCTCCCTTGCCTACATGTGGGGTTGACAGAGGGCAGACCGTGTCGCACAATAAACAGTAACAAAAAGGGGACTGATTCAGAGTAGATGTTAGAAGGTCTATTTCACCAAATAGGGAAAATCAAGTTCTGCTTTGCCCGGGCTGCACCAGCGAGCAGGTCCAGACTCCATTCCATCCTGCTCCCCAGAGTCCTCTGAGCCAAGGACTAAACGGAGTCCATCTAGCTCCTCTTTTCCTCAAATAGGATCTGAAAGTTGACGTTCACCCAATTGAAGTCAGCAGAGACATCCCATGTGATGAGCTCAGGACTCAGGTGAGCTCAGTTTCCTCCCCTACTAAATGGGGATAATAAGAGCCCCCTGCTGGGTCATTAGGTGGATTCAATGAGAGGACATCGAATGACTTATCATTCCTCGTGAGTCATTTCTGTCTTTCCAGCACCAACTTCTTTTTTTTTTTTAATTTTATTTATTTTTTTTTCAGTGTTACAAGATTCATTGTTTTGCACTACACCCAGTGCTCCATGCAGTACGTGCCCTCCTCAATACCCACCACCAGGCTCGCCCAACCCCCACCCCTCTCCCCTCCAAAACCCTCAGTTTGTTGCTCATAGTCCACAGTCTCTCATGGTTCATCTCCCCCTCTGGTTTCTCCCCGTTTACCTTTCCCTTCCTTCTCACAATGCCCTCCATGTTTTTCTTTCCAGCATCTGAAACTTCTAAGTCTACGACCCAGGTCAGAGCAAGCAGACACATCTGCACCCGATTTCAGATCTGAGTGAGGATCCCCAGAAGCAGGGTGAGGTAAGGGTTCGCTTCATCCATTCTGACCAAGGCCATCTCATTTCCTAGTGCAGCAGCGCCCCATGGCCAGAGCTCCAACCTGTGGCCCAACCTTTGGCTGAGGTCTGGCTACTTGCTTCCTTTGTATTCTCAAGCCCTTAGCTTGCCAAGTCTTTTTTTCCCAGACTTTCTGGAGATTCTAGGGAGTTGCCTCATATTCCTTCATAAATTCCTTTTCTGCTGCGATCAGCCCCTTTCTGCTGCCCGGCATTCAGGGCCCAGTCCGGCCCAACAGTGGGAAGGACCGGCCACGGCACCTTGTCAGCAGCAGGTGGGCTGGCTGCGCTCCTTTCCCTCGGAACGGCCTTCTGTTTGCATGAGGTTGCTACGGCTGCCATAGCAAAGGACCACAAATTGAGGGGCTTAACACAACACCCATTCGCTGTCTCACAGCTCTGTCATTCCGACGTCTGGCTTGACGCGGCTGACCTCTCTGTTCAGGGGCTCACAAGGCAGTAAGCAAGGTGCTGACAGACCTGCATTCCTTTCTGGAAGCTCTAGGGAAGAACCCACTTCCGAGCTCATTCACGGTGTTGACAGAACGCAGTTCCTTGCAGCTGTAGGACTGGGATTCCCATTTCCTTGACCTGTGGCCCCCTCCATCTTTGAGCCAGCCATGGCGGCCACCGAATCTGCCTCGTACTTCGCCTCTCTGTGGCTTTCTCTTAGCCTTCCTCGGCTGCTGGGAAGGGTTCGTGTGATCACCCCGGATCACTTGGGTGGTTCGGGATCATCTCCCTGTCTTAAAATCAACTGATTCTCACCTAAATCAGCCAGAATCTCACGGGGACCACTGGTGTACCCACCATACCCTCTTTCCCAAAACCCACTTTGCAAGGTGTCAAATTTCCCTCCTGGTTAAGACTGAAGTGAGGTCCAATCTGTGTTTTTGAAAGACAAACCCCTGAGGCAGCGCTGCAGGAGAGAGGGGAGAAGGGGTGCAGCAGCTCCCATGAAAGAAGACGAAGGTGGAAAGGAAGGTGGTGGCAGGGAGACAGAGAGGGGGAGGGGGCGGGGAGGCAGGAAGCAAGGCTGGCTCTTCCCAGGTTTCTATCCTGCGCATCTGGGGCCCTTAAGCAAAATGGGAAACCACTAGGAACGCGGAGAAGGTTTGCTGAGTGGGAAGAAGGGATTTTGATTTGAATGCAAGGAACTGGAGAGGCCCAAAGTGTATCAATGTGAAAAATGCCTCCCCAAGCCCTGGGAGGCTGCCGGGGGAGCTTGAGAGCACCAAAGCTGAAGCAAGAAGGAGTGCAAGCAAAGGAGGGAGGGAAGAGGAAGCAGGAGAAAGTGCAGTCGAGGCAGAAAGGAGGGGAAGCGGCTCAAACATATGACTGCGCTGCTGGGAGGCAGATGCTGTGGGTGGCGCCCGTGCCAAGGACGTGGGACTTGAGGCTCCCATCTTCGGCGGCCTCGCGAACGCAGGCCTCTTCCCAGACCACTCGGCTAGTATGCTTCCCCGGGAAGCTGCAGCCCAGCACGGGCCCGCGCTCCAGATTTTGCAGGAATAAATGCTGCTTTGGGACTTGATGGCACTCCAGATGGCACTCCGGGATTCCTGCCCATGAGCCTTATGCTTCCCAGGCCCGGGAGGGTCGTCACCACCTGAATTCTTCTCCATTCCTGCCTACCTTCTCCAAACGTCCCGCAGGACAGCCACTTCATCTGGCTCTCCTTCCCCCTTCCTCTCCCTCCTCACGCCCCTGCCCGTGATACAATGGAAAGATCGTGGGCTCTGGAATCACCATACTTAACCAGCTCTGTGACTTTGAGCAAGTTACTTAACCTCTCCGAGCCTGAGAGTCTTCACACATAGAATGGAATTGGTATTACCTGTTTCAACAGGCCTGCGGCGAGTAGCTGGCACAAAGCAGAAACCCAGTGGAAGGCAGTCCCCATCCCCCAGCCTGGCGCACAGGCCTGCGGGTCTCCTGGCAGAGGCAAGAAGCTGCAGCCAGAGGCCCCAGGGCCAGAATGACTGGTGACCGCAAGCTTTATAGTGAGGGGAACGAGTTGCCGTCTATGCCACTTCTTGCGGATATCATCTTGGGCTTGTTATCTATCCAAACTCTCTGAGCCTTGGTCTCCTTGCCTAGAAAATGGGGACAAAAACAGCCTGTGCCTCTGCTGGGTACCTCCCATTCGCCCCTTCAGGTCTATTTTCCACCTTGTTCCACCTGCACTGGGCCCACCTGCTCAAGGTGACCTGTGTCAACTACGCCAATGGATATCCCCACCTTCCGGCTCCAGCAGAACCAAGGGGCCCACTGGCAGATCAGAGGAAGGGAGATGAGTTGGCCGAGGTGGTCATTTCCAAGTCTCCCCACTGCAGAATTCCGTGCACCAGCTCCAATCCCAGCAAGGACTCAAAACACTTCTGCCCACCACATCTTGGTGTCAGAGTTGCAAGAAGAACACAACATAGTCAAGTACAGGATGGATCGGGGCCTTATGCACACAGAGGGGAGACAGAAAGGTTAGCTTCCATAGTGGGCATGGGTCCCTCGGGGCCAGTAGGCCTCTTCCAGTGGCTGATACAGGGAAACTGGCCTCCATGGACCCTGCTGTGCCCCAGCAGAAGAAAACTGTCCCCACTCCCCGTGAAGGACAGAGAATAACCGTGGGGTTGGCCAAGTGCCACAGGGCAGACATGCTTTGGACAAAAGAGTATCCGTCAAAGATATTTCCACACAAGGTGATAACCTGGCACAGGCTGATTCGGGCCCTTATCTCTCAGGAAGGAAGTGTTCCAGGCCCAAGAAGCCTGTTCGTCCACAGCCAAGTGGGGCTTGGAAAACTGCACAGGAGACAGCCTCTCCCCCTGGTCACCTCTGGCCGGCCGCTTCGCCTGGTGACAGCTCTTGTCAAGGAGGCCCTCCTGACACCACTGTGTCCTTAGAGCCCCGAACCCGCCCCGTCCTCACACCTTTCCCAAGAGAGAACAAAACAGAACTAAGAAAGTAAATTAATTGTGTGCCCTACTCCCTGCCCATCCCTTTGGAAATTGTCCTTTTATTAAAATCTCCCCAAGTTCTATTTCATGCCAGAACCCTGCCGGTGAGGAATGAATGAATATATGCCAAGGGCTTAGAACATTTGCTGGCACAAATGCTCAATAAGTGTTAGCTCTTATTGTGTTATTTCATCAGGTTTTCATGAAAATTCAATGAGATCCCTTTTATAGAGTACTCAGTAGCGCGTCTGACGCAGAAGACCTCAATTAACCATGGTACCAAGAGAGCACTTCCTGCTCCTGTTTTGACAAAGGAGAAGGAATGCCCTTCCTAGTCCATGGAAGGGAATATTTTTAAGAGGGGCACATCTTGGCCTTTTCTTTATTCCTCTCTCCTGTGGTGCACAGTGATTATCTGGCCGGTAAGACCAGAAAGGGGGCCTAGGACAAGCTCGATGGGAGCCATTTTGTATGACTCTTTGGCTCACCACCCACCCGTGGGAATTCCAGTTTCTTCCATTGGCCCCAGGGCAGACAAACTGCATGGTGGAGGCCAGGTTCATCCAGCTTCTCTGCCTCTCACAGCTTTGCTTGAAGAGAGAAAGAGCAGAAAGCCCCATATGGCCTGGGGTCCAAGCCATAGTCTCTAATTTTGCTTTATCAGGAATAAAGCTAATAATAAAGCTGACACCTGGGTTGATTTCTCACTAGGCTCAGAGCCTAGAGCAGAAAACGTGAGATGATTCATTACCTTATGGATCTTAAAGGGAAGTTGATTTGTCTCATGTTTATTAGGATGATTCTAGTAAAATCTGTCATGTGGGCTTCGTGGAGGAAATCGGCCACATAGGCCCACTTTGCAAAGCTTGTCCAACCTGGGTCTTCCGTGCAGCATACTTGGTAGTTGGATCTGAAGATGGTGTGTGCTCAGACTTTGCCTTCACTAATATGGTCGACACTGTGGGTATCTGTTATCCGAGCTGGTTCCTGACATTTTTAAGGCATGTCCTGTGTCCAAAGAAGTCCCCATCTTATGAGGTGTCATGCAAGGTAGAAATTACCATAGAAACCAGATGGTCACTTCCCTTGTCTCCAAAGTGCAGGCATGCAACTCAGACCCCACCAATGAGTCAAATCCGTGCTTACCTTTGACCCAGAGGGAGACCCCCCCCCACAGGGCGTCTATTCCAGGAAGGGTGATGGCGACGATCTCCAATTCTCAGAGGCAGCCACTGCGACAAATACTATTAGTGGCCTGTCCCCAGCATCACCCCATCAGATGTTGGCAGTTCAGGGGACAATGTCCGTGACCACGGGGGCTGGCCGGGGATGGGGGCGCTCTCTAGCTGGTGAGTTCTACAACAGAATTCTGTCTCTGCACCTGTAGTCTCAAAGTCTGGCCCTCCTGAAGGTTCTGTGTTTACTGGATAGCCTTCGGTAATTTCCATTTCTGCAAAAAATAACCAGAACTGTGTGTGACACTCAAAACTTGGACTGAGAGAGCCACTGAGGTGACAGTGCCTGGAACCATGAACAACGCGGGGGCAGAGGGCAAGTTACCTTCACCACCACTGTACGACTTACGAGTTTCTTTTGGCTTTTTAGTCCATGTTATGCTCAGAAACATATCAGTCAAGAATCTTTTGGTTGCAAGTGACAGAAACCCAAATCAGACAGATTGAGCCGAACAAAACAAATGAAACAGAGGGCTAAGTCTCATAACTTCGAAGTCTTGGGTTAGCGTTTGCTCTGGGGACAGCTGGACCTGGAAGTTCGAGGAAGCCAGGGCACACACTTAATTTACTTTCTTACTTCTGTTTCGTTCTCTCTTGACTTCTTTCTCAGGCCAGCTCTCTTTTCACCTGGTGATAAAACCGGCCGCCATTCTAGGTTGATATCATTCTCGGGGCAATTCCAGAAAGAAAAGACAGAAGGAAAAGAACACAATCCCCTCACCTCTGACATCCACACCTAATCACGCAAGTGGCACTGGTTGACCCTACTCCGGTTTTGGAGTGACTCTGGGACCAGTCGTTGGGATGAGGAGAGAAAGAAATCCAACTAGTTAGGGTGGGTGAAGAGCTCATTCCTACAAGTAGAAGGTAGTTATGGCCCGGAGACGTCCCACTGGAGCCACCCTGCATTGGGAGGGGTGGGTCCCCAAAAGAAGTGGTGCAGAACCAAGCAAGAGAGCAGATTTCTACTACGGGACTGTAAATGATGGCATCATTCAATAAAAGCTACTGAAATGGAAACTGTAAGGGTTCTCCTTCCAAGACGAATACCTCTCTCTTTCTCCTCTCTCTCTCTGTTTCTCCCCCTCTCTCTCCCTCCCTCTATGTCTGTCTGTCTGCCCCTCCCACCTCGCACACACGGACAAGGAAGAGGTTTCAAACATCCCTGTAGCGCTAACAGGGAAATGGCCGTGAGGAGCGATCCCGATATTACTCGGGGGACAGAGCTACCATCTCTGGTTACAGCAAGAGGAAAAGAAAAATCACGAACCGGAGCATAAACTTCCGAATTGTAAGGACCGTGATTGCCGGGCAGGGAAAACCTCCTTGTTCTCCAATAGACCCACATCTTCGGGAAGTCTTCAGTACAGAACCTGCTACTTTGACATGAATAAAGGGAGAAGCAGCAGACTGTGCTGCCCCGGGGGAGGCTGAAAGAGAAAACAAAACTCGCTTCTGGTGTCCCTTCGTGTCCCCGTCTGATCCAGACACCGGACTTGAATCACCACCACGAGCCAAGGATCATATTCTCAAAAAATCTGCCAGACATTCCTGCCATTGCAGCTTTATTGAATTACTACGGAGTGCAGGCTGAGAAATATAAATCACGGGGAAGCAGGAGGCGCGTTTATTTCATTAGCCCACGTAGCCTCCTTCTGAGGCCTGCCGGTGCCTCTCTCAGAAACAGCCTTGCAACCTTGCCCTGCAAATACACTGCATTTTGTTCTCCAGCGGCAGCAAGCCCGGGGCTAAGCTATCGCTTTGTTCCTGCTTCTCCTCCAAAGTGCTTTCTGCCCAATTTAGTTGCCCAGATGGAGCGCAGAGCTTTAAGATGAGAACATCTTTGTATCCTTTTGTTCGTCATCTCTTGGTCTCCCGGGCAGTTGTCGGCCAGACCTGCTTTTCTCTTCCATTCCAATCCACCAGCCACGCAGGGGAAGGACTCGTTCCCAAGATGGGCCACAAACATCCGGAGGATGTGCGAGAGCCCAGATGACCTTTGGCGCAAAACGCAGTGCTCTGTAGAGGGGCCGCCCGTGCACACTGCTTCGTGGATGGCCGGGATGATGAAGGCAGAGATGGTCTGGTCAAAGCGAGTGCTTTCTCGTGCTAAGATGACCAAGCGGGATGGGGTTGGGAAGGCCCGGAGTCAGATGGACTGAGTTCAGATTGGGGTCACGCACTTACCAGCTGCGTGACTTGAGCCCATGACTTCCCTCGTCCAAGCTTCCATTTCCTCAGTGGTATTAAGGTTTACTTTCAGAGATGATTAAGAGGTGGCTGCAAGACAAAAGGAGTGTGTTGGGAGGTTGGGGGAGACCTGGAACCTGCAAAACGTCACTCACCTTTGTCGCTGTCATAACCCACGGACCAAAGAAGGTGAGAGTCAGATACTGAGGTGGCTCAGCGTGAGGCAAAATCTGTCTCCTTCCGTCCCCTTTCTCATGAGCATTCCCTTGCCTTCCCATCCTGTCCTATTGCCTGAAGGGCCTGTGCTATTCTCCATATCTTATTCCCAGTTCGCACTTAATAAATTTCTCCTGAAACATAAATGGCTGCCTAAGGTTTAGCTGGCAACAGGTTCACGTGTGATTCCTCCCAGAGGTATTTATTTTGATGGGGAAAGAGCCCCTAACTTCTCTCCTTAACCACTCAGAAGCTCCCCCCCGCCCCCGACCCCAGGAGTCCAGGGAGACTTTCCTAAAATGTCACCATCTGGCCCCTTCCCACATGATCACGTTGAAGTTTTGGGAGAGTGAGTGAAGAGAGGGGAAAGATAGCAAAAGAAAACCTTTAGGAGTTTCTTTTCCCTTCTCAATTGGAAGAGAAACTTAATGCCTAGAACGTAGTTGGTGTTTCACAAATAAGTGTGAATGGGCAGCACCTGGATGGCTCAGTCCTTAAGCATCTGCCTTTGGCTCAGGTCATGACCCTGGGCTCCTGGGATCCAACCCCACATCAGGCTCCCTGCTCAGTGGAAAGCCTGCTTCTCCCTCTCCCACTCCCCCTGCTTGTGTTTCCTCTCTCACTGTCGCTCTATCAAATAAATAAATAAATCTTAAAAGAAAAAAAGTGAATGGACAGACAAATGATAGAATTAATGAATGAGTCAACAAATAAAGGAAGAGTTGCCCCATACTTTCTCCACTCACTCCCAAGGAAAAAAATAAATGAAAGCTCACTTTGGCAGGGGACCTCTGAGAAGTAGCCCAACTATAATAGCACACTCCCCAGCTAATCCTTTTTACTGAAATTAACAGTAAGCAGAATAATCAATTTATTTTTCACTGGTAGGGTTTTTACCTGACTTCTTTCTGGTCTGTGACTGGGCAAATGGCTTAATTTCAACATTTACTTCTATCCATGAAGGAGAAACTCCTATGAAATGCCGCCTGCCCCTATTATAAATACAGAATACAGTAGAACAGATTATATGAAATAATTGCTGTTTCAGGCAGCAAGCAATGTAGAGTTATGATCCCCAATAGACAGGAAAAAACAAGGTGAACCCTCCAATTGCACCAGCTTAACCTAGGGGCAGTTTCTGGTGAAAATCTTTTCACCAGCAGGAGGAACCCGAGAAGAGATCATGGAGGCCAAGGGCAGCCAGATTTGGGGGCACAGAGCACTATAAAGGAGGGCACTATGCAATCAAAGAGCTCCAGAAATCTGCATAGGGACACTCTGAGACTTTAGCTAAATACTAATCTGCTCATGCATAAGGAGAAAACTCATGAAACTGCAAAGAAAGAGAATAGAAAAAGAGAGAGAGGGTCGCTGGGTCGCTGTAAGCTGAATAATTCTCAGAGCTCACCCAGGGCTAGAAATATTCAAATTCCCACTGGCTAGAGTACAGAGACATTGCTGAATACATATGTATACTAAATGGAACTTTAAGGGATGAAAAACACAATATATGAAATACAATTTCACTGGGTGGAATTAAGAGCATATTAAATACTACCAAAGAAAAGATTAGTGAATTCGAAGACATACCAAAAAAAAAAAAAATCCAAAATGAAGCACAAAGAGAAAAAAAGACTGATTAATGTCAATAGCCTTATTGTCAAAATTGTCAACAATATTAAGTGGTATAACCTATGTTACTGGAGTTCTAAAAGGAGAGGGAGGAGAGGAATAAATATTAAAGTATTTGAATACACAATGGCAATTTTAAAAATCTAAATTTTGATGAAATCTATAAACTTTTAAATGTAAGAAAGTCAAGGAACCCAAAGAAGGGTAAACACACACACACAAAAAAACACATCAAGGGAAATAATAATCAAATTGCCAAAGAAAAAAATTATAAGTAGAAAGTATTAGTATAAAAAAAATGTTACACACAGAGAAAAAAAGACCAAAAAAATGAGAAAAAAACAAAGAGAAAAATTATCAGGGACTTCTAATCAGAAACTACCCAAACCAGAAGATAGTAGAATGGTAACTTCGTGGAATAAGAGATAAAAGCTGTCACCTAAGGTGTTATAACCAGAGAAAATATCTTTCCAAAATAAAGTTGAAACAAAGCCTTTTATTTCAAACAAACAAAAGCTGAGAGAGGTTGTTGCCAGCTGACGAGAAATGGTAACAAAAGTTCTCCATGAAGTAGAAGAATGACACCGAAGGGCAGCTTGGAACACAGAGAACTGAAAACACAGCGAACATACAGTTATGCATAAATACGAAAGATATTGTCTGGTTTTCAATTTTTTTAAAGAAAAGTGGATTTTTTAAAAGATTTTATTTATTTATTTATGAGAGAGACAAAGCACAAGCAGAAGGAGCGGCAGGTAGGGGGAGAAGCAGGCTCCCCACTGAAGAAGGAGCTCGATTTGGGGTTTGATCCCAGGACCCTGGGATCTGCAGAAGACAGATGCTTAACCGACTGAGCCACCCAGGTCTCCCTTGTTTTCAATTTTTAAGATAATTCAATTTTTTTCTTATTTATTTAAAAGATCATCTTAAGGTCATTTAAAACTAAATAGCCTTCTCAACAAATTGCACTCCAACAGCTGAAGATCTGTATGTAAAAAAAATGAAACTCAGCTTTTCCCACAACAAAAGTTACTTCAAAATGGATCATACACCTAAGGATAAAAATTAAATGTAAAGCTACTAGAAGAAAATAGAAAAAATCAGTACAACATTGGTAGAGGCAAAAATTTCTTAGGACATGAAAGGCACAAACCATTAAATATTTTATGAAATGGATTTTGTCAAGACTCCAAATTTCTTTAAAAAGATTTTATTTATTTATTTATTTATTTGACAGAGGAGAGAGATCACAAGTAGGCAGAGAGGCAGGCAGAGAGAGAGGGGGAAGCAGGCTCCCCGCTGAGCAGAAAGCCCGATGTGGGGCTCCATCCCAGGACCCTGAGATCATGACCTGAGCAGAAGGCAGAGGCTTTAACCCACTGAGCCCCCCAGGTGCCCCTCAAATTTCTGCTTTTCAAAACACTCTGCCAAGAAATAAAAAGACAAACCCACAGAATGGGGGAAAAAAATTTGCAAATATGTTTTTCACCAAAGCCTGTGTCTAGTATATATAAAGAACTCTCACAGTGTGAGATAATATGAAATTAAGATGATCAACCCAATTGATCATATGAATAATATGATCAATATAATATGAATGATATGAAGATGATCAACCCAGTTTCTGAAGTGGTGGACAAAATATTGGAGAGACACTTCACAAAAGAAGATATTCAGCCCCAAGACACATGAAAAGGTGCTCATATCATTAGTCATCAGGGAAGCTCACATTAAAACTAAAATGATACCCCATACTCACTAAAATGACAAAAATTTAAATGACTGACAATGTCAGGTGTTGGAATGGATGTGGAGCGACTGGAACTCTCCTCTGTATGTTTTTGGTAATAATGTCAAATGGCACAACCAACATGGGGAACTCTCCAGTTCTTTTAAAGTTAGCATCCATGGACTATGTAATGCAGCAATTCCACTCCTAGGTGTTTACCCAAGAAAATGCTAACCTATGTCCACATAAGGATTTTTATACAGATGTTGAGAGCAGCTTTATTTTAATAACACGTTGTAGTGTGTTCATACAATGGAACAGCACCCAGCCATAAAAAAGAATCAACGACAGCTACTTGCAACCACATGGATGGATCTCAAAAGTACTGTGCTGGTCAAAGAAGCTAGACACAAAAGAGTATGTGCCACATGCTTTCATTTATATGAAATTGTATCAGAAGGCAGATTGCTAGTTTATGAGACCAGAGTTGTGAAGGGTGGACAAACTGGGAAGAAGCACTAGAAAGACTTTTGGATGGTGAAAATGTCCTAGATCCTCACTGTGGTGGTGATCGCAGTCACAAACTCATGTATATTTTATTGTATGTAAGTTATACCACAATAACGCTTATTTTTAAAAAGACACCTTTTTCATAATTATGTGGATAATGGAATGATAGCCCCTAGCCCTCTAAGTTGTGATGATGAAGAGAGAAAAGGAAAGGCATGCAAAATACAGTAAATGCCAGGATAGAAAGTGAGGTTTTTTTGGTTTTTTTTCCCCATGTGAAATGTTCTTTCAGGAAAGACATAGTTGCCTATTGTGCTGTTCACCTGGCATTTCCACTGTCCCAGATTTGGATGGCATTTCCCTGTCCCTCTTCAAAGGACTGCATTTCCCTTCCCTCTTCAAAGACGGGATACGTCTGTGTGACTTGCACGGTCCCATGAGACCTGAGCCCCACACCATGTTATCACTTCCAGTGGAAATGTGAAGAGCCGGGATGCATTTCCCCCACACTCCCTTTTCACTGGTGCACTGGACACATGTCCAGAGGCACTCTCATTAGCTCCAACTTAGCCTCATGGGCAGCAGCGTCCCAAGACGATCTGAGCATGTGATTATGAGTTGTTTCTCCGAGAAGGGGAGTCAGTGTTTCCCAAGCATCCATGACTTTTCCTTTATCACCATGGTGCCCAGCTTTACGCGTTTATGAGAAGCAAGTCTCAGCAGCTTCCACTGCCAAAAACCATCTGTACCTCATAGGGACTGAACCCACAAGCATGGCCTCTTAGGAGCTGACCAGCAGGCCTGGTCCAGAGGTCTGCATCTGGCTTTCTGCTCTGCACACATTCTTCTGTCTGGGCGCCAAAGCCTGATGGCTGAAGCTTCTGGAATACTCCAGATACATCAGATGTTTCTCGGCTTCAGTGATTCATGAATTCCTATTTGAAGGACTTTCTCAGGGTAGCTATATTTTTGGAGCCCCTTTTCTCCTGCTGACTCCAAAATGAGCTCTTCTCCACCCTCAGTTTCTCTGACAGTGAGGTATTCCTCTGGAAATCGGATCTGAGGCCGTGCCAGTATCATCTCCCTGCTCTGGGCTTTGAAGACGTGGCAATGTTCTGTTTTTGTGATGGAAGTTTTTGCAGTGCCGGATGCCAGGCGGGTCCGTTCAACCAGCCTGGAATCCTGGGTTTCCATATGGCTCCAAAGCAGTTGCTTTGAGCTCTCAGTCCCCAGAAGTGGGGCTCCCAAGAGGCCCATCAGCACAGGAAAGAGTGTATAGAGCACAGTTGTATGTGTGTGTGTATACAGCTTTGGACAGAAGAAACCCAGCCACTGAAGCCCTACTGCCCCACAGCATGTGCTCAAGATGGGGAAAGACTCACTCCTCCATCCCATTCCACTCTAGAGGAGTTAAGAAACCTGCACCAACTCTATTCATTTTATCTCCTGAGACCGAATCTTCTAGAACCTGACACCATATTTGTTTGGACAGTGCATCGACTTGGGTCAATGTCATCGTCCCTGATGGTGTCCACAGCTCCTGTAGGAAAATGTCATTTCCACGGACAAGGATGGTGACAAGATGGAGCTTGTGATCAAGGATTCTGACTTAAGGATCATCCCAGAGACACAACGAAGCAGGTAAGAGCTTGGGCTCAGAAGCTGGTCCACCAGACTCATATTTGAATCCAGCCGGACATTTAATAGTTGGGTGACTTCAGCAAGATACTGCACATTCTGAACACCGTTTCTTCATCTGTAAAAATGGAGGTCAGGGAATATTAAAACATGAAAGGAGCATTAGAAGAGAGGATATACGTAAAGAGTAAGCCCACTGCCTTAGTAAACGCTCAGTTAATACTTGTTGATATTGTGCTGCCCTTCCCTGTGGGAAGCAGACAGAAGCTATGACAGAGCTATTGTGATGTGTCCACCTGACTCCATTCTATTTTCCACTTTTTAAGTACTACAGACTCGAAGAAGTCAGGTTGGCATCAGGGGATTGAGTTGTGGCCGGTGGGAGGAAGATACACGTAAGGTACCACATTCAGGCCCGACCCTTGAAAGATGCTCACTTGTGCTCTCTCTAGCCCTCATTTGCACAGCTAGAAACAAAGACTCTCAAGATGGCAGACCCACCGGATGGAAGAAGCTCACATCCCTGAGGGCCTGCGCGGAGAAAGCATGACAAAGGGCTTCCCAATGCATACTGGACTTGGTGATAGTAAGAAATAATAGTTCATCATATTGAGCCACTGCCATTTCAGGGCTTGTTACTTTAGCATAAAAGAGCTTATCCAGACTAATGCACACACGAAGTGTGCGTTTCCCCATCCACTCCCTGTGGATGAAATGAGCTGGTCAAGACACAGTGCATCTTCCCAGTCAGGTGGAGAGGAGCACCCTAAATTTTTCATCACTAGGACAATAACTGGCACAATTTTTAAAAAATTGATTGCCCATTTTCCCCACAAGTCCCTACCGGAACCAGACAGTTGTAACAGCTTGGGGCAGCTTTTGTGACATGAAAACCTTAGGTTGCATTTTCTGGTCTTCGTAGAGCTCTCCTGCTACTCCACTTCCATGTCCCAAGCTTCACATGATTCTGTGGATTAAAAACATCTTCTCCATAAATTTCAATAAATTGGCACTGAATTTCTGCTGTGAAAACATATTCTTATTTAAAATTGCACGTCATGGCATATAACTCATCTGGGGACCACCTGTTAAAGGAAGCGGTCATTTGTAATTAAGGGGACACAAAGTCCTAAATAATCATAGCCAGTCCACGTGAGCACTTGGCCACATATGTTTAGCAAAATACCACACTCCCTGAACCGTGGTTGTCCTATGCCAAGGAACCCACAAATTAACCCTATAAAGCTCTGTTTTCAAAGACCCCAGGGCCTTTGCATATATAGTTCCCTTTGCCTGGAATACTCACTCTTCTTAAAACTAGTTTTTCAAATCTCTGCCCAAATGTCACCTCTACATCTCCAGGGATGGCTACCCTGACTACTCTTTCTGTAAGAGGCCCCTCCTCCCTTAATTCTCTATCTCTGCACCCTATCCATTTCCTTCATAACACTTATTATAATCTATAATTTGGGGGAGGAGTTATTTGTTTGTTTATTGTCCATTTTCCCACCAGATCTAAGTAACCATGAAATCTACCTCATTTCTAAAATTCACACTGTATGAGCTAATAAAACCTTTTCAGTGTTTAAATCAGTTTCAGCTGGATTTTCTCATATTGCTATAACAAATTTGACAGCTAAAATCTTCTTAACAAATATATCCGCTCTCTATAGTTTTATATTGTTGTCTTCCCTGACACGCAGTATAAATTAGAAATCTTCTAATGTCAGAGCGCCCGATGGCTCAGTCCGTTAAACATCCGACTCTTGGTCTCAGCTCGAACCTTGATCTCAGGATCATGACTTCAAGCCCATGTTGGGTGAACAAGCTCCACTGCTGGGCATGGAGCCTACTTTAAAAAAAAAAAAAGAAAGAAAAAAAATCTTCTGCGTCAAGCCCTGTATTAGGTACTTTATTTTATTTAATTTTCACAATAACTCTGAAAGCCAGGGATTATTTAATGTTATTTTACAGATGAGGAAATTGAGACCCAAAAGGTGTAACTTTTTTCATCAGCCATGCCTCCCTTCTTTTGGACCAGCTGCCCTCCCCTAACTTCCTGCGATTCTGAAGGCGCTGCCATTCAAGTATACCACGAGGGTGGGCATATGACCCAAGTGGGCCAATCAGAGCATCTCTCCGACCGGCCCCTATGAGGAGGCGAGAGGGAGACACGTGACCCCCAGCAAAGCCAATCACACTCCTTCCTTGGCACATAAATGCTGAAATAGTAAACAGCGCTCCCTGACTCCGGGATCCCACGCTTAGAGGACCTCATAGCACCGCTACTACCAAAAGTTAAGTTGCTGCCATGTGGAGAGAGCCTGCCTAAGAATGAAACACAGATCCAGAGAGAGTGAGTGAGTGAAAAACAGGCCCTTGGCATCTCTTGAACCCCTGGATCTAGCTGTGCCTGAGACACACCCTTTAGACTTCGGTTACATGAAGCAGTAAATTTGTCTTGTTACTTAACTTGGTCTGAGCTGGGTTTCTGCCACTCGCGCCTGAATAAGGATGAAATGGGCAGCTCAAAACCCTGCAGCAGCTCCATAAGTGTTAGTTCTCTCAATCTCCTCCTTAAAGTGACCACTTCTCATTAACCTCACCAACCTATCAGTTGGAATGTAAGCCATGCCGCTCCAGCCGCTATCTCCTCCTTTTTCCTTATGTCAGTGAATGTTGCAGGATTATGGATTCCCATTCATAATGAGATTTAGACTCCAGACAACTTCATAGAAATTCTCTCATTCCTTCTTTATGAACCCATTAAAGTTGAGTAGACGTAGCAATCCATGTACCCATCAGACAGATGAGAAAACAGAGGCACAGAGACATGAAGCAGTTTGCCTCAATAACAATCAGCGAGTCCAAATTGGAATTGAGAGTCCTCCCATTGCAGCCCAGCTGGAGAGGCACACACAGACGGGTCCTAATTAGCCAGGCCACATAATAAACGTCCATTCCCCAACCCTCCACCTTATCAGGTACCCGGTCATTTTAGTCAAATAAGCTCCATCAGAGTGGGTTTCCAGATAAAATACAGGAAGCCCAGTTAAATCTGAATTTCAGATAAATAATTTTTTTTTAGTATAAGCATGACCCAAATATTGCACGGGACATACGTATACTAAAAAATCATCTATTATTTAACTAGATGTCCTATGGTTTTATTGGCTAAATATGACAAGCTGTATCAGATGTTGTCCCAGTAGACCAGATAAGGGGCGTAAGTTGCAGTTTCTTTGCAAAGTCAAACTTTTCTTGCATGGATCCCCAAACACTGCTGTTCAGCACAGAGCATGACTCTAATGTTTGATACTACGGCAGGGTTTGATGTCATTTGCTATTGTGACTGGGATCCAGTCTCACCCTATTATCCATCCCTCTTTCTAAGAGCTTCTTGGAGGGTCTGTTCGTGCAAGGAATAATGGTAAAATGGGACTCAGGATGTCATTTTATCAAAGGCAGAGCCGTGGCTTTTCCCATTAGGAAATATAGCCCATTGATCTTGGACACTGAGCAATCAGATTGGCAGTGTGGCTGCCCTGGGAACAGAAGGGGTTGCCGAAGAAAAGACAGGGGGAGGGAGCTGAGCCAGGAGGAGAGAGCATAACTGGGTGTTAACCTTCCATGCTGTCTCTAGTCCAGTTTGAAGGAACCCAGTCGGTCTCTCTTCTGGAACCCAGAACAGAGAACATGTAAATTTGGAAGCTGTGGCGTAAACCAACGTGGGTGATAAAGTCAGAGAGAAAGCTAGGCTACAAGAGAAGAAGAAAGCCGGTGTGCAAAGAGGAGCAGAAAAAAAAACCTGTAGTTCTCATGGCTCCTCCTCCAATTCTGGTTCCAGCCACACTGCTGGCTGCACTTCCTTTTCCCAAAACTTCAAATAAATTCCCCCTTTGTGCGTAAACTAGCTTGGGTGGGTTTCTGCTACTTATACCCATTCTGTCACTTACTTCATTAACTAAGAGGAAAACAACCAAATAAAGAAGCAAGGTCCCAGTTCAGGTCAGTTCATTGCAATTTATTTAATTTAAAAATAAAAAAGGAAACAAACAAACGAAAAAAAAAAAAAAACAAAAACAAAACAGAACAAAAAAACAAAACAAAACAAAAGTCAGTTTTCCAATGAAAATACAAACACTTTGGGTGGTTATCCAGCTTCTTCCCCCCTTGTAGGCTGTTCTGGGCTCAAACCAATCAAATGAACAAAAACCAATTTTGACTGGAGCCATAAAGCATGTTGCACCAATTAAATTACACCAATATATTATTATAATACCTTTGAAATGCCTTTCAGACCAATAAATTAAAAAAGACAAATTCAAATAAAAAAGTCAACTTTTTATTACCAAAACAAAAAAAAAAAAAATAGAAATTAAATAAAAGTCACAACATGGATTAAAAAAAATGTGCAGTCAAGTTTCTTTCTCTCTCTTTTTTTTTTTTTCTTCTAGGAATGATACCATGCCAGTAAATCCCTACAGAACATTTCCAGTTTGGCAATAAGCAGTCAGTTGATCATTCACATTTGTACTCAAGACAGCAGGCCAGGGCGACACTCCCCATGAATTTCCCCCTGAAAAGTGCTCCCGATCATCTGAAGAAGCAGCACCTTATAATAGGGGTGGAAAGTCAGGGAGCACTTAGCATTTTCATTTCGCCTAGGGTCTTGGAGCACTTCCTGAAAACTGATCATGCCTTAACATTTACCTGTAAAAAGAAGTATAATTCTACTCCTTTGGCAGATGTGTAAACTAAGACACAGAAAGGCCCACAGAGGCCAGGAAAGGGACAGGAGAGCTGACATGGAATCTCCCACTTGGTCCACCAGGTCATGAAACTGTCTCTCACTTGGAATTCCGTGGAAATGAATCAAGCATGACTTCCTTGGTTGGGGATTGGCCGGTAGGGATGATAGGGCTTAATCAGGAAGCAGGGAGCTGCGGGTTAGGGCTTTTCTCTCTACTCCAGGTTTTTCCTTGAAAGAACAGAGTCAACACAGCATGTAGAATCAGAGGTTAGCAGAATGTCAGAAGCAGGCAGGGGGCTTAAAGACGGGCTAGCCCACCCCTCCAACCCTCACTAAAGGGAAAACTTAGCCCCCCAAACACTACAGGTGCCTCAGGCCACCGGCTAGTTGGCAGCACACCAGGACTCAACTCAGACCCTCTGCCTCTGAGTGGAGGACTGTCTTTGCCACAATCCACGGTCTGGGTGGATCGACAAAAGAGAACATGCATGTGTGGGGTTTTTTAGGGGGAAGGGGAGAAGTAGAATGATTTTCCTTAATGGGGTCATTGTAGAGGGATGGAGAATACTAAACAGACACAATCACTTGGCAAAAGGAAAAAACATCTCACTAAGTAGGTAGGTGTTAGACCTTAGGCATATTGGCAGTGACCCACAAGGCCCGCCACCGTGCACGCGAGACCAGCAGTGTGGCCATTCGGACTGTCCAGAACAGATTACACAAAATGAGACAAGGAATGGGAAACCCGGAGGCTGCAGGACGCCCTCCATGCACCCACACTTCCCACATACACAGTTGGCTATCTAGAGGGTTGTTTTTTTTTTTTCCTTTGAAACTATATGGGAGCTCAGGAAAGAGGTGCAATTGAATGAAAGAAAACGGAGGAGCTTCCCATAACACACCATTCAGCTCGACCTGAAGGCACGCACAAGCCACAAGCCCAGAGCTGGTGGCAAGGGGAGAAACTAGCCATCTCCTCAGGGCAGTTTCAGTCCAATGTTCTCAGTGCCTTATGGTGAATTCTTCCACATTCTCCCTATAAACTGCTGTCCGTTGGTTTTCCAAAAAATAGCCCCCCAAGCCTAGTCCTCCTTACATATCTTTGTGGCTAGCAGAGGTTGACCATTTTGAAACAAGGCTTCCAATTTGCACAGGCCAGTAGGATATGAAGTCATCTCAAATTCCCCAATGAGACCATTACTTCCAAACCCAGTATCTGAATATGTCCCATTGTGGGACTGACATCTTATCACCTGCAATCTGGGTGTCTAATGTTAAATTCCTAGTTACACTACTTTTTATGATAAGAGTCCTGCTATACCTCTTTCCTGCCTCCTCCAGAACTATCTGAATGGCTTCTTGGGAAATATTCCTTCTTCTGTATGCTTCTTCCAAATCCACTCTGCTCTTTCAATATCTTATTTATTTGAATGGGTGGAACTTTCTTTTCCCCCGAAGCCTAGGACTTCAAACCCACAACAAACCCTAGATACAGGGGCAGCACCTTATTCCTACCTTTCTTTTCCTTATCCAAATATTGCACCTACACACTAACTCCCTAGAAGCAAACTTGCCCGCCTCTGCGGATTCTACACTTGGTGGATGGGGAAACCATTTGTGATTAGTAAACAGGGTAAGTGGTTGAGCCAGTTACTCCTTTGGAGACTGTGGACAGCATCACATCGGATTCATGCAGGTGAGAACCCAAGAGGCAGCATTCCAGTGAATAATGAGAAGTTAAAGAAATCAACAAGTTGCCCCCTTGCTGGTGTGGATCAATTTCCATTCATCTGCACAAAGACCACAGAGGGTCCCGAGCTCTGTTACACACCAGAGTTTTGATCTCTGACATTATCCTCCTTTTCCCCGTCCACCCTCGGAAGGTTGTGCTGAAGAGCAAGGCAGACATCGGGAAAGAAGTGGGAGACAGCAAGAAGCCCAAAAATCACCACGGGCTGACTCTTAAGTCCTTAGCGGTGTTCAGAGCATTCTCTCTCTGCCCGAGGCCCTGTCTTCCATTCCAGGTAGAGTAGCAAATTAACAAAGACCCCACTAGCGGCATGAAAGACAAGCATAGATCCCATAGGATGCCTCAACCGCACACTTTCAGGGCTTAGCCATGTTAAGAATGGCAACCACATGGCACGTATGCTACTGCTCCCCTTTCCATTCCCAAGGCAGCCATTGCTATTCAATCACAGCACTTCTTCCTCTGTGCTTAGGCTACTTGCACCAGCACACCCAGCAGCCACTATCAATCGATTACCGATTCAGGTTCGAAATCCACTTGCCAACCCCATGTGGTCAGACTAAGCCTGCTCATGTGAGGAGGGAAAAAGCAAGGTCTGAGCTCACCCAAGGCAGATGGCCCGAGTCTTTCTTGCCCCTCCCCCATAAGTATTTGGACGACTTTTAGGGATATGTTCCCTCTCCCATATGCTTCCACCCCACCCTCTTAGTGCTGGCCAACACCAGCTCGCTTGGACAGCTGGTCCTCTAGGAAGTGCCACAAAGTAAATGCCAATTAGGACCCAAATTCTGACTGGCAGTTGGCAGGACTGGCAGAGAGCCCACTCCTCCCTTTTAGGTGCTGGCTCAAGGCTGCAAACGGGGCCAACTAAGATAGCCCCAATCCTTTCTCAGTCTGTTGTCTTGGCCAGCAAAGAGGTAACCAGCTCACCAGCACAAGTCATCGCTCCCACACCTCCCCCGAACCCACCCACAACCCAGCCCCGCACCCTGGGGAGCTAGTTAAGCTTGTTGCAGATCTCCAGAGCTTTCTTGTAGACCTGAGTCACATCATCCATGTCCATGAGGAGGGAGAAGCTGCTGTCTCCCAGTCGGTTCCGGTACCGCTTCAGGTACTGGGGTCGGGGTCGGTTCTGGAGCCCCTCAAAGTCCTGGATCTGGAGGAAGTTCTCAGCAGAGACGCAGCTGCGGATACGCTGGCGGGCAGGGCGATTCTCCTGCAAATCCAGCAAGTCGAAGGAGTCGCTGGACAGGACGCTGTCGTCGCTGATGACGCTGGAGGGCCGGCTGTAGCTCCGGGAGAGGCCCTCCGCGGGGACGCCCGGCTCCAGCAAGGATTCCAGTGTGGGCATTTCAGGGCTGACCAGGGCCGGGTCCGTGGTCCCCACCGAGTACTTGCTGCTGTGTTTCAGGATGCCCTTCCTGCGGCAGGAGAGGCCATGGGACGTCCCCCTGGCGGGGTCCGGGGGGCTGGGGGAAGGCAGGCCACTGCCCAGCCCGTCGTTCCCGTCCAACAGCTCCGAAGACTCGCTGCGCTCCGGGGACGAGTAGTAACCCGACTCTCTCTGCTGGGTCTTCTTCAAGATGCCCTTCTTGGGCATCGTGGCCGACTGCTTGGGGCTGAGCTTGCCCGGCACCTCCGCCTCCGGGGAGCTTGGGAGGGGCACGGCGGTCCGGCCCAAGTCGGGCTCCATCTTGAAAGCAGAGGGTAAGGCAGGGCTCACGACGCCTTCGATGAAGCCAGTGCTGTGGGAACGATGTTCGCTATTGCTCCGCTTCTTCAGGATCCCCTTGGGCCTCTTGGAACTCAGCTTGGATGGGCTCTCAGGTACCAAGTCCTGGCCAGACTGGGCAAAATCGTTCTCTTTCTTGGACTTTTTCAGGGACCGCTGCCGTTCCAGCATGACCTCGGAGGCCCCAGGCTTGGCCAGGCCCTTGATCTTGGCTTCGGCCTCAGCCTGCAGCCCCGTGGAACGGTGGTGCCAGTCAATGATTCGAGCCAGAAGCGGTGACTCGGAGTTGGGGAGCGCGTCACAGTCACAGACGCTGCTCTTGTAGCCCCAGTTCACCCACCAGTGGTTGGCGATGTCCTCGATGGTGGCCCGGCGATCGGGGTTCACCATCAGCATCCACCGAATGAGGCCTCGGGCGTCTGTGGCACGAGAGAAAGAGAATGATGCATCACACACAAGCCTCTGGCCTTGATGGGGCTGACGCTGCGGGGTGGGGGCACATGCTCACGCAGGGGGGAGACCTGGCCCCAGGGAGCAGGAGCAGAAGTCTTCCAGACGGTGCCCAGAAAGCATCATTGGGACACAGAACCCCAGGCCAAGACACGGTCACACCCTGGCATGTTCTTCCATACGAAGAAGTGTCCTAGAACTACCGAGCCCTCCGTCAACTCAGATCTTCATTAAATGGGGAAGGCCAGGTAACTGGAGCAGATTCCAGACCCGACCCCAAGCAGGGCCCCACCATTCCTTTAGTGGATAGCATTTTACCAAAAGGGAAAATGGGGAGACGACCCTGGCTTTTCTGTAGTCCTCCAAGGTGGTCTCGTAGAAACGCGCAGTGCTCAAGGTCACGGGGAGAGTGTGTCGGCATGAAAAGGACATCTAGGGCTGAGATGGTAAGAACAAGGCTCCTTGTCAAAGAGGGAAAGAGAGAAGGATGGCACGTGTGGGCAGTGCGAGGGGCAATCCCCAAGGCTGGCCTGACCCCGGGCCTTGGCCGGGTCCCAAGACCCACGCCCAGTGAGCTCACTTCCTCTCCCTCTGTGCCATAAGCCCTAGCCTACCCAGCTGTCAGCTCACACAGCTCACGTAGACCCGCTATCCGCTTATGGCCTGGCTGAGACGTTCCACGTGCACATTTTTGCTGTCAGAGAACTAGGGGGAAGCCCCGAAGGGATGTTGAGGGGGCCACAGGAACCAACGGATTCTCACAGCTTATAAAATGACTTTTTTTTTTTTTAAAGATTTTATTTATTTTATAAAATGACTTTTAAGATCAAACTGTGCTCCTCCAACAGGAGGTGAATTATATCCTGGGGAGGTGCTGCGCCTCACTCAGCCCCTTATGTGGGCTTATGAGTAGCTGGCAGGGGTCAGGCAATGCCATCAGGGGTGAGCTGTGCCCCTGAAAAGTAACAGGATATTCCTTCGGTCATTCAGTAAATATTTTCCAAATTCCTGCAATGTGCCAGGAGCTGTGTTGGTACCAGTTGGGTCACCTGAAATTTCTCAGAGAAAAATAAAAAAAATTCCCCCAAAATGGAAAAATGTGTGTGTGTGTGTGTTCATTATTCACAGAGTCTGTATTATAAATTCTCCTGCTCACTAAAATGTATTTGTAGCCCCAAAATCAAGATGTGGGCACTGTCCCTGTCATTTGTGTCCATTTGCAAAGTGGCAAAAACTCTGCACGTATGTTCCCAGCCGAGGTCGAAGGAGGAGACAGCACCTTGCCTCCTTCTTTCCACTCTCGTACTGTAAACAGGGGTAATTTTCACAGCCTGCACAGTCCATACCCTTGTTGGCGTGGCTTTCACTGTGTAAAATGGCCCGAAGTGCTAGCTATGGTTCCCAAGGAGGCTGTGATGGGCCTCACGGAGAAAACACGTGTGTCAGATGGGCTTCGTTCAGGTATGAGTCACGGCACTGCCGGCTGTGAGTCTGATGTGGATGAGTCAACAGGATATTTTAAATGAGGTGTCTCTGGACAGAAATACACATAAAACAAGGTTCTGTATTGATCAGGTGACACCAATACTGTGACCAGAGCTCGAGCCCTGTATTTTGCCCTTGGAGCCGTGTGGCCTCAGTATTCACTCACTCTGTGCTCAGATCGACTTGGCCGAATGTAACTACTGCGAAGAATGAGAAATCAGAAAAACAAAACAAAAAAAAAGCATGAGAAATCAGCTGTGCCTGCGTGCGGTGGGCGGGGGCAGCCTGCCTACATAGGAAGGTCTGTGTGAACTACTTTCCAAAGACGGCCATGTGGACACACTTTCCGGCCACACATCACACTCTCCTAGCAAGACGTGGAGCTTATGGTCTTCGTTGCTTTGACCCGCAGAGCAAGGCAGAAGTGACATCATCCGCCTGCCCAGCACAGAAGGCCTAGAAGCTGCTTCTTCCTCCACCTCAGAGCCCTGAGCTGCCATGGAAGAAGTCGAGGATTCCTCCCGGAGAAAGGAGCCTGGAGAGGCCAGCTCACGGAGGGGGAGCCCCGGGGGAGGAGCACTGAGCAACTCTCCCGGGTCAGCCCCCGCCCAGCTGCCGTCTGCAAGCCCAAGGAGCAGCCCGATCTTGGCCAGAGGAGCTCTAGCCAGCCCAGGGACGGAGAGCCAGGGCACCTCGCTGTTGTCTAAACCACCAAATTGATTCAAGGCTGTTGGGGAGGAGAGGAATCAAGTCGTTATAGCCATAAATAATGAATAAAAAAATAAGCCGGGCCCCAGCCTGGGGCACAGCGCTGAAAGAGAACAGCTGCCCCCCTCAGGGCACCGAGTCCAGTGCGGGTGGTTTATACGACCACGCGGGCTAAGAGGGACTGCAGGTGATACCTTTTCCAAAGGACATTTGTTCGAGCGATTCCATTTGGGAAGGTTTGGGCAAAGAAGCCTGGCAAGCCAGCTTTGCCAGAAGGCAAAAATCCACAGAGGAAAAGAAGGGGAAAAGCAGGAGACTCCTCACAGATGTTAAAACCGAAGCAAAAGAGCGTGGGCTGCTGCGGGGAAGCCAACCACTCCCGCTCGACCTCTGACCCTCTGAGGGCGCGCACCTGACGGCTGCGTGGGCTCCCGGTACTCTCCGCTGCTGATCTGCCGAATGAGGTTTTTGTGATCGAAACCATCGAAGGGCATTGTTCCGTAAACGAGAGTGTAAAGCAACACGCCCAGGGCCCAGCTGTCCACCTGCAGCGGAGAGAGGGGACATACAGGAGCTCAGAAGCAGGTCCCGGGATGCCTTCCAACCCATTAGTGTCACAGCCTGTAAGCAGCCACCCCCAACGACCCCAGGAACTGAATTATAGCACCTGGCAGACGGGTTCCCCCCCACCTGCCCCCCGCAGCCTGACAGCTGATATGAGGTGCAGCTGTGGGGCCTGACCTTCCCATCCCAAGAGTCCCAATCTGTAGAAGGGCTTTCTTAAAAAGATGATCTCCTTAAATCCTCAGGAAGACGTTGTGAAACAGGGAGGGTCTGGATTATTTTCGGCCCCATTGGACAGATGGGAATACTGAGGCACACAGAAGCTAAAATGATTTCTCCAGAGCCCCTCTCTGCCTCCGGGGGGCATACTGGCCTGGGACACGGGGCTGTTCACTCCAAAGCCAGGCACCAGGGCCTTCCTGCACCTTCTTCAAATGGATCAGGGGCTGCCAACTCAAATGCTTATAAGAGCCAGGCATGCAACCGAGATGAACAAAGCAAGAGAGAATGTGGGGGTACAACGTGGGCGTGCACGGATCCCCCTGACGGAGGCAGATCCGCCTTGGCTAACTGCCGCCGCACAGTAACGTAGGCCCGGCACTGCCAGATCCTTCGGGGAAGTCAGAAGCCAGACTTTTATGCGAAATTTTCCCAATTATTGAATGTTTGGCCCATTTTCTTTTAGAAAAGCTAACGAGGCCAGATAAAGTATGCTTGCTAGCCAGATCACAGGCCTCCAGCTTAGAACCCCAGGAAGAGATCACCAAAGATCAAAGAAACATTCATTACCTGTGATAAATGGACAGTGTCAGGTTTCTAGAGTTTTGTAAATTGAATCCGATGTTCCTCCCTCACATTCTTATTTTAGAAAGACTTTCTCTCCACTGCAATTGGTAGAGGCCCTTGGCATCCTTCTCTTCACCCTCCAGCACTGCCTTCCAACACTCTCCAACAGATAAATATTTGGAGGGAAACATTTCAACCCACTGAGCAGCTGCTATTTAAAGGATAAGGAGTGGATGACTCGGTAAAGAGGACCATCCTTTTCAAGAGAGTAATCACTTGCAACTCACCCATTTTCAAAATAGCATTTTCACAGACTCATCTCTTACAACGGCCCTGAGAGCTCAAGGCATATAAAGAAATGCATTTCTCCTGCATTAGAAGGTGTAATTAAAACTGGATTTCCTTAGTGGAACCTCGCAGTCAGTTTGAGCTTGGCCTCTTGGCTTCAGCTCAGGTTGTGATCTTACGGTTGGTGGGATCAAGTCCTGCATTGGGCTCTGTGCTCAGCACAGAGTCAGCTTGGGATTCTCTCTCTCCCTCTCCCTCCACTCCTCCCACTCTTGCTCTCTCTCTAAAATAAAGGACTAAATCTTAAAAAAAAAAAAAAAAAAACCCTGTATTTCCTTAATCAAAGATACATGCTCTCAAAGATATACGGAAAAAGATATTCGTTGCAGAGTTGGGCTTTTGGCTTGGTTTTTTGGTTTGTTCGAACAGGGAAAAACTAAAAATAATCTGTCTAAATCTAGGGAACTGATTAAACTATGGTATACTCATACAACAAAAGATTATATCGTCCTCCGAAACCACGTTTTTAGTAATAACAAATTCAAAATATATCACGATATACTTTTAAGTCAATAAAAGGCCACACGCACATATGTATACATGTATATATAACGATTGCCATTATTTTTTGAAATGCAAGAGATCAACCCTGGAAAAAAGTCTAAAAGAAAAGTCACAAAAATATGAAGTGGTTATCTCTTGTGGGGGAAATTGCAGGTAATTTTATTCGCCAGATTTTTCAAATTTTCTCCCACGAGTCTATATTGTGGTTTTTATAATCATATGAGGAAAAACTTTCTCCTCTTGCTTGCTTTTTGTTTGTTTGCAGCATTTCTTTTTTTTTTTTTTTTAAGATTTTATTTATCTGACAGAGAGTAGAGAGATCACAAGTGAGCGGAGAGGTGGGTAGAGAGAGAGAGAGAAGCAGGCTCCCCGACAAGCAGAGAGCCCAATGCGGGGCTCGATTCCAGGACCCTGAGATCATGACCTGAGCCGAAGGCAGAGGCTTTAATCCACTGAGCCACCCAGGCGCCCCTGTTTGCAGCATTTCTTATATTCAGTTCCTGCCCTCCCTCCCACCTTTCCTTCCCCGCCCCTACCCCCATACACCCCAGCAACTCGCTCACCTCCGGCCCCCGGTAAGGCCTCCCGTTGACAATCTCAGGAGAAGCGTAGAGTGGGCTCCCGCAAAAGGTTTGCAAGAACTTGTCCTTCTGGTACAGGTTGGAAAGCCCGAAGTCAGCAATCTACAAAGAGAAGCAAGATCCAGAGAGGCCGGTTAGCATTGCGGGGGGCACTACCTTGAATCATCGGAGCACTAGGGCAACTAGGTGGGTCCGCTGGCTGGGTCACCATTTTTCCTCCAGTCCTTAGTCTCTATCCAAGAACCAGCATACAGGACCTGGCTGGTGACTGTCTCCCAGCTGCAGTCCTTGGCAAATAGCAGATTCTGCTGGATCTGCACCCTACACACCGTTCTCTTAGTAACGCCAGACTGCTCCCTGCGTGGACTTGACCTTCACTTTGGTCTAGTCTCGCTCTGAGAAATATCCACAGAACCACAGGCTTGACATTTCTGACGTGCAGGACAGTACACAACTATTAATGTGGAAATTGCACTTCTGTATCCCCTCTAAAATCACATTGCACCCACAGTGACTGTGGAAAACCCTGACCGGTGCCACTGATACCACTTCCTTCTCATCCAGCCCCACACCACCAAGAATTCCGTCCTGCCAACCTCATGACCCTGGATGAAACGGACCCAGAGTCCTAGGTTTTAAGTCCCCGGATATCAGTCCAAAGTCTGCCACTAGCCATCCGTGTGACCTGGAACAGGTCCCTTAGCTACTCTGAGCCTCAGTTTAGCCACCAGAAAATGGAAACCCAGGATACTTTCCTGTTCTGGATCGCAGGATTAGTGCGGTGGCGGGGGGGGGAATCAATCATTCAAGATGAGACCATGAATGTAAACCTTTAAGTCTTCAAATTCCATACAAATGCTCTGCCCAACCCTGTTTCTCTGGCACTGCCCGCCCCGTGCAAGCACTCTCTTCTCTCCTGCTTTTATTCATTATCCTTTCTGGCAGCACTCTCCCCCGTGTGAGTGTGTGCCTTCGTGCATATGTGCGTAAGTACACAGAATCACGTATATACACATATATACGTGTCACGTTATGTATGTACATATATGCACGGAGCATACATAACACACACACGCATATAAATAATAAACTCTCCCTGCCCGTCAGATGAGTCCCCTGAGGCAGGTGGCACGTTCCACATTTGCCCTCATCTTTGTTTTATCCACAGCTTAGCACCTGCCCCCAACCCAAGAAATACCTGTCACTCGAATAGGCAGAATATTTTGAAAACCACAAGACAACTAATAGAATATGCAGAAGAAGAAGAAGAAACGTAGTCCCCACGTACTGAACAACCTCCAATTATCAGGCACTGTTCTGAGCACCTCCCCCTCTGCAATCTAAGCCTATTTAAGTGACAAGGAGAGCATACGTCACACGACTGAACGACTGAACGACAGAGCTCAACATGGGTTGAATGGCCAATTTCACGTTCTGGCTACTTTGCCGCAATTCTTTAGGCAGATCGGGAAAGTGGGGTTTAGGGAGATGTGGGGATGCGTCCCGGGAGAGCTGGCTAGCACAGGCAATGCAAAGCCGTGCCTCCACACCTTCAGTCCGGCCTTCCCAGATGAGCCGCTGCGGGCTTCTGCCATTCTCGGAGCGGATTTCCACGGGAGGCTTATAAATAGGCTGAGCGATTCACACGCCCGGAGAACAGCCCAGCCCCGACGGCGCTGAGGCTCTGTTTTGAAGGCAGCCCCAGAATAAGCCTATTTTCTACAAGTCGCCCCTGAATGAATGAACAGAATGCCATTGAAAGCAGCTGGTGTATAACCGCCTTCAGAAAACGCGTTCTCCGGGCTCAGATTGCACTTAATTGCCCTGAATTCCACTTTCTTATCAAGGCCTCTGATTTGCTTGCAGGAAGTTGGTTGGAAGCTTATGAAGTGTGCCCTGTCCATCAGAAAAGGAATGGAATGGCCACAGCAGCCCCGAGCTCGTCCCAGGGCTTTGTCCTCGGCAAGCGCAGCCAAGGCGAGGCCCCAACCCCGTACGGGGGCGGGGAAAGACATCCCCTTCCCACCCCCGGTGTCCGTGGCTTCCAAATACACGCACCGGTGAAAAGTGGCCACCACCTCGGCGTGCCAGTCCCTGCACGCACACGCTCACACCAGAGTGCTCCCAGTCCAGGCGCCCCTGCTCTCTGCAGCTGTCCCGAGAAGGGTGTTTATGTTAGGGCCCCACTCCCGTCCCCACACGCTGATGTTTATCAGCCTCTCCCAGTAAAACTGTCATTGCCGCTGACAGAAGATTAATAGAAATGTAGATTAGTCTGTGTTCTTGGCACTTCAACAGAAAAGAAGAATTAATCAACACACAGGCAGAGTTCTCAAACCTTGAACCACCTAAACTCGGGCGGCGGCTCTAAGATTTCACACCCTAGGGAGCCTCCATCGACCAGAAGAGCAGAAATGGTCACTGCTTATAAAACTTCTCAAAGCCTCAATTTCTCATCTGCAAAGTGGAAGGAGGAAGAGCACTGACCTCCGCCGTGTTGTAGTGAAAATTAAATGATGAAAAGTACATAAAATGCTTAGGACAGTCACTGGGCCTTGAGAAATCTTTGCTTCCCACCCTTAAATCCATAATAGTAGCTTTATCAACCTCATGATACTCAAAACAACACTGGTTTTTCTATTTCAGGTAATTATTTTAAGGCTTCTTTCTCAAATAAAGAAAGAAGTGAACTGAACTGAATAAAAATATTGACGAGCACAAAATGTTGGAGGGAAAAGGCAAAAGTCAAGAAGACTGTGAAAGAAAAGAAATTTGGGGTATTTGAAAAAGCTGAAATTTGGGAAACAGTGATTTTAAACATAGTAAGACAAAAATAACTGAATGGGGGGCACCTGGGTGGCTCAGTGGGTTAAACCCTTTGCCTTCGGCTCAGGTCATGATCTCAGGGTCCTGGGATCGAGCCCCGCATTGGGCTTTCTGCTCAGCAGGGGACCTGATTCCCCCTCTCTCTCTGCCTGCCTCTCTGCCTACTTGTGATCTCTCTCTCTCTCTCTGTCAAATAAAATCTTTTAAAAATAAATAAGGAAGCGAATGAAAGTCGTACGTTGCTGACACGTGGGTAACCTCTGGGGAGAGGTAACGACTCCGCATTTTTGCTGGTGATGGGATTGTCCCCCTGCCCGGTATGGGCTCCAAATCACGTCCCCACACTGGGCTGATACCCCATTCAGCCTGGGCTCTGGAAAGGAATCTGAGAAGCCAACTCTCAGGTCCTTAATTTCTGGAGTTTTTGTTGCTACCAAGCCCTGCTAGAGGTGTGCGCCACTGGATAAAAATCAGAAAGATAAAATAGGAAGTGATTATTCACATTTCCAATTAGCCTCCCTACAGCACGGAAGCAGCTCGGAGATGCCGAGCTAAGTGAAGCGAGCCAGACGCGGAAGGATAAATATTCCGCTGCTACGCGGTACCTGAAGGGGGGGTTAAGGTCAGGTCTCTGTGACTAATCGCTGTGAGCTCACCGGATGAGAAAGGAAAGGAAAGGGGGGGAAATACCGATGAGGTTGATAATAAAGTGACCGAACGATGGTCATTTGCAGTGTCAGAGAGGAAGTACAGTGGACTGGACAGATCAGAAGGACCCGGGGCCAGCCTCGGACTTGGCCCTCCTGGGTGATGGGCGGGCCCTGCCAAGCTACTCAGTCTCCTCATCTGCAAGGTGGGAATAATCATAGAACCCACCTGAGCAAGCTGTGTGGGCCTGAAGAAATTGCATGAAAAGTCCCTGGGACAGTTCCCGTGCCAGCTGACTCTAGATGGCAGCAGCTACGAAAATGCCAGTGGTTTGGTCCGCTTAACAACTGTTTGCTAAGAGCCAGTGCCCACCCCAGAGCCCAGAGGAATTATCATCACCCACTTCTGGAATAGGCATGTCCAGAGCGAGAGGCTCGTAACTGAGGGCACCTCCAGGAAGCAGCCTCTCAGGGGACCCTCCTGAGCAACCCGTCAAAACGCACCACACATTTGACTCGGGCATCCCTCCGTGGGTGCTCTGGCCACCACGACTCAGGCAGCCTGGCCATCGGCCACCATCAGCCCTTGGGGAGTCCCTCCCGGCAATGGCTGTCTGCAAGCTGCCTACAGACAAGGTAAGGCAGACGAAGCAAGGGCCGAAAACGTGCCCTCGTGTGATGCTCTCTTAGATTTGGGGCAAATTTGGGTGAGAGCAGTAGAGGGTAGAATTTATCAGGTGCCTGGGGCTTCAAGTCAACTGGCCTTAGGTTTGGAGTTTTGCAGCCAGCCCCATTGCTAATATTAGCTGCAGGAACCTCCCCATCCATAAAATGGGGCATAATCAGACCCGCCCCGGTGGAGACAGTCTGAGATCCAAATGAGATAAGGCAGATGGAAGGTCTGGCACAGGCCTCTGGCTTCTAGCAGAGACTCAGGAAAGGTTACTTTCCTTTTCCAGCCTCTATGCCCTATTCCTTGCTTGCTGCTCCTTCCCTGTAGAAGGCTGTCAGCACATTTCTTTCTGTCAACCTCCCACCCAGCCTTCAAAACCAAGTTCAATCACCACTGCCTCAGCAAAGGCTTTTTGGTGCGTTTACAGTTAACAGACCTAGCACTTCCTGTTCAATGCTTCCAGAACACATTACACAGGGCACTGTGAGGCACAGAGTGGGGCCGGTGTGGCCCTGCCAAGAAAGGAAGATCAGGGAAGGCTTCCTGGAAGAAGAGGCATTCAAGCTGAGACCGAAAGGAGGGGCAGGCAAAGAGCAGTGGGAAGAGCATCCCAAGCATAGGGATCCATGTGTGCAAAAGCAGAAAGCCAGGGAGAGCTCAGTGGATTTGAGGAGTGAGTCCTATGCAAGTTGCTTTCTCCCACCACCTTCACCTAAACAGCAACCCCCAGCCTCCGCCCTCACTCTGCATGGACTCTCTTCGCCATCAGACAATTACATTCTGTATTTACTGGTCTGCTGCTTGTGTCCCTGACTGAATTCCAGTTCCACTAGAGGGCAAGTACCTTATCTTCCTCACTCAGCTCCGTATGCCTCTCCTGGCTCCATGTCACTGTCAGCTGAACAACTGTGAGATTCCGAGCTCCAAGACAAGGACCTGTCCATCTGGTTCACCGTTCAATGCCAGCATCCAGCACGGGGCCAGGTGCACGGTAGGAACTTAGTAAATATCTGTGGTCGAGTATATCCTGCCCCCGGGAGGTACCGAGTTTGCTGACTACATAAGTGCAGGAATAGAAGAGTGAATGCGGGCATGCGCAGACACACACGTGCACACAAACACATACATAAATGGATGGATGAACAAACACACACACCGATGTGTTAATTAATGCCCAAATGCAGAGCTCTCGCACGCATATAATCAAAGCCCAGGGGCCATATCCGGAGCTGCCCGTGTGGCCTCGGAGACTTCTAGCTCCTCTTAGCCCTGGCCATTCAGAGCTGCTTTTCTTGTCCACAGCCGTGGCGATTCCATTGTCATCAGGGGCAACAGGCCATTTTCTGTCTCTCCCTCTATTCTGAGCCCTGGGAGCTCACCCAGTTCCCAGCCCTCTTTGAGGAGGGGAGCTGACCCCAGTGCTTGGGCCTCTTCTTATTGTAAGACATTTTTACAGGACCTTCTATGGGAATTGCCGGCATTCCATTCTCCCAGAGAGTGGGATGTGAATCTGGCCCATTTTTATTAATTGCAAATTAATGCTATGCTGGGTGTCTATTTTAGCAGACGCAGGCTTACTCCACTGAGGCTTTAGCAGACTTCTCCGGAGGACGGAATGCAACCCAAAGAAGCACATTGCTCTCATTCCTTCTGCCAACAGACTATGTGAATATTTTTAGAAGCCACGCCCTCTTGCACTGGCCAGATAAATACTTTCCAATGCCAGATGTGCTCAAATCAACATCAGGCCAAGAGGAGGGGAGGGATGAGCTACACGGCTCACACCAAACTACAGCAACATGTGACCAGTTTAAACCAGTAGCATTTTTACAGGCCCCCTCCCCTGGAGTACGGATGATGGAACCGTGGCTAGAGAGGCACCAGACGGGGCTCCAAGAGGGACCTGGCTGCTCATCTCCCGTAGCCTTTCTCTCCCCTCCCCTGCCTGGGCCCAGACACTGATGCGACAGGCTCTCCTGAACAGGGAGCCCGGCGTGTGACCATGTGTCCCCTGCCTTTGCCACCGTGGTGCTCTTTCTAAATATGCTTCCAGCAAAATGCTGAGTCAGGAAGAGCCAGGCAGATACAGCCGGAAGGCAAATCAACACCAGCTGAAACGCATTTTTTAAAAAAATCTTGGAAGTGCGTGTGAGAGGATGAAAGAGAATTTGCCCAGAAGTCAAACATGGGAGTTCTCCTACCGGCTGTCATCCCTTCACCCCAAACCCAAACAACTTAAGGGTACCTACTGTGCGGCAAGCGCTGGGCCACACCCCGAGGAAACAGAGACACAGCAAGCCCACTCTGATTCCCTGCACGTGACTTTGGGCCTGTCACCTAGACCGACGGGGGCCTTCATCATTCGAACATGGGAGGCTGGAAAGTGACCCTCAGTGTTCTTCAAGCTCTGGATTCTCAGATCCTAGTAGCATCCCTTGAACAAGCAGAAGGAAGAATCCATGTTGGGGAATAGGGAAGGTTTGGTTTCTCTGTGTGTGTGTGTGTGTGTGTGTGTGTGTGTGTGTGTGTGCGCGCGCACGCGCGCACGTGTGCACACATGTGCACACAAGCGTTTTACCTTGGGAAATGCCAGGAGAAGAGATTCTTAAGGAAAAGACAAGGAGGGGGAAAAAAACACGACCAAAAGTTCAATTTTTATAATGTTCTGTGTATTTGCTATTTACCTCTACAAGGGACAGGGAGCGCAGATGAAGGCCAGGTCCTGGGAGCCAGGAGGCCAGCTCCACTGCCCCTTGCTCATGCAAATGTGCCCTTCCCTGGGGCTCCTGCCCCATTGTTCCCAGCACAATTGCTTTCAGAATTCTAACTATTCTTCTCCTCCATTGGGAAATTCTATGACTCCAAAGGAAGCTATGTGCCTTATCACTTCTGGGACTACATCATGGGACCAAGAGGTCACACTGTCCCACAGGACCCAATCCCCAAGCCAGAGGCTCACATTCCAGGCCTTGTAAAGACTACATTTCGTTTGGAGAGCTCCGGGGCAGGTGGCAGGAAGAATCTGCAGAGAAAGTTCCACGGTGGATGAGAGAGACTCTTAGAAATGTGCCCCTTAGACCAGAACCCTGTTCTCTAGCCATGGCCTGGCCACCACTCCCAAGGACCTGGGCACCTTCCCAACAGCTGACTCCCTGTTCAGTGTCCCTTCTCGTGACCACCTATTGGCGCAGGTGCTTTGGATACTAAGGGGGAGCATTTGCCCTTGACCCCCCCAGGCGCCCCGGGCACAGGGCACAACACACATGACTACTCAGAAACTACTCACTGAGAAGATGCACAAATAGACAACCACCCCCAGAGGCAGGACTGGCATCCCTACTGGACACCCCAGAAAACTGAGGCTTAGGGGAGTCTTTTATCCAAAACACTGCCATTAGTCAGGGACAGAGTCGCGATTCAAATTCAGATTGCAGGCTACCCAACTCCAAAGCCACCGCCCTTGATCTTGACTCACTACACAGTGCTCAGCAGTGTATGAAGCTAAACACAGGGTAACTTGTTTAGTCCTGAACGCTAGCCTGTGAGCGTGACTGTTACCCCCGTTTTATAGTCGCAGGAACACGATGAAGTGGCTCTCCTGATGGCTAGGAAGCCACACAGGAGGAAATTTTCTGACTGGACGGCCAGTGCTCCTGCTAGAATAATCCAAAAAGGGAGAGAACTTGAGATCTCACTTCCTGATCCTTGGAAGAACGGCTTCGACCGACCGTTTCCTCCGTATTCTATGGACTAACACAGAAAGAGGTCGACTACTAACAATAACAAGAGGTCATCCCAGTGTGACTTCGAGAAGCCTCTCCAAGGACAATGGTGACTAATGGTGGTCGCCATGATCCGCAGACAGAATCCAAACACGGAGCAAGGAAACAGTCTCCCTGTGATGCACTCCCCCCACTGAGAGCAAGAGCAGCCGGGAGAGGGGACGATGCAAGGTCGTTCCCATGCCTTGTCCGGGGACCAGGGATGAGGCACTAACGTCACCAGCGGCCAATTAGAGTGATCCCCTGGTGTCGGGAGTACTGAGGCCATTTCATAATGAAACCCATGCAGCGAGCTGCGTTTATTTTGAAACCATATTTGCTTATTTTGCAGCCGTGATCAAAAGGACATTCAGAGGGCCCCACGGGAGGCGCTTGGACCTCGTGGGCCAGGAGAGCTTGCTTCAACTCCAGCGGCGGCCAGCAAAAACACTCTCCGTGGAAGCCAACCCCGTCACTGGACGGTTTGCTCCTTTCCCAGCCGCACACACCGCCACAGTCAGCTTCCCAGTCCCTGCGCTGGTTTGGGGTGGAAGGGCCCGGAGAGAAAAGGAGGAGGCATGGCACCGCGGGGACAGAGGGCTGGCAGGGAGAGAGTTCCACCCCTTACATAACCTGAGGCCCCGCTGACAGGTCAAGCCCCAGCTCCACTCGCCTACTGCTGTGTTACCTCCGGTTGGTTACTTAACCTCTCTGTGCCTCATTTTCCCTATCTGCGAAATGTCAGTAACAGTGCCCACCTCATAGGGTTGTGAAGATTAAAGGCAAGCGAAAGTCGGCAAACACGATAGGAAGTACACGTGCAATATGTTACGGTCGTAGGTGTTTTTACGGGGATGACTGCTTCCTGAGGACAGGGACTGTATTTTAATCACCTTCGTATCCCAGCACGAGGATCGAGGTCTGGCACGTAGTTGGAGATGGATACCCGCTGGTCAAAGTGAAGGGTCGGGACTGAATGGAGGTGATGTCCCGCACCGGCCTGGTTCCGAGCCCCCGCCCTGCGCATCAGTCCACGGCAAGAGCCTTACCTTAATATTGCAGTTGTCATCCAGCAGGATGTTTTCCAGCTTCAAGTCCCGGTGGACCACGCCGTTCTGCAACGAGAAGACAGGCGCGCTCGTGAACGGGGCGGCCGGCCCGAGAGACAGAAAGAGGGAGTGGGAGGGTGAGCAAAGGGGGAGATCAGACAGATTAAAGAAACGTGGCCGCCCCGGTGGTCTCTGCCTCCATCCTTCAGGGCTCCTCTCGCTGTCATGACGCCCCCCCACCAGGCAGCGACCAGGGACAGGAGAGCATTCGTCACTTGCTGGGCGGTGAGGGAAAAATGACTGGAATCCATTCTCCCCCAGAGCTTGTAAACCAGCAGGGGGATTCTTCGTCGGAATGTCATTCCACTGTGTGAAAGCAAGAGAGTGGCGGGCAGGGGCGAACAAGGTCTGTCTACGGCTGCCCTTCTCGGCGAAGAAGCAGATTCCTCTGCTGGAGACTCAGAATGCGGGGCTCATGGGCCCCGTTGTCTGCCTGCCTGCCTGCCCCCCACCCAGGAGAGCAGAAGCCCCCCGCCCGTGGACATTTCCTGAACGGCTGGGAGGGAAGTTCTGCAAGACCCTCTCTGCCCAGCTAGACTCAAGGGTGAAGGCGGAGGGGCCGAGGAGACCCTAGCCACGGGGCTGACCCAAGCAGGTCGCTGCCCTACCATGTGACCCTTCCGTTCAAGCAAGCTCCGGTGAGGCTGGACGCTAACCTGCACTGACAGGCACGCAGCCCCGCTGCGGCTGAAAAGGAGTCATTAACCAATGGGCTGCTGGTCTACCCCACAGTAACAACCGGGACGCGCGGTTCTTTGTGAAACCCAATGCTCTTGTAATGAGGTGGGGGAGGGCCCTGGCAGAGGGGGAGGGCCCCGGCAGAGGTGGAAGGGAAAGGACCAGCTGCTTTGGGCTGGGTGGACAAATAGCAGGGAGTAAGTTCTTCATATCATTCAGCATAAAGGACATTTGCGATTGAAGCTGCTCTTTCGGGCAAACCAACTCGCTAGAACACTTCTGCCCTTCAATGGAGACTTTTTGGTTCACAATCGGCATCCTTATTACAGTCGGTGCTTTATTGTTTATTTTCCTTTCCATTGGACGCCTACTACCACACCTACTGTCTCCAAAAGCACCCGCTGAAGAGATGGAAGCTGTATTCCTACTCCTTTTTCTAACGCTAAACCTTCCTGGATGTGTCCTGACCTCAGAAAGGCACAAACCAAGGCTCCTGGAGGAAGGACACAGAATCCAAGACCCCCGATTTGTTTCTAGGTTTAAAGACTGGGAGCATTATTGCGTTTTTTATTTTAACGCAATTATTATTGCGTTCCTAGTTTTCAGAGTAAGAGCGAATGAGTCTGATAAAGCCCCATTCACACAATATCCCAAGTATCCACCCACCTCAAATAATGAAAACCTGGTCTGTGTTATGCTGATGCCTGCCTGAGGATAAAGTTCAAAATACTGTATGATCTGAGTCATCGGTGCCTCTTGAGTTGGCAAAGAGTATAGTCCAACAGTGTTCACATGGGTTAAGGGTTTTAGATTTGAGCACTATCTTCTAGTTACTTACGGAGCTGCTCTCAGTTAAGTAGAATATTTAACAAACCAGAAGGTCCAAAGCTGCAAGACTGTACCAGGTGTGACAGTTCTGGGGGAAAGTGTGAATACAATGGGAATCATGGATAATATGATTAAAAATGGCGATGGCTGAAATACATCTTGGAATTAGCTGCGTACTTCATTTCCTTCTCCAGAGACAAAGGGTAGCTAACCTGACTGTATTATGAGCACGTCCCATCAGGTGTGTTGCAATAAAATGTATATGTAGGTACATAAACTATGCGGATGTGACCTATGCAAGGAAAGACACCAAGAGCACAGGAAAGTTCATGGCCAGTAACTTCACCTCTGGAATTTCCCTCATGTGAATCACTCCAATGAGAGGAAAAGATTAATATGTAAAGATGTGGACCACTTATTAAATGCCCAACAATCACAATAATTACAGAGAATTCTTAGTAATCTAGGAACGTGTTCAGAGTAAAATACTAAGTGACGAGGCAAGACACAAATGTAAAAATAATTGCGCTGTGATACTCTGTGTCCGGAAATGGAGGAAGGTCATTGGCAGAAAAATTGGGGAAATCTAAATAAAAATCTGGAGTTTTGTTAATAACACCACCCGAATGTTGGTGTCTCTGTTTCAACAGATGTATTATAGTAACGTAAGCTGTTCCCGTTAGGATCGAGTGAGTGAGGGGCGTACGGGGACTCTCTGTACCAGCTTGAAAACTTTGCTATCCATCGAAAATTACTCAAACTAAGAAGTTCAAATAAAAAAAAAATGTTAGGAGTTGGAGGAAGAAGACAGGAAGGAAATGAACAAAAATGTCAATCATGGGTTATGCCTGGATTCTGGAATTATGGGTGATGGTGACTTTCTTCGATTTCATAAGTTCTCCATGCAGACGACCATGATATCACCTGTACACTGTGAAAACAATCACACGACCATCGAAACCATCGGTGACCAAAGCTGCGGCGGGGCTGGGCCGTACCTTGTGACAATAGTGCACAGCAGAGACGATCTGCCTGAAGAAGTGTCTCGTCTCCCTCTCGCTGAGGCGTCTCCGCTCGCTGATGTAATCGTACAGCTCCCCCTTGCTCGCGTACTCCATGATGATCACAATCTTATCTTTGTTCTCAAACACTGTGGGGGGGACAGCAACACACAAAACCCTGTTTATCCAACAAGCTTGCTTACAGCTCCAGAGGGTGCGAGGGGGGACAGCGGAGATGTCACTGAGCAGGGGCTAAGGGCGACCGGTCAGGACACAGGTCAGGCCATTCCACGTCACAAGGAGCTGGGCGAGTGTCCCAGCCAGGTGGACAGTGACATCACCGCTCTTGTTGCCGGACACGCCTCGGCAACCTTAAGGGACAGGTGCGTCTCTTTTTGGAAGGCCCCACGCCCTTCACCAAGATCGTTCTCCTGAGCCCCGCCGCCAAGAACGGCCCCCTGTCTCCGGGACAGTGGCTGATAACACCTACCTTCTATGAACCCTTTGATATGGACCAGCTGCCCGGACCTCACAAGCTACTCTGAACCCAAAATGGGTAACTGGACTTGTGGCCTCTTTGCTTAAATCCTTCTAGACTTTCCATCTCACTCAGACTAGAACCAAAGTTCCAAACGTGGCCCAGCAGGCCCTGTGTGAGCCCCTGGAGCCATCCCAGCCTTATTCTGGTTGTTCTATTTATTTAGTCTCTCCCGCTAGGGTGTAAATGAGGGTTGCTCTACGTCATCCACGGATGTCTCCCCAGCACTCAGAAGGTTGACAGAGGGGCTCAATTCACAATTATCAAATGAGTGAATTCAAAACTTCCTAAGTGCCTTCTGGACAATTACAGGAAATAATTACGTCGCCCTTACTATGCGCCAGGCTCCTATAAGGTTTTAGTACCTACATGCACTGACTCAGGTAGATCTTGCAGCAAACTTTCAGAAAAATACCACTAATTTTACCACTTAAAAAAATGGGGACACTGAGGCCTGGAGAAGTTAAGAGACTTACACAGTTTGGCTAAGCCCGCCAGACTGGACAGGGCTCATCTCTGGCCTCCGGATGTAAAGTTTAGTCTTAGAATCAGATCCTCCTAAGTAGGATTCCCGGATCTGCCTCTTACTTGCTGTGTGACTCTGGGGGAGTTGCTTGCCCTCTCTGCGCCTCAGTTTTGTCAACTGTAAAATGTAAATAATACCGCTTCTTAGTACTTCTACTACTGCTCAGTACTTCTTAGAACTGTTGGGAGTGTTTTTTGATATTGGGTATGTTAAACGCTTAGAACAAGGCCTACACTTACGGCATGTGCTCAGTGACATTAGCTATTACTGTTACTATTGATATTGTTGGACCCCAGAGCCTTTGCACTGAGCCGGACTCCCAGACACACTCAATGAGAATGGGATTGAACTGGAACATGCCCCAGGCCTGGGTCCTCCATCCTCCCACACCTTGTCACTGGCTGTTAGAAGCTCAAGACCCTCCAGTTCCTTCTTGGTTCCTTCAAGTCCAGCCAAAGCTCTCTGATAAAAGGAAGGGGAAAAGAGGAGGGCAGGGAGGAGGAAGAAAGAGAACAGCCAGATAAAACTGGCTGCTCCCACGTCTGCTGGCCTCCGTGTACCCTGCAGCTTTGGCTCCTGCCAGGGATTTCAGCCCATTGTGCCCTTTTCATTAACAATAAACTTTGGAAACTGGAAAAGCTGCCTCGGGATGCATATAGCTCAGGCTCCGAAAATGACGGAATGATAGGCCGGGGAGAGGGCAGCGGGCTTTCTAATTTTTAAAAAGTGGAGGAGGAAGAAAGAGGGAGAGTACTTTGACAGGGAAATAAGCAAAGAGGCTCACAGCCCCAAGAAGTCTGATGCATCCCTAAAGGAGGCCAAAGTCACCCGTCCCCTCAGTGACTAGGAGAAAGTGTGGCTCGCTGGTCTCAGGCGGTCAAAAGGACTGTTTCAGTGACAGGATTCCTCCCTTTCCAACCGGCTGGCTTGGTATCGTGCAGAGACAAACAGCATTCATTTCAACACCAAATACTTGACTCTGCGAGGAGCCTCCATCAGTGAGTTCCGGTGAGCCCCCTCTAAAGTATCTTGATCCTGTCCTCCCGTCTGGCGTCCTGTCCCTGTGCACCCCTTGCTCTGAATCGCCACCCTCACCACTTTCCTGCCTTTCTCTCCTGCCCCGCATCTGACCTCCTGTATTTAGAGGGGGCTGGGGAACAGTTCCGCATGCACGAGCCAGAGAGCATGGGTCCTGCAAGATATTCTGCAGGAGAAAAGTGTCCTGTGATCACACGCCAGCAAATTTTTTTTTGGAAAATGCTAATACATGCTTGCCCTTAGAGGGTCTGGCTTCTTTGACCCTCAATTTTGCCGGTTGACTTGGCCATTTCAACATCCCTCCTGGCATCCAGAGGAACTACCAGGGAGCCGGTCTGGTAAACAATGGGTGAATGAGACGAGAGGCAGGCCTTGTGGGCAGCCAGGTGAGGGCCTGTCCCTGTGGCCACATGGGGCTCTGGAAGCCCATCCCCACCCCTCCCACATGAAGCAGCACAGCCAAGCCTCACGGTCAAGGCCCTCATTGTAACCCTCGATTAAAGGCAAATAGCGGTTCTAGACTTGGTACATCAGTGATCCATCAAGGAGGCCCTGTGGTGTTAGGTATGAAGCTTCTGGTCCTTCCTGATAACAGCAGCCCTTACCGAAGGCCCACTACGTGCAGGCACCAAGCTAATAAGCACTTAGCGTGAATTACATCTTATGGCTTCCATCCTGGGAGTCTCCTCGTTGCGCACATGAGAAATTCTGAGTACAGCCAGGTTAGTAACTACCATGGCCACAGAGCAAGTCGGAGGCGGAGCCAGGCCTAGGTCCACAGTTGGACCACACGTGACACGCTCCTAGCCACTGCACCATTTTACATATATGTGACCCTCTCCAACCTCAGTCTCTTCATCAGTCAAATGCAGGGCACTCGGTGAGCTCCTGGGACCCACTCCTTCGGCAGGGTGCCTCAGCCAGTGCTCAATAAAGGGGGGCTATCCTCAGAATTACTCCTCTGCCTCTTAGCCAGCTCCTGCAAAACGAAACCCTAAGACTTTTCTCTCCCAGCTGCCATCACTCTTTAAAACGTGTTGTGGGGATGCCTGGGTGGCTCAGTCGGTTGAGCGACTGCCTTTGGCTCAGGTCATGATCCCAGGGTCCTGGGATAGAGTCCCACATCAGGCTCTTTGCTCAGCAGGAAGCCTGCTTCTCCCTCTGCCTGCTGCTCCCCTTGCTTGTACTCTGGCTTTCTCTCTCTTCCTCGCGCTCTCTCTCTGGCAAATAAAAAAAAAAAAAAAAATTAAAATGTGTTGTGGCTGGAACTCCCAGGTGGCTCAGTTGGTGACATGTCCGACGCTTGGTTTCAGCTTGGGTGGTAATCTCAGGGTCGTAGGATAGAGCCGGAGTTTGCGCTCATCATGAAGTCTGCTTGGGTTTCTCTCTCTCCCTCCCTATGCCCCTCCTCTTTGCCCCGCGTGCACGCCCCCTCTCTCTCTCTCAAATAAATAAATCTAAAATAAAGCCTACTTCTGAGAAATGCTTGCACATTTAAAAAAAATAAAAATAAATTTAAAAAAAAATAATAAAATGTGGTGTGGCTGCCACAGAATCACAACATTTTTGAGCAGGAAGGGCCTTAGAGATCAACTATTATTTTTCCAGAATAGCCCATGATTTCTAATGTATAAGAGCAAGGCCTTGGGAATTTGTCCTGAAGAATGACCAGCTTCCGCACTCTTGGCCCAAGGCTCCTTGCCCACGTTAAGGTCACTATCAAGGAGGTGATAGGAACCGTCCTGGCCATTCTTGTGGCAAAAAGGGCCGCTTCCCTTGGGCACTTTTACAACTGGTTATTTATAAGCCCAGAAATCTTGTCTGTGTTTATGTTATTAGTCACTAAGCAAAAGCTTATTTTCCACCAGTTGGGAAGGGTTTCCTTTCTGAAAAATGAAAGCCTGTGTCTCTTGGCCAGACAGTTTTACCCAGGAGCCCAGTGGCTCCAGAACGGTAAGGAAAACTATGGCCCTTGACATGCCAGGCCCTACCAGGAAAACCAAAACCCTGAATAGAAGCTTAGCTCAGTGTGAGTGAGCCCACGGCACGGGGGCCGTGCCCATGGGCTGCACTAAATGCTCTACTAAATCCAGGCTTTAGTTCTAACAATACACTTGTATGAAGTACCCGCTGTGGGCCTGACACTACTGGGGGAAGAGTGAGTGGGGAAGGCAGGCCCGGCAGAGGGAATAGCGGGAGCAAGGACAGAAGCAGGAGCAGAACCACCAGTGGTTGACAGGGGCTGGGGACTACGGGAAAAGAAAGGAGAGGCAGGCTATGAATGAGCCACTGAGGCCTCCGATGCCACAGGAGCTCTGTGGGGGGCAGTCAGATGGGCCGGAACATTGCCAAGAACAATCGACAGATGGAACAAGGGATAGGGCAAGCACCCAGCATCCTGGGCGATGAAATGGCCCAGGGCACCTTTCTTCCCAAGAGCCTTCCCTGCTGGACAGTGATCTCTCCTTCCTCAGAAGGCTTATTTAAGGTAACTACAGATAACACGTGTTGAACAACTCCCAAACGCCATGGATTGTCACATTTAATCCCAACAATCCTAGGAGGTAGGTATTAACATTTCCCCTACTTCATAAATAGGGAACCAGCCCTCAGCCGGAGAAACAACGTGGCCAGCACAGGACAAGGCCTCCCTTCTCTGTGTCCTCTTTCTGTCACTAATCATCTCCCCAAGGATATCTATAAGCCAATACCCTGAATAGGATGACTATAAGTCAGATCCATGGATAAATTTTGCCAGTTGTCTACAAATGGAATCATGCATGATCGCATGCAATCATGATTGTGTCCGGCTTCGTTAGCTCAACACTCTAAGAATAATCCATGTTTGTTCAGCATAATGGAAGACTGTTGGCGCTCATCGCTGTAGAGTGCTCCATTGTGTGAAAGTACCAAGGCTGTAGCCATTCTACTGTTGATGGATATTTGGGTTGTTTCCAGGTGAGGGTCATTATGAATAGTGCTGCTGTAAACATTCTTTCGAAGCTCATCTGTACACATTTCTATTGGGTGGATCACCCATAAGGATTTGATCCCGAATGTATGGGACTCAAAAGCTTCTGTTCTTCCCACGACTCCCCACCACCTTCCTCCATCATCCGTTTACTTCCCTTGCATAATACTCACTAGTCTCCTTCATTAAAGAGACCAGCATCACTGTTTTTTTTTTCTGAAAATGCTTTTTTTTTTTTTTTAAATCAATCTGGAGCATTTTTTGCTTTGTGTTAAAGGGGAAACAAATGCAACATGAGGCAGGGTCTTTGTCTTGGAGGCGTTGCAATGTAGCTGGCTACCACCAGTAGTGTTTATAAAATAAATCAAGTGCTAACCTGTATGATACAGACTTTAAGGACTAAATGATCAGAGAGAAAAATCAGTGAGATAACGCACAGGGCCCAAAAAAGTTCCTAGAGAAACAAGCATGCAAGTGAACTACCCAAAATGCCTTGGGTTTTGCTCGCTTGAGATGGTTTTACCACTGTTTCCGCATAGACCGGTATCCAGACTCTGTCCGCTCTCTTCTACTGTCCCACAGAAAGGCCTTCTTCCCAGACACCAACTTGAATGATTTCTCTTGTTTTCTGTTTATTTTCCATTCCAAGGGAGAGTGGGGATTGGTTCCTATAGCAACGGCTACTTCCCCAAATTAATTCTGAATTTCATCAGATGTTCAGTTTGACGGTCCAGCTCTGCCTTCTGATTGTCTGGCTTTCCCAACCATGCTAATTACCCAACTCCTAACAACTCCCTCCTGTTGCCCCCAGGGGGAATAACACAACTTGTATAACTTGAGCAAATGAGGATTACAAAACAATGCTCTGGCCTGGGAGAAACGCTGATGAGTGAGGAGATCTTGGGATTTTAACTGTCCGTCAGCCATTCTAGAACCAAAGACACAAGGACGTTTGGAAGAAAATGGGCTTAGAAAGGGAGAGGATGGAAATCCCTTTATAGGATGCTGCATGGACAGCAGGTTACAAAAAAAGGAGGCTGTCTTTCTGGTTTACATGTAACCTCAGAAGAGGAAGATTCGTTTGTTGGTTTTAAGCAAAAAGGCCAACAGCCGAGAGTGGACCAGTCAGAATTCTCCTCATGCCTTTGCTTTCAATCAACCCCATATCTTAAATTAGTTCATTCTTTCTGTGGGGTTGCCTCCCCCCATGACAGCATTTTTACTGCTTTCCTAAAACCTCAGACAGATGGACCATTCATTCCACTCCTCAGGGGTGAGCTTTTGTTAAAGGTCATACAATCCTCATGGAAAGTAGCTTATTTTTCATTTCAGAAATGGAGTGGTCTTTCCTTTGCGAGAACTGTCTGCAACCTAATTAGGTCCTTTAGTCAATGCAAGACCCATTCTTCGAGAATTTCCTCCCCAAGCACCTCAGAGGCTCAAGGCTTCATAAAATGGTCTTCTGATCCTTTAAGTCTAAAAGCCCATGGCAGTGAGAGTGAGAAAATTATACTGGGCTGGCGGCTCTCCCAATGACAATGAGTTGGTCCAAGTTGAATCCATGTGTTTCCTGGTTGGGACAATGAAAGGCTCTTTGGCTCACTAATTGTCTTTTTTTAAACCAAAACTCTCTCTGGATGTCGGTTGGCATGCTCGAGGAGAACCATAGCCAACCAGGCCACCCACTACCAGCAGTGGACTCCACAGAAGGCAAGAGAAATGGTAAGAAAGTGTATAAGCTACCTTCAGAAGAGGGGATGCAGACGTCTTGCCAAGAACCATTCATTCCTGCTAAGACCATCAGTGCTACCTGCTGGCCCAATAACTAATCCTAGGAGGGCAGGGGATGTGGCCAGGATAAAGGAAGGAGCTACATGGGAGAGAGAATCAAGGGCACCATGTTGGTCCAGCCATTGGATTCCAACCTCCTTCCACAACCATCCTGGGGGCATTTCCAGGGGAGCGAGCAGGACTGTGAGAAGATGTGGTCCATCGACCATCATCACACACTCATCAGCCACACTGCACAGTCTCCTCAATCATTTACTTTATTGCTCTGTCTGGGCCTTTTTGTCTCACACATACACTCACACCATCCAGAATCTGAGAGCCCTGACAATCAGTCGGAGCACCCCAGAACCACCCCAGGCTGATGCTAATGCTCTTGTTCTTGACGTGGTGAACTCTGAGAAAAAACAGGCTTCTCCAGTTCAGGCAATGAACGTGGTAGGAACCCACCCCCTGTGAAGACAGCCTTACTACTGCCCTCCCCACAAGAGGCTTTGCTACAGGGACTCATCCCACCCTTACCAGCAGCCAGGGTGGGAAAGTCATCCTTGTGCTTATCACACCTCTGCTTCTAGCCATTGCTTGACCCACCGTGTGTGGCTCAGAGCTACCCTGTCAACTCTAAATTCTGGCCCACCACATGGTGCAACCTAGCATTGGCATGAAGGGCCTGATTCCCGGAGCCAGGCTACCTGGGTTCAAATCCAGGCTCTGCCACGTACAAGCTGAGTGACCTTGGCAAGTTACCTAAACTTTGAGGTGAAGACCACCGATCCTCATTGCGAAGGTTGTCACCGCATGCGTCTGTGGGTTAGGCTGTTATTAGTAGGCAGCAAGTCTTAGTCATGCCTGAATCGAATCCAGGATTATTAAGGATAGGTACTGGCAAAATCTGCACCCGAGATCACATGTGTGCCCTTGAGGGATGAGAAGGAGGTGGGAGAACAGAGAAATAGTGGACTAAGTCTCGGGGATGTCAAAGGACTTCCCGCCAAGCCTGAGGTGGAGGCAAGCTTAGCTCTCCTAATTAGGGTCTGTTCTTCAGATCCCAGTGGTGTTCCACAGCACGGATCTCAACCTCAGAGCCACCCCTGCCAGAGACCCCGCTGTAGGAAATCACCTGGGAAGGGGGCCTCTTCCATACCCTATGAGCCACCCTCCACGCACGCTGTTGCCCACCGAGGCAAATTAGCAGAGCCGTCACACTCAAGTCCGAAAAGATCCCACATCACACGACAACATGGTTCCATTTTTTTTTCTTTAAGAATTCACTTCAAGTACAAGTGGTATTATTTGAGGCACTAGAAAATATTGAATTCCAGGAAGCCCGAGAGGGCGAGGCGTGACAACCAGGGAGCAGCATTCACTTTCAGTTGTTGTATTTCTAATCTCCAGCCTGTAGAAAAATGACTTGGGTGTAATCGAATGAAAACAATGAAAATAATACACTTGAAGGTCAAACAGCTAACTTAATAGGAAACTCATTAGAAACGTGGCTGGACAGATTCACAGCGGAAGAGCTCGTGCGTGTGACTAAAAGCGAAGGGAGCTCTGGGCTGCGTTATTGACCAGGGTGAGTCCTTCCTCTGGGATCGAGCCTGCAGAGACTTCACGGGGAACTTGTGGGTCTGGCAGCATGGGGGGGCGGGGGTGTTAAAATGCACGGCGATTCGCCATGGGTTCAAAAGAGTAAACACAAGCATAATACACCCCTTCGCCAAGTTCAACAAACTGTTTCATGGGGCTCTGAGTCCCTGATGAGGGCAGCAACCAAATGGCCAAGTAAGTAAACCCAAGCCCGAAGGTATCACTCACTGCTCGAGGCTGATCACTGCCAGACACAAGTTCTTGCCTGGAATTCACTGATGACAAACGATCGGACCAAGACAAATTTCAAGAGCAGGGCTCATTTCCTCCCGGTTGCAGGATTAAGTCCATATTTCTCAGTCTGGCCACTTAAATCTAAATCCCCAGGGGGAGGCTCGGGCATCGGCACTTTTTACAGACGTCCCATGAGATTTTAATGTGTATCCAGCGCTCTGAAGCACTGGTGTAGGCAATCTGGCCACGGCCTTCTCTTCCAGCACCTCCCAAAAGAAGGTGATACTCCAGCCATTAAGGACCTCTCGGGGCCCTAAACATCACAGCAGGACAATATTATTTATTGAGCATCTGTACCTGCCACTGCGCTTAGCGATTTTGTTCCTTATCTGATTTAATCCTCACAACCTTATCTAGAAAGCAGCGAGCTATTGGCCCCCATTTTATGGGTAAGAGAACTGATCCTCAGACAGGTTAAGTCACCAGCCCAAGGTCACATAACGGCAAATGGAAGAGCAGTTGGCTCGCTCAAACCAAAGTCTGCTTGGGACGATAAAACATATACTCACCTACTAGAACAGCACCTGGGACATAAGTCCTCGATACATTTTTGTAAGAGCAGTAAGTGATCACATGAATGAATGAGAACAGTGGGTAGAATTAATGACCAACAGTCCCTGTCGGATCAACTGAGCCACCCCCTGCTTTCAAAAAGGTCTCAATCGGGATCTGCTTGCTGGCTGAGAAGGCTGGGTTAGGGCACTTGAACCTGAGGGAAAAAACGTGAACTGTTTCAACCGCAGGTATTTCCATAAACACCTGATGCTAGAAAGGAGCCCTGCCTTGGTTTCTGCCTCACGGAGCACCTGTTTCTCTAGCACGGCGGTTCTCAACCTTGGGAGTGCAGTAGAGTCCCCTGGAGGGCTGGTCATCACACACACGTGGAGCGGGGGGTTGGGGGGGCACGCAACGCGGATGCTGCAGCCCCAGGGTCCCTTTGAGAACCGTGGTTAACGTGCCTTGCTGGGCGGTTAATCAGGGTCTGGCCATTCTCGAGGGGTTACTTTGCAGGGCAGCCACACTTTGTGACTCTGTGACCTCTGCCACATCCTGTGGACCTGTCTTGTACCAGCGCCACTGCCCCCGGCCCGAAGTTGAGGGGGAGGAGAAGGCAGGAGGTGGAATGCCCCATCATCGAAGCCTACAGCTCACCCTATAGCCTCTGGGCTCTTAGACAGACTTTGTCTCCTGGTTTCTCCTCTGCATCCCTGTCTGGATTGTTAGAGCAGTGATTTTTACCACCAGGCAAGAACCATATGCCCTTCCAGAAAAATCTATCAGATTCTCAGGAGGCATAGGTAGCTTGAAAAAGCATATTGTAATGTATACTTCTAGGAAGATGGAAGGATCTTTTCACTGATAAAACACACACACACACACACACACACACACCTCATCCAAAGTGTCTTTATGGCAGGAATTCAGAGAATTTTCTAGAATAGAAACTCCATTACATCTTCTTATAGCAACAAGTCTAAAGCTCATGAGACGCATATGCTTATCAAGGGAGGCACTTTTGTTTGTTTCATTTGGTTTTTTTAAGTTTGAGAAACTCTTCCAAAGGTGGGAGACCACAGCAGACCAATGTCCAATAGGCTTCCCACTTTGTTCCGGAAAGCCAGGATCAGCCTTACCTAAGACGGGGAAATTGATGAAAGGATGAAAGGGTCGGCCGTTCTAGCATATCGCAATGCAAGGGGTCAATGAAGCTATGTAATCTTGCAGGGCCAGGAAGAGAGAGCTCCAGGAACAAAAACCAAGGGTATACAAGGGAAGGCACCAGCAGAAATCCCCCACCTCACTCCCCCCTCTTTTCATTCCCCTTCCCCCTCCTCAGCGGGACCGGTACCAGATGGGATGCTAAGTTTCCCTAAAGTGTTGTGTGGCAAGACAACTCATTTTCGAGGTTTTGCAGATTGGGTGTCCTAGGCTTTCAAAGGGGAAGCCAGGGCGAGACAACGTGCCTTTGATGTTTGCACTCGGGTCCTGAAATCAGAACCTCGGGCAAAAACTGTTTTTATCTCTTCCATCCTAGGCAGCCAAGTGGAAAGCTCTGGCGGGCACTTGCTCTTCAGCTGTTCTTTCCATATTGTCAATTCCCATCCTGCTGAGAGAATGGAATTCCTTTGACTGGAAACAGGGGTCCATCTCAGAGATGGTGCCAGAGGCTTTTTTTTCTTCCTTTTCTCTCTCCCTGACGTTAGTATCACACACTGGAAGGTGTCCGTCTGTCCTCTTTTATTTACTTAGCATTAGAAGCCAGTTATGGTTTGTGTTTATACAGAGTCGACAAATTTGAGGGTTAATCACCTTCGCCCGCGGGTCAATAGGAGAATAACCCCAGGGTCTGGTTTGAGAAAGAAACATTTGAAAGGAATTATTTTTAAGATTTGGTGAACAGCAGCATTAATTCAGGGAAGCCGCAGGTTTTGCGAGCCTGTGGATATTGTGAACAACATACAAATAACTTACATTTCCATGGACTGCAGTTTAGAAAACACTTGATCTTTGAGTTGACCAGATTTGGGCCCCAAGCTTCTTCCTGAGATGTATGCGAAATATTTTCTAAAATACCCACGAAGCTGGCATTTAATGCTCTCACATATTTTGGACAACAACCCCCGTGAATGCCAAGAATTCTCTGAATCACAGGGTCCAGAATAATGCTTGCCTCAGTTAGGGGGTCCCTGCAGACCACCAAATGACCTGGCTTGTCTTAGGGGCACCAACTTCCGAGTGACTAGGTTCAGTGCTCAGATCTCCCACATCTTAGTTGGTGTGACTCTGGAAAACATACTTGGCTTCTCAGACAAAACTTCCTTACCATAGAATAGGGATGTTAACAGTTCGCATTTTGTGGACATAAGGATTAACCAAGATAATACAAGCACACATCCTAGCACAGGGTAAAACTCAGTAACTTCTAGCTATTTTAGTATTATTTTAAAGTGTAAATAAAAACTACTTTCTTCCTCAACATCAGTGGCTTTGCCCTATTCCTGGTACAAACCCCATAGCCCTCCTTAGCCAATCTGGTCAGAACCTGGCCCTCCCTGACCTCCTCTCTCCACCACCCTCCTACTCACTCTCTCCGTCAGCCTCACAGACCCTGTCACTTTTGCCCACAAAAGCTCCTTCCCTCCTCTGAGCACTGTTTGTTCGCACTTGCTGTTCCTTTTGCTTGGAATGCCCAGGGCTTCTGGGGGGGCTCACTCCCCACTCCATTCAGACCTCAGCTCAGTAGCCACTTCACTGTTCATCTGCCTACTCAAGGAATGTCAGCCCCATGAGACCAGAGCTCGTCCAGTTCACCCTAATACTCCCAGAGCCTAGAACAGGGCCCTGCATGTAATAAGCACTCAATTTGTTGTTGTTGTTGTTGTTGTTTTGTTGTTGTTGTTGTTGTTGCTGTTAATGAATGAATTGCCTTTTCTCTGGAACTAGTATTTCAGTTTCACTGGATAGTACAGTCCAAGATGGTGCATTGCGCTTAGGAAAGCCCAAAGCTCCTAAACACACGGGGTCAGACGCATCCTTGCTTTGCCATGTGGCTGCTTTTGCTGCTGTTCCTGCTGTGCGTGTGTGTATTTTAAATCACAAAAGTGCCAGCTGAAGAACTCGTAAAGTTCTTCCACAGTTCCATTCACTTGGCTGATGTCCAAACAGCCAGTTAGATGCCTGGGCGCTGATTTTTCATGAAGCAAAATCTGTGCCTCGCCGTGCCCAGCGAAGGCTCCTGATTGGCCGATCACACAACCAATCAGCTTCCTGGGAGAGGGTCCCCCTTTCCCACTGCAATCCGCTGAGAGACCAATTGGCTGAGAGACGGCAGACTCGGTCCCTGCACCAGTGAGGCCACCACTCTGCCCCTACCACTCTGCCCTTACCGCACCTCAGGGCGAAGAAGGAAAGGAAAGGCCAGCCCGAGGGGGATGCCCGGGGCGCACAGGTGGGCTGCCAGGCCAGCAGAACGAGACACGGGATCAGAAACATAGGGCGCAGGCCCCGTGTTGGAAAAAATAAACAAGGTCAGGAAGCCGTGTGCCTGAGCCACCAGGTAGCCGTGGTCCCCAGTATCATGAACTGAATAGGGTCCTCCAGATTCATATGTGGAAGTCCCAACGCTTGGTACCTCAGAATGGGTATCAGACTGGGAGACACGGCCTTTAAAAAGACAAAGGTTAGGGGCACCTGGGTGGCTCAGTAAGTTAAAGCCTCTGACTTCGGCTCAGGTCATGATCCCAGGGTCCTGGGATGGAGCCCCGCATCCATCCGTCTCTCTGCTCAGCAGGGAGTCTGCTTCCTTCTCTCTCTGCCTGCCTCTCTGCCTACTTGTGATCTCTCTGTCAAATAAATAAAATAAAAATCTTTAAAAAAAAGATAAAGGTTATCTTTATATATGATCTATCATATTTGATATATGATATATATATGATATGATCTATCATATATATGATATATATATGATATGATCTTTATATATGACATATTTATACGAGGATATCAGGGTGAGCCCTGATCCAGTGTAACTGGTGTCCTTCTAAAAGGGGGAGATTTGGACACAGACACAGAGGGGACAACATACGAAGACGTGGGGAGAAGACAGCCATCTATAAGCCAAGGCTCGAGGCTTGGGAGAATGCTACCCTCTGACACCTGGATCTCGGACTTCTAGTCTCTGGAACTGAGAAACAACGCATTTCTGTTGTGCAAGCCACCCAGTATGTGGCACTCCGTTGTGGGAGCACTGGAGAGCAAATACACCCGGAGAGTCTTCACATTCCAGGGCCTCAATCTCCACCACCGCAAAATGGGACAGCTGGCCTGCCCCTCCCACAGGTGTGCTGTTGGGATGAAATGAGGCTGGAGGTGGGGGAGCTTTGTAAACTATACAGAATTCCACCCATGACCTCAGGAGGCCTAATTTCACTCTCAGGGCCAGGTCCTGGGGTCCGGGGCAGCAAAGCAGATAAAGTCAGAAGCCCCTGGAGACTGTGGGGTCACAGTTAGAGGTGTAGGAACCGAGACCTCGTCTTGGCGATCCCCTGCTCCAAACCTCCGGGGAAGGGAGGGGAGCTGCCCTCCTCCACAGTCATTTAGTGGATGTGGGAGAAACAGAACTTGCATGGGAGAAGGGAAAGAGAAGAGAACAGAAACCAGAGATTTCTAAGAAATTGAAAGGGGAAAAAAAGCCACCTCCCTGGGAGTTCTCTGGACAAAACAATACATTTTATTTGTATGGTATGCTGCAGGTCATAAAATACTTCATGGAAGTAGAGATTTTTTTTTTTAACCTATCTGAGGTCAAGGATCCCTCTGATAATCTGATGAAGGCTATGCACCCTCTCCTCAGAAAAAATTAAGCCATACGCTCACCATCTAAAACATTATACACCAGCATGGTCCTATCCTGCAATGATGAAAGCGTTTTGTATTTATACTGTCCAATATGGCAGCCACTAGCCACATGTAGCTACGGAGCCCTTGAAATGTGGCTACTGGGACTGAAGAACTGAATTTTTAATTATTTTATTTTATTAATTTTAACTTAAATATCCATCTATGGCTAGTGGCTTCTATGTTGGACAAGGCAATTACACAATATTCCAGAGGACTTACAAACACCCCGCAGTCCCACTGACTTGCCAATGGACCAAGTTAGGAACCACTTGTAATGATTACACTGTCTTCACAATAATTATCTATTTTGAGCTTACCAGAACATGTATCATCTAATTTAATCCTACCAACAACCCAAAGAAAGAGGTAGAACTGTTATCCCCACCTTACAGCTGTGGTTACTGAGGCCCTAAGAGACCCCCCGCCCCCTCCCCCAACTTGCCCAAAGTCTCATGTCAAGGCCACAGTGAAGAATTTGGGACTAAAATCCAAGAGCCTGATGTAAGAACTCAAGCTCTTTCCTGATTCCCCAAAACCTGTTGATAGGGTTTTATGAATTGAGGCCCAACCTCCCACCTGAGGCCTCCATGAAAATTATTTCTAGTCACCCAAAAAACTTTAAATTATGTGGTACCTATCTTTAAAATGATAAGCAAGGGTCCTCCTCTACTCCAAGAAATCCCAAACACAGCACTGCACACAGCACGTGTGACGCACACCGTCCACACTGTAGAGGTCACCCTTCACAAGTGCCTTCAGGTTCCCACGGTAACCAGGCCACAGGGAGCAAAGCCACTCAGAATTTTATAAAACTCACTCTCCTCCTGCATTGTGTATCTCCCCTCACTTCTAACCTCTAGAAGTTCCCCTCATTTGCAGGCATATTCGGATTTGTTTTCTCAACCCGGAATTTTACTTTCCCCAATTCTTCCTCAAAATAGCTCCTTCAAGGCCCGGCCCGTATGCCACGAGAACTTCTAAGCTCCAGGACTCCGTGGTCCCAGAGTAGGTTGCTTGCCTGTCTACAGAACAGTCTTCGGTCATGCCTTGTATGACATACAGGTCCATAGCCTGTTGTGTCCCTCAGTTTCTAACCACATTGAACATGATGCTTAACCAGACATGGTCACTTGGTAGACCAGTGGCCCCCACACTTGTTAAAACACAGACTACTGGGCCCCACTCCCGGAGCTGCTGATTCAGTGGGTCGTCAGTGAGGCCCAGGAATCTGCATTTCTATCAATCTCAATTTATATGGATGTTACCGGTTCAGAGACTGCACTTTGAGAACCCCTGCAAGAGATGTTTGTGGAATGAATACACGATTGAATGAATGAAAATTTCCCTTAAGCACTCTTTCCCTAAGAGCTCCAAAAATGAGCTTTAGAGAAATCAAGATAAAAATTGTTACCAACATTTACTTCTAGATGAGGGGCAAAAATAGAAGCAAGGCGGGGGGGCGGGGGGGGGATGGCCAAAAACAGCAGGGAACCAGAAGGAAAACTTAAGATAGAGATCAGAAAAACTTTTAGGTTACCATCTGGTTTCCTCTTAGCCATTACTGTGTAATGTACTATGATCAGAGCATAATTACAAATACCATGATGAGACCAAATTAAAAATAGGTTCATTTTCTGACTCAATCGTATATTAAAAAATATTCTGGAGAAACATTCTGACTCAGTAAGTCCAAGCCTAGAAAATTTTTCATTAGACAAAAAAAATAATAATTATCAGAAATGAATATAAAAATGATTACAAGGAGAGTCACAAAGGCCCTGCTTATAATCACCAGAAATTTGAAACAATTTAAATGTTTAACAAATGGAATTAGATCCAATAAGTTAGGGCATGTCCATAAATGGAATACACGAAAGCCTTTTAAAATATCTTGACAGACAATATTTATTGACGTAGGAAAAGGTGCAGGATATAAAACATGAAAAAAATTTAAATCAAAAAACAGTATAAACAGTATAATCTAACTTTGGATAAAAATCATATACAGCTATAGAGAGGGAGAGACAAAAATATTCATATAGCTAGAGTGCTATTTATCAAACAGGGGTTAAAACTGAAATTACTTTGAAATTTTAACTTGTGTATTTCAATTATTTCTGCACAAACACATATTGGCTTGAGTAATGTTTTTTTTTACAGATATTAAAAAAAAGAGAGATAGGCTAGAGGTACTCGCCATTTCTTAAGCACGAGCATTTCTGTAACTTTCTCCAAGCCCTGCTCTCCTACAAACACTGACTACAACTTGGGTTCCATTGGAGAAACATCTGCCCCACGAAGAGATCCCTCTTCTTTCTTGGTACTTCCCGGACCTGCTCAAAGATAATTCCCAACTCAAAGAGCCTCCGCTTGGAATAACTCATGACTCCACCAGCGGAGCATCTGCGTTGGGGAATGACATTGACAATGGCTCCACCACCGTGACCCTGGTCACCCAGCAAACTGCCGTTTTTCAGAAACCGCGGCTGTCTCGCAGACCCGGTTTTAATAAGGCGGGTTGCTCGGCAACCGCCAAGAACTGGCAAGAAGGCGGAAGAAGGCACCAGCCGGAGCTATTTTATGACCAAAGTGAGCTGTGTTATGTGTGTCTGGTTGCATTCAAGGTAACCAAATAAGAGATAACACCCAGCTATTTTTGCATCATGAGAAAAAATACTTGGCTCCTGCCCAGAAAGGCAATTACCTAAAAATCTCCACAGGCCCCATGGTATGAAAAATGGTAACTGATACGCGGGTGGAAAAAAAAAAAAATCACTGACCTTCATAAATACTGATGATATGAGGATGGTTGAGGGAAGACATGATCTCAATCTCTCGTCTGATGTGAACCATGTCTTGTTCATCCTTAATTTTGTCCTTACGAATGGATTTTATAGCAACCTATAAAGTCAGGAAATGAAATGTTACCCAGAGAACTAAACAGATGCAAATCAGCCATTGGGGGAGTTTGGGAAATAAATACAGATGTTACTTGTTGGCAGAACCGAAAATAACCAAAACAAAGCTTCGAAATACCCCCCCCACCCCCCCGCCCCGTCACGTCTTTCATTTACAGCAGAAACACTCTTCTCCCAACAAGGGAAAACATCAGGTTCCAATAGCCTAGGGTTTGGGATGTTGGGTTGGTTTTTTGGTTTTTGAGAGATTGCTTTTGTTTTCGTTTTTGTTTTTGTTTTCCATAAAGCACAGGCTGTTTCACGTGGCCAGATCCATTTACTCTAGGAATCCTGATCCTTTGGAAAAAAAGAAAAAGGAGAGCTCGGTTTACAGGGTATCGATGATTAAACATGGATGGGTGAAATCAGTACCCCTCAGCTCCACCCAGCAGCCACCTCGGCAAAGGCTAACAAGAACTTGATTGCATAGGGCTTCTCGAGGCCAGTTCTGCTCAAATATTCGGTTTTGAGATTCCAGCCTACACGCTGTGTTTGTGCAATTGCTCAGTGGCCAGCTTCTTCCTTCACCCTTCCTCTTGCCCAAGGACCTTTGATGCACGTGATTAGACAAAAAGGCTCTGCTATAGAAAAATCAGGGTGAAACAAAGGGAGGGACAGCCAGACTCCCTGCCTAGCCCCAGCTGATCCCCGAGCCTGCGTCTGCAAATGCAGGCTACAGAGAGCTGCCGGGCCAACACACAGAGCAGTTACTCAAAAGAAACACTACATAAAAAAGTATTAAATGACAATGGGAATCTAATAAGGAAGAACGGGTTTGCCAATGGAATCATCTTCGCTCATAAACAAGTTGTTTCGTAATTTAATCCACCCTGGCTCTAAGAGAGGAGAAAAGTACTCTGGAAGGGGAAGGTGTCCATGGGTAACAAGGAAGCCTGCCAATCAATGCGCGGCCAGGTCCAAAAGCCTGCTTAGTCCCCTCCGAAGTGGTCAGCTCTCGCCTGGACCACCCTCTCCTAGATGAAAGGCGCTTAGCCCATCCCCCTGGACCACAAAGGCATGAAGTGCTCCTTGTTTCCAGCAGGCCACCGCCACACCTGGATTAAGACAGGTTCCTGTTAGCCTCCGAGGGAATGCACTCCCACCTGTGGTCGTTAGCATCTTCTGGCTTACACCAGGTGCCCACCAAGCACGATACATGGAAACATTTCTAAAATACAGTCGGTCCATCTAGAACTCAGTAAGAATTGGGCGGCTATCACCACCACCACCACCACCACCATCATCATCATCATCATTTTTGCTGCTCGCTGACCTCCCAACAAATGGGGGAAATGGATGGGCAGGTCCCCATATTTCTCCTCTGCAGAACCCTCCCCAGCCGTAATGAAATCAGTATTTGGGTCGTCACTTGGCTCTATGGGGATCTAATTGGGGATCTAATTCACACATTTATCTCCAGTGCGTCACTCTGGGTTGGCACGTGGGAGGCCTGGGAAAAGCCTTAGTGTGAGCAGGCAGGCAGGTGCTAGGTAGACGGAGAGGGAAGGAGGAGGGAGGAGGGCGGGGAGGGGGTGGCTGGGGTGATGAGGGCCCAGGCCATGGAAGGAGCAGAAAAGGAAGGCCCGCCCTAAGCAGACACCACCACTGAGAAAGGCACCCTGGGCAGCTGCTTCGCTTTTCTTTGCCATCCTACCTGCACGGGGAACCGAGGAATGAACAAAGCAGACCGGAAACACGGGACGCTGGGCTGTAAACCCAGGGGCCGTCCTCCGTAGCCTCCCAAGGCTGCATGAAGGAGGCTGCTCAGAGATGAATGAGCTTCTGGCTTCAGGGCCCTTTCACCAGGGTGCCGGGCCCAGCGCCACCCCAGCCCCTCCCGGCAGCCCCACTCTGTAGGCAGCAAGAAAAGCCTCCCCGTGCTTAAGTGGAATGTAAAGCTATGACTGGCAGGCTTTATTTTGTCTGAGCTGGGACTGTGATCCTGGGAGCCTGCTCTTGAAGGAAGCAGTGAACACACACGGGCCGTGGAGGATGTGGGTGGCTATTGGACCAACTCCTGCATTCCTCCAGGAGCTAAAGATGGGCCAGGGGGAAAACCACCCCCTGGATTACACGGCAGGCTGAACTTGGCTTCCAGGAGGCCCTATTGTCAAATAACAATAGGCATAAATTCTTTCCCCTCCCAGGGTCAGGGGAGGGTGGTGACATTCTGAGGGGTAAGAAAACAAGCCCACTTATCAGTGGGCTCCCCCCAGCCGTGGAGCCGAGGCACGATGGCCATGGGGATGCTTCTAGCCCAGTATGAAAAGGAAAGTGTTCACATTCTAATAAAACCCCACTCGGCGCTGAGGAAACTGAAAGGGCTCCATAAATGTTAATAACCGTGGTGGTTGCCCCCCTACAAAAGCTTCCCTCTTCCTGCAATGAATCTTCTATTGAAAATGGGAAAAAGGGCTCATTCTGCCTCCTTTCTCAGAGGCTTGGAGGGCAGTCAGTGGGAGACAAATGCTAGAAATCACTGAGAAGCATGTAACTGTCAAGGCCAGGATGAGACCCTCAGCTTGACTCCCAGGAGCAGGGAGCGGACGCCCCCAAGGCTGCACAGCCTGTCGGTGGCGAAGCACAGACACAGTAACACCACCGGGAAGAGCAGCCCGGCCAGGAGCACTTCACACATGGGGCAGACCTAGCGCCAAGTGCCCTTCACAGCCTGGATCTCTACCTCCTCATTCAGGCGCCAGCTTTAGGACGCCTTTCCTTACACGGCCCTTCCCGGCCCCTCTCACCACACCATCCCCCACTGTATCTTCTTGGGGACCTGTCACACCACGTGCAATTCTCTGGCTTCTCTGTTTGCTGCACATGCAGCCTGAGACCCAATCCAGCTTGTGGCCTGTTTCTGGAGGACCCAGAAAGCTAAGAATGGTTGTCATATTTTTAAAGAGTCATTTATAAAAGGAGACGGAGATCTATAAATGTAGCTCCTGTAAGGCAGCGCCTGCTTCATGAGGTTGAGGGAAAAACTGAGCGAGTGCCCAGGGGAGCAGGGCTGCCTAAAGGTCAGGGGCATGGCTTTGAGTCCCGCTGATAATCACTCACTAGCACACTAGCCGCTGTGTGACCTCGGGCAGGCTGCATAACCTCTCTGTGCTCCAGTGTCCTCATCCATCAAGGAGATACTCCTGTGAGGACTAAGTGAACAAGGGAGTAAGATATTCCCACTCAAATCGAAAGTCTGTCTCAAGATACCCCCTTCAGCCTCTCTGAATTTGGGCTGTTCGTTCACTTCTTTCTTTGGAACACCTACCGGGTACCAAGCACAGCGCTGGCAGGACCCAGAAGGGAACCAAGATTCTGTCCCAGCCCTCAAGGTTGAGGGGAGAGGGAGGGGGGTGGCAAAAGTTACACACATAATTACGTAATTGTCCTCGTGGCCAAAGGCCACCCAAGAGACACAGAGAGGTGTGGGCATTCTGGAGAAAACGTCCTCTCCAGTTTTCCTCAGTCCTCACCCACATCGACAAAGAAAGATAGAAGTAAGGAAAGAAGGGCCCAGCAGGGAGAGATTACCAAATGTCTGAAATCATACACCTTCCAAGAAAAAAAAAAAAAAAACCCAATTTGTTGCTGCAGGAGCCGATGAGATGTCACTCCGCCTGCAAAGGGACGGGAACTCACGCGCAGTACAGCCACATTCATAAATGTTCCCAAGTCTAGACAGCACCGTGTGCCTTATAAAACGGTCTGCCTTTAAATAAGGCCACCCTATAGTTTAATGTCTAAACCATATGCCACAGAGGGTCTGGCCTGTGAGTTCTGCCCTGCGGTGCCTGCCTCTTTAAGAGGCGCTCTCAGCCCAGCCAGCCCCCAGCCCTCCCGAGAGGGAGCAGGCCCCGCCTCCTCTTCCCTACAGGCACTTTTTCCTTTTTGAAAGAATCACCGCAAACCACCTGTTCTGCAGCCTGCTGGGCCTCCTTTGCCACAATAGCAGCGGGGAATGTTAAGGGCTTGGTGGCTGGGCGGGGATCCGGGAGGCAGTGGGGTACTGCGGAAGCTCAGGCTTTTGCTGGTTAGCTGACCTCAGGGGAGCTGAGCATCACAGATCTGTCCACATCTGTAAAAGGGGGCTAGGAAGCACCGCCCCCACCCCTCCTAGCCACCAGCCCCCCTGCTTGGGGCTGTTGTAAGGAGTGGGAATGCTGTGAGTAGAGTACCTGGCACACAGCAGGTGTCTACTGAATGGCGGCGGCAGCAACGACGACAGATGAGGCCTGGAAGACACGGGGTCCTGGACCATGTTTTAAGGGTAATGAGCCCCAGCAACTCATCTTACAGGCCTTTCCCCCCACCATTCCCCCGCACACATTCTCCCCTTCCCCACATTTGTCCTGAGGCCAGAGCACATTAAAATTCAGCCTGCCTGCCCGCAGAGAGAGAGCCAGTCCTCCTGGCCTGCTCTGGGGAGTGGGGGAAGTTCTGGACAGGCTGTCTGTCTGCCAGCCTCTAAGCAAGAACATCACTGCCCTCTTCCCTCCAAAGCCACCTCCCACGGATGCTCAGTCACTACCATAGCTCAGCCTGCGAGGAGTGTCCTAGAACCATTTCTCAAATGGGGATTGCAGACACCTTGCTAAAAGGCAGATTCTGAGTCTAAAGGTCTAACAGGGGGCCTGGGATCCTGCACTTGGAACAAGTTCCCTGTGGTAACAGTGATGCCAGTCTGATGGCGAGATCTTGGTGCCCTGTCTTTGGCCCTGACACAGCCACATTTTAAAATGTACCAGGTACATTCTTAACAGTGGCAGTAACTAGCATTTCTTAAGTGTCAACTATGCTGTCAGTGGAACTTAGCTCATTTAATCCTAATTACAATCCCATTTTCCAGGGGAGGAAACTGAGCTTCAGAAAAGACAAATACTGCCCAAACTTATACAGTCTGGGAAAGATAGAGCTAAGACTTTCACGGAGGCTGCTGGCAAACAGGGCAGGTGACAGAATCTCTCCATGGATCTCGAAGAGTCTGATGGGAACCCCTCCGAGCAGACAAAGTTTTACAGGGTCAGATGTCAGCTGCCAGGAGGCAGCAGTTGGGGTCTGAGTGGCAGGGAAGAAATAGGGCCGCAAACAGGGCATTCGCATCACTTAGTAGGAACAAGTTTGCATTCTAATCCCAGCTCCTCAGGCTCCCAGAGCTGGCAGCCTCCCTGCCATTCCCAAGGTGTGACCTCACCCCCGACCACACTCCACGGGAGCCGCAGGGCGTGGAGTCAGAGGCAGCTCAAGGATCTTTGCTCACCGAGGGGCCCAGAGGTGAGCTGCCAAATCAAGCTGGAGGCCGGCAGAGGGGATCCTGCTCGCGTCTGGGTGACGGTCAGAGCGCGGGGCAAGGCACGGTTCCCCCACACCGGCCACACAGGAAAGGCTGTGCACGGCCATGACCACAGCGATGCCACCCAGGAGGCCAGCCTGCAGCCAAAGCCCCTGATTAATTAAATGACCTCCAGCTCTTTGTGAGGAGCCGGGCCAACTCGGGACAGCACTTGAGCAAGTTGCCGTGATGCAACCGACCCCACAGGGACCGGAGCCAACTGCTCCACGGGGCCCGTGGGCCTCTTCCTCTCCAGCCTGTTGATTCATGTCATTACATGGATGTTTTTTCAGACAGAAGCAGACTGGGAGCCAAGAGTTGTAGCAACAGGCGCTGAGGAGACGCACCCCAACACCAGGAAGCGTGGTGCGTGAAGAGTTTTTCCTTCAAAGAGCGGCATCCAGGCAAGCACTGTGCGCCCCCAGCAGCCCTTGAGCCTTGTCAGAGGTTCTGAAAATGGAGGTGGTTCTCCAGCCTCGGTTTCCCAAAACTCCCCTTCAGAGGTGATGTGGCCTCAGGTGAGGCTGATTTTTCTCCCGCCGTGAAAAATCACAGGGGCTCCGTCCGTTAAGTGTCTGACTCTTGGTTTCAGCTCAGGTCACGATCTCAGGGTCTCGAGACGGAGCCCCATGTCAGGCTCCACACTCAGCCCGGAGTCTGCTTGAGATTCTCTCCCTCTCCTCCACCCCGACCCTTCTTCCCTGCCTCTACTCTCTCTCTCTCTCTCTCTCTCTCTGAAATAAACAAATAAATAAAATCTCTCTTTTTTTTTAATGTGTTCAACTTCCAGAATTTGAATAGTGAATCAGATTTTTAACCGACGGGCCTACTCAGGAGGACCTCAGAGAAGCCGGGCCGTCTTTATCTACACCCATAGGCTTTCCCGGCTCCCCCACAGCCCCCCTCCAAGGCCTGGGCAAAGCGCGTCGTTATTGCATGGGGTGATGCCACAAGGGAAGTGGAATTCACGACTCAGAAACCGTGGGCACATTTACCACATTTACACTCCCCGTACCGCACCGGGGGTTTGTAAACACCAGATAGGGGCCACGGCTGACCAGGCGGGAATCAAAGGAGCAGCGGGGAGAAGAAAGAGAAAAAAAAGGCCCACTGAAAGTTCACAACAGTGGCAATGCCAAAAGCAAGCAGCGAGCCAGCTCAAAGCACAAGATCTGATTCTCTGGGAGAACAGTTCTTCCCTCACAGAGTGCTGAGCACACCACCTGCATCCGATCCGGGGGTTGGGGGGCTGGTGGTCAAAACGCAGCTTCCGAGCCAACCCCCAACTACTGAATTCCAGCATCAGCCTTTCTGAGGGGCTTCCCCGGGGACTCTGCTGCACTCTGACGTTTGCGAACCGTCGGAGAAAACACGGCTATGATGGCACCTCTTATTGTGTAACTTAAACGCCGTGCAGTCGTATTAAACGTGAGATGATTAGTGAAAATTAATGAACTGCCCAGCTATATAGAGGGGAATTAAAAACAAGCTGCTTCCCTGAGGGGACTCTGTGACCCAAATTAATTTAACCCTGGCAAATGGGAGGTTTGCTCGGCGCGGACCTGTGGCTGCTGGGAGGCCCCAGAAGCGGGCTGGTAATCATCTCCCTCCCCATGCTCTGCACAAGACCCGGGGCTCCCACCCCTGGAAACGTCGATGTCTCCAAAGGAAGAGAGAGGAAGTGAGCCCTGGAGCCTCTTGTTCAGCCGGCCCTGGGACAGAGGATCTATCTGGCTGGGACCTCAAGGAGCCGCCTCTTACCAGGATCCTCCAGAAGTCTCTCCAGGCTCCGCCCTAATGAATGACCCTAAGGCCCCTAGAAGCAGGAGAGAGGTGACCCAGGCAACAGCAGCGCCCACAGAGGGGCTGAACTCCGAAGGCTGTTTAGCTGGAGCCCAAACGGCCGAGCAGCTGTTTATTTTTGGACTTTCACATTTCCGAAAGCCAAATGCAACACCGACTCAGAATTCTACAGTGCAGCTGCTTTTCTTCTGGGTTCCAACTGTCCTAGGGAGGGAGGGGAAGGGCCGGACCGATGCCGGACAGCCTCGACTGGTAGCATCTGATCACTCTGACGCTGTTCATAGCCCAGCCTGGATAAGCACAGGGTTGTGCAACTTTTAATTATCAACCTCGAGGCCAGCAGAGCCCCGGGCAGAACGGCTTGGAGACCACATCAGCACCTTGACCTTGTCCTCACTTACAGCGGCTGGGCCAGGCGTCCCTGCATGGAGGTACTCAGGCCAGCACACCAGAGGCTCTGTGCCCTCCTCTGCAAAGGAGGATGCCAAGAGTGCACGAGGTGGATGGGGAGGGATCACAGATTGTTTGCAGCAGCATGGAGGGTGAAGAAGGCAAACAGTCATATGGCACAAGGGGTGCACATCAGCAGATGTGAGAGCTGCAAGGACCTCAGGATGTTCTACCCCAACCCCCTCATTTTACAGGTGAGGAAACTGAGTCCCAGGGAGGTTAAAGCACAGCCCCGCCACGTTCACGGAGTTAATAGCAGCACTGGAGCCTCGGTCTGGGATTAATACTCCGGGCAAGGGGTGCTCACCAACTCCCAAGCCACAGTGATCAGCGGGACCAAAACTGCCACCCAGAGATTTACCATGCGCCTGGGAGCCCAGCCCCCGCGCAGCCAGGGGCCCGGACTGCTGCATTATGAACGAGCCGAGATGGCAGATACTCCTAGGCGTGCTGGCAAATTATGACCCTTTTGTAGCACGGCACCTCCCTGTCATGCCAAGGGCCGTCCTCCCACAGACATGCCAGAGACGCGGTACTTAGTCCGATTCAGTCCAAACCTTGTTCCAATTTCTGAAGCCTTATTTGATATCACACGTGAGTAGGCATACTTGGGGCGTTTTTATCCCATTATTTCTTAATTCACTGAAAACACTGCTTTTAAATATTAACATCAGGCTGCTACTGAGTCACTGACCTTGGGAACCATGAACAAGGGACGCACAAGACCTAAGAACCAAAATTAGTTTTCCAAATGGGGGAAAAAATTAGTCCATTGAATTCAGCTGATCCAGGTGAACAGAACAAAGAAAAAGAGGTTTTTTAATTTCTTAAGACCATAAAATATACAGGAACATGCAAAAAAAAAGGGGGGGTGGCTTTAAATTATATTGCATATTTTAACAGTGGATGATTTTATAAATAAGTGAAAGGGAAGATTCTTCAGGTGTTATTTTTATCCCGACAAAACTCTTGTTGGCAAAGCTGAATCGTGGCAACGAGAGTGTGCAAGGACACACGGGACAGGTAAGGAACAACTGTCTGGCTGTGATCTGTCCCCTTGGAAGTCTCCTTCGGCATCTCACAAACCAGTTTCTTTTCCTTCCAAGGAAGCTCCCACTGCCCATTACCCAGAGAATTAATTAGCAGGCTGGGCCCTGCTTCCAGAGCCC
>CM053611.1:96454117-96485218 GCA_028646535.1 Procyon lotor
CAATCTCTGAAAAGAACTAGTTCCTTGGGGCTTCCTTGGGTTTTGTCTTCTCTCCAGCCTGGTCCTCTGGGATATGCACCAGACCTTCCAAGTTCATTTTCTCCTTGATGAGTCACAGAGTCCTAGTCCTAGTCCCACACTAGCGACCAAGACCCCTGACTTCTACTGGGACACCTCAATGGGTCAGCGTGGGAAGAGAGAACAAGGCTACTAAGCAGGGAAACACTCGCTGTGTTTGGGGCTAGAGAAGTCATGGCAGGCTCCTGGGAGCAGGTCGGAGACGGAGACTGGACCAGAAATACACAGCCTTTGGCACAGGCAAGGAGACTACCGATCAACATACCTCAGCCTTCTCAAGCCAATAGGCAAACATATGAGCCTAGAGTTTGGCCAAGATGATGCTTTTTCTAGGACTGTAAGACCCTTTCCAGCAAAGTGTCTTTTTGGGCGATCACAGGCTATCTGATGTAGGTAGGCAGAGAGGGGGCCTCCTAAGAAGTCCTTCCATGCATCACCCCCTACCATTTCTACCCTTGTGTTTCACTCACGCTCCTAAATAAGACCAAACTGAGTCTCACTTTGCTCATTCGTTTGCTCATTTGCTCATTCTCCATCCCTAAAAAGGACAGATCTCCACCGTCCTCTTTGCCCACACATACTGCACGCTTACACTCAGTCACCTCCTCCATGAAATGGCCATGTCTCACTTGACTGGTACAAGTCAAAATGCCAATCTTAACGAACCATCCAGATGTTATTTTTACAATAATTTCCTCTGCACCACAATAAAGCCGCATTAAATTGTTATGAAGTTCTGTTGTTTTTTATTTTTCTGGCCAGTTGAGGGTTCAGTAAGGATTATTTTTGACCTATCTTGCAGAAAAGTGGAGAAAGTCTAACCCTATTCTCTGCAAATAATGTTCATCTCTATATTTACCTGTTGTTATAGACTGAATTGTGTCTCCCCAAATTCCTATGTTGAGGCCCTAACCCCCAATGTGACTATATTTGAAGGCTGAGCCTTTAAGGAGGTAATTAAGGGTCAATGAGGCTATAAGGGTGAGGCCCTGATCCAACAGGCCCGGTGTCCTTAGAAGACACCAGGACCATTCACACATTCATGACAGAGCCTGTGAGGACACAGAGAAGGTGAAGGTCTACAGCCTGGGAAGACAGGCCTCACCAGAAACCAACCCTGCCGGCACCCTGATCTTGAACTTCTAGCCTCCAGACCTGTGAGAAAATTAATTTCCGTTATTTAAGCCACTCGGTGTGTGGTATTCTGTTATCCGGCCTGAGCACACTAATCCCCTAGTCCTTGTCCAATTGACCTAAATCACAGTCAACATATAATCCAACCAAAGGGAGGGTCATTCACGGTCAATACCAAGCACAACAAGCAGAGCCTACAGTGCCTTGCGCATCCCTGTGTCCCCAGTATCTAGGAAAGAGTCTGGCGCCGCAGCAGACATTCAATAAATAATTGTTGAGTTGAAAGTAATCAGACACGATAAATATCATCTTAACTTTTGTAAGAATGAAAACACCCATCCACTCACTGCCACCAACCTGGCCCAGTACCTACAGGTTGCTTAAGCCAGACAACCTACTCAGATGATTTCCCGGATTCCACTCCAGTCCGTGTCGCCTCTGTCCTTGCGGGGAAGACCGCAAACCCCGGGGTGCAAGACCACGGTGCATAAACGACCCCCATGCATACAATCCCAACCCACTTCCCTGTACTCTCCCCACTGGCTCCTGAGACAGGCTCCTCATTTTGCAGGAAAGGAAAACGGAAACTGAGAAAAAGGGACTCCCCGCATCACAGGTCGTAAAGGCCACACCCAAGTGTCAGCTGGGTACTTGGATTTTGTGGCCAGCGCTGCCTCTGCGGGGCCACACCTGTTCCCACGATTTCAGCAAATCCACAGAACGGCAGGGTAAGGAAGAAACACCCTGCGTCCCGGCATCACGACGCTTCCTTTCTCAGGAGGTTAGGCCTGGGGGGAAACTAGCTCAGATATCAGACCATTCAAATTTTGCGGACGATCCGGCCGGGGAGCTAATCAGAACAATTTGGGCGTGCGGCTCAACAAGGGCACCCCTTCCCGGGTCGAGCTCTGCCTCTGTGGCAACACTTCATAAGAACCATTCCCTTACAACAAAACTGTCAAACCCAGCAACCGCAGGCCAGAAACATCCCAGCTGAGCCCCACCAAGCTGCTTTCTGATGTACCGTACACACAAATACCAATATTCCCCAGATGTTCTCTATGTAAAACATTTGGTTTGAGACGCAGCCCTTCTTTCCCAAAAACCCTTACATTTGTTTAATGGACTCATACAGTTCAGCTAAAATGTCCTGGATCAGACATCTGAGGCCAGCCCGGCTCTGATGTAAGCACCCCATCTGCAGAAAAGACGAACAAGTAAATAAGACCGTCTTCCCCAAGATTTATGCTCCCTGCATCTTTAAGCAGGTCATAAAATGTGAGCTATGTATGGCTAATAATGCAAGTTGCTTTCAAGTGTGTTTCTGAGTCCATCTCCGAATTAATCGAAGACCGATGTTCCAACAGAGAGTGGGTCTGGCACGCTGAACAGGAGGCCACATTCTGCTGCTTACTCCCACAGGAAAGAAGTTTTTTAAAAAAAAAAAAATCTGTCATTTGAGCCACCCTGAGGTCAAGGTAGGTTTTTCTTGGTTTTAGTCATTCCGATATAGTGATGTCCCCTGTGTTCCAACGCCACTTACCCCCTAAACCCTACTCTGAAACACAGGTAAGAGAGGGGGAAATGGAAAATGTACTCCCCGAGTGACCCCGGCCAGCCCTACTCCCCCACAAAGGCTCATCCTGTCACATGAGAAAAACGGAAGTTCACGAGACTCACGGTCAGGGCCCGTTCAGCTGTGAAGATTATAAGAGGAAAGGAAATAAACTGTTAGAAAAGCCACCCAAGAAATGTCATTGAATCTATGAGTCCCCACAGACGGCAACCCACAATTTTCCTACTAATATTTATAATAAGCTTGGTCATAGCAAATCTTTGGGGAAGTGGAAAAATGGAAGGAGAAAGCCATCAGAGAGAGCGTCACGGGTAGAACCAAGACAGGGCGACTGATTTTTACCTTCCATCTTTAACTTCCGTGTCTGGGGAGTTTTCAGCATTGGGCAGGCATTATTTTTGCTGTCGGGAAAGAATTCTATCCTTTAAAAGGGTCACGGAAGGGAATGAAAGTTGATGACAGAGAAGACAGACAAACTATAAATAGCAAACCCGAGAACCCCAAAGTAAAGTTCTGAGGACCAGTTAGGAGAGGTTCCCCAAGGACATCAAGAAGAGGTCTAACGTTCAAGTACTTTGTTTTAAGAAGGAAAGAAAGTATATGTACACTTGAAAAAGATTTCCAAAATAAATGGCTATAATTTTTTTTTAAAGACTGGCTCTTAAATGGGTAAATTCCAATTACCCAGAAAAATATACTTGGAGCTTTCTGTGATAACTTAGTATGGTCACTTACACAGAGCATCAGATTAACCAGTATTCTCCATTTCTTCGACTGAGGCTCACGGCATGTTGAACCCTAGGGGCTCCAGGGCTACTCTCTGCTTTCCCCAGAGCCTTCTTGTTCAATCAGCCGACTACCCACCCGCCATCAGCCCAGCCAAGTCAACTGCCCCAATATGGCGGCCTCTCCAACCCATGGAACTCCTCATCCTCCAACAAGATTAGCAAATTGTGACATGATTGTAAGTCCTTCCATCCTAAGGATAAAAAGCCCCAGATTTCAGACTTTTCTTTACTCTCTCACTGCCAAGAAAAGGCAAAATGCAATAAGATAACACACAGCAAATACCCTGCAGGGGTCCCAATAACACTAAGTGCTCCAAAATGCTCTTACGATTGTAGTGAACAAAGAACCTTAAGCAGAGATATATGTAAGGAAGAAAACAACTCCAATGAGACCTTCAAAATGTTGAGAGGCCGAGAGGACAGCGTCAGGGCAGCGTGAGAAGGGCCTAAGAGAAGGGGAGCAGCTGGGGCCACTTTTGAGAGGACATTTCAGGTCACCCCACCAAAAGAAGTCCCTCCAAATGTACTTCTGTAGTCCCTAGGGAATTGATTTTGCAGGCTGAAATTATTTCGCTGAAATAAACAGACACACAAAGGTCGCTACAACTGGGGCCTAAAAAGAAAATAAGCCAGCTGCCGCATTTACGGGCAGCCTCTGATGCAACAGGAGCCAAAGGTCCCGGCCCAGGTCCAGGGGGATGGCTTTGGACACACCAGTCCTCCCCAGAGAAAGAAAGCATACGGGGGGCAAGGCTGGGGGTTGGGGAGGAGGGGACTTATCTTCCTGTGGGCGAGGTCCCCACTTGGCCAGGCATCGGTGAGGCAGGCATCTTCAGAAGCACAGACCTCGGATTTCTGCACTCAGCGTGCACCAGCCCCGTGAGCTAGGGGACGATTTAAAAATGCTGGTGCCCGGGGCCCCATCCCCAGAGAGCTTTTAAAAGGTTATGCTAATGCTCAGCCAGAACCAAGAACCAGCGGTGTAGCAGGAATTGCCCTTAGTGGGGCCAGACAGACCGGAGTCAACGCAGGCGCAGCCTTGACCCTGTGGGCAGACCAGGCCAAGTGCAAGTCTTCCACCTGGCCGCCCTGTACAGGGCTGGCACGTAGTGGGCCCAAGGGAATGTCTGCCAAATGAATGAGTTAATTCTGCTCCTTAAGGCCAAGGATGGACATGGGTAGATCAACAGAGCTCATAATGCCCACCCGTGTTAATCCCCTAAGCAGGCACTGCATAAACATACTGAACTTTGATTCCAAGCGAGTGGCAGAAAAAGCTATGAAAGTCCATCCAGCCCTCACAGGAAGCAGCTGCTCAAAACCCAGTAACCATGAGAAGCAATGTCACCAAATTTCAGGATTTGAATCCTACCTACGAGCCCTGCAGATGTGAGCAAGTGACTTAATTTTCTTTTTTTTGTGTGTGTGACTTAATTTTCTGTGCCTCAGTCTATCCACTGTAAAATGGGCATAGTCACAGTGTGCACGGCTCAGGGTTACCGTGACGATGAGTTTAGGTCGGTGACTTGACACACATAGGCTACAGTCAGGTATAATCACTGCTATGCAATTATTTGCTATTACGATTACTCCATGGAAGACTATCAGGCAAAGAGGCTTCACGCTTCAGGCCCAGTATAAGAACCCCAAGGTCAGAGGGCCCTCAGGTAATCACGAGAGAAGGTGTGGACTAAAGAAAGTGGGGTGCTGTATCCCCAGACAAATACAGCGATGAACTCCCCATTGTCCAGAGCTGAGCTCTTTTTTTTTTTTTTTTAAGATTTATTTATTTGAGAGAAGTGGGAGCAGAGGGAGGACAGGGAGAGAGAAAGACAGAACCTTTTTTCTTTTTTTAGATTTTTATTTCTTTATTTGACAGACGGAGAGAGATCACAAGTAGGCAGAGAGGCAGGCAGAGAGAGGGGGAAACAGGCTCCCCGCTGAGCAGAAAGCCCGATGCGGGGCTCGATCCAAGGACCCTGAGATCATGACCTGAGCCGAAGGCAGAGGCTTAGCCCACTGAGCCACCCAGGCGCCCCAGGAGCACAGAATCTTAAGCAGCCTCCCTGCCGAGCGCAGAGCCCAACTCAGGGCTCGATCTCACAAGACCTCTCGAGATCACAACCTGAGCCAGAACCAAGAGTCGGACGCTTCACCTACTGCGTCACCCTGGTGCCCACAGCCAGAGCTGTGTTTTCCAAAGTGCAGACCACGGACCAACCCTATCACATTCACCTGAGTTGCTTGCTTAAAATGCTGCAGATTCTCAGGGGTCCCTAAGTCCCGCCCCAGCCCTGCTGGATCAGACTCTCCGCGGTAGATGCCAAAGAGGGTGCATTTTGACCGGCACACCCAGGGGAGTCACAAGTCCCCTCAAATTTAAGAACCATTGGGTTGGCTAAGCTAGAGGATCCGTGTCTGTATCCCCCGGAGCCTCGCACCATGCCTGACACACAGCAGGTGCTCCACAAATACCAGGTGAATCCATGCAATGGTTATAACTCTCAAAGTGTTCGTTCAATTTTTTGAAGGCCCTCTATGTGTAAGGCCCGTGCAAAGCAATGCTGAATCAGACTTCATTCACTCACTCTAAACACTTTCACTGGGTGCTTACAACATGCCAGTGTTCTAGACACCAGATACAGAAAAGATGATGGATGGGTTGCTAATGACAGAGAGTGACAAGTGCCGCGTACGGAACTAATAACACAAAGTAAAGGGCGGCACGGAACTGTCATTAAACTCAGCATCTAGAGCAGCTAGAATCAGAATTTCTATGATGATGGAAAGACCTTTTCAGCCCTGCCCCATGGTAGGCAGACACTGGCCACAAAGAACTATCAGGCACTTAAAATGTGGATAACCAAGGAACTGGAGTTTTCATTTTAATTGTAATTAATTGTAATTAATTGTAACAGCCACCCGTGTTCTTATTAGACAGTGCAGGTCTGGCGGCAGAAGAAGAAATGGAAACGGGAAATGATAACCCAGGCATTATGTACTACGGGTGTGGGGGGGGAGGGGGTGTGCTTAGGGCACCATGTGTTATCAAATGCTTCTCACCCAATTACCAGATGCCCTAATGTTCTCTGGCTCCAGGGATTGAAAGAACAAGGTCAGGTAAAAGGCATTGTACTTGGGCTGGAATCTTTATAGCCCATGATCAGTTGGAAGAGGTATGCAGCCTGGCCAAGTCCCAGGGACCGTGGTTCGGGAACACACTGCCGCCCGCAAAGCCTGCCCACAGCTGCCAGAGAGATCTCTTTCGGCCCCGCCGCTCTGTGGATGGTCGGTCATCCTGTCCTTGGCTAGAACGTCCCACTGGGCCCAAGACACTGCACGGATTTTATGAGATTTCTCCGCTTCAAGCCTAAGTACGAATACAAGCCTCCTAAATTCCACCGGAAAATTGGTGGCTAATCCAAACATTTCATAAAATTAGAACTCATTGTGGGGCTGAAAGGAATTCAGGCTGTGCCGCCACCAGAGAAATGGAAGATATTTGTTATAACTTTTTCCTTCATGAGCTGTTTTAAGAAACAAGTGCTTTTTCTGCTTGAAATAAAGAAGGCATGTGGGGGGGACAGGGGGTGGGGGGGCGAGGGGAGAAGGGGGAGAGTTTTTGTTTTTGTTTTGTTTCCTCTGTGGTTTGCAAAAAGCATCACCAGATGACAAAGGAGAGGAATCCTGCTGGACTCCCTCACCCCAAGCTAGAGGAGATAATAAACCTTCCCCCCCAAGTCCTGGCCGCAGCTCACTTTTGTAACGATGGTGTTTTTCCTGGAAAGGGGGGACTTTTGCTCCTTCATTTTCTTCTTGGGCTTTTGCCCCAGAAGGTTCACATCCAGAGATTTGGTGAGAAGGAGGGATCTCCGAATCATTCACCCAGGCGTGCGTGCACGCCTGTAGCCAACACTGATTCACCAGGCACTGGACGAGGCACTTGGGATACATCCGCCGAGTCAAAGCGCTAAAAATCCCTGCCCGGGGGCAGCGTGCATTCTCAGGAAAGAAGACGATCAAGGGAGGATTCGGTGACTGCCACTACAGAGTCTGGAAGAGGCGGGAAAGGGGGCTCTGGAGGAGCAGGAACCCCGTCATCTGACCGTCACTCTCCCCTTGCACCCAGAGCAGAGCAATGTCTGACACACAGCTGGCCCTCAGCAAATATTTGTTGAGTGAATAATGAAGCCTGACACCAAGATCGGTCCCAGAGCTCTCATCTTACAGATGAGTTAGGCGACGCTATAGGAGGGGATGGATCTCGCCCTAGCTCGGGCAGCTCAAGTTGTGGCAATGAGGAGACTGACTCCAAGTCTCCTGACACCACCCCCAGACTCGTGATGCCCCGCAGCCATTCGGCAAGAACTGACGGCATTCTTATTGAGGGCCAGGCCCCGAACTAGGCACTCGGGAGGACATAAACGAGTAAGACACAGAATAATTGAGGTTATGGGACCGAGTTCCTCCAATTACCATTTTCACAAGCTTGGAGACAACTTCTCTGAGCTCTAAGTCTGGGTTCAATGGGTATCTACCATCTGGCGTGCAAGTAAAAAGCCAAAGCAGGAGGGCTGCAGAACCTTCCAAGGTCCCAGACCCACGAAAGGCTAGGGAACCCAGTGGTTATGACCATGACCCTGACATCAGACAGCACAGCCCGAAATCCCAGCTCTGAGACTTTGGGCAAGTCACTTGACCTTCCTAAGACTCCTCTTCCTCATGTTCAAAATGAGGAGAGAAGATACAGGAGAGAAGGAGAGAAGGCATGTCAAGTGCTCAGAGCAACACCTGGCATCCACTGGTCACTCAATAAAGGTTTCCTGCTATTCACACTGTCAGGGAAAGGACCCTCCATCCGCTCCGGAGCCTCCTCCACACTCAAGCAGGTGCAAGGGACTCAGGGGAGATTTCGGCTTAATTCCTCTCCTCTCCAGGATTTCTGTTCCCAGCTGCCTGCACGCCCGTCACACACGGGTTCCCTCCCCGAACGTCCCGTTTGATTCTGCCTGGGAAACAGATACCATTTGACCATGAGAAAGAGGCAAGGTAAGGTTCTCCCTAGAATGAGCACTTCCCTGCCCTGCCTTTCCGTCCAAACACGTTCACGCGCTGGGCTCGGAGCTCACCCGATCAATGGAGGGCGAGCCCCTCCCCTCCCGCCGCTTCGGCTAGTTGAAGGAAAAGTTCACTCTCGGATCTACTAAGAACCATTACAAGGTAATTCCACGGCATCTGGGACCACTGAGAGTTTCTCCAAGTCTGTTGGCATCTTTTTTAATTGACCCCAAGAAAGTTAAGGCTGCATGAGGGATGTACTTGAGGCCAAGGGATGAAATTCCGAGAGACTAAAGCAACACACACACACACACAGACACACACACACACCAGGGACTCAGTCTCCTTAAATGGACCAGCTAAGACGGGTAATTGTGGGCCACAAAAATTGGGATCTGAAATAACCAGGGGTAGCTGCAAGTTCTTGAGCCAAGAGGTGGTTGAGCCCCATTGGTACAGAGGTTGCATCTTGCTCCTTATTGTCTCCCAGCGCCCAGCACAGTGCCTGGCACACAGGAGAAGCTCATAAACTATCTGAATACATATTCAAATGCTATGTGAGAGAGGCAGAAGGAACACCTGCCACAAGAAGAAAATGCCAGCAGATATTTCCATTCCTTCTTGGGAGGCTGTCTAGTTTCGTAGCTAAGAGCTGAGAGAGACATGAGTTTCATTCCTGCCACCATCTCCCGGTGACAAAGAGGGGGGCCCTGGGCCTCAGTTCCCTCCGCAGTAGGTGGAAATAGCTGTAGCATCTCCCTCACAGACTGGGTCTAAGGACAACAGAGACGTCAGTGAGGTGAGCAGGGGACGCACTCACCCCCAGGCCTGGCAAAAATAAAGTGCTCCCTAAAGAGGAATTTGATCGATTGATCGATCTACTTCCTCTTTAAGGGTAAAATAGTAGTAAACAGCATGAGTCAAGTCTTCCTTTTAAATGAAGCTGCCAAAAACATAACTTGTCCTGGGAAGAGGCTCTCCTTAGTCTTTTCCTCAACCCTTGAGTCTTGCCTCCAGGATGGAGGAGCTGAGCCGCCCACCCCTCACCCCCGGCCCCCGGGATGCCGAATGTCCCCATCACTGCTAAAGCCATGGGAGAAAATAATGTTGTCTCCAGGGACAGCCAAAGGCACAACCAAGAGCAGAGGCAGCCATGGGCTCTCGCCTCACTGGGACCCACGGAAAGCCGTACCAAATGCTAGGTATCTTAGGAATAAGCAAAGCTTCCCCCAAGCAACCCCACAGAACATGGACTTGGCCTCCTCCAAACCTCAAACCATCACAGCTAGCACTTATTAAGGGCTGGCTGAGATTCAGACACTGCTCGCAGCACCACCCCTGAATCCGTGGGACCACCTAGGAGGCATGTTCTACTCCTACCATCCCATTCATACAGGAGAAAACGGATGGGTTCTTGGAAAGTGAGAGTTTTCTATCTCCGCAGAATCTAGCGCAGAACCCACTTCACAGGCATGCTTAAGAAAAGCACAGCCTCCCTTGGGCTGAAGGGCATCCGACGGGACCAGGAGCCGAAAAGTAAGACGGCTCCCCAGGGCGGGCTGACACTCCACATGGGGAGACTCTCCTTACACTTGTCAAAGCCTGCACCAGACAACCAGAAAAGAGTTTTAAGAAATAAAGATACTTCCCTTCCCCAGCAACACACGTCCTTCTGCCAAAAACTAGACAACAGGAAATGAAATCGACATTTCACCCGTTTCATTCATGAATCCCAGGATTCTCTTCCTGTGAGCTTGGAGACCCGTCTGTCTTAGCCCCTCAATTTACAGGTGATGAAAGGGGGTTCAACACCGGAGTACCTACGACATGTGATGCACAGCCGACGGGCTGTCCTGCCTTTCCCAGGAGGGTTCCATCCAAGAATAACACTTAAAGAGCATTTGCTGGGGACCACACACGTGGCTCTGAGACCTTGACACACAGTGCATTTATCCTCACAGCCACTCCCATTTCACAGATGAAGAAACTGAGTCAGGCTAACCATCTCAAGGTCACCCAGGAGGTTCAGGCAGACTCTCGAACCCAGGCGGCCTGGCTCAGAGGCCATGCTCAGGACCCTACCCTCACGCTCCCTTTCAGATCCACGGCGGGGATCGTCCACTTCCCTTCCACCTAAGACACAAGAGCATCCCTTCGAGCCATAGCTGAGCGGAGCCCAGGTCTTGGGACTCCCAAACCCACAGCAATCCTCTTTCTGGTTTTGGAGCCACAGGAATAGGAGGCTTGCTGCAAGCAGAGAGGTTGGGGAGGGGACGACCGGGGGAGGGGATGGGGCCCTCAGGACAGATAAAGACAAGGAAGCAACTCCCCTCTATTTCCCTGGGAAATTGCCCTCAGGCCCTGAGCCCCTCCCCTCCCAGGAAGGGGGAACCTACCACAGATGCTCCTAGCACCTTCACCCAGAAACCTCAGGCTCTCTCAGGATCTCTCAATTCTTTGGAATTCTTTTCTTCAGTTTAAAAGGCAAATCATGAGGGTGTTTTTTCCAGACCCACATTAACTCTGAACTCCAGCCGGTTTACAGTCCTTAAAGTACTTGATTTACAACCCAGGGAGAAAATGTTTTGAAAATCTTGCAAACGTACTTTGCATCTAAAGCTTGCCTGCTCTCGCAGAGCTGGTTACCAGGGCTTCTCAGATGGGGGGCTGGGGTCACCCGGGGAATGCATGAAAGTGTGGGAAACAGGCTCCCTCTTCCTCTCCGGCAGGGGGTGCAGAGTTGCAGCTCACAGCGCTGGCCTCTTAGGGCGCCTGGGTGGCTCAGTGGGTTAAGCGTCTGACTCTTCCTTTCAGCTCAGGTCATGATCTCACGATCATGGAATTGAGCCCCGCGTCGGGCTCTGTGCTCAGCACGAAATCTGCTTCGGATTCTCTCTCTCCCTCTCCCTCTCTCAAATAAATAAATAAAATATTTTTTAAACAAACAAACAATGCTGGGCTCTCCATACCTGTCCTCACAGTGCTGAGGAGGGTGGTGAGCCCGAAAGGGAAGAGAGTAGGGACCCAAGGGGCCTTCCTTTCCTGCTGCCTCCATGGTCACAGAGCTCCCCTTCTCAGTATTGCTGCTGCACTTCCCCTTCATTCATTCTTTTGTACTTACTGAGCACCTACTATAGGCAGGGCACCGGGCCACTGGCCAGAGAGCAGTGACGAGTAAGACTGCACCCCTTCTCCCTGGATCCACAGACCAATCATCAAAGTTCATGTGTTCTGAAGGAAACAGACAAAGGGCCAAGCTTCTGAATCCTATGTCTCGTGGCAATTCCAGTTGGCAGGATGCTGGAAGTGCACTTTCTAGGTGAGAAAACAGAAGCTCGTTGAAAACACGCAGCGTGCTCAGGATCACCGAGCTGCCAAGTAGCAGGGATGAATTTGAACCCAAGTCCGTCTGGTCCTACAGCCATGATTTCTTCCCCTGCGCCTCACTGAGAGACTACCTTGCATTGTCCCCAGGTTGTTCCAGATGTATTCCAGATTCGCATGCCCCAACTAAAGTCTCAGTATCTCAGTGCAGGACTTGTCATGTTCTCTGAAATTGCCAACAGTCCTGAGCACTGGGGAAGCACTCATTCTGTACGTCTGGTTTACCGCTAGATTAAAAGGAAAAGGAGGTACGCCGACCCCCTACATAGGTTGAGTCTTTATTGTGTGTTTTTAGTACCTTGTGTCTGAATATTAGTACTCAGCCACAGAGCAGGGATGAGTGGTGGCTAAGAAAAAGAATGACGAAGGCCACCAGCAGCTCTGGTTGACCGTGGCACACAGGACACTGCTTTCCACTTCTGACACAGAATGAGCACGAGAGTTCTGGGGACCCACAGATTGGAATCGTGAGGGCCTGACTGACATGGGCTTCCAATCCCACCCCGACTCCCCGCCCACCACCCTGAGCCCCGCCTTGGCTTTTTGTTCTGCTTTTTTTTCAGTAACAACTTTATTGAGATCCAATTTACGTATCACAAAATCCGCCCATTTAAAATGTACAGTGCAGGGACTTCCAGTATAATCACAAAGGTGTGCGACCGTCACCACAATCGATTTTAGAACATTTCCCATCTCTCCGAAAAGAAACCCCACCCCCATTAGCAGCTACTCCCCATTTCCTGCCAACGCACTCAAGCCCTCAGCAACCGCTCATCCACATTCTGTCTCTCCAGCTTTGCCGAATCTGGACATTTCACAGAAATGGGAGCATACGATACACGATCTGTCATGGCTGGCTTCATTCCCTCGGCGCCCCGTTGTCAAGACTCATCCGTGTTGTGGCGCATTCGTAGGACTTCGTTCCTTTTGACTGTGGAACAATAATCCCTAAATATTCCCTAAATAAACACTTCATCTTGTAACACTGAAAAAAATAAAATAAACATATTTGGGGGGGGAGTAAATAAATAAATAAATAAATATTCCTTAAATAAAATTATCGAAAGGATCATATACCATATTCCACAAATAAGCCGAGCGTACCACATTTTATTTAGCCGTTCATCAGCTGATGGACATTGGGGTCACTCCTGCTGAGGGCTCTTCGGAGGAGCGCCACTAGGCACATCTGTGTTCCCGTTTCCGTGTGGACGTGTGTTTGCATTTCTCCTGGGCAGGCCTGGGGGGGTGGGGGGGACTGCCCATCCCCCTCTTAAAAGGCAGTTAGAAGATTACCAAAGGGCCCCGCCGTGAAGTCCACATCTGCCTGCTCCTGGGCCATTTCCAGGGAATTTTATCAATATGGCTAGACCCCACTCACGGGTGGGTGATCCGGCCGAACCCCTCCTCTTCTGGGGCCTGAGACCCTCTCATTCTTTCACTGTACAGTGTCGTCTGGGCCAGCGCGATGATAAATGCCTTCTGTTTCAGAACAGATACTTCACAAATCATAGCTTACAGATGCTCCGGGACTTTCATGTGGGAAACACAAACGAGACTTAGGCCGTCTGACTCTGGAGCCACTGAGGACAGGAAAGCCACAGCCAGGAAGCCGACAGGCCCTGGACAGACGTCTCTGTCCCCGACGAGTGCATGAGCGCGTGTGACAGATGGAGACGGCCCGCCTGGCTTTGCAGACTTTGCTGTGTAAGTCGCCGTTCATTCCTAGCCCTCGTTTTTCAATCCCAGCAATCAGGGAGCTCCTTGAGGTCGGAGACGCTGATCTAAGATAGTCCCTTGCTCAGTGTATTCACACCAGTGTCCGTCCCACAAGCCTTTGTTGAGGACCTACTATGTGCCGGGCACGCGGCTAGCGTGACAGGAGGTTTGACACAGTAAGACGGGCTACCACCCGATGAGACACTGGCCGCAAGCCTCACCTGCTGCGGCTTCGCAGGAGGAAGTGGGATGTCCCGCGCGCTGTGGGTGCATTTCTATCTGCAGGCAGGGAAGGGAACCAGCTGACCTCTCCAGGCCTGCAAGGGAGTCCAGAATCTGAGGCTACTCAAGGAACAAAGAACTCAGTGTGTGTCCAAGGGGAGAGCTCCCTGACTTGATTCATTAAAACAGACTCCTGGCCCAACAAGCAGACAGCTCGCCAGAAGCAGACATATTACTGCGGTTCCGATCCTTATCTTCTCATACCTCAACTCTTGCAAAAACCTCCAGGCTCCCCTCCCTGCTCCAAGCCGGCACACCAGACTGCTGGGCTCAGAGCCCCGCTGAGACCAAATCCAGGCCAGCCCACCTAGAGGAAGAGACACAGTCAAGGTCTCCGCATTCGCACTGCCTGGGTCCAAACCCCAGCCCCAGCTGCTACATGTGACCTTCGTGGTCCGTGACTCAGTTTCTTCATCTGGAAGATGGGATAATAACAGGCGCATTGTGAGAATTAAATCAGTGAACAGGTACCTGGCGATGTACCTGGCCCATGTTGTAAGCACTCAGAAAGTATTAGATACTATTACTTTTATTAAATATTATTACTGCCCCCATCCTATCTTGTCAATCATGCCTCCCACTGCATCCCAGCACAAACTCTGCATTCTCAGTAATCTGGCCTGCTCGCCCTAGACTCCCCCTTTGCCTGAAATGCCCCATACCTCAATCTTCCGAAACCCACATCAAGGATCATCTTCAACATCATTTGCCTTCCCTAATCCTGCAGAATGCCGCAGCCCCTTGTCTCTATCCCTTTCCTAAACATTGCACAGAAACCACCGCCCCCCTAGGAGAAGAATCACCCCAAGGCTAGTCTCCTGACACCATGAGCAAAGTACCACGCCCAAATCCAGAGGTCACCCGTTGTGCAACATAAGGAAGGTTCTCCAGTCCTCTAGCAGCAATGGGTTTTGAAACAGACCACCTGACCCCCCAGCTGTCTGACCTCGGGCAAGTTACTTAACTTCCCCATGCATCATTTTGCCCATCTGTTAAATGGGTCTAACGTGAGTGCACACCTCTCAGGGTTGTTTTGGGTGTTAAACGAGAGAAGATGTCTGGAAAGCAGTTAGCGTAGCATGACACACACCAAGCTTTCAAAAATGTCAGCTGGTAGTAATCACAGCAGCTGTGGCCGTACGGGAAGGGGGTGTTCCTGTCCAGAATGGAACTCAGTAGAACAAACCAAGCTTCTGTGAGCTGCCTTCCAACTGGAAAATCACCTGATAGAACCCAGTCCTGTAGAGCAGAGGCACTCAGACCTGGTAACTAAGTGCTTACAGCCTCTTCCACCAGATGGGGAGTTCCAAGGGCCTTGGTCACACCTGGGTCCCAGCATTTTAATGTGGAGAGCAGCATTCGGGAGATGGTAATAAATCTCGCAACTACACAGAACTAGTTCAGTATCTGTAAGTACGTTTTATCTTGGCTACTGGACTACGAGCTCCTTAAGAGTGAGCACCACGTCCCGCTCTAGTAAAGATTTATTAAAAGAGGGATGCAAAAAATACCAAACCAAGAATCAGGTTGCTCAGACCCAGCTTGGTCACTTACCCGCCGTGCAACCCCAGAGAAGTCCCTTAACGCTCCCATGCTTTACTTTTTCCATTTCCAGGATGGGAAGCTCAGACCATATGTTGGCCGATGTGCCTTACTCCCTGAACCTGGGTTTGGGCCTTCGTTGGAACATGGCACCCGAGCCACCTCAGAAGACAGCCATCTGGCCCAGCAGGCAAGCTTACCACATGACAGCACCCCTCGTTTGCAGTTTTTCAGCACCAGGCAAGGAGTAACTTTGGGCCAGTGCTTCAAACACCCATTTTTGGTCAACTCAGTTCCTTTGCTGAGTGAGGACATCCCATCGTCCAAGCTAGAGCTCTGGGACGCCCAGGGACACTGATGGCAAGTAGGGGGGCACGCTCCGCCCACTGGGTCTGCCGCTCGCATGCCAGACCCCTCCCGGAGACCCCGCCTCCTGCTCACACCACACAGTGTGCTGCTCACAGGAGATAACCTGGTGTAGAGGGAAAGTTGAACTTGGCCCTTGGTGGGGAGGCGATCACATGACACCTCTCCTCAAAATGGTGTTTGTTTTTGGGTTTGGGTGTTTTGGCAATAGTTTGCACAGCCTGAAGGTCCAGGCAGTTTGGCTCAAAGAAAATGCATGCCCGTGTTATGCCGCAGGGGCTCCACTCAACAGCCCTGCCCAAACTGTAGCAAAACAAAAGTTGTGCAAGAAACAAAGCCCAAATTCAAGGCTGTAGAAATGCATTCAGATCCTATCAGAAGCTGGCTGATGGTCTTGGCTTCTTATGGGAGCACTTTTCTGTGAACCTCGCCTTCCCCAATTAACCTGAAAAGTGGATTCTTTCCCCTACCACTCTCTGGGTGAGAGCACGCTGATTTTCCGATCCACCAGCTCTCTCTGAAGGTCTTAAAATCCAAGGGAACGTCCATGAAAGGAATTAAACTGGCTAATTTCACCTTTTGAGGTTTCCATAGATTATTTTAATCAATTATTACATAAATCTGGTACTATCGGTAGCCCATTTTACAGATGGGGAAGCTGAGGTTTCAAAAAGTTAACGGAGCTCACACAAGCTCACGATTGCTACCGAAAAGTCGGGATCTGAAAGTCTGCCAGGGCTCTCCGCCCTTCTGCAAGAGTGCGTCCTTGTGGGGTGTGTTAATCTCTGGAATAAGCCACTTGGAGTCCTTGTGTCATGGACACCCGTCGGCCGTGGCCACAAACCACATCTGGGAATTCAGAGTGGAGCGTGCCTGGACTAGGCCAGGCTGAGGGCCACTCCAAGCTCCTGATCCTGCAGCTCTCTTCAGAAGTGGCTTTCCCAGAACACAGACGATGATGCTTCGTGGTGCTCTGTTTGATTCAGAAGGCCTTCCAGATGTGCAATTAAAAGCCACAACATTTTCATTTTTAAACACTTCTCTGTCTCTGAGCTGCTTACAGTAGGAGTGTTGATCCCACAGCATCGCATGCCCGGGACGCCAGCCACCCGCACTGGCAAAGAGGTTTAAAGCCCCTGTCCTCTTGAGAGGTGCCATAAAAGACAGGGGTACAAATGTCATTCTACCCCAAGTCTGAAATGGCAGACTGACACAGCGCTCTCTCGAGTCTCCTCCACCCGCCTCCCCCCTCCCCAAAGCAAGTTGTAGCCATTCACTCCATCCTCAGGACCAGAAGAAAACTCCAGGTTCACACTTCAGATGAAAATGCCTTGCTGCTCTTGACAGATTCTGAGTCACCAAGCACTGAACAGGAGAGAACGACTTGCTGACCAATTTCTGTGTGTTTGTTTTATTTTCTGTTCAGCCAGGCACAGGGAATTTTCCACCTGACAATTCCTGTTTCTCACTTAAGTTCTTACACCATATGTGAGCACCGTGCTCCGCGAGGGGAGGACTCAAGGCCAAGGAGGACTTCCCATCCCCAAACCTCAGTTTTCCCATCTGGTTAATGCAAGCCTTTCACTAGATGATTCTGCTAACTTTCTCAGTTTATCCATCCAATAGAAAGCAATTTGAAGACTGTCAGCTTCTGAACCTGGATCTGCTACCAGATTCAAAATCTTTACATAATTTTTTAGTAAAACAAGAGATTTAGCTGAAATTAATAGCACAATGGGAACGGACCGGGGCTGGACAATAAGGAGCAGGACTCCAGTCTCCAGACGGAGAAAGGAGCCTCTCCCGTTCTCGGGGCGCCCCCTAGTGGCCGTTCGACTAAATCCCGACGGAATGTTCAGAGTTTCTGCAAATAAAGAGAAAGACACCCACCAAAGAGAAAGGCAGGCTCCCAGGTCTACTGATGCAATCCCTTCCACTCTAAGCTCGTCTGTGGATCAGATGGCGAGCCGAATACCTGACAGAAAGCTCCAGTGAAGCTCAGAAAGGAGTATGCCCTAAAATAAGACTTCGTTCTTTCAAACAGTTGGCGGCAGGTCCCCAGCATTCAGGCTTCCGGGTCCCAGACACACCCTTACCACTCAACCCCTCCGGAGCTCACATCCTCAACCTGCAGCTCTGACCGCGTCTGTTTTTCATTACTCCGCTTTCCAACTCCCCAGCCCGATTCTTCAATAGCTATTAAGACAACCGGAGCAAGGAGCTAGCCTTAGTTCTTGCTTATTCAACATCCAGCCTGGGGAATATCACCTCAGAAGAAAAGCATGAATGAAGTGCACGTTTCTCAGCCTCTTCTTCCACAGACCTGAAAGTGTGTTCCTCAGAGGACATCTCTACAACCATCTCCTCTTTAAAATGTTCAACCTACTGAGAAAAATGGCACCTGCCCAGAGTGAATTCTTAACCACTTGCTGGCTATCGGATTTGTTTATTGGAGACAGCTTTAAAAATACAATGTACAATGTCTCAAATTTCCAATTAACCTATCACAAATTTTTTTAAGCTAAAGAATCCATTTGGATGAACCCAAACAATGAAGCTTAGGATGAAGGAGTTATCCAGGGACCCAAATATTTGAGAATTCGAGGGCTAACCCTTCTGATTGGGGCCCCATTTTCTCCACAGAACGGTCCCTGCACAGACTGAAAAGAAAAATAGCAACACCAACCTACCTACCACTTCATTCAATAGTTCATTTTGCTTTTACCCTGTGGTCATTCGTTAAGTTTATAAGCAACCCTGGGCCCCAAAATACACTCCCCCCAAAAGTGCACACGAGGCATACCATAATTAGCTCCTGACTTGGGCCCTAAATCGATTAAAATACATCTGATATGCTTCAAATCAAAGAACCATGTTAATTTTCTGCCACACACCACACAAAATCTTTCTGCAACAGTCAGTCACTTTGAATGCAACCCTCTGGCCACAAGCAGTGTGCATTTCAAGGGCCTGTTCCACAGAAAGGAAAAGGACAACACGCCAAGTTGGGGACGAGGCAGAGACCCCAAGGTACTCTGACGGCTTCCAAATGGGGCTGGGACCCTGGCAGGGATTCAGCTGTCACAAAGAGTGGGGTGGCTGGCCCAGTCCCCTAAAGCAATTCAGTAGCCCTGCAACGGGACCTGAAATGCAGTGGGGTCTGCTGCAATCCAGCATCTGTGTGGTCACCCATGCCCTCATTTCAGTCCTCCCTGAGGAGGGAGGAGAACTGTCACAACCCTCAGGCACGCAGCCTGGGTTTTGCTCCCTAGACTTCTCTCTTAAAAACAGGCAGGAGCCCACCTTCCCTTGCAGCTAAGAGCAGCACCCGGGTGATGAGGAGTCGGAGCGGGAGGGTGGGGGGTCGCCCTCACGTACAGGACACGGGACTCCAGGGACCTGCTCCCCGATGAGGATGTGCTTCTGTTCGGAGTTAGAGCAATAAGGCATTCCAGGGCTTGGTCTGAATGCGTGCCCGCGAGGGAGACCTTCACGGTCCCAACGTTGCAAAGTGTCTGCAAATCATAAACACTACTTTGCTGCTGGGAGAAAACCCCCCAAAATATGCGCAGACAGGATGTAACAAGTGTTTCGAGTGAGAGACACGCCTGAGTCACGGGGAGCTGGGGAGAGAGTGAGGAGTCTGTCTGGGGGTTCCCGGGAAGCCCCTCTCGGACAAGAGTCTCAGTGCACCAGACCCCCGGCCCGGACGCCCTCGGTCCCAGCCGCGTTGGCTCTCACCCGGGGGGGGGGGGGTGTTCCCCACTCACCACTCGGCCCGAAAACCTCTCGGTGGCCCTCTTGACTTTGCCGTAGGTGCCTTTGCCCAGGGTCTCCTGCAGCTCGTAGCGGTGCTTCAAGTTGTGCTTGTGGTGATGCCGCTTCACCCCGTGCGGCTTCCTGGGCTCCGGGGCCGCCGCCGCCGCCGCCGCCACGGCCGCGGGGGCTGCGGTCGCCCCCGCCACCACCTCCGGGGGAGAGCCCGGAGCCCCCGGCCGCAAGTCGGGGCCGTCCCCGGCCACGGGAGCAGCGGCCCCCTCCATGTCGGAACGCAGGGCGAGCCGGGCTGGAGAGGGCAGGACGGGGCACGGCGTTCGCGGTGTCGGGGTCCCCGCCGAGGAAGCCGGGGCGCGCTCAAGGTCGCCCCCGCAGCATCGGAGAGGCGGCCGGATCCCGCTCGGGCTGCGGCTCGATCACTGGCGGCGGCGCGGACTGCACATCTGGCGCCCCCGGCGCGCACGGTCCGCGCACCGCCCCCCGGCCGCGGCGAGCTGCGGAGCGTCGGGCGAGGTGGCGGCGGTGGCAGGGGAGGCGGCGGTGTTTGCAGGAGGGAGGGGAGAGGGGTGGCTCCGAGCGCAGGCGGGGGAGTGTTATGTGGGGCGCCGCGCCCCCCGACCCCTCCCCGGGAGGACGCGCAGACGGGGCGGGGGCGGGGGCGGCGCGCTCGGCCGGCCCCCGGGGGAGGGGAGCGAGGGGCGGCGTGGCCGGGGCTTCCCCACCCCTCCCCGCCGCCACCCGGGGCCCGGGGCCACCCGAGCTAGGAGGGGGATGGGTGCGTGTCGCGACTCGCCCTTTGTGGCGCGCGGGCTAGGCCGCAGCGGCGGCCGGGGGGCTTTGTCCTCGCTCGGCCGGGACCCGGACAGGAGGCTTCCAAGCCCGGGCGCCCCCTCCCCGGGCTCGCCCGCCGCGGCTACCGCGGGCCCGCAGCCGCCGCCGCCGCCGTCTCCCGCTCCGGCCGCTCGGCCTCCCCGCCTGCTGGCGCCCGGGCGGCGGCGGCGGCTGCTAGCCGAGCCCCGGGGCGGGGGAAGCGGGAGCGCTCCGAGCCAGAGGCCGCCGGGGCTCGCTCACGATCCGGCCGGGGGCGCCCCGGGCCCGGGCGCCCCTTCATTTTGTTTTAGGTGTCGCCGGGGCCGCCAGGCCGGAGACGGAGGAGAGGCTGGGGGAGGGGAGCAGGGCGGGTGTTGGGTTACAGGCGGTGAGTCACGGCCCCTCCGCCGCAGTGCGCACCCCTCCCGCCCAGCCGGGGCTGGCACCCCGCCTCCGAGGCCCCCTACTCCGGCTGGGACGGCTGCGCTCCGCGGAGGACTCCGAGAGGGGCGCCTCGACCCCGGCCCCGCTCCCTCGCGGAGGAAAGGCAGAGGGGGGGAAGAAGGGAGGCCCGGAGGCTGAACCTGGGGCCCGCCGCCGGCCCGCCGGCCCTCCGACACCAGCCGGGACTCCCGCCGCCTGGGAGGGGAGGACAGTAGGGGGCGTGGAAGACGTGGGACGTTAGGGGCGCCGGGACGGAGCCGAGCGCCCACCCTGTCCGCTGCCTTCGGAGGTGGGAGGTGGGCGAAGCGGGGACCTCAGAGGGAGCAGGGCCCGGAGCCTTCTGAGCAAGAGGAGACTTGCAGGCCTCTTGGCCCCCTTGGGCCTTGGGAGTTTTCCTTGAACTGAAAGGATCCTGAAGTTGGTAAGGGCGCTTGTACCCCACAAGTTGAGGGTCAAGCAGGAAGGGCGTCCGACATCCGTGAAGCTGCCCTCCCCGCACCCCCCCCCCCCACACACACATACACCCCTTCTCCTCAGAAGCTGCAAGGCAAGAGAAGACGAGGCTTTAGGGATTTTTTTTTATATAATGGTGCAGTAGACTGGGATAGAGAGAGTGAGGTAGGAAGAATGTCAGGTGCCTGGTTGGTCTTTACTTTTTCACCAGGGCGCCCCTCTCGACCTTCCTCTGCAGCTCTCTGGTCCATCCCTTCTGCCTTCTTGCTGTCTTCACTCATATCACCTTACCTTGGATTTCTGCAACAACCCCCTCCCTGCTGCGAGAGAAGCAGCCTAAAATGCTGCCATCGTTGTATCCCCATACCTGTGCCTCTGCCCTACTCTAGTCCTTGTCTGTCCTTATCTGTCCAAACTTCTCTCCTAGGGATGCTGACATAAACCCCTCTGGGCCCTTTCCTGCCTTCTCCCAGAGCACACTGGTTATTGCATAATACAAAGACAAAGGCTGTGCCTCTTCATTCCTATGCTGTCCTCCACAATTGCAGGGCCTCCCTGACCCCATTCTGAAAGCGTATTCTGGTGTTTTGGTTTTTTTTTTATAAAGTCTGTAGACATTGTGTGTGTAAATTAAAGAGTTGGGGTGAGCAAAGTGCGGCTTAATCCTGGCTTCCCAGTGGATAGGCTGTGTTGTCTTGGTCAAAGGACTCAACCTCTCAGAGCCTCTGTTAATTCTCCTTAATATATGGATTAGCAGATCTGTTTTATAGGTAAACAGACTGTGTCTGTAGTGGGAATTGAAACTGTTCACCAAATATTTCCTGGTTCTTTCCCTCCTGCGGGATGTGGTAGGAATCCACTACCCTATATGACTCACTTAGGCCAATGGAATGAGAGCAGAAATGATATACATTGCTTTCAGGCAGAAACCTTTAAGGGCCAATGGGCAATCCCAAAAGTTCAGTCTTGGCACTCTTACGTTCTCAGCCATGGAAGTGCTGCTAGGTCAGAGCCTTCCCCGGCCAGTGTGGGGCTCTGCAGAGCTGGCCGAGCAGACCCAGGTAGCCTGCATTAGAAAAGCAGTGTGAGCAGATTTTAAATTGGGGTTGTGTTCAGCCAGTGAGATGTGGGGGCTATGTGTTACAATGCCATAACGTAGCTTATTCTGGCTAACAGTGTTGCACCCAAATGCTTGGAACTTCATTGGTATTTGTTGAATGAATAGCACTCTGATACAATTCTGATATTAGGGGCGCCTGGGTGGCTCAGTCGTTAAGCGTCTGCCTTCGGCCCAGGTCAGATCCCAGGGGCCTATGATCGAGCCCCGCATCGGGCTCTCTGCTCTGCGGGAGGCCTGCTTCTCCTGCTACCATTCCCTCTGCTTGTGTTCCCTCTCTCGCTGTGTTTCTCTCTGTCAAATAAATAAAAATCTTTAAAAAAAAAAAAAACCAATTCTGATATTATTCTGATAATATTTCATGATAGTATCTGATACTATTTGCTAATAATGAACCCTCAGCTGGAAGGTAGCTGTGATAGTCCCTATTTTTAATTAAGGACACCGTATCTGAAAAATTAAGTAATGTGCCTGAAATCGCAAGGCCAGGATTTAAACCCTACCTGTGCAGTTCCAAAGCTCACACTCTTCCTCTTTCTACACAGGCCATACCACGTCTCCTTAAATGGGAAGGATGAAAACACCCAGTACAATGCCTGGCACATAGTCCTACCCAGGCACTGGGAGTTCCTCTCCAGACTGAATTCCTATAGCATTTATAATTTGAGCCACACTTCAGCACAATGTTATCGTGCATTGTGCTCAAGTGTTCTCACATAGATAAAGCATTTCCTCTGACAAGATCAGAGGCTGCTTGATTAAGCGTTCGAGATCTAGAGTCAGACTGCCTGAGTTCAAATCCCCGTTCTGCCCCCAGTAATTGACCATCTCGGACAATTCTTTTCCCTCTCTATGCCTCCCTTCTCTCACCTTCAAAATGGCAGGTGGTATTAGGGGTGCTACCAATAATATGCGTGAGGATTAAGGGATAGGTATAATATATGCACTCAATAAAGTATGGCTGTTGATATCATACTTGTTTTTATTTTACTTATTCCTCATTTTGCATGCCTCCTACAGGCATTGAGGCAATTATAAGCCACTTAATCATATTACTTACTTGATTAGGCTCTGATTCCTGGTTTCCTTCTCATTACAGGACAGAGGTAATAACATCCGAAGTTGGAAGCATGACATCTGCACTGCCCTTCAGCTCATATTTACATGAGTCTCATTACTTGTTCTTTATTAGACTTTTGTATTTTCAAAGCAATTTAAAAGAAAGTATGCTTGCTTTCCTGAGAAAAATTTGTTCAGAAAACACAGTAACACCAGTTATCATTTATCCCACCATCTACTGTCTGCCAAGACCTTTATATGTACTGTTGCTAATCACCATCATAAAGCCGGAAGGTGGACGTTGTGGGCCCCATTTGGCTGTTAAGAATAGGGGGCCTCAAGAGGTCAAAGTGCCCAAGACCAGGAAGTATCTGCCTGGGTCAGAATCGGAACCCGAGTCTCTGACTCAGATTTTGCTCCGACCCCTGTTCCAAGCTGCCCAACATCCTAGTTCATATCAATGAGGGCCTGTGCTTTGGTTGACGCTTATCTTCCATTTTTCTAGATGAGGTTTTGGAAAGCTACCTAAGATTGTGATTTTTTTTTTTTTTAAGAGAGCGAGAGAGAGCATGCATGCGTGTGTGTGAGTGGTGGGGGACGGGCAGAGGCAGAGAGGGAGAGAGACTCTTAAGCAGGCTCCATACCCAGCACAGAGCCCAGTGCGGGGTTCGATCCCATGACCTTAAGACCATGACCTGAGCCAAAACTAAGTCAGAAGCTTAACTGACTAAGCCATCTAGACGCCCCAGATTGTGTCATTTGTGACGTAAGTATATTGTCTGCTAGATATCTTGCACGAAGGAACAACTGGAGAAGGTACATATTCTTCACCGTGGCAGAGAACTGCTAGCTAACCACCAAATAGTCCTGCTTATTCTTCCACAGGGTTGCTGACAGAAGCTGCTCAGCAGGGGATACATCTCCCAACCTCCCTTGCCTCCAGGCCTGGCCACGGGACTAGTTCTCTCCAATGGAATATGAGCCAGCAAGACTCCAGAGCGGGAAACACCTTCCCACCCCTGGAAAGGGTGACTGCCAGAAAACCGAGAGTAAACATGTCCCATGCAGGGATGCACTGGGGTCATGTGAGAGAATAATTCTAATTGGCTGCAGCGGATGAGACTTTGGGTTTCATTGAGGTTAAATGGGGGCAGAGGGTTTCTAGACAGGGGTGGGGGGATATAAAAGGCTCATTTCTATTATGTTGCTCCCTGGAGGGGTAAATGCACTCAACCATATTAGCTAAGTGCTTACTGTGGGCCCGTCACAATTTAAGTACTGGGATACAGAAGTGAACAAAAACCTTCAAAAAGTTTACAGATAAACTGTGAGCCATGGACAAATAAATGTATTATTACCTGTCGGGTAATGGTAAGGGCTGGCGAGAATAAATCAAGTTAAAGAGGCAGAACATGTTGAGGGTAGTTAAGGGAAAGCCTTTCTGACATTCACAAGGTGACATGTGAGCAGAGGCCCTTAAGGAAGCAAGCGTGTGTTCAGTCTGGGTATCTGAGAACTAATAAGCTCATCTGGGGGAAGAGCCTCCCTGATATAGAGCCTCATAAGTGCAAAGGCCCTGAGGCAGGAATATCCTTGGCATGTTTGTGAAACAGCGGAGAATAGTATGTGTTGAGGCCAGAGAGTTACTTGAAGACCAGATCCTGTAGGCTCTGTGGAATTATGGAAGAACTCTGGGTTTTGCACTGAGGCAGGCAGGAAGCCATGAGTCAATTCCGATTAAAAGAGTGACAGACATCCTCAGACTCTGAAAAGTCTTCCTCCCGCCATTGTATTAAAAATAGACTTGGGGAGGGAGGGAAGTGATGGGGGCATGGGGTTCTGAAAAAGGCTAAGGAGAGGAGAACTACCTCAGCCTCCTTAGTGCCTTCCCCTTTGTTCATTCCTAAAACACGGATCTATCTTTGCGTCTCCCTCTCCTAGGATTCTGCTGATCGCCAGTGGCCTTGAGGGCAAAGTCCAAACTCTCAGCCTGTCACTTACTGGGGAAAGCATCACAGGGTAACAAGAGCATTGGCCTTGGTATCAAAAAGACCCGGATGAGAATCCTGGCCTTAGTGCTCACCGGCTGTGTGACGTGCCCAAGTTGCTGGAGGTCTCTGACCTGTTTGTTCTCTTTCCTCTTGTTCTGTCCTCCTTGTCTTTCCTCCCGACCTGCGTGTCAGCTCCACGAGGGCTGGGACTCTGTCGGTCTTGTTCCTTGCTATATATTCAACACCCAGAACAATGCCTAGCACCTAGTAGGCGCTCGACAAGTTTGGGTGGACTCAGAGGATGGGCTAATGTAGCAGAGAGCACCTGGCTGGGGCCCAGCAACGGGACCTTTCTCTTGCTGACTCCTGCTCATTGCCCTCTCTCCCCTCGAGGTCTGACTCTAATGGTACCATCCTGATCCGTATCCAAGCATCCTCCTCCTGCCAAGCACCGTGTGTTCTGGGGACACCTCTGTTTCCTGCTGTTCCACCTTTGCCCACACTGTGCCCCCTTTCCTGTCCTTCAGGGAACAAACTGCTCCTCATCTTGGAGACCTAGCTTACGACGTCACCTCCCCTGTGATGCGGTGCTAGACAAAACTAAAGGCTCAGTTCTCTGTCCCCAGGGCACTCGGTCCCCTGGGTGTCTTACGGCACTTACCTCATGGTATTTCAATGACTCAGTTATGTGTCCAGCTCTGCCCTGCTGCCTGGGAACTCCAGAATGGTCAGCACGAGAACAGCACTGCCCGACAGAAATATAATGTGAGCCCTGTATGGCATTTTTAACTTTTCTAGCAGCCACATTAGAAACAAGTTTAAAAAAGAGAGAGAGAAATTAATCTTTTTAACGGATTTTATTTAACCGAATATGCCCCAAATATGATCACTTCAGTATGTAATCAGTAGAAAAACCCATTGATAAGATGGTTTACATTCTTCCTTTTGCACGAAATCTTTGAAATCCATTGTCATATTTTACATTTATGGGAAACCTCAATTGAGAGCTAAATTTTCAGTGGGTGAAACTGAAATATACCTTAGCGACACAATAAAGTTGTATTTGACAGAAAAATTGATTACACAGCTCTGGGTTTTTTTTTTAATTTAAACTTCAGTTAATTGCATAAAATTTTAAGTTCCCTAGTTACAGAGCCTCATTCCAAGTGCCCAATAGCCACACGTGACTATTTCTCTTGTGGCTCCTGTTTCCAACACTATAGATCTAAATCTTATTCTTTATTCTAATAGACTTTAGATGTGGCTTGTAATATATAAACACTGAAAGGATGGATAAATGGATAGATGGATGGATGGATGGATGGATGGATGGATGGATGGATGGATGGATGGTTGGATGGACGGACGGACAGACAGATGGGTTTTATTAACTGTGCACCCTCCCTAGTTTACCTTCCTATTTTTTACTCTGGAAATGCAGAGCCCAGGAAAGAGAGAATAAAATAAAGGGAAAGTTGAATCCATAGAAATCTTCCTTGGTCTCCAGTTTTTCAATGTGTCCCATGGGACAAAGTTCAAAGGCATCAAAGTTCTGCTCTCTGATCCATGCAGCTCAGCAACCCAGCATATTCGACCCTTTGCTGAGATATCAAGCAAAGCGGGGTCTTGACTGAGCATCCTGTTTACAATTGCAGCCCATTATCTCCTCCTCCATCCCAACACTGGGCCTCCTTACCCACCTTTACCGTCATCCTCTTCACCATCACAGCTGCCCGCACATAATATATCACATTATCTGTTTCTTTGTTGTGTTTTTCTTGACAATGCAGGGATTTTTATCTACATGATTCTCTCATAAATCCCCTAGGACCTGGCATATAACAGGTGCTCAATAATTATGCACGGAATGAATAAATGGATAGACGAGTAATTTCTGAGTTCTGGCTGTTTCATCTGCTAGCTCTAGTATCCCAGTAAGTAATTAAAGATCAAACCTCAGTGCCCTCATCTGTCAAACAGATGTATAGTAATATTTACCTTACGGGATCATCTGCTATGATCCTACAGGGTTAAAATGCTTATCTTCTAGGACAAAGACAATGTCTCTGAAGCATTAAACATAGTACCTACATTGGCACTGACAAAATGTGGCTGCTTTTCTTCTGTTTAAATAATAATATTAGTTTCATTCTCTCAAGCCTACACCAACTGGGTAAAGCAATTACACTTCCCCCAAGTAATTCTGTCCCAAACAAAAAAACCAGGTCAGGAAAAAATAGTCTTGGGATCTAGATTTCCTCCACGATTGCCTATATTTACCTGTCCTGTTTGTATTTGTATTTCTAACGCTGGGATACAGGCCCACGGCCCTGCCCTACCCTGACTGCGTCAGGCCTGCAGCCGCTCTGTTTACTGTCACCAGGGACTTAGGCTCGATGAGCAGGCACGAGAGGCAGGGCATTCCACGCGAGTCACCAGCCTGCCTGTGACGGCAGACGCTCTTGGCGCACCTGCTCGGGGGCAGTCATCCAGGCCTTAGATGGCCCTGGGCCTGGCAGCTGGGCCCAGGCGGCCAGCGGGTGAGGGATCCATTAGCCGGCTCCCCGGGGCAGAGGAGCCACAAGCCCCAGATTCCCCTCAAGGGCCTGCTTCTCCTGCTCCCTCTCTGGCCTCAGCCTCTGAAATCCTGAATTTAACAGGTGCATCTCCAATCTGCCCCGCCCTTCGTGACGCTCCCTCCCCCTGTTCATTCTTTCAGCCTGCATGCTGTAGGGGAGCATCCCCGACGATGCGGACAGACGCCGGCATCGCTTCTGGGCTGGGGATAGAATCTAGCACCGCCCACCGATGTGGTGCTTTACAGTTTACAAAACACACGTGCGCAGTCTCTCCCAAATCTCACAGCGGTATTATACTTGGGATTAGATAGTTTTATCTGTGCCCCTCCCCCCCCAACACACACATTTCACTGGATGTACTAAGAGATGGAGGGCCTTCCCTAAGGTGTCCCAGTCCACAAACGGGGAGCCAGGACTCACACTCAGGTCTTCTGCTTACACCCCAGGGAGTATCCAAGTGACATCGCATCTCACAAACAGCAGGTCGATAAAAGTCACCAAAAGGGGTGCCTGGGCGGCCCAGTTGGTTAAGTGTCTGCCTTCAGCTCTAGTCGTAATCCCTAGGTCCTGGGATCAAGCCCCATATCAGGCTCCCTGCTTAGCGGAGAGTCTGCTTCTCCTTCTCCCGCTCTCTCTGCTGCTCCCCCTGTTCATCTCTCTCTCTTTCTCTCTCTCTCTCTGTCAAATAAATAAATAAACATTCACAAAGAGCTCACTAAAAGATAAAGGCCAATTAATTGTATATTTAATGGCTCCAAAGAGGAATTGCATGTTATACATGGGGCCGAGGAAGACAGGCTCCCTCCCCCAGCACGACAGAAGGGGACACCAAGAACTTGGATGGATCAGGAGGTTCCCCAGATTTGTCTGTCCTTTGCTCCTCCAAGGCAAGTCCCTGGCTCCGGATTCCTAAAACCTCCGACCAAAGAACCCCAACTGCCCAAATTAACATGGTATGGACAAATGCTGGAAACCCATGCGCAGGTATGAGCCACACCTCCTTCCCCCCAAGAGCACCATTTCTGGCGTCCCTACCTTTAATCCTGGAGTCTTCTGGCAGAAACATCCAGGTGCCTTTAAGAGAAAAAAAAAAATCTCCCCACAGCACCACCAAGTGGTCGAGTCTCTGCCCATTAAAAACTCCATCCAAGAGAGGCTGGCTCCAGTGAACCAAGGCACAAAATATCTAACAACCAGGAGCCGGAAAAAGAAGTTGGCAAAACTGAAGTTGGAGTGGAAAAATTCAGTGGAAATCCAGGAGGGGAGGATGTCCTCACGACAGGAAGAAGGCAAGCAGTCAAACCCCTTCATCAAGAAGCAATTTGGCAGAAATTCAGAAATTATGGCTGCAAGTGGTCAACCCTTCCCTTTTTATAGATGGGAAAACTAATGCCCAGGGAATTTCATGCTCTTACAGGGTGACATAAGGGCGATGTTATACTCTGTACAAAGCTCCTTACAGTCTTATTTCATCCCCGCAAGTCTAAGAGAGAGGACTTACTGCTCCCCAGTTTCACGGATAAAGAAAGAACAGGAAAAAAATCAAACAAGGACAATATTTTATGATATCTGAAAATTATGTGAAATTCAGATTTCAGTGCCATGAGTAAAGGGTTATTGGAACACAGCCCCTCGCACGTATCTATGACCATCCATGGCTGCTTCCAAGCTATAAGAACAGAAGTGAGTGTTTTGACAGTGACTATATGACTCAAAAGCTAAAATATTTACTACCCGGCACTTTATAAAAAATTTCCAGCTCCTGATAGAGACTCAAAGAATTTGAGGAACCCAGGGAAAGGTGCCTGGATGACTCAGTTGGTTAAGTGTCTGCCCAGGGTCCTGGGATCGAATCCTGCCTTGGGCTCCTTGCTCAGCAGGGAGCCTACTTCTCTCTCTGCCTGCCGCTCCCCTGCTTGTGTGCTCTCTCTCTTTCTCCTGCTCTCCCTCTCTCTCAAATAAACAAATAAAATCTTTAAAAAAAAAAAAAAGTAATACGATGGGGGGAAAATGGAAAATGAAGCTAGAGGACCAGGTCTTTCACTGTATGACCTGCAAAATGGGCATTGATAATAAAACTCCCTGTAATTGTTTTTCCATAAGATGGTGTGCTTCTCAAGTCTCGAGGCAAGAGGGAGGAGGTGTAGGACGCACAGAGAGCCCTGAGTCCCAGAAGTCCAGCTAAAGAGGCAGAAAACCACTCTAGAAGCCGGCAAACACAACAGGAGAGAGAAGAGAATAAGAACAGCAATTCTAGGAGCAGAAAATCGACCACTTGCAGAAAGGTAGGACGTGTGGAAAAGTGAATTTAAAGCGACGGGAACAGAGACCCCGGGGGGAGGGGCCGGCTCCCAGCAGCCACAGAGCCGCGGAGCACAAAATCCGGAACTTCTAGTCCGCTCCACTGAGGGACATCGCTCCGGAGGCTAACCAGGGGTTCAGCCCTCGCGGGAACAGTGTGGTTTCAGGACCCGTGGGGTCACTGAGGGACCGGGGAGCCTGAGTGTGGCAGAGCTCCTGGGTATTGGGGCGGAGAAGCCTGCGGCAGAGAAGGAGCCACATAGGCCTACCTTGGACTATAGGAACTGAGACATATAGATGATATAGGGCAGCTGTACTTCAGGTGGGGACCCCACGGGATGCAGCTCCGGAGACACCCCCTCCTTCCTCCTCCAGGAGGAGTGGGGCGAGAGCCCGCAGCAGGAATCTGCTGGTTTGGGGACTCCAGACGGGGCCGCGTGCTACAGATAGAGGCGCTCCGCCACGAGCCAGCTGAACACAGAGCGTGGACCACGGACAAGGGAGACGGGAGTGATAACGGCTTTCCTCTGAGGGCCTGTGGAGGATCGCGGCGCCCAGCACTCGGCTCTTCTGGGCCAGAGACTGGGAGGCCGCCATTTTCATTCCCGGCCTCCAGGGCGGTACGGAAAGCACTCAGGGAACA
>CM053611.1:96485718-96506364 GCA_028646535.1 Procyon lotor
GCAGAGGCCCCAACCACTGAGCCACCCAGGCGCCCTTCATCAATGTTTTGACAGTGATTTTCTTCCTACATGGAATTCCTAGATCAGCTCCCATTTTCTCCAGGGTTTTACTATTGCTTCACCGAGGTAGTCTCCACTGCCTCAAGCAAGCTCTTTAAAGGGATCTGGAAATGGTTCAGTGGCCAAAACTATGAACATCATGGCCAATTTTGATTGTGCTGTGGTTAATAAACATACATTTCTCCTCACCTCTAAGACTTCCCCTCCTATAAAGGTCTGACGAAGGCACAGCTCTGTTTAGATAAAGTCCTGTTTTGTCAGTTACCTTGTGCTGAGGGCTGCAAAGAAACCAGACGGAAATTCAGCCCAGGCTGGAGGTCGGGGTACCTTTGGTGGAGGTCTTGCTGGCACTTGAGTTGGGGCTGGGATTGAAGTAAGAGGGAGTTGGGGAGCCAACAAAGTACCACGACAGGCTCAAAACATACTTTAACCTTATTACCTATATGTCTTGGGCGAATGGTATCATTTTCAGAGCCTCAGTTTCTTCGTACGTTTAAAGAAATGGGGGCGCCCGGGTGGCTCAGTCGTTAAGCGTCTGCCTTTGGCTCAGGTCATGATCCCAGGGTCCTGGGATCGAGCCCTGCATTAGGCTCCCTGCTCCGAGGGAAGCCTGCTTCTCCCCCTCTCACTTCCCCTACTTCTGTTCCCTCTCTGGCTGTGTCTCTCTCTGTCAAATAAATAAATAAAAATCTTTAATTTAAAAAAATGGGGGCAGGAATGCCTCCCTCAAAGGGCTGCTGTAAGGATGAAATGAAATCATGGATCAAAGCATAGTGCCTCACTTACAGAAACATTGGACTAACAAATTTAAAAAATTCGATCAGGTCTTGGCAATAAGCACACTGCCTGGGACTTAAAGGCCTATTAAATACCTGTTGGCCCTTCGGCACATACCCCCATGGCCCCTCTCCCAGAGCCCGGACCCACGCTGGGCCAACTGGGTTTTGTCCATCTCAAACGTATAACCGGTACAAGAAATTCTGGTTCTTCTCTATCAGTGCCTGAATGAAGATGGCAGGTAAGAGCGGAGGCAGTCATTCTGTGTCCTGTGCCCAGAGAATCATAGAAAGACTGGGGGAGGAGGGAGAGAAGACAACAGAGAGGCACAGTGAGAAGCAGAGATTGGAAGCCATTGCTGGGGGAGTGCGAGTTGGGGAGAAGTAAAGAAGGAGGCGAGAGAGAGCCCCTACTTGCTTTTCCTGAGACGCACTAGGATCCTCCCACTGAATTTCCTTTGGGCTTAAGTGACTTGCTGAGCCCAATCTAGGACATCCTTTCCTTTCTGTCTCCCCTCAGCTCACTGATTCCTCTCCCGACCCTCTGGTTATGGCATCCTGGTTCTTCCTTCTGCAGATGACCACGTGAGATGTAGGGAACTCCAGGGTCTTGTCAAGGGCACATGTCTGATAAGCAGCCCTCCATCCGTCTGTCTCCCTGAGGAATGAGCATGGACCCAGGAGTCAGAAGACCCCAGGTGACAGGGTGGGGCCGCCACTCACCAGCCACCAGGCCCGGTCACTGAGCCTCCTGCCTGCCTGTTTTGCAAAATGGGAATCACAATATGTCCTCCCCTGCTCTCTAGGGTTACGGATGGAAATACCATATGTGAATTCACTCTTTTTTTTTTTTTTTTTTTACTTATTTATTTGACAGAGAGAGAGAGAGAGATCACAAGTAGGCAGAGAGGCAGGCAGAGAGAGAGGAGGGTAAGCAGGCTTCCTGCTGAGCAGAGAGCCCGATGCGGGGCTCGATCCCAGGACCCTGGGACCATGACCTGAGCTGAAGGCGGAGGCTTTAACCCGCTGAGCTACCCAGGGGCCCCTGAATTCACTCTTAAATGGCAAAGGACTGTATGCATCATAGCCATTACTCCTTCGTGGGTATTTCTATATCTTTGTCTGCCATATTAGACTAGATTTGAGATGGGAGCCATAGCTACTTGAATGCTCCCCCAAAGCATTTAGAAGCCTGCTGGCCCTTGGAAAATGTTAAATAACTCCAAGGTGAGAAATAGCAAACACATTTATTTTTTTAACGCAGAGGATACAGATTTCGTAAGGAAAATAAATATGTTAAGAAATTACTCAATGTCTTAACTCACGTTCCCAGCTCTTTGGAAACAGTGCGGATGGCATTTGGGGCGATGAACAAAGAAGACATAATTTATGTGAGTGTCTGTGTGTGTAGCTATTAAAAACACAACTGAATAGCATGTGTTTTTCCATTCTCTGGAAAGCAAGAAATACAGAGCTGTTTTTACTCAAACTTTTCCAAAGCAAATCACCTTTTGTGATGGAAAATGTTGCCCTAAGGAGAGAGCTTTTCAGAAAAATTCTGAGTCAAAGAAAACAGCACCAAATAGAAGCCCTCTTTACTCAGAGCAAGAGCCTTGCTAAGCAGGGCTGAGTCCATGCGTAGCCTGTGTCGATCAGCTGTCTCCCATCGGCAGGAGTGTCGAAGTCAGTCAGACCCGGATTCAAATCCAGCTGTGCTTGCTGTTAGCCGAGTAGCCCAGAATATCTCATCACCTCCCAAAGCCGTGGTGTCCTCATCTGTAAAATGGGGATAAAATACTTCCTCTACAGGCTTCTGGAACGATTAAATGAGGCTACATATTTAAAGTACCCACCATGTTGTAAACTCTGAATATTTCACTATTTCTATAGTGTCTCCTGGTGTGTAATCCCAGCAAACAAACAACACTGCCCTGCCTGGCACCTCTGAGGTCTAAAAACCATGCTCTTTCTAGTGGTGCTCATTAGAATATTCTAGTCCTTGACACTGAGATTTTAGGTCTCTCATCCTAGTATCTGACAGAACAGGGGTTGGGTATAGAAAGGTAAATTCGTTTTCTCGTTTTCATTGTTCAAAACAACATTGGGGTGCCTGGGTGGCTGGTCAGTTAAGCATTCCAACTCTTGGTTTTGGCTCAGGTCATAATCTCCTCGAGGTTGTGGGATCGAGCCCCGCGTTGGGCTTTGTGCTCAGTGCAGAGTTAGCTTCATATTCTTCCTCCCTCTCCTTCTCACTCACTCTCTCTCAAATAAACAAATAAAATCTTAAAAAAAAAAAACAAAACATTGCTACTGGGGAGGAAACCCACTAACCCACATGATACTAGTACCTGTCAGTGCACGAGGCAGGAAAGGGGGAGAAGAAGGAGGAAGGAGAAGTGGACTGAGAAAGATGGGGAAAGAGAATCTCAACTTTATCTGTAATTTTAAAAATTTCATTCATAAAAAAAAATTTCGTTCATATAAAAATATTTAAAGCAAATCAGATAAAATGTTAACAGTAGTAATTCAGGGCCGTGGGTACGCAGATGTTTGCTATAGTATTTTTTGGTACCTTTCTGTATTTTCCACTCGCAAAATCATTTCCAGCTAAACAAATGATCCATGAAACCACAATAGATTTCTAGTGCACAGAACCTCACCAGCATCCTGGCTACCCTAACAATTGATGTCATTTATATCCCGGCGCTGTTTCGATATTTCACAGAGCGCAGTGTATAATCCATTTCCACTTAGGGGTCTGCAAGGATGGCAGAGTAGCCGTCGGGGGTGGGGGGGGTGGGGGAGGGGTGGGTGGTTTCGTGGAGCCATTTGCTTAACACGCGTAAAAGGGCACAAACCTGATTGTTCACATGACACCTGAAAACCTGATCGTCCTGGCACCTATGGCCTCAAGGAGTTTTGACGTCGTTTTTACTGGCCCGGTCCTTCAGTTTGCAAGTTCTGCCTCATAAGGTACCTAGTCTTCCTGCTCTAGCTCATCCTCACTCACTGACCCACGGATCCATTCCAGATGTCTGTCTGTCTGTTGTGCGCCTCCTCGCCCCTGGCCCAGTGCTGGGCTCGAGGTGGCCCCTGCTCCAATAACTCAGGGGCAGGTGTGAGAGTCAGACAGGCACACACCGTCTGTGCGGGGGAGGCCTTCACATGCCCCTTTGGATCCTCACAACTTTCAGGGAAAGGGCACCTTGGCTCCTCCAGGGAGAGGAGACTGCATTCAGAGAGGCTCCCTTCCAGGATCTTTCGGGGCAGAAACAGAATTCGAACTGCACTTCCCGATCGTAAGTCCAGGGCCCTGGCCCCCAGGTCTCTCTAGGCTGGAGGAATCTCCCTAACGGAGAAGATTCTGGGCACCAAGAGAGCCAGCAGGGGAGATAGTTCAGGGGGACAGATCAGCTGGTTCTCTTTCGACTGTACCCCAAGACCCACTCCCTGCCCTATGGCCTCATAGAGAGGTGCGCCTGGGTAAATGAAGAGAGCGAAGAGGCTAATTAAGACATTCCCAGGCCCAGAGGGAGCTGAAAAGGGGTGACAGCTGAGAGGAGTAATCAGGAGGAGGCCTTGCCCTATTATTGATGAAAAGCTGTAGAATGTCTGAAATGTTCACAGACTCCAAGTCAGTAATAGGATATATTGTGGTAGCGGTCCAATACCATGCACCGGGCCTCATTCAGCACTTACCCCTGGATCCTTACGTTCTCTTGGCAGGGAGGCCTTCTACCCATAGTGTCGAAATGAGAAACTAAAAGCTCTAGGATGGTGTGTGACTTGTCCAGGGTCACCCAGCTGCTGACAGACAGAGCTAGGAGCCAGGCCCTGGGGTCTGACGCAGAGGCCTGTGATTTCCCACTAACCAGAAGCGGCTGCCGTCAGCTTATGGGCACCTCGCCTAAGACGATAATCTCAAACTTGGAAAAAACTTTACTATGTATAAAAATGTTCACCCCGGGGCCATGTAAACTATTACAAACATGGACACAACCTAAGTGTCTAACGGGTCATAGAGTGCCTGGCCCAGCCTGGGCCCTCTACAATCCTCTTTCAGATGAACAAAAGGAAAATAGTTAAATTACGAGTCGCCAATCTTGGTGGAATATTCGATGCCCTTCACTAGGTGCACTTAAAAAGAGATCGTGATGGGGCGCCTGGGTGGCTCAGCCGGTTAAGCGTCCGAGTCTTGGTTTCAGGTCATGGTCTTGAGCCCCACAGTGAACCCCACGTTGGGATCTGTGCTTAGGGCAGAGTCTGCTTGAGATTCTCTCCCCCTCTCCTTCTGCCCCTCCCCCTGCTCACATACTCTGTAAATAAATAAATAAAATCTTAAAGTTTGTGACAATATCTTAAGTGGTTGTTATAGGAAAAATCAGGATACACGAGTGTTTGTATTCCAGGATCCCAATTATATTCAAACACACTTTGTATAGACAAAAAAAGAGGCAGGAAAATACGACATAGGGCTTCAGTCTCTGCACGTGGCTTCTTAGTTTTAGACTAATAAAGATTTCATTCTTTTTTTCTTCTTTCCCTATTTTCCAGAGTTTCAGTTATAAGTATGGATCACTTTTATAATAAAGAGGAAACACTTTGTTCTATCTCGAAGAAAACCTGCCTTCCAGAATTTCCATCGCAGACAATGAGGACGTGGAACTGGAGTCCCCAGGAACACACTGTCCCTGCCAAATGACCAGCCCAATAGGCAGGCCCCAGGGGAGCCTCAGCTTAGCAAAGGGCCCAGGCTGAGATGCAAACTTTCTTGTAACCACTGTGCTGTGCGGTCTTTGCAAGGTATGGCGGAAGACCCAAAGCTGCGGGGAGCACGGGTCATCTGAGGTTGCCGTCATAAAGGAGAGCCCCACCCCCGATAATCCCCAGATCCAGCACCCCAAGCCTGATCTCACCAGCCGTCCTGAGTTTTTATCGTGTGTTAATGTACCCTGCACACACACGATAAGCTCACAGTTGTGGAATATTAGAATCAGAAGATATCTTTGAGATGACTTAGTTCAACCCTCTCTTGGACGGACGAAGGCACTGACACCCAGGGAAGTGAAGGGACTTGCCCAAGGTCACACAGCTGAGCCCTAAGTCTGTGTTAGCTCTGCTCGGATGGGAACCTGAATGCTCCGACTTCAAGCCCACTTTCTGTTTTTCCCTTTCTACGCCAAATTTTCCCCAGTCCCGCTTCATTCTTCTAAGGAGAATCAGTAGTCCCACAAGGCAGAGAAAGCAAGCTTTTTTTGTTCCATAAAGATTTCATTTCCAATATTCAAGGGATTATTGCGAACGACAATGATATTAAGTTATTAAAGCAACCCCAAGTAAAATGAAAAAAATCACTTCTCAGAAACTGGCTGCAAAGTCATTTTTCAGAAATTAGAAAAAACAAAACCAAATGAAGACTAGAAGAGGGCAAGAATAGCACGATGGATCCAAACTAAACACATGTAAGGTCCAGGGCTCAGCCAAAGGGAGGCCAAGGTAGCCAATTTCTTTGAATTACCCCCATTTTCCATCCCCTAACTTAAATGAAGACTGTCATTTTATTGGCTTGTCAGCCTTTAGGAAACTTAACCCTGTTCATTTATTCGGTTGCCTCCCCATCCCCAGCTTTCCAGCCAGAGGAAAACAGGTGGTCCAGCAACTCACTTGTTCCCCCTGAGGCTCCTCTGTTTACATCACTGCCAAGGAGCTGCTCATTTCTCTATTTGCTTACTTTTGGTTTTTCTGACATCCCTAAAGTCCAACTTCTACTCCCCAACTCCGAGGGCAGAAACTCTGGAGTTAGACTGAACTTGGTTTTTAAACCCAGCAGGGCCATAAACTACCTGGATAGCCTTGAATATCTGAGCTCTCTGAGCCTCTGTTTCCCAGTCTATAAAATGGAGATAATAAAATTATACATGACTTTTGTGAGAAAGAAATAAGATTATGCACAGTAAGTGCTCATTCAATAAATATGAGTTTTATCCCACAGGACACCTTGTGTGACACACATATCAATCATCCCTTTAGCTAGGGAAAACTTACTGGTTAACATTCAAAGTACCACGAGAAGTTTCAGGTTCTTTAAGACATAGAGGACACAAAGAGGAAATAGTTACCAAAAAATAAATGGAAAAGTAAAGTTCCCCCTTAAAAAGAAAGCAGAATTAGTAATCCTAAGAAATGTGAACAGAAATAGAGTTGGATAAGAACCCAACTAAAGGCACTGAGAAGTCCTGCAGAAAGAAATCGATGTCCCTTGCTTAACTAAGCGTGTTCTAAACTTACTCATGGCAGAAATCCTAGCGTGTTTAACTGTTGCTCGCCCCCCACCTTTGCCCCTCCTCCCCCTGCTGGCTCCTCCCTGGTCCAGAGGCAGCAAGGAAGCCGCCTGTTGCTGGGAGCCCCTCCTGGGGGCAGCTCTGGGCAGCCAGGGGCTGTGGAGTCCCGGTGGCTGAGCCCAGCAGAGCAGGAGGACCCTGCCCTCACAAGGACAGGCAGGGGCCAAGTGTCCATGAATGGGCTGGCGACCCGTTCAGTCTCTCCTGTTACCCTGCTGCTGTCTCCGACCTTATGTGGCTCAACTGGCCGCCATGGGCCCAGTCCAGCTGTGGTAGGTCGGCCTCTTCCACCTTGGGAGAAGGCTGCTTCCATTTTGGCTCCTCTGAGACCCCTCTTGGAGGGATTCAGACTCAGAGCAGGGAGTTGGGTGTGGGGAGGAACGGAGAGGAGGAGTGGGGAGAGAAAGGGAGGAGGGGATGAAACTTTTGGGCAAGAGATCAGCTCCATCCAGGAACTGGGGCATTTGGGGATTTGTAAACTCTTGGGTATCACTTGGCAACAAGGCTAAAGCTAATAATGATTACAAATGATTAAGTGTAAGTGCTGGGGAGGGAAACAGGTGCGCTCAGACACAGCCACACCCCTGGGCCACCTACTTGTCCCTGTGTCACCTGGCCCCTCTGTGCCTCCGCTCACTGAGAGGATAAAATGAACTGATACATGGAAAGCTCTTAGAAGAACAGTAAGCTGGCAACAAATCTTAACTTATTTTCAAAATGAGTAAATTACTCATTTACTCCTCACAACAGTTCTCTCAGACAGAATTACCATTTCCATCTTCCCAACGAGAAAATCGAGGTTCACAGAGCTCCTCCTCCTTGGAGACTGGGTTCGAAGGCAGCCCTGCCTCCAACGTCGGTGATGTCGCAATGTCAGACTGTCCCTCCGCGTAAGTGTGCATTCTTCTCTGCTGCACACGCGAGCTGCGAACTCTGCCAGTGCAGCCAGGATCTGCGATGCACGGGACACTGGCTGCAGGGTCAGGGATACAGTGGGGAGGGACCGACATCATGTCTACCCTGGTGGAGCGTAGGGTCTGGGACTGAGACAGAAACAAGTGGAACCAACAGGAGCCCGGGAGTAGAATTCCAATGTGAGGCGAACGCTGCAACGCTGAGCCAGCCCAGGTGATAGTCATGCCCCATGTGGCTACTGAAATTCAACTTGGAACTAACATGAGCCAAGTGCCAATGACCAACACAGCCAGTGGCTACCATCCTGGTCAGGACAGATAGAGAGGCTTTTCATCCTCATGGGATCATCTATCAGAGATCATTGCACGACAGGAAAGGGACCAATGCTGTGAGCTCTGTGTCTGGGGGTTCAGACACAGAGAGGCTTCCCCCAGGAAGTAGTGTTGGAGGGGAAATCCGGTGCTAAGAAGGTGGGGGAGGGCCAGGAAAGCACGTTAGGTGGAGGGAAGAGCATCTGTCAAAAGCCTATGCTGGTTGGGGGCTGGCGGGACCATGAGACTAGAATGCAAAGAGAGGGAGTATAATGGTTCAGAGCAGAGTCTCCGAGGGGCTGGCTGCCTGGGCTTGAATGCCAGCCCCAGGTCTCCTTAGCTGTGTGCTGTCGGACAAGTTACTTGACTTCTCTGTGCCTTACTTTCCTCACCTGTAAAGCTAGAAAAATAATAGTGCCTCCTTTCAAGGGTTGTCCTGAGGACTGAAAGAGCCAGGCACAACACTCTGTGTGTGTGTGTGTGTGTGTGTGTGTGTGTGTGTGTGTGTGCCATTATTATTCCCAGCACAAGATGATGTAGGAAAGGTAGGCAGGAATCGGGTCATGCAGGCCTTGTGTGCCAAGGGAAAACATTGGTCTGTATCCTAAAAGCAAGGGGAAGTCTGAAAGGTTTTAAACAGTGAGGGCAGAGGATAACTGTAGGCAGTGAAGAGTCACAGTCCATCTGAATCTCAGCACCAGCCAGGCATGGGAATGAGGGACAATATTGCCAGGCCTTGCAACTTTCCAAAAGAGGCTGGAAATACAGCTTCTTGGATATAAAATTTCCTCACTTTTCAAAAGTAGGCCTCTTACTCCCATATTTTTAAACGTCTTGAGGAACAAACCAATCACCTGCTAGGACCTCTGGTCTACCCAAAAATCTGCGGGTCCCCAAACCTCAATAAGCCAAGGTCTCTAACGAAAGCCACATCACCTGCCAGCCAGCTGGCTCCGGAAATAAATCAATGATTGCCTAGAACAAGAGTGGTGAATCAAAAGAGTCATCAAATGAAATCTGAACCATATTGCTACACGATGGGGCTACAGGCCCTCAGGGCCTGAATAAAAGGACCCAGAGGTAAAAATGTGCACAAGCTGCACAGACTTTTTAATTTTTTAACCTTTTGAGGGAAGGGAAGGGAAGGGAAGGGAAGGAAGGAAAGGAGGAAGGGAGAGAGAAAGAAAATATATGAAAGCCAATATTCTCTTCTTGCTGAGGTTGTTCAATTAACGTGTGGTCAGCCTCTGTGTTGAGGTCATTTGCTCTTCCATTCAGAAAATATAGGGAGCAGGTGTTCATTTGGGAGGCCTGTGGTTCCTGTCATTTCCTGGTGTCCAGTTATAAAACAAAACCACTTAATCAAGACATGGCATTGGGTGGGAGAAAGAGAGGAAAGACTGGTGGATGAATAAAAATTTGAATGAAAGCCTTAGGCCTGGGCAAGAATTGGATATTTTAGGTTCTCATTCTGGAGATCTTAATCTTCATTAACCATTGCTTTTCAGTGGAAGACTTTCTTCCAAAAATACTGAATGTCTAATGTATACTAGGAAGTGGGATACGGGGCCCTGACCTTATCTTTGGATCCCTCCCCATCAACCAGTTGGTGATTCCGTTCCTCCAGGTAAAGGGAGAGACCCAGCTAAGCATGTGTTCTAAATGGTAAGAACAAGGAGAATAAAGAAAAATCTGACCCTCTTTAGCTTCTCATTAAGTCCCTCCCTCCCCATGCAATCCTCAGTCAGGAAAGAAAAGAAGGGCATTAGATTCCTCAGGAAACACTATATGAACACCAGGAAAGTGGAAACCATCACTGAAGAAAGACGCCTCCAGCACTTCCTCCAAGGGTCAAGCCAGGGAAATATCAATGTCAAAACACTATAGCTCTCTGCGAAGGGTGGGAATTTTATATGGTCAGGTATGCCTGTTTGGACGGGCACTGCATCAAGCTGGGGACTGGAGCTGAGGCTGAGGAATGCCAGTCCCCCTTTCCATTTCCCCCATGGCCCCCACGAGTCCTGTAGATGATGGAAGGATGGGTGATGGGCTGCCTTATGGGGCCTGCATGTCCCAGTCCAGCTTTGAGAGCAGAAGAGGAGAAAGGGTCCAGATCTGAGGAGAGGGGCATCTAAATCAGACTAGGGCAGAGTGACTAAGCTGTGGTCTGTAGATCAAACTGAGAGGCTCCTTGAACTTGGACGAGAGAAAAAACTTATCTTGATTTTCACTAACCTCTAACTGAAATGAAGCTTGCCTTTCTATGATGCGTGTAGGCAACAAACCACAGTGGTATTACCAGTACCTGTGCCTTTGCTACGAATTGTAATCACAGGTAGTCTCATATCACATTTCACTTGTGGCAGAAACCCTGGAAGAACATCTATGTGCACCATTCCATCAAAACTTGCTGCGGGATCTTGTTATGTAATGCGTTAATAAGGAAGCACATATGTATGACTAGATCACTAATTCATTTTTTTCAGTAGGTTCCAAGGCATAAAAACATGAATAGCCTTCAACTAGGAGATGCAGGTGTGTCTTTTGAAGTCTTGAATTTTAAGGGCATGAATTTTAAGGGCAGGGAACTGGGGCTAGGGAATAGTATTCAAAAAATACATGCTGTTCAGACTGTAAATGTTTGGTGGGGAGAGATGGGGGGTCGGGAGGTTGAGAGAGTGATCAGAAGCCCCTTTGACTTGGGCCTCATTATCAGAGAGAGCCCCCAATTCAGGCTCCTGATCCTAATGATCCAAAGAGACCATATGACCATTGAACTTTTCATGCAAGTGTTGAAAGTGTTAATTAACCAAAACATCTAAAATATACAATTCTCCTGATCCTATTTTGACATATCTTCATTTTTCTTTCTTTTTTTTTATTAAAGATTTTATTTATTTATTTGACAGAGAGGAGAGAGAGATCACAAGTAGGCAGAGAGGTAGGCAGAAAGAGAAGGGGAAGGAGGCTCCCTGCTCTGCGGATGCAGGGCTCCATCCCAGGACCCTGAGATCATGACCTGAGCCGAAGGCAGAGGCTTTAACCCACTGAGCCAGCCAGGTGCCCTGACGTGTCTTCATTTTTCTTTGAGCCTCCTCTCTTAACTATGAGGGAATGAAGTTGGCCAAGAAGGAAGGATTTGCTGGAGGTGGGTAAGGAGATGAGGTCAGCAAGATGAGCAAGGGCCAGATCAAAGAGTTGGGATTTGAGACTGAAAATTATGGATTTTTTTTTTTAAGTTTCTGCTTGTTTGTTTTGTTCTGGTGATGTTTTGCAAGTGACATAATCACTATTCCACTCATTTGCTGGCTTCCCTGCCAACACCCATCCTTTTTCCCCTTACAATGGCATCCTCGATTTTTAAGATTTTTTTTTTTAAAGATTTTATTTTTTATTTATTTGACAGAGGGAGAGAGATGACAAGCAGGCAGAGAGTCAGGCAGAGAGAGAGGGGGAAGCAGGCTCCCTGCCGAGCAGAGAGCCCGATGTGGGGCTCAATCCCAGGACTCTGAGATCATGACCTGAGCCGAAGGCAGAGGCCTCAACCCACTGAGCCACCCAGGTGCCCCGGCATCCTCGATTTTTAGAGAACCACCCTTCTACACTCTTAAAGGTAGGGAGCAGTCATGTGACCTAGAACTGGCCAATTATATCACAGAATCCCCCAAGCCAAAGTGATTGATTTAGATGTGAGCCTATCACCGTGATTTCATCCCTCTGACCTGATAGGAATTGTTTCAGGGATGGCTACTCACCCGAGATGGTCCAGTTGGAGTAAATCTTGGGATTAGCATAAGCACCACTAGTACAAGAGTGTCTTTGCTCAGCTGGCTTGGGCCGAGGAAGGTTTAAACCTAGAGTAGGTAGCTAATGTAGTTACCTTGCTGCCATATAAGGTCTGAAGACGAAGCCAAAGGTTGGGGAGCAGAGTTAGGAGAGGGAGAGGCGCAGGATCCTGGTGATGACACCGTACCTCTGGATATAGCCGCACCAAATCCATCCTGGACTTTTCAGTTCAATAAACAAATAGGCTCCTTTTTTTGTTTGTTTCTTTTTTTGGTCTTGTGCCAGTGGAGTTGGGTTTTCTGGAAGCTGCAACCAAAAGAACCCGAACAGATCCAAGCAGATGTGATTACAGAATGGGCATGCCATCGGCTGGGAGAGGGGTGACCAAGGTGACCCTGCACTGGAGGCCAGAGGACCCAGAACTTGGCAGTGGGGACTACGAATCCACTTTCCCTGGGGAAGGCAGCAGTAACGGACTGCACCAGCCTCCAATGGCCTCCGACAACAACTTCCTTCTCACTCACATTGCTTGTTGGCTGCAGGCTGTCTCTGGCCCTGTGGCTGCACTCCAGAGGTCTTCCCCATTCCAGGATCCAAGCTGGGGAGCCCCTCCTAACGTGGTTTCTTGGCAAAAGGGAGCAGAATGGTAACTGAACCACACAGGGCTCTGAACGCTGCTGCCCAGTGGCGTTGTGTCTGTCACTTCTGCCCAGACTCCATTGGCCAGAGGGAGTTTATGGCCAATTCCAGCATCAACAGAAGACCCGGAATCTGTGTGGCAATGGGCGGGGATGTATAATCCACTTACAAGAAAGGCAGTGACTAATTGGAACAATAACAGGATCCACTGCCAAGACTTCGGGGTGATTTGGTTCAAGCACCTCACTTCTCAGAGAGGACACTGAGGCCAGGATTAAATAAGTCGCTTGCGGTCACATGGTTTGCTGGTGGCTGTGCAGGGATGAGGACCCAGTCTTCTGGCTCCCAGACTAGAGCTCTCCCCGGGGCCCCCTGCCGCTCCCCTCAAGTTCCACTCTGGCAAGTGAGGAGAGATTGTTCACAGTCCCGCTGTGGGTCTATCTCCATTCCCTCACACGGTATGTTTCCCAGCACAGAGAGCTGGATGGCAGGCAGGGCAAAAGAGAAAATTCTCCAGAATCTTAATTTGAGCTTGTTTCTCCTTGGTGTCCAGGAAGAACAGAAAGCTGGTTTGGGGTAATCACACAGAGCCATGGAAGCAAATGCAAGAGATTACGATTCTGCAACATTTAGGGACTTATGGATTTAGATTTGGAATTGGGGATTTGGAGTGCCTTCTTTTTATTCTGATTTTTTTTTTATCAGCTTCTTCCCACAGAGAAGAAAAAATAATGGTGAACTGACTATCTAGAAGGTATCAGATGCTGATAGATCTGATACACATATGACCTTTACTATATTATAATCTCTCTGGTCATTTGCAATTTTTAAAAATACTTCTCAAGTGACATGCTTCTTTTCCATTCTATCCCCTTCTGATAACACTCCTGAGAGTACACAAAATATGAAAGAAGCCGTGTTATCACGACCAATATTCGATCAGCCAAATATTCTATAAAATATTTTTCAAACACTAAGTGTATAAACTGATTACAGATGCTAAGAATTTTGGAGAAGCCTCGGTCTGGAAAACCCATTCACCTCAGTGCAACCGGAACTAAGCTTCCAGAACTGGGCAGGACTTTTGGGTTTTTGCTCCGTCTCCCAATATCCTGAGATTCCACTGGATTCAGTGACCTGCATCCTGTCCCAGAACTACTTCCAGCAGAAATTCCCTCAGTGGAGTCAGGGGGCTCTATGTACCCCAGGCTAACTGTGGGAGCAGGGCAGGAGCCTTCCCCAGGCTCCCTAGCTGGACCTCTAAGTCTCTGATCAAGAAAGAAGGGGTTGACTAGGCTGCCAGAAATAGTCACTATTACCACTGACGAAAAGGACGAATTCTATACCCTTTGCTGGCCCTCACCGTACCTTCTCCCCTAACTTCCTCTTCCTACCCTTGCCCCTGTGCATTTACTGTCTCTATATTCCTTTCTCCCAGAAGCACCATTGACTCTTCGAGGGGCTTTCTTCACCAGATTTCCTCATTAACTTATCCAACCGTCCAGATAAACTCTGTGTGACAGATGCTATTATCTCCGTTACGCCGATGAGGAAAGTGAGTCTCAGAAAGGAAAATGATCCATTTCGGCCGTCTGGTTGCAGAGCCAGCATTTGAAACCACAGACTCCAAAGCCACAGCTGCTGACATTCATTCATTCCCAAATACGATAGCGCTCCCACCATGTCCAGGTCTTGTGTGAGACTAGAAATAAATGGTGGATAAGACTGAGCCCTCGTGTAGCTTATTCAAAATTCATTCAACAAGTATTCTCCAAACTCTCACTATATGCCTGGGGCATGGTAGTTTATAATCTACTAATAAATGCGGGAAAATTCACATGCAACTAATGGTGGGATTGGCTAAGTGCTACAGGACTGGTGAATAAGGGGTAGGTGAGAACAGAGAATGCGTGAGGGACACGTTTTTCTACCACCTGTCTCGTACTGGTTTTGACAAACCATGGAATAAGCCTACCCAACCCCACTCTCATTAAATCTAATTATCTCCTTACTTAATAGCTCATCAAAAGCAGGAACCTGCAGGCATTTAGGATCTACTGGCCTTTGGCCTCTTCTTCGCAGCTAGAAAGAAATGTATTGGAGCAGCGCCTTAAGCCAGAAATCAATTTCTATCCAAGAATCCCGGCTGTAGACTTGCTCAGTAATGAGAGGGTGCTGGAACAAAGCCTGAGATGGTTCTGGAGCAGTCCAGAGCTAGCTCTGTAGGCAATTACTGATGGTGAGTGAAAAATGAGGTCAGACCCTGACAGCGAGGCCCTGGAGAAGCAGCGAAATACCGCAGAACCCCCATTCTCTGTGGTCCCCAGAACACGGCATCTAAAAATAGACACACAATACCGCTGGCTCTGCTGTAGATTTCACAACTGCTGGCCCAGCACAAAATGTCTGGCTGTGGCCAAGTCAGGATGCAATGAAAACCAGCCGGGAAGCTGAGCGTGACCAAGATCAACACTCACCAGGACAACGGCAATCCCTCTGTCCATCAGGCCTTGACCATGAAGCTAAGTTACCCACAGCCCTAAGTCTTATTCGACTTACTCTGCAACTTACAGAAAACTCGCTTTGCAATACCAGGGACTTTCCAAAAAATTTCATTTCAGGGACACTGGGGTAGAGGTACTTGTGGAAGTTTGCCCTGAACGCTCAAAAATAAGTGAGAAATGTCCATGATTTCAGTGTGAGGGGAAACACAACTGCGAGCGTGGGATGTGGGTGGGATGGGGTAAGAAAACATTTTAAGGAGAAAATAATTACAAACACATGAGAGGGAGAAAGGGCATGGCCCAGGCTAGAAATGTGCAGGAAAAGAAAATGAAAACAAGAAAAGATTTGGCGTTGTATTTGTGGGCTTAAAACCAATTTTCAAGTTGACGGGTCTGCTCTATTGGCAAATATCTGTTTCTATGAGATAGTATTTATGGAGCAGCTAGCATGTGCCCGGAGCTGCCGTCTGCTTGTGCCCGTATCATTCCATCTTATCCTAACACCAACTCTGGGGGGCCAGGCACTCAGATTATTCCCATTTTTTAGATAAGGAAATCGATTCGCACCCTTTAAAGATTGAGCAGATCTTAGCAATGATCTTAACCAGTGGTTACTAAGCTGATCTGTGCATCAGAATGATCTAGGAAACCCTCGAGCGTCTGGAGCCCCATTCTAGATGCTGCCCCCCCCAGTCAGAATGGGGATAGGAGTGGGTCCAGGAATCTGTGTTTCTGGGGCACCCCAAATGGTTCTCAGTTGCAGCCTGCTCTGGAATCCACTCACCAAGCCAACTGACTTCTTCGTTTTCCAGACTAGAAAATTGAAGCCCAGAGTGTTCTAGAGACAAGACGTGCCCAGGATAAGCAGCCAGCTGGAATAGTCTGTAATGTGGCACTCTTGCCAACATGTTACATGTTCCTCATTGGAATCCTAAATGGGGAGAAAGTAGTTTATTTCTCTCCCACCAAATCACTACACTTAACATTGCATTCACTCCACTCTTGCCTGCACCCTCCAACTGAACCCAGTGCAATTAAAGCTTCGCTGAGCACCTCCTATGAGTATTGGTGCTAGGAATCCCATGATGAACAAGACTGCGTAGAGCTTACAGAAAGAACGTCTTTAAAAATGTAAGAGCTTACTGAATAAACTGGAATCGGCCAAAAGCAATTTTATTTTCTCATCATTGTCCCTTCAAACTTGCTCTGTCTCCCTATTCCCCAGAAATCTGAGTCATCTTGGATGGATTCTATCGCTATTCCAGTATTAAAGGAGAGCCTCAATGTCAGGTAATTTGTAAAGTCCCATTTGGTCTAATGACAGAGCTCCAACCACTCATCCAGTTAAAAATTTCTCCCCACTGTGGACTTGGGACTGGCTCAGGCTCGGAAGCTGCAGGGGAGAAGGGGATTGTTCACGCTCCTTTGCTGGTTCTTGCCTTTCTCCCAAGCTCGCTGTGCTCTTTTAGGCACCTCTGGGTCAGGGACAAGGGGCAAGGGGCTCAGGAATCCGTAAGCAGAGATGGGAGAGGTAAAGAGGTGAGGTCCTTTGGAGCCAGGGTCATCCTCTACTAGTCAAATGTCCTCATTAATGCCAAGATCCAAACACTGGTTATTTCTCACCCCGGGGACTTCCTCCCACTCCCTTCTACTGGTGATGGAATTGGCCTTTTGCAATTCCCTGATGTGGCCATGCCTCCCCCAGCTGCCCTCTCAAGCCTTGGCTGCCAGCTCTCCATCCTATTCACACATTCTCTGTTGGGGGACATCTTGTGCCTCCCAAGGGATCTCTTAAATGAGAAGTCCTTTCAAAATCACTCAAGTCTGGGTCCTTCTTGGGACCATATCCCACTCCCTGTTGCCATTATGAAGATTATTCATACCAGCGTGTGGTCCCTCTTCCTATCTTTCTCAGCAAGGCAGCTCTAGTCGGCCCCTCTCTCTAGACCCTCCAGGCATGAGTTGTGCACCAGTCACTGTGTCTGGTGACTTCAATGCCAGGGATTTTTCCAAATGATTCTTGGAAATCCTCCTCATCTAGCTTGGAGGAAGGGGAGAGAAGTATACCCCTCCTTTCCCTCACTCTGACTGTACTCTCCATCTCTTGATTGATCCTCCCCACCCCACCCCATGGTATGTCCTCCACGTGGATGATGAGCTAAGAATTTTTTTTCAAGAAAAACTGATTTCACAATCTCCTAGCATGAACTACACAGATGGTCCCAGCCTTTAGGTACTTTGTCAAAACGCCAGAAGTCAAACTTAACATCTTGTTATACAAGAAATTACAAATTCAGAGTACCAAGGGAGCATAAATACAAAGGCATTTGGAACCAGCCCACTTTACCTAGTCCTGAGGTAAAGCACCAAGTCCCTGCTTTTCTAGAGCCTTTCCAGAGAGCAAATGAGTAGCTCTTTGCTGTAGATCAAATTCACCCATCTCACCCCACAAAAACAGCAGCAGCATTGCATACTACAGTATCTACCTAACACTATCAATGTATGGACTCTACGTGCTTCTGTCCTTATCTTTAAAATCATAGATTGCAGCCCAATGTTCATAGCAGCAATGTCCGCTATAGCCAAACTATGGAAAGAGGTGAGATGTCCATCGATGGATAAACGGATAAAGAAGATGTGGGGTGTGTGTGTGTGTGTGTGTGTGTGTGTAATATTTAATAATATTAATTAATATATATTAATTATTATATATAATTATTTTATATAATATACTATATAATATGTACATATGTATGCATGTATATACATATTATATGTATGTACATATAATATGTATATGTAATATGTATATATACATATTGTATATAATATAGTATATAAAATAATATATATTATATATTATAAAATAATATAATATGATAAAATAATAATTATTATGATAAATTAATATATAATTATATATTATATATGATATAAAATAATTATAGATTATATATTATATTATATATAATTAATATATTATATTATATATAATATATATTATATTATATATTATGTATATATATTATATATTATATATATAAAACATTACTCAGCCATCAGAAATGATGAATACTTACCATTTATACCCATGTGGTTGGAACTGGAGGGTATTATGTTGAGTGAAATAAGTCAATCAGAGAAAGACAATTATGTAGTTTCACTTATATGTGGAATATAAGAAGCAGCACAGAGGACCATAGGGGAAGGGAGGGAAAACAGAATGGGAAGTCATCAGAGAGGGAGATAAGCCATGAGAGACTCTTAACTATAGGGAACAAACTGAGGGTTGCTGGAGGGGAGGTGGGTGGGGGGATGAGGTAACTGGGTGATGGGCATTAAGGAGGGTATGTGATCTGATGAACACTGGGTGTTTTATGCAACTGATAAATTGAATTCTACATCCAAAACTAATGATATACTACTATAGGTTGGCTAATTGAATTTAAATTAAAAAAAATTATTTCAGTAGAAAATTCTCAAAAGCAAAAAAAAAAAAGTAATTAAATTTTAAAAAATCATAGATTGCAAACTCCCATGAAGGCAGTCTAGGATATCTCTAGAATGATGAGGATGATGACAATGATGATGTTGCCAATGACAGTGATGATATCAGTTAACAATAATGATAATGATTAGGGGTGAGGGAATGAAGAGAAATGATTAGCTCATACATCCTGTATTTTCTAACCATAAATATATTGTCCAGCCTTCTAGGTCAAACTTCCATCAATGCCATTCCAAAGATGTGAAATATTTTATCAAATACTTTCTGTGTGTTAAAGAACATATTGTAGTAGCCAGCCTCCAAGATAGTCCCCAGTGGTCTTCACCTCTGGTATTCACATCTTTGTGTGGTCCCTTTCCTCGCTGAATAGGGCTGACCTATGTTACCAAAAGAATATCGTGAAAGTGATTGTGTGTGACATCTGAGGCTCGGTCATTTAAAAAAGGAAAACCAAACCTGCAATTTCCACCTGGCTATCTCTTTGAAGACTCACTCACTAGAAAGCCAGCTGCCATGTTGTGAGGGTACAAAGGCAGCCTTCTGAAGAGATCCATGTGGTGAAGAACTGAGGCCTCTTCCTGCAGCTACACAGCCCGCTGGCCAATTGCGTGAGCCATCTGAGAACTGAACCCTCCAGCCTGAGGGAAGCCTTCATAGGACTGCAGTCCCAGGGGACTCCAGGACTGTAACCTCATGAGAGGCCCTGAGCCAGAAGGAGAGACCCTTAGTGCCCAACGTAAGCAACTCCTCGAGTCCTTACTCAGAGATACTGTGTGAAATAATAAATGCTTGTTGTTATTTTAAGCTGATAGATTTTAGGGAAGTTTGTGGCACAGCAGTAGATAACCAGTATATTATGATGGTTAAAAGTATGGGCCTAAGGTGCCTGGGTGGCTCAGTCATTTAAGTATCTAACTCTTGGTTTCGGCACAGGTCATGATCTTAGGGTCAGGATATTGAGCACCGCATCAGGCTCCACCTTCAACAAGGAGTCTGCTTGCCCCTCTCCCTCTGCTCTTCTACTCCTGCCCCATTAAATAAATAAAATCTTTAAAAAAAATAATAAAAAAAGCCTGGGCTTGCATTTACAGCGTGGCACTCAAATCTCACCTGTATTAACCATGGTGGTGTGATTTTGAAGAAATAATTCAATGTCACTGAGCCTCAGTTTCCTCATCTGAAACGTGAGGAAACAATGAGGCTTGCTTCATAGACTTTTGAGAAGATTAAATTAAAGGTGCCTGTAAGGCAGTCAGCACACAGACTGGGATAAGGAATAAGTAAATATTAGTCATGATTGTTAAACTCCTCAAAAGCTTTCCTGAAGTCCCACATAAAATGAGCCCTAGCTTCTCAAAATGCTGAGAGTATCTGCAATTGTTTTTGCAAAAACAGAAAGGGAATGGGGATGGAGTTGACATTATCTGAGCACGAGACACTATCTTGGGGACTTGACCTGTATTGTCACAGCTGATCTTTGCCTGTCCTGGGTGTAAAGGACTTGCAGCCTAGGCATGGGAAGCATGTTCAACCTAGTATTTTGCCCTCTGTGGCTTGTCCAGCACATGGAGGGGCTAGGCTGCTAGAAGTCCATGTGCATGAGGGCCGGAGAACACTGAGGAAATATGCTGCCTTAAGGGAGCAGAAATCCTTAACCTGGTTTAGCCGAGTAAAGATGACCATAAATCCTTGGGTACTCCACCCATTGAGAGGTGGGATCTATTTCACTTCCCCTGAAGCTGGGCTGGCCTGTGGCTGCTTTGACAAATGGAGGGTGGTGGAGGATGCTGTGCCAATCCCAGATCT
>CM053611.1:96506864-96522074 GCA_028646535.1 Procyon lotor
CAAGCCAGAAAGGGCTGGCAAGACATATTCAAGGCACTAAATGAGAAGAACATGCAGCCAAGAATACTTTATCCAGCAAGGCTGACGTTCAAAATGGATGGAGAGATAAAGAGCTTCCAAGATCGGCAAGGATTAAAAGAGTATGTGACCAAGAAACCGGCACTCCAGGAAATATTAAAGGGGGTTCTATAAAAGTAGAGTGAACCCATGAGTGACTTAGAACAGAAATTTACAATCAATAGAAACAAGGGCTACACAGGCAACATGATGTCAATAAACACTTATCTTTCAATAATCACTCTCAACGTGAACCGCCTAAACGCTCCCATAAAACGGCACAGGGTTGCAGAATGGATAAAACGGCAGGACCCGTCCATATGCTGTCTACAAGAGACTCTTTTATGCTTGCATTTTTCAATCCATCCCTTGCCCTTGACTCAGTTTTCCCTCAAACACATGCAAATATTTAAATCAGAATTCTCTCAAAATTTTTGGAACTATTAACAAGATCTAGAAAATTTCACCTATATATTTATGTGCCTGTCCAGACCCCTCCTTTTAACATTAGTCTTCATTCAACAGCTTACATGACTTCCCCTGGTTGAATCAAAATAGTCTCAAACTAACCACATCTAAAATCAAACTCATGATCTTCTAAGCATGCTCCTCTTAGAAAACATGTTGCCGTGTATCCACTTTTGCAAACAGGAACCTTACCACCTCTTTGCTCTTGCTCCCATCTATGCAATCAACCACCAAATCCTGACAATATTACAACTAAATTCTCATTTGTCCATGTCTTTCCATTTCTAGCAGCCCCATCGGTACCGTTATACCCTAAACTATTTCCGTTTTTCTAATTTGTGCTGTAAGATTACAATCCTGATTTATTGCTATCTAATCTTAATTCCCTCCAAAGTTTTACTCACTACACAAAGAAGCTTGAGCGTATATGTATGCATGTTTAGATCTATGTAACTATATATTGCATACGATATACAGTAACAAACATTTATTTAGCACTTACCATGTGTTTGACACACTTTACATATCATACCTCATTTAATTCTCACCATAAGGTAGGTGCTATTACTTGTCCCCATTTCCTAAATAAGAAGAGACTGAGGCACAGAGAATTTAGATTCTGCCTAGGACCCCTTAGCCAGAAAGCTAGGGTTTGAACTCATTAATTTTAGCTTCAGTGTTAATGTTCTTTACCACTCCATGTTATTAACCCTCAATGAACAGATTCCCTTCTGACTTAAAACTCCTTAGGAACTTTTAAATTGTTCCTGGTAACCAGTGTCTAAATTCTGCCTGAAATATTCTTCCCTCCCACCAGTAATAAATACTTCTGATCCTTTATATGTTTCCTTAATCATGATTTCTTTAAAGAAGCTTTATAACAAGTATTGGTAATTCTTCTGTACCTTGTAGCTGTCTGTTAATAACATTTATCACAGATAAAATTTTACATATTTTTGTGGTTATTCACCTAAATGGTGTCTTATCCACTAGAGTATAAACTATGATATCCCAGTGTGTAGTATAGTCTGGTGTGTGTGTGTGTGTGTATTACTCAATGTATATTTTCTGAAATAAATTTAAAAAAAAGACAGAAAGGAAAGAAGAAGGAAGGTAGAAAGGGTGGACGAGGGGGAGGGAGGGAGGGAGAAAGGGCAGGGAGCGAGGGAGAGAGGCAAGGTGGGAAGGGGAAGAGAAGGAATTTTTAGAGTTGAAAAGGTCGTAGAGGAACATTTTATAAATTTGTTTCAAGATCAGAAATTCCTTTTATAGCTTTTCTCTTGAAACATTACTCATTCTCTGAACAGTCCCAGTGGTAGGTTACTCCATCTCAAGAAAACTGCTTTCATTGTTGGATGATTCCAAACAACTATTAGAAAATTCTTCCTTAGCTAGAGTTAAAATGTGGCTCCATTTACATTTCACCCATATGTTCTACTATTCATTTTGGAACTCCTGGAATCCATTTTATCCCTTTTTCATATGGCAAATTTTCAAATATTTAAAGTTCTTATATTTCTCTCAACATATTCTTGTTCCCCGGCCTAATGATATCTGATTACATGTATTTTTATTACATAAATTTAATAATTTTCTTTATGTGCTTTGCAGTCTTTTAAAAAATATTCTTTTCTTAATGTCAATTAATTTCATTTCTTACCTTTAGCCAACATTTTTAAAAGTTTGTTCAAGTATGTTAATTGGTTCTTTCTTCCTAACCCCAAATAAGTTTCTGTCTGAAAATAAATAGACAAAACTGTACATTATGCTTTTTTCTTAAGAATGAACCTTATAAAATAACATTAAGTTTCTGAGAAGTCTTGGTATAAAGCATCGTGTTAGATTCTCCTTAATCTGGTTTTTCACAAACATAAATGATCATTTTTCTAGGGAAATAAATCAAATTTTATAGGATATTTCAGAATACTGTTTGGAAAATATATAAATTCGTGTATTAATTTCTATGGAATATTTATTGTTTATAGATATGCCCTAGAAATTAGAAGTCTGAAATAAACTATACTTTGTTACTAAATGAAATCCTGAGTTATTTCTTTTTAACTCATGAGAAATAGGTATATTATGTTAAGTGATTAGACTATAAATTTTTTCTTGTGTTTATCAGAAAAGAAGGAAAAACAAAGGTAAGAGAAAATATATTTGCATATATTCATGGTAGAAAAATGGATATGATTGTGATTTTAATACTTTTTATTAAAATATGTTCTTAATAAAACTTGTAAATAATGCCCTGAAATAAATATTTTACTACTCTTTTGTTAGAAAGCATTCACTTTTTTTATTTAAAAAATCCAAAACCACTGGCAATTTGCAATTCAGGTGCATTTCAAAAGTTAAAACACTAAGATTCTATGAGAAATGTATTATAATAAATGTTAAATTTAGGACTTTAATTGATAGAGTACACGGTACTATATTAAGAACAGCAGCTGTAAAAAATAGTAGTAAGCTGAACATTACTGTCCTTCTGTTATTTGGTATTAAATGATTTAAAGTCTCCTTTCATGAAGTATTTAATACATTTCATAGCCATTCTTGAGCTAAATACCACACTTATACTTACTAATGCTCCTTAGCAATCTGAAATTATGATAAAGAAAATCTTATTTTTTCGCTTTTTTCAGATCTCCTTATCTCCTGTTAGAATACTGTATTTCTACTAACAATATAATATCTGCATAAGCAATTTTGAATGTATCTAAGCCAATATGTCTTTTATATTGCATAACAATGCAGTTGCATCATTTGATATTAATAAGCTGTGAAAGAGACAAAAAAGAACTATCTTTGAGTTGATAAACTATCTGAACTCTGTGTCTGTTTTATTAACTAAAGAGAAGCCAACTGTGCTACATATCACTGGTGAAAGCATCTGTGAATAGAAAACATAAGCTACACAAACAAAAATGGTGGCCAAGAGCAACTGGAAATGGACTTTTGTCTTACAGTTATGAATGGTAACTAAATTTCATTTCAGAAATATTAGCTCATTAAACAGATTTTAGATGTTGAAGATGTGTTTAAATAATGACAGCCTGAAGGAGCCTGAAGCAGTTCATTAAATCCATTGGAATTGGTGGTTTGATTTCATTTCCATCCAGACGGAGGTAGCGAAGGTGAGGTCCATAACCAAAGGAGTCTTGTTCTGCAGGCAGTATGGGAGGACATATTACAGAGACGTTCACATCTATGGAGACAAAGAAGGCATGAACCAGTGAATTAGAACAGAAGAGACCAGGTGTGAGAAGACCATGGAGCCATGGAACAGTCTTGTAGAGGGCCTAGCAGCCTGAGCTGTGAAAGTGCCAGAGATACAGACCTTTTGTCAAGTTTATATGTCTTATAAAAATAACCCTAAAAAAACCGTGCAACATATATATAGTCCTCTCACTCCATGTTCAGTTGTACTTTGCACAGAGCATGAGAAAAGACATATTGTTAAAAGCTGTAATGCAGGGGCACCTGGGTGGTTCAGTAGGTTAAGCATTTGACATCAGCTCAGGTCATGATCTCAGGGTCCTGGTATGGACCCCACATCAGGCTTGTTCAGGTAGGAGCCTGCTTCTCCTTCTCCCTCTGCGCCCCTCCACCCCACTGCACCCCCACTAATGTGTGCGCACTCTCTCTTTCTCTCTCTCTCAAATAAACAAATAAAATCTTAAAAAATGAAAACTCTGATGGAAGTAAAAGAATATATCATTTGTTTTCTAAGATTCCAGGTGAGATAAGGCATGTTAGACTACTATAAAATGAGATGGATAGTATTTAGGGCATTAGAAGTGGAGACAAAGTTTCATAGAAGGAACATTTAGGTGCACGGGTAGATGGATGGATGGATGAATGGATATGTAGGTGGAAAATCGGTCTATTACTACGATAAGTGCTTAAAAAAACCTTAAAATTCAAAATTTCCAATTAATAGTGTAAGACAAGTTTTTAAAAAAAGTATACTTAATGTAAGTTTACATATATAATACAGAAAAGAACTTTGAATCTTTATATTTAAGTGTATTTAATTAGAAAAGATATATTTGCCAAGAATCAAATTACAAAGATCTAAGCCAGGAAATATCCCATCAGTCTTTTCAGAGGGTTAGAATATGAGAAATCATGCACCTGCCTATAAGAAATAAGAAAATTCTTATTTTACACTAATTTTCTGAGAATCTAGAAATGACTGTGCCTGATATCTACATTAAGATACAAATAAATATCTCCTTGTTGTTGCTATTAACATTTTTTTTTCCTGTTGCCTCCTATGCTCTTGACTACAGGGTTAAACAGTGTGTCTCATCACCATGGCATTGGCATCAATGATAATACTGAAATTTAGGAGTATGCAGGAGAGAAAACCTGTCAGAATAGCAAAATTCAGACAAGTGTGCCTAACATCTGATTTCAACCACGAATCTGTATGTTGCTTTTCAGTCTCATTTGAAACTATTTTGAGAAAGAGCTCCTCCCTTAGAAGATGAGACCCACCTAACTTTGGCAATGGCCTTCCTTTGAGTTCATGGTTACAGTGAGGTTGCTATGCTCTGATCTTATGCCATTTTGTGAATCCAACTTGCTAAAAATAATGACTTGTAATATATAGCAGTCTGTGTACATAAGTTATCTTTCACATGCATTATTACCTTATCATCACACAGCATTTATCAGGCAATATGATTATTCTTCCTATCTGGGCATTGCAAGGGGTTCAGATGTTTAAGGTAATGCATGTGAGGTATTTTAGCAAGTACATGGCAGAGCTGAGTCCCAAGCTTGTCCTTTTTTTTTTTTTTAAAGATTTTATTTATTTATTTGACAGAGAGAGAGAGATGAGAGATCACAAGTAGGCAGAGAGGCAGGCAGAGAGAGATGGGGAAGCAGGCTCCCTGCTGAGCAGAGAGCCCGATGCAGGGGCTCAATTCCAGGACCCTGAGATCATGACCTGAGCTGAAGGCAGAGGCTTTAACCCACTAAGCCACCCAGGCGCCCCAGGCTTGTCCTTTTTCTACTACATAGGGTCCCTTGTTCCCTGTAGAGACTATGTCCCTTTGATATGCTACTGTCCTTATTACCCTTATGCTCCATAACCAATGCATGTCTGCATAAATGTAATGTGAGAAGTAGGTGTTCTAAATGTGGTTATATTTTCATAAATTAATTGCGATATTTCTCAGAGAACACCACAAAGTAACTTATTTGAGTAGATAACTTTTTTTTTGCCAAATTTAAAGCCCTTTAAATTGTTCAGAAGAAATAAATATTCCCATCTTTTACATAAGAAAAGGTCACCATCCTATAAATTCTAAGAACTCTTCATAGAAAAGATATGTTTCTTGGAAATCACTTTATAAACAACTAGAGTAGATTATGCAGCCAGAAGAAATAAGTACTTTAACAGTTATTATGACACAGTGTGATATACTGGTGAGCCAATAATTCTAGCCAAGGAAATTCTTATTTTACACTAATTTTCTGAGAATCTAGAAATGACTGTGCCTGATATCTACATTAAGATACAAATAAATATCTCCTTGTTGTTGCTGTTAAAATTATTCTTACCTGGGTTGACAGAAATTTTTCTAAAGTCTTGTGTTCCGGAAATTGAAGAAAAATGTGCTGGGATTATATACTGTATGCGTGGGAAACAACACTTAAAATGAAAAGACCTGATCTCAGGTCTTGTATTAGATCAGGTCTTGTATTATATTTATTCTTTGTCCTTGGGCAAGTATCCTCACTTAGTTGACCCTCCATTTCTTTCTTCAGAAACTCCTAATAGTTTACCAACCAAGATTCTTGTGAGAATTAATTTGGGATTTTCAAAGTGTGGTCCTTGGATCAGCAGCATCAATACCTCCAGGGAACTAAATTGTTAGACCTACTGAGTCAGAAAATGTGAAGTTGGGGCTGGTGAGCTATATTTTATAAGCCTTCCAGATGATCCTGATACATGCTAATGTATGAGAACAATTGAACAATAGAAATATATGAGAAAATAATATAAAATTTCCAAAAACGTGAGTGGAGGAAGAACAGAGTCCTACTCTTTTTTGTATAACTTTGTGTAACTATGTAAGTCCCTGGTGTATATGTACAACTGCGTCTTGAATTTTGCTGCCTCACACCTAAAGACCCTTTTTCTCAACTTCTAAGGGGAATCCCCAATTCACAAACAGGGATCCATGCAGAGTACTTTTAAATTTACTACCCATATCAAATGTCTATGGGACTTCTGTTGCCAGATAAGGAATGCACCTGTAGAAGCATAAAACTTTTATCAGAGAAAAAAAAATGCATATATTTAGGTCAATATTGACTGCTGTACTATCTGGGTCAATGAAACAGATTTGGCTATTAATATTTTTTTTTCCTGTTGCCTCCTATGCTCTTGACTACAGGGTTAAACAGTGTGTCTCATCACCATGGAAAAATGTGGCAGCAGTCTCTTTGTTAATTCTTGGATTATATGCTCAAGTATACTGGTAGTAAAACCAGAAAGAAAGAAAGAAAGAAAGAAAGAAAGAAAGAAAGAAAGAAAGAAAGAAAGAAAGAAAGAAAGAAAGAAAGAAAATGATAAAATTTAAAAAATTAAAAATAAAATTAAAAGACCCCTTATCATTGTCTAAGTTTTCAGAGGGAGCTAATTAGAGGGAGAGTATTCATGTTACAAAGGTGTCTATGTCACACAATAATATACCCAATGGTCTTTTAAATAGTGGATTTTCAGGGTGCCTGGCTGACTCAGTCGGCAGAGGATGCAACAGGGTCTCAGGGTCGTGAGTTCAAGCCCCACATGGGGCATGGAGACTACTTAAAAATATGTATAGTGGATTTTCTTGGTATATTTCAAAGGCGCAACTGTGCTAAAGAAAAAAAAAATGAAGAAATCGATCCTGTGATTCCCAACTCAGACACCAGATGGCGCCAAATTCTCGCTTCAAGTGGCATTTCTAGTTCCCACAGCCGCCAGAACGGACTTGAAGCTATTCCCCAGGGGGAAGTTCAAGAGTTTTAAGAACTACCTCTGATTCCTTGCTGGTGCATCTGGGCATCTTTCAAGAGTAAACAGACTTTCATAAGAGGTTATACGAGATGTCAGCCCAGCCTGGCAGCTCTCCCCAGGAACAAACATTAACAAATCACTTGCCCCACCGCAATAAGGAAGAAATGGTCTGAGCACCCTCGGAGCGTCACTGATGAGAGCTAGGAATACAGCCTTGGTTAAGAGAGAATCGCCCCTGCCCCCCGCCCAGGGGAGCTGCACCCCCTCTAGTCCTTCCTCCCTCCGGGAAAGCTCCTGCCCACAGAAGGATTTCGAAGAATCACATATGATGATAAAGTCAAGGACAGTTGCTGTTGGAAGAGAACTTGGAGATCATTTAATCACACCCGTCTCTCCCTTTACAGATGGAAGGACAGAGGCCCGGAGAGAGAAGACAACCCAGACCAGAACTAGGATCAGGATTCCAGGCACTTTTGTACCCTGAATGCTGTCTTACAGCAGCTGGGGACTCCGCCAAGAGAAAACCAGGACCTTGCGTTTCTAAGAGGGACCCAGTGGGACGGTCAGCCTCGGAAACACAGGGCTGATGCACCCAATTGCTAACAGGCTTTCAACACAACACTATCAGGTATTTAAACACAGGCCGAGGTTGCCCCACAGCACATTGCTCAACAGGTGTCGCCCCTGGATGTTCATGACCCACAGGCTCAGCAGGGCAGAGGGGCCACTCGCCTTCCGCTCGGAGTGCAGCTCACTGCCTGCCCGAGCTCAGCTGCCCGCATCCTTAGCTCGCTCCAGGCATTTCGGAAATTTGCTTAGGTCTGGGGTGGAGCCTGAAAAAACAATGGGGAAGAAGAGAAGGAAGGAAGCCCTGTCTTCTTCACAGTTAGTTTGTGAGCTGGGGTGGGGAGCAATGTCCTCTCTCTCTGAGACTCAATCTCGCCGTTTTGTAAAATAAGGGTGATAGATCGGAACCCCTTTTCAGCCTTAGGTCTCAAAGACCGGCAGCATGGCCACTTAGCGATCCCTGCTAGGGAAAGGAATCAATCTTGCTGAAATAAAGCACTACACCAAGTACACGGAAGTCATCGTCTGTGTTCTGATCTGTGCTCTTTCAAGCAATAAAAATGTGAGTTTTCTGGGGAGCCTGGGTGGCTCGGTTGGTCAGGCTTCCGACTCTTGATGTCAGCTGAAGTCATGATCTCAGGATTGTGGAAATGAGCCCCGGCTGGGACTCTGCATTCAGCTCCCAGTCAGCTTGAGATTTTATCCTTTTCTCTCTGCCCCTCCCTCATTCCTGTGTGTGTTCTCTCTCTCACTCTAAAACAAATAAATGAATAAAACCTTTTTTAAAATGTGAGTTTTTCCCTGTGTTTCTTCCATTCTTTTAAAAAGTGATTTTTTTTTTAAAGTGACTTTTTTTTTTTTTAGATTTATTTGAGAGAGAACACAAGCAGAGAGAGGGAGAGGGAGAAGCAGACCCCCCCCCAACCACCCAGGCACCCTGCCCCTTTTAAAAAGTTTTAATTACAGGGGCGCCTGGGTGGCTCAATCGTTAAGCGTCTGCCTTCGGCTCAGGTCATGATCCCAGAGTCCTGGGATCGAGCCCCGCATCGGGCTCCTTGCTCAGCAGGAAACCTGCTTCTCCCGCTACCTACCATTCCCTCTGCTTGTGTTCCCTCTCTCGCTGTGTTTCTCTCCGTCAAATAAATAAAATCTTTTAAAAAAATTATAAAAAAAAAAGTTTTAATTACAAAATATTTCTGGCATTCAAAAAGGTATCAAGAAAATGGGGAGATGGAGATATACATGATCAACAAACATAGCAAAATGTTCATTGTGCTAAGTAGTAGATATATGAGTGTTCACTGGACAATTCTTCCAACTTTTCTGTCTGAATTTTCATAATAAAATGTTGAGAGAGGAAAAGCACTAAGAATGATATCATGAATGCCCAAGTAGCCCCTACTTAGATATGAAATCAACCTAAATTTCGATATTCTGTCTCCTGGTCGTTTCTTGATGCTTTTACTACAATATATATTATTATTTTGCGTGGTTTCTTAAATTTTATATGCAAGTTTTCATACTGTGTATTTTCTCTTCCAGCTTTTTTTCACTTGGCATAGTTGAAAGATTTATCTGCACTGATTTTTAGGATTCTGATTTATTCCTTCTTATTACTCTTTTGGGGTCCATTATATGAACAAATGACAATGTAGTTATTGATTGGTCAGGATGTCAGACTCTTTAGGTGTTTCTAATTTTTTTAGTCATAAGCAGTCCTGTTATGCCCATTCTTTACATGACTCTATGTCGCCTGTATACATTTGAAAGGTGTGTAAGATTCTGTGTGGGAAAGAACATGGCTTCTCGAGCTTCAGGCATGGATGGATCCAGGTGTTCAAAGTATGTCCTCAGGAACCTGACTGTTACCATGTCTAAGCACTGCTTTCTTCAACACTGGCTTCCTTCTCAGTGGTCTCTTCACATAGGGTGGCCTCTAGTGGCCCTGGGCTTATGCTCAGCCAGCTTGGCTGCCACAATGGATGGAGGACACCCCTTTCTAGAAAGTTCCAGCAGTTGTCAGTGGACCAGATGGTGACATGTTTTCATCTGGAACAAATCAGACCAGGAGCACGGGATTTCTCACTGGCCAAAACTGGGTCACGGGCTCATTGTGGTCAGTCTCAGAGCCAGATGGACTAACGATAGGGAAGGGGTGATTCTCTAAAGAAAACTAGAGGAATTGTTACCACCCGAAGGAGAGAGCTGGATGCTAGGCAGGCCAACACCAAGGTCCAGGACCTCATCAGCCCCTGCTACCCGTGCATGTGTCATGCTGTGTGTGACTACACACCACGTCCCCTGTTCCACAGGGAGTCTCACCTTCCTAATGGCCACTTGTGTTATTGAACACCTACGGGCTGCCTATATTTTTTATACGTAACAAGGGCAAGATTGATCAGGATAGGAATGGGTCCAGCCTTCTGTGAATATGCTAAGGACAGCTATATATTTTAATAGGGTGGACTTTATGGCATGTGAATTATATTTTCATAATGTTACTTTTTTTTTTTTTTTAAGGAATACCAGGTCTTATATGGCATGATTCCATTTATATGAAATAAAAAAATGGGCAAAGCAGCCAGGATAGTAGTTATCTTTGGGGGTTATTGACCGCGGGGCCCAGGAAGGCTTTGGAGTGCTGGAAATGTTGTATATCTTCACCTGGGAGTTAGCGTGTGATGTAGAGTGTAAAACTCCAATCAGCTACGTCTCCGTTAGATGTCCACGCCTTAAAGCTTGCAAATCGTACTTCAATGAAAAGTAACTCCATCCCCCCGCAAAAGGCTGGGTGTTTTTAAGTGGAAAAGAAACCAGTCCAGTAATTCAGAGCAGTTTTTAACTTAAGACCACTGGGTTCTAAATCTGGCTCTACCACTTACCAGCTGTGACAAGTAAGTACTTGGTACAAATTACTTAACCTCTCTGTGCCTCAGTTTCCCCACCTGGAAAATGGGGCTGGCAATAGGACCCTTCCTCATTCAATTGAATGAGTGAATCCTTACACACCCTCAGAACAGTGGTTGGCACATAGTGAGTACTCAGTAAATGTTATTTTTATGATTACTGACATGGGCCAAGCACAGTGATATCGCTATGGATACAGAAGACACAACCCTGTCAGCCAATGGAGTGCATTAAGAGACAAGAGAGCGGTCATAATGCAGAGGGAGGAGCCCTTTCATAGGTAGAAGCCTGGAATGTATGAGCTTGTAGGAGGATCTCCCAAATTCAGCCTGTGGTTCAGGTTCAGGGAGGTGGGGAACTCTGAGTAGAAGGAAGAAGTGTATGCAAAGGCACTGGGGTGAGGAGTGGTTCCGTTGGTCAGTGCACCTACCAGCAGAGCGCACGGCAGACTAGGCCAGTTGGCAGGGAGAGAGGAGTCGGAAGGCTCTCTCTCAGCCACACCATGGAGCTTCGATTTTCTCCTGAAGCCAAAGGGGAGATGCTGAAGGATTTAGTGGGGAAGAGTCCTGGGCAGATTTGCTTTTGAGAAGGATCACGCCGGTTGCCCCTGGGGAATTCCTTGAGCGGGAGCCAGGCTAGAGACAGGGAGGCTACTTGAGCTGTTCCTGTATCTCAAGACAGATGCATGCTTACTATCTGTTTCCACCCATATTTACTGCTGGTCTCCTCCAACTGGACCACGAGAATCCTGAAAGCAAGAAACCTGTCTGTGTTGTTCTTAGTCACAGTTCTTAGTCACCTCCTTGGTGTCTGGCAGAGCCGTGTTCCGTCAGTTTTGTTGAACGAATGAACACTGAGGGCACACCCCACCTTTCTGTTCCCAGGTAACATGCAGGGGCGCGGTAAGGGGCTACTGCTGGATTTCAGACACTGGCCGGTTATGGAGCGAAGGCGAGGGATGGGGGTGGCTGCGTCAGGGCTCCAATGGTGTGGATGCGGAGAGGCAGGGACACGGGGCTCCCCTGAGCTTCTGGCTCAAGTGACGGGGGGGGGGGGGCAGTGGCCCTGCTTCCTCCTGGGAGAAATGAGGACTTCAGTGTGGAACCAGAGATGTCTGGTAGGGGTGCGTCCAAACATTCCCGGGAAACCAGATCTCTAGCTCAGAGGCATAGGCTTTGAGGAGGACTTAGGGTGATTTCAAACTCTTTGACCCCAGTAGAGCACGGGTGCCCACTCACCAGAACAATCGCTGGCCTTGGGGCTGGAGCAGAGGCCTGGAAGTCTAGTGGTCCCTGGGGAGGGAAGAGAGGGCTCAGGGTTGCAGCGCTTTACCAAAGCAGCACGGAAATATTTCCATCTTTTAACTCTAGGAGGATGGCCCTGGAGCTCCATGCACCAGATGCTGTGCTGAACTCCTCCCTCCGTCCGGTGCCTTCCTTCCACCCTCACAGCCACCCCAGGGGTCGTATGTGACACGTGCTCACATGTGTGATGTGGTCTCTGGCATCATCACTGGTCTGGGCAATCTGTGCGCTGACAGCCTTGCCTGGGGGATTTCACTGCAGTCTCACCCTGGTGCGGGATTGTCTGCAGTCTAATCAATATCGTCAGTAACTTGTGTCTATTCGCCGTTCGAGGGGCGGGGCACCCAGTTTCCTGAAGGTTACCATCCCATCCCACGTGGAGGCATTCTGAGACTTGCCGCGGGCCTCCGCAAGCCTGTTCTAAACATCCCAGCTGAAGCGAGGCCCAACGGACCAATCCCCACTCCGTGCCCCATTATACCTGATGACAGCACCTGTAATTCCCTAGGACATGGACCAGTTGACGTGACTGTCACCCCCACCACCCCCGAGGACAAGGATCGTGTCCCGTGCCTCCTGAATTCACTTAGCAAATGGCTGGCTGTGGGCTCAGTAATGTTCATTGAATGAAGGGATGAGCAGACACAGGAACAATACTGAATTGTGATTGTTACCTGGGGCAAGATCCACCTCTCACTTCCCCACCATCAGGAATATGTGAATTCATAATGCATTCTTTTTATTTTCACCATCTGAATTTAAATGTGGTTATTTCTCCGAACCTTAGAGGTTCTCTACTGTAATATTACATGACAATCTATTAGGGGCACCTGAGTGGCTCTGTCATTGCATGTCCGACTGTTGATTTTGGCTCAGGTGGAGATTTGGGGTCGTGGGATAGAGCCCTCTCCTCCTCCCCTCGCTAGCACACTCTCAAATAAACAAACTCTTTTAAAAAAAATAATAAATGACGATCTATTAAACCACTCCATAGTCTGAGGTTAAAGACTGCAGAAGTGATGTCAAGAGGAAGATCAAGAAAAATGCCTGATATGACCAGCCAACCTGAAAAGAAACCAAAATTTCATTTTCCCAAGCAGGGAAATTTACGCTATCCGGCACCCTCCACAAAGGAGGGCAAAACTGGTCATGAAATTAGTTTTATCTATCCACTCATCCACTTTAAAATTCCAAATTATTTCTAACACCAGTAAAGGGCCCACCCTGATTTGCAAACTGCTTAGGAAAAACAGGAGCCAGGAGTTGTGACGCCCTAGGGCGGTGCTGCCTCAGGGATCCAGAAGGCTTGACGACAAGTCCAGAGGTGAGGGGCCCTCCAGCCAGAAAAGGTGGGAGACCACAGTGCACTCAGGCTCTCCTCTCCTTCCACATCCTGGGCGGGAGAGAAGAGCTCCAGTCCTGTAGCCTCAGGCTCTGGAAGGGGGAAGGGTCCTACACTCTTGCTGGTGGAAGGTGGAGTTTGCTTTCACAGTTAAGAGCAGGACTGGGTTCAAATCTCAGCCCTGTCTAGCTAATACTGCTCTTACACGATGCCTGCCAGCCTGTGGCCCCTCGGTAAAATGCAGAATGATGCTGCCGGGCTCCGGGGAATATTGGGAGGAAGATACAGGGGCCTATCATGTGCTTCTTAGCACAAGGCGCAGCACACAGGGACCCAATGATGAACAGCATCTGAAATCAGTTTCCCCAAGGAAACTGGAGGCTGCAGGTCACTTAAGATGGTCTTAGGGCGCCTGGGTGCCTCAGTGGGTTAAGCCTCTGCGTTCCGCTCAGGTCATGATCTCAGGGTTCTGGGATCGAGTTCCCGCATCAGGCTCTCTGCTCAGCGGGGAGCCTGCTTCCCTCTCTCTCTCCACCTCCTTGTGATCTCTGTCAAATAAACAAAATCTCTGAAAAAAAAGGGGGGGAGGGGCGCCTGGGTGGCTCAGTCGTTAAGCGTCTGCCTTCGGCTCAGGTCATGGTCCCAGTGTGCTCCCTGCTCAGCAGGAAGCCTGCTTCTCCTGCTACCATTCCTTCTGCTTCTGTTCCCCCTCACTGTATTTCTGTCAAATAAATAAAATCTTTAAAAAAAAAAAAAAAAAAAAGATGGTCTCAGACCACAGTTCTCAAACCTGGATGACATTTCCAATCAGCAGGGAGTCTTTGAAACACTAAAACCAGCCCTTTTACACCCTCTGAATCGGAATCCCTGGGGGCAGGGGCAGGGATTGTTCCAAGTTCCCAGAAGATTGTGCTGTAGTTTGAGAGTTGGGAATCTATAACCAAACCTGCAAACGATCCATCAAAGATACGTCCCCAGGCCTAAGAATGAGGCCAACTTGCTTTTAGAATTGAAACAGTCTTAAAATCAAAAACTTCCCGATCTTTCTAATCTAATTAGCTAAAATACATCGCAGTTACTAAATTCTCAGAAAGCCACCACTCTAGGAAAAGTTGTAACAAAGCTCAAGTGTTTATTAAGAATTAAAAATACTGTAAATAAGCCATACAGTTCATTTCACAGTAAACTAAACAAACCTTTTTTTTCTCTTCATTTTCTTTTTTTTTTCTTTTTTTCTTCTTTTTTTGAAAGGCAAGACAGCCATTAAAGAACAGTACAGCTCGAAGGGAAACAGCAAAAGACTACAGAAAATGCACATTCCTCCTCACTGACAGATGGGGGGGGTCTGCTGGGACAGCAAACCTCTTCATGGACATCATGGGAAAGTAAAAACAGGTGGCCTCCATTCCCCAGGGAGAGACAGCCCGTGCCTGTGTGGTGTGGGCCGCTCTCATCACACATTTCCTGAAGGGTTCCAATTTCCGGGATTGGAAATCCCGGAAAGTCCCCTTTCTGGGGACTATTACCTGGGGGCCCCACCGAGAGGT
>CM053611.1:96531583-96554791 GCA_028646535.1 Procyon lotor
AGTCCCAGCGGGGTCTACGGAGGCCGGGGCAGGCGACTGAAGTGGCCGAGTGGGCGGGGCAGGAGGCGCCGAAGGGGGGAGGGCTGCTGGCCTGGGTCTACCGAGGCGGGGGCCCAGGAGTCGAGGTGGCCAGAGGGAGAGGCTCAGGGCTGGGTCGATGGGGGGCCGGGACTGGCGACTGAGCGGGGGCCACGAGGGCCCCAGGGATAGGCGGCTGAAGTGGGGGTGGCCAGGCGGGTCGGAGGGAGGAGAGCTAGGGCTGAGCTTTTGCCGTGGGCCAAGTTCGAGTCCCCTCCCTTCGACCTGTTGAGAGAGAGGAAGTGGAGGGGGGCGCCCAGGAGCCCTGCCCCTGGGAGTGGGAGTGAGGAGGCGGGAACCGGACCGAACGCCCCCATCTTTTCTCCTGGGACTTGGGGAAATCCCGCCCCCAGATCCCACCCTCCCAGCCCAGCCGGAGTTGGGCCTTGACTCTTAACTGGGATTTAAAGGCGGAGGCAGAACGAGCTGTCGAGAAACCAGCTGGCCCCGCGGAGGCATGTTGAGGGAGAGTTAGCAGAGATTCTTGGACTGCAGAAAGTCTATTCAAGGAAACACATTTATTGAGCATCCCCCTTCCCTGGTCAGTCCACTGTCGATGCTGTTTACTTTTTTTTTTCTGAAGCTCTTTAAATTCCCATTTTCTCTTTAGGAGTCCCGCAGTCTGTCCGCGGCCCCAACGAGGGACAGGGTCTGTGCTGTGTGCTGGGAAATCTGGGGTGGCGCAAGGAGAGGAGGACCCATTCGGGGTTGTCACCCCTACTCTGGTAGAAGGAGATATAATAACGCCAAGCTTTGCGTTTAGCAACTTAAATATGTTCTTAAAACCTCACAAAAGCATATTATTTTAGATTCTTTTACCCATTTTATTGGAAGGATACTGAGCCCCTACCCCAACTGATTGGCTCAAGGTCACACAGCTGTGATTTGAACCTTGACTTCTTCCAGTGCGCATCCTGCTTTGGAGTGGAAAAGGAAGGGAGGGGGCGTGGAAGTTAAGCAACCTGCCCACTCTCACTAAGGCTAGTTGGTGCGGGGGCAGCGCCAGAACTCCCCGCGCCCCTTTCTCCCTGAACCTGGTGCCCTGTGTGTGCCTAACAGGAGGCTGTAGGAAAATGTTTCTTCTGTCAATTCTGTTTTTAAAGTCCCGTGCCTTGTCCTTAAGGCCCACTTCAAATGCCACTTCTTTCGTGATGCCTTCCCTATAACATCACCTCTCATGACACTTAGAGACAGCAAATAGTTGCAATAAGAGGCACCATATATGTTAGTTCAATAAAACAAACCTCTGTGGAGGGCCCAGTATACACCAGACGGACATCTGCAAGGCACTAGTCTCCCCTCCTCCAGGACAAGAAGCAACCATCACTTACATTTCTCTTTGTATCTCACCGCCCGAGGTGCTTTTAAAAATCTCCAGGGAACCAATGAACATGTGGGCCTGTCCTCAAGGGGGCCTGCATTACATTTGGAGGGATGTGTGGCAACATTTTGAGGGCCAAATCATGTGCTTGAGAAAATAAATGTAAAGGGAGCTCATCCCACGGCTGTAGGTACATGGGGGAAATCTGGGGCAGGAAGGTCTGAGCAAAGCCTTGAAGAACATATTTGCACAGGGGGAGAGCAGGGAGGATGTTTCTGCCACGGAAATAGGGTGAGCCCAGGACTCTAATCTGACAAGAAGTGGTGTGTGTCACGACGTAGGGAAGAAAAAGATGAGCTGGGTGGAATGAGGCCGGATTGCAGAGGTCGGCAGAAGCCAGCCAGGCAGGCAGAAGAGTCAGTATTCGTGTGGGAGGCCAGAGTAAATTATAGCAGGTTCTGAACTAGAAATACAACTAACTGTCCCAGACAGGAACATCCACTCCAGCTAAATACAAGGAGAAATAGTAGGACTCTCCTAATTCAAAAGAGCACATGACCTAGGAAAGGAGATGGCAGAGACTAACTCATCAGAAGGTACTTAGAAGAGCCTTGTTTAAAAACTGTTCAGCTGAGTCCAGCTCGTTGAAAACCCCTAGTGTGCAAACAAAGCAGTCATCCTCCTTCAAGCAGTCATCTGTTGGGGGCTTCGCCAGGCTCTGGGCTGGGAGACAGGAGCACTGCTCCTTCAACCTTAGTTTTGCCACCAACCTATCTCTGTGACCTTGAGAAGTTCGCTTAACCTTCTCTGTGGATTTCAAGGTCAGCTCTTCTGCATCTCCAAAGCCCTTCCTTACCCTATTAATCTATTTCCTAGAGAAAAATAAGTCATATTTGGTATCAGAAACAATTAAATATTTGCAGTATTAAAAGTTGAGAGAGACCTTAGGCCAGAAGGCCTGGAAGGTTTCTCAATTTTCTGCCTCTGCTGAGCACCGGAAGTATAGCAGGTGGGGGAGGGGAGCGTTGCTATTTTCAGTGTTTCCCTCCCGACCCTTTCCTCTGGGAGGTAGTGAAGTATAATGGTTAAGACACAGGCTCCCAGTAGACTGATGTGGGTTCAAATTCAGCTTTCATGACTGACTGGAGAGCGTGACCACTCTGAACCTCTGTGTCTTCATCTGTGAGAGGCGACAGGAACTACCTCACCGGGTCCCTGAGAGGCGGCATATGGCACAGGGCACACAGCAGGGCTCAGGGACTAGAGGGTAGCTAATATGACTTGCAGAGTCACTGAGCAAAAGTGGAGCTACACAGAGCTTCTATGTCTAGATCTCAACCATTTTCTTTCATCATTATTTCTTGGCACTCCCGGCACCATATGTGGCTTATAGACCACAGGCTCTGATGTGTTTGACCTGAGAAAGGAGGCAGTGTTTTCCTCCGAAGTGTGGTTCTGCCATGGTGTTTGGCTGCACCCAGAGGAGATGAGTGGCCTCCTCGAATCTTCTAGGGCAGGGAGGCAGCAGCAGTGCTGGGAGATTTCCATTCTCCTAGCCCAACCTCTGAATCAGCACAGCATGTGTGTGGAGGAGGTTTCCCTGATTTTCCCCCTGAGTTTTTCACCTCTATCCCTTGTCCTCTTCTTCCTCCCTAAAGCATATTAGATGGTCACGAATGGGGGTGGAGAAGAGGAGGAAGAGCTAGAGACATCTCTTCCTTTCTCCCAGCTTGTGCGAAGACACTTCTGAACATCCTCAGGCTTCATGGACCATAAATTGTGAGATAGAAATTTGCAGGCCTGCAGCCCTCTTGGTTTTCTGTATTTCTGTTGGAATGCCGAAGCAGAAAGCCCGTTAGGGCACCTGGGTGGCTCAGTTGGTTAAGCGTCTGCCTTCAGCTTGGGTCATGATCCCGGGGTCCTGGGATCAAGTTCCACGTCAGGCTCCCTGCTCCCAGATCGGGATCCTGCTTCTCTCCCTCTGCCTGCTGCTCCCCCTGCTTGTGCTGTCTTTCTGTCTGTCAAATAAATAAATAAAATCTTTGAAAGAAAGAAAGAGAGAGACAAGAGAAGAGAAAAGAAAAAGGAAAGAAAGCCCCTATTACCGTTGATTGCCTCTTCCCAGCTCCAAGTTGACAAGACCCCCAGGGCACCCTGAGTGCCCTGCAAACAGGGTGTATGTTGGGGGGGCCTCCTTTGTACTTGGAGGGTTCCCACCCCCAGGAGCTCCCCAACATCAAAAGCTGTAGCTCCACACAAGAGGGGAATTCTTTCTTGGAAGATAGAAGATAACAACTGCCCAAACCAAGATACTGTCTGTCCATCTTCCCTGGCTTCATTTTTCTCAATAGTATTTGTTTTTCTCTGACAAACCGTGTATTTGCTTCTTTATTATTGTCTGTCTTTTCTCATTAGAGTGTAAGTTCCACTTTATTGAAAACTTTATTGAGCTCACTCTTATATTCTCTAGTACCTAGAACACAATGTCCAGCACATTATAAATGTAATGGATTTCATATGAGTCCAATCCCTCTACATAGGGATTCATATGAAGAATGAATATGAATCCCCCTTTCATAAGAAGATCACAAGGAGGCACAGTGGAGGGGAGGAACCCGGTGAGGAATGACCACGTAGAATTTCAGTATCATTATGATGGTATTGGGAGTGATGGCAGGAGGGGTGACAATGATGGCAATGATGATGGGGTTGGCGATGATGGTGGAGATGGTGATAACCAAGAGGATGATCGCTAACATGATTAGGCTGCAGGGAACCTGCAGGCCCCAAAAAGTCACCATTTACTGATCATTTACTGTGTGCCAGGCATTATGCCAGGAGCTTAACACGCATTATCACGTCCTGCCAGCCTGAGTGAGCCTCCCAGAGAGGCGCCGCAGTAGTACTGGTCCAGTTTACCCACCGGGGGGGGGGGGGGGGGACCACAACTTGTAGAAGGTGACACAACTTGAGAATGGCAGGAGTCAAGGCTAGAATCAAGGCAGATGATCTGAGAGCTCACACTCCCAACTAGCACATGAGTGGATAGACCTATAAGAAAACAAACCTAGTCTGAAGGAGTCATTTATCCAAGGCCTTCTGATAAAACCAGACGTTTAATGAGCATCGTGAATCTCGAACTGGGAAGGGGAGGAAGGAGCCGTATCTCAACCTGACCCTGGTAACTCACCTCCACAACTACTCTCTCTCAGCGGGCTGCTGGTGGTCACATTGTACCCCTTACGTGTGCTGTAGGGGAAAAACATAAGATAAAATAAGATAAAATAAAATAAAATATAAGAATTTAAAAACTCTTGACAATCTGACCCGTTTCTCTCCCTGGCCTTATTTCTCCCTCAAATCCCTTCCTACTCTGTACAGCCAGACTGAGCTTCCCTTCAGTTGCCCTAATTTGCCGTAATCTGTAAGGAACTCAGCTTCCTTGACCTTTTTGATGCCCCCACCCCAACCTGATAAGACGTCCCTCCTTGGTGCCCGGCCCCCCCGGCGCCCAGATGGTCACAGCACCTACCAGGATGTACTGTGATGGCGTGTTTATGTGCAGTTCTCCACACTAGAGTTTTCGGGGCAGAGACTGATCAATTCCTTCCCTTATCCCTAGAGCCAGGCAGTTTGCCGGGATTGTAGAGGCACTCAAAACATGACAGATGGCTAACTATATGGATATGACAGCCCGTAATGTATGATGCCTTCTGATTCTCAGCATCCCGCACTGTCAGAGTACCCACTCTTTAGGAGGCGGGGTGTTGAAAAAGTCTCCAAGTTTTGAAAGTTTAGTAGAAAGTGGGTAATACGCGGAAATGCAATGTTGTAGGATAGTTCAGGCAGCACATAACAAATGTGTGTTGCTAATTTAACCACATAAATATAAGAGGGGCCTGGCTATGATAGATTCCTTAGTGAATGAGATAGAGAAGTTGCTTTAAAAACCCTTCCCCGACCCTGCTCAAGAAATCGCCCACATCTTATCCCAGGCAGAGCACAATGGGGGGGAGGGAAGAGGGTGTGGGAAATAAGCCTCCCCCCCCATCTAGGATTCCATTCCCCCAGCCCCACGGCCACCTGCAAGCCCTTGTTCTTTGTTCAAGCTCTTCTCCCCAGCCTTCCAATCTGGAAATCCCAGCAGCCTCCTTCCAGGAAAATCTAGTCCCTGGACACCTGCCTCCCCTCCCCCACCTCAGTCCCTCCATCATTTGGTCTCCTCCTCAGAATGAGGGAGATTGGTAAGGCTATGGATTGGGTTTGATCCTATCTGCAAGACTTCCGAGGCTGTGAGGTTCTGGAAAGTTGGCTAACCTCTCTGGTCCTCACTTTCCTCATTTATACAGGAAGATGAATACTTTGCGGGTTTCGTGGGAGATAACAAATATGAAAGAGATCATGATCACTGTAAGCTTCAGATACATAATGGTCATTAATGTGTGCAGACTAAATAAAGCTAGCCCCTCTATAATGCAGAGCTTAGCTGGATATTTTCAGCGGTAGAAAAAACTAAAATAGCATCCATAAACTGTGGCTTACGGTACCACCAATGGCCTAGAATTGCAGTAAGATTTCAGTGAAAGAATATCGGTAAAGCACGCGGCAGGCTCTGTTTCAACAGACTGGAGAGCATTATGTAATTAGGGTATGGATCTAGGGTAACCAGGCTATGGATCTCTAGATGGCAAAACCTTGGCGGCTTCATTTCACCACACTATCCTTAATGCTTACTGTTGCGTGGGTAACTGACCCAGAAAGTAAGATTTTAGTATAAGATGAGTGCGCCTGATTCACACGTCGGACAGATTTGAGCATCTGACCCAGGCGAGGGGGTTACAGCAATGAACAAGCAGCTCAAGATCCCTAACCTTGTGGCGTTCTCATGCCAGCAAGGAAGACTAGGTAATAACGCATTAGTAAAACACAGGACTCTAGGTAGTGCTAAGGGGGAAAAGTAAAGTGGAAAAAGGGAAACAGGAAGGCTGTGGGATCGGGATTGCTGTTTTAGATTAGGTGGTGAAGGAGACCTCATGGAGAAAGTGACATTGGAGTAAAGACCTCAAGGAGGTATGGGAGCCAGTCACGCAAATACCTAGAATAAGAGCCTTCCAGGTAGAGAAAAGAGTAAGTGCAAAGGCCCTGAGGTGCATCTGAGGAGCAGAGAGTTGGCCAGTGAGCAGTTCACCAACAAGTATTTATGGAGCCCCTACTTTTTAGAGAATAAAGAAGTGAGCACAACTTTTGGCACACAGTCAGCGCTCAGCACATGCTGTTGTTTTCATCATCGTCATTAGCATTATTATCTCTGGATCTCTCCCCCTGCACCAGCACCACCCAGGATCCAGGCCAAAATCTGGTGCCTAGTAAGGGCTCAGAGACTGCCTGGTGAACTGAGCCTCACTGTCCTGTGTAAGCTGGGTCCCTGACCTTTAACACCTGGTTATCCCTTGAAGTTTAACTGCACTGAGACTTATTGTTTCCTTACATTGACCTTTTGTCGATGAAAGGTCCTTAGGTCCTTAGGTCTGAAAATCCTTAGGTCTCAAAAAGAATGCCAGAATTGTATGTAAATGCTGTATTCTGTTGCTTTGGTTGAATTCCTTCAAAAAGGTAGTGAGGGGAGTCCAGCCGTTCAGATTCTGTGACTTCTGATAAGTCCTGGGCCCTTCATTTTATAGGGACCCCTTAGGGGAGCAGCAAGTGCTGGGTGTATCAGCTTTAGGCTGTCACCTGGGACCCAGCGGGGAGAACTACGGGCCTGCTGTTTACAACCTAGCTGAGCCTTGGAGATTTCACTGAGGAGGGAGTGGATGAGAGTGAGGCCACTAGGTGCTCATCAGGAAGCTTCCAAACACGATGATCCTCACAGTAATTCAGGGACCTGTCCAGGATGTGGAAGAGATTGAGTCAGTGCTGAGCTAACGAACTCCTCTCTGCACCTCGGTCAGCCAGGAGATTTCAAGTCTCTTAAGAAAGGCAGATCCTTAATGATTACAGGCCCTCTTGCTCCAATAAAGCTTAGATCCTGTTGTTCTTCAAGTGAAAGAAATGCCACCTTTCCTTTATTTATTTATTTATTTTTTTTAGATTTCATTCATTTATTTATTTGACACAGAGAGAGAGCACAAGCAGGAGAAGCAGGAGAGGGAGATGGAGAAGCAGGCTCTCCACCAAGCAGGAAGCCCGATGCGGGGCTCCATCCCAGGACCCTGCGATCCTGGTCTGAGCTGAAGGCAGACGCTAAACGACTGAACCACCCAGGCGCCCTGAAATACCACCCTCCCTCTGCTGTCAGCAGCGAAGGCAAAGCAGAAAAGCACTCTAGTCCTAGAAACCTTTCAGTTCAGTTGCAACATGACTCTGGGTGTGTGCGTCTCCCACCCAGCAGCTCAAGCCCCGCCATCCTGCAGGGACTTCCAAGACCACCTCTTAGAGCCTTTTGGAGTGTGACTAGTGTACCAGGAGGAAGGGCCCTTCCTCCGCTGTCCTAGGGTTACCTCTCATCCCCAAATACCCTCCCCTTGGGCAGGCAGGGCTCTTCCTCTCTCCTCTCTGACACCGTGCGAGTTTCTGTCTTCTAAAATGAATAAGGTCGTTCCTCCTTCCCACCCACCCAAATCTGCTCTTCCAGGAAAAGAGCACTGGCTTAAGAGTAAGAAAGACATTCTCGTTTAAAATGAAAGTAAGACCTGGGCCCAGCGTGTTTTAGCCATCGGCTTAAAGTCACACAGTCAGGAGTCCAGGTTGGAGACACAGGCTTCTGATTCCATATTCCTCTCCCTTTCCACTCATCCTAACTGTCTTTTGGATGGGTGACCTCCAAAGAAGACGATTACCCTTCTAATTGCCATTCTTCCAAGGAGTGCTGATAAGCACCCAAAAATAAATATTTGGCATCAACTTGGATGTAGGGCGGCATGGAAAACCGGTTTTAATGAGTACTGGGTAGAGGCAGTTCCAAAGTACTTGTCAAACAGAAGTGATACCAATAAATATTTGTCAAATGGCTGAATGAATACCAATGACACGAAATTAAGGCAGGTGGACCCCCTGAGAAGTAATGGCATTTTTTTCATTCTGGAGCAAGGCGATCCTTTACCTTGTCCACAGATTTGCCTGGGAATTTTCTTTCATAAAAGTGACTATGCCTGCATTATTTTCACAACAGTTGTACCTGGTTTATAAGCTAAGCTGCCCAGGAGCTGGGATTATCTCTGCTGCTGAGCCAAGATGGCCTATAGTAAAGCCAGATTTCGCCTTTGCCAAGCTTATGAAGGCAAGACCTTTGCGATGTTCAGAGCTCCTTTCCATTTCTCTAAGGAAGGATTCCTCTCCAACAAGATTCAGCCTCTCTGAAGGCTTCCGAAACCTCTGGGACTGACAGATACTTGGAGGTGTTTTCCTTTCTCATCCTGCTGTGTATTTGCATGTTTCTTCTGGAAGCGTCTCGCATCAGTTCATCCCAAAGGCTACGAAGCAGGCCTGGCATGGGCCAAAGCCTCATTCGAGAAGAAGAAGGGAGAATTAATTAAAATGTCAGGTGCTGAGCCAAGCATTTTATACTTGATTTCCCACTGAATCATCACAACCCTATGCGGTAAACATGATTAAGTTTCTAAAGGACAGAAAAGGAAGACTCAGAAACCAATGGTTGGCCCCAATAACACACCCTGCCGGTGGCAGAAATGATACTGAAACTTACACCTGCCCGAGTCCAAAGTCTGTGCTCCTTCTACTCTCCTCTAAGGGGTTTCCTAGACCTACAATTACATTCAGCTTGGCATTGACACCTCTCTTGATCTGCTCTGACTAGATCTATACCCCACAATTTCCCACATCAGTAGTGCCCAGAGAGGTTTTTAAAAAATAGATGAACCCTCGTCTCATCTCAGCCTACCAATGGAAGGGTGCAGGCATGAGTACCTCTTTAAAGCTGCCAGTCAACAGGTGTGTCCAACAGGTGTGTCTCTGGTTAAGAATCGCTACAATATAAGGACCCTTTATTCCAGAAGAACTCTTACCCCCCCCATGTATGCCCCTAATTCCCCCTTCCTCACTGTTTCCCACACTAATTCCCTAAATTGAGCAAATCCAATTTCCCTCCAACAACCCCTACCTTGCCCCCTAGTGATCAAAATTCATCCTGTTTCATGTTGGCAGAAAATGACCCAAATTAGATGCTCAGCCCATCCACACACTATGGTAAATTACAAATAAATTAAATCATTTAATACAAAAGTTTCAAGCCTAGAAAAATAGGAAAGAAATAAAAAGGAATACAACCCCAAAATGTTGGTGGGAAATGAAATTGTAAGCATGGAAGAAAAAGGGTTGATTTAAAAGAGGAAAGTACCCCCCCAAAATGAGGGGGGAAGTAGATCTGACATGGCTACACGAAAATGTAAAACTTCTTATGAAAGAATAAGGAAAACACAGAGAAAGAATATTTGCTGTAAATATGAGAAGCAAAAATTAGTAATATTATTATCTAAAGAGACGATACAAATAGGATCAGGGCTCTGGAGGTCGGAGCCTTGTCTATCTTGTTTGGTATTGTATTTCTGTGTCTATGGATGCTTGGCCTCTAGTAATATTTGTTGAACGAAGAGATTTTTTTTTTTGACCTGAAAACCCCAGGAGATAAGTGAGAAAAAAAGACGCGAATGTAACTCAAAAAAGAGGAAATACAATTACTCAACACAGAGGAGCGTATTGCAAGTCTCACTTGTGATATGAGAAATAGAAGTATTCAAAACACTGATGGGTTATTATTTGTGTCTAAGAAATTAGTTGAGATTTAAAAAAAAAAGAACTATAAAATATAATGCTAAGGCAGATAGGGAGAAACAACTCCTTGGTGCAGTCATTGAATCAGCCACTTGGAAGACTAGTAGAATTGGGAACTAGGTTCTGATGGTATCCAGAAGGTTAGTGTAATGGGAATTATTGGTTTTGTCTTACCAGCAACTGAACCCTCCCCCCTCAACAGACCCCACAATCTTCAGACAATGTTTCTACCCTGTTAAACCTTCACTGGGATTCTTCGAAACACTTGAGGACATGATTCTGGAAGATCCCAGTAGTCATGCCTCTTGAAACATAGAGTACATCTGTAGTGGGGAAAAAAATAATAAGTTGGTTTACAGGGAATCCTGTTGGCATTAGACTCCCTGGTTCCCATCATTCCTGAGGTCATTTTCTGTGTCTGGGCTCTTCCCCCAGGTTGATGACCTGAGTCCGTCATCTCCCCTCCTCCTCCCTGCAATGTACCAGAGTAGGCTCTTGTTTGCAAGAGGCTGTTGTTCACTTCTCGGGAACTTTTGCAAACTGGTTGTTAACTGGTTGGAGCTTGCAAATCCGCCCAGGTAGAGGTATTTACTCTAGCAGCCAGAGGTGGGGGGATGGGGCGGGGTGGGAGGTTTCCAGCCCAGGGAAATCCAAAAACACCACAAATCAGGGCTTCTACCCACCACCCCCAACCAAGAGCTAGTTGTTAACCCTTTACCAGCCCATCACTTTCCTTGAGGTACCTGGACTGGATTACCGTTCCTAGCAATCCCAAGAATGTTGGGCAATGCGGCCGGAGTTGCTGAGACCCAAATCCCACCTGAGACTTTTATCTCCAGTTTATAAATGAAAAACCCTACCCAGGGGGTCCCCAGGGGAGACAAAAGCCACGGGTAGCTTTCTTTTCAGCTGGGCTTTAGGCTAGGCATGAAGCTCTTCTGCAAGGTCACAGCTAGACATTCAAGAGGGCAGCCTCCTCTGCTGACCTGGATATTGGTTGGGTAAGTCATTTTGCAAGGAGGTGACACGGCACATATCCAACCATGCTGGATGAGATGCAGCCACTGAGAAAGCCATCCCAAGAGAAAGTATATTTGCCTCTAACCCTAGCAAGGGGCCCTGGCAGTGGCCAGGGAGGGTCCCAAGCCTGTTTGCCACTGGGGAGAAAAGATAAAAAATAAGTAAAAAGATAAAAAAATAAATAAAAATGCTCAGACCTCCTCTAGGAGTTCAAGCTCCGAGTCAGCTTTTCTCTCAAACCATATTCAACAGAGTGGCCGGAAAAAGGGACACTCCACCCACCTTCAGAGGTCCGTGGAATTCTTTGGACAGTAAGGGGGAAGATTACAACTGTTGATACCTTCTACATCAGTGAATTTATGTCCAAGAATCATTTCTAAAGAAATAATACCAAATAAAGGAAAGGGTTTGTGTACTACCAAATTATTTAGAATAGGGAAGGGGAAAAACCCTAGAATCCACACACAGGACTAACAATAGGGGAATGACTACGTGAATTATAATGCACCATTACAATGTATCACGGTCATTAAAAATGGTTTGTAGGGATTATAATAAGATGGGGAAAAATCCTACGTTAACGAAATAAAAATTTGGATTTCAATTTTATATTCAGAATGACCGGCAATCAGAGAAAGAGAAAAGGTCAAACTAAACTGTGCGCAGACTGAAAACTGCAAAGGTGTCGTCTCAAGTATTAACTGGGGTTTTTCTGCTTTTGGGGTAAACTATCGAAGGTTTTTAGCTCCGCTTTTCTCTCTATTTTCCAAGCTGCGTTCAATAATCTTACATAAAAATGGATACTACCTAGCGAGCTCAGTGTTGCTCAGTATTTATCTTGTGTCAGGCCCTGGATGAAGCCCTTTTTTTTATTTTATTGGAATCTCCCAGAGACCCTCCAAGGAGGGTACTTTCATTGCTTCCAATTTACAAATGGAGAAACTGAGGCTCAGGTAACTTAAGTGTCCTGCCTGAAGTCCCACAGCCGATGGCCAAGGTGAAGAGCCTGGTCTGTTTGATTTTAGAGCTAGAACTTCTTATCTGCCCTTCTCTCCTCAATAAGAGAAGAGACTAGATAAATAATTTACATATAACTATATAGAAATATAGACATTCAACTGTCTTTGAAGCTGGAGATCCATCCTTCAAGGCTAGTTCAAGGCGTAGCTCTTTTGCGAGAACCTTCTGCTTCCTGCCCCTAAACTCTTGCCCTGATGTCTTCTCCCTCCAGGACCTTACCCCGTCCTACTCTGTCGACGGTCTTCTCTCTGACAGAGGTACAGCCTCAGGTAGACCAGAACGCCTGAGGGAAGGAAGGGCACCTTCTCCTCACTCTGGTCCTTTTCTCCTTTGCCACCTCTCTTTTGTCTTGCACCACACACTTCAGCCACAGTCTCTCTGCACCATAAGATAAAACGAGCCAGGACTCCAAAATTCATGTCCTAAGGGAAGTTGGAAAGCGTTACCCAAGACTTCGTGAGCTCACTTAAGCTAACTTTGTTATGGCTGCTGCGACCGCCAACTCCTGGCTTCACTGACCCAGTTCATTCAGGAAATGTCTCGCCTTTCTGTCCCTGTCCCGGATGGAACCCCAGCCCTCTGCTTGATTTCTACACTGAACCCACACAACAGGGTCATCTGAGCACGTGGACTTTATCAAGGATATCGGAGGGCAGGGAGAGGTTTACGCGGTGGAAACTCAGACAACTGCAACATGAATATTAAACATCCCTGTGAAAACAAAACAAAAACAAGACACTTTGGCCCGTCAGGCCCTGGAGAAGTATTATTTATTGGCTGCTTCGCTCTATGAGTATCGCATTTAATCCTCTCCCTCTCCTATTGCTTTTCTACCCCACACTCACCCCACACCCAACTCCAAACCCTCTCTCTGTAATGCACAGCTATCGTGTTCACTAAGGCCCCCCAACCTCGAGATAGCTCCTGAGCCTTCCAGGTGCCCAGCTGATGGAGGGACCTTTCACTGAAACCCAATCCACTCTTTTCTTGGATTGTCATGTTGGTGGACGGCAAACATTTTATCTTCCTCCATGACACTTAAATATGGAAATTGAATTGAGAGCCTGCTTTGTGTCAGATGCTGAAGATACGCAAATTGGGAAAATACACGAGCAAGAATCCTAAAGAACTTAATCAGCAGGTAACCACTGTCACAGACTGCTGGTGCTCTAACAGAGGAAGACGCAAAGGGCCCTGGGGCTCAAGGGGATTGGGCCTCGTAGAGATGCAAGCCAAACAGGCGGGAGTCCTGGGTTCTGAGTTCGTTTTTCTAGCTGTGGGTTCAGCTGGTGTTCCTCACATGTCCCTTCCCAAAGCTGCTCTTCAGCACTGGCTGCTAAGATTCTTTGCACGGCATTACACAATATACAGTAATTTATGATGGACACTAACCCAATGACCCTAACTCCAATTTGGAGCGTGCAGCCCTTTGGCTCTGCACCCCACTGGGGGCACCACGAGCACCTACAAGACCATCGGTTGGGTTCAACAACAGAGGATATTGAAGGTTCTCCAAAAAAGTCAACATGTGCCAAATGTTCAGTCAAGTCCATTTTCAATCTAAGTTTCCTGTTTCCTGTTTCCCCCCACTTTCACAACCAAATACAAACCAGAGCTCTTCTTTCAGATCCTTTAAAAATAAACGGGGGAGGGGGGTGGGGTGGGGGGCGGGGGTGAGGCAGCGCTGCGGGAAGCTGGCGATCTCTGTTATCACAAAGGATGTTGCCTCTCCTGACACTGGTTTCAACAGTTCCTTTACAAAATCCTGTGACTGTGCTTTATTTGAGCCTTAGCTTGAATTCTGAGCATAGAATTGGTTGTCAAGGCACTCAAACTGCTTGCCAATTTGTAATTATTGTTGTATTCTGGGTTGAGATGTTTTAAGTTAGTTTTTTTTTTTCATTATAAAAAGAGATGCTCATTATAAAATTTAAAACTTTATGAAGTATAAAGTGAAATATAAATGTCAATAGCCCACAGAAATTTGCATAAACACTTCACCAAAGGAGATCTACAAATGGCAAATAAGTATAAGAAGAATGTACATTTTTGGGGCGCCTGGGTGACTCAAGTCGGCTAAGCATATGCCTTTGGCTCAGGTCATGATTCCAGGGACCCGGGATGGAGCCCTGCATTGGGCTCCCTGCTCACTGAGGAGCCTGCTTCTCCCTATTCCCTCTGCTGCTCCCCCTGCTTGTGCTCTCTCTTTCTTTGTGTTGAATAAATAAAATCTTAAAAAAAAAAAAGAAAAACGTACATTGTTAATCATTAAAGAAATAAAAATTTAAGCCACCCATGAGAAGAACTAAAATTTAGAAGTCTGATCATGCCAGATACTGGCAAGGATATAGACAAATGGAAATGCTCATGCAGTGCTGGCGGGATGTAAGATGGTACAACCACTTTGGAAACCAATTTTGCAAGTTCTTAAAAAGTTAAACATCCACCTACCATATGATCTAGACATTCCACTAAGTATTTACACAAGGGAAATGAAAGCATATGCAAACACAAAGACTGGTACACAAATGTTCCTAGCAGTTCTGTTTAGTTTTGTTTTTCTGAAGACTAGCCCCATACTATTCACAATCCAAACAAATGTCACCATACAATGCAATGCTATTCAGCAATTAAGAGGAATTAATTATTGATATTCTTAGCAACATGGAAGAATATTTTGCTCAATGAAAGAAGCAAGACCAAAAATAAGACATCCTGCATGATTCCATTTATGTAAAATTCTGGAAAATGCAAACCCTTAGTAACAGAAAGCAGATCAGTGGTTGCCTAGGATGGGGGGGTGCAGGGAAAGGTGGTAGGAAGGGACTACAAAGGGATGTGCGGAAACTTTTGAGGGCGATGAATATATTGGGATTGTGGTGATGGCTTCATAGGTAGGTATGTATGCCAAAACTTATTAAACTGTACATTTTAAATACGTGTAGCTTATGGTATGTCGATTATACCTCAATAAAACAGTTAAATACACACACACACCATATACTCCACGCAATCAATAACCCCCAAAATCCTCTCTTGAAATTACCGCTAACATCAATTTGTCTTCCTCTTTCTAGACATCGGCACAGCAGGCCTCATATTATACACTATTCTGCGATTGGCTTTTTTCACTTCTTTCACGCAGGTAAGCACGAAGCCACCCTATTCTGTTAAATGGCTTTTCAGTAATCCAGTATGGGAATGTTTTGTGAGAGTTCACAGATCCTCTAAATGTGAATGTTTAGGTGACTTCCAGGTTTTTAAATCAATACAGTTACTTCCGGAGCTAGGAGCACCTGAGAAGCTTCCTGATCCTTAAAAAAACAGTCCGTGGCTGGTGGTTTCTCCTGCTCCACTCTTTCTTCCACCCCCCACCCCCCGCACCGGACCTTCACCCCACCTTAACCCCCACCCCGGCAACCAAGCTGTTCTGACCTACTTGCTCCACCTGGTGGGCAGTCAAGGAACTGGCCAAGCTTTATTATTTCTCCTGCGCGAGTGGTTCTCTTTGACTCCAGTTTCAGCTAAATCTAATCCTCTCCCACTCTCCTCTTGAAAACTGGTCAGCTAAAATTAGCCCTGAGCCCCTTATCAGAGCATGCAAAGTGTTACTACTCAGGTCCCCACCCAGCTTTCCAGCTTCAGTTTTGGTAAGTCCCCTCCAGGCACTTTGTACTCCAGAAATATATAACCAATCATAGTTCTCCAAATGCGCAGCGCTGCTTTCTACATTCAGATCTCTGTAGCTGCTATTTGCTCTCTCTGGAGCGTCACTGTGCCTTCTCCTACTCCAGGGTTGCCTGATAAACTCCTCTTCACCTTCAAAACCCTACTTAAGCATCCTCTGCCTCTGTAGTCTTGTCTTTTCCCCCACGTGGAGCTGATCACTTCTTCCAACTATGCACATCCAATACCACACCTGGAACATTTGGTTATAATTACCCATTTATAGTCTTGTCTCCTGCACTAAGCTGGCTCCCTCACGAAACCTGAGGGCCAAGACTATCTCTCGGTCACGTGTCCTTCATCTCCCCCAGCATCTTTCAAGGGGCCCAGAACAAGGGAAGGGAGCCTTAATAAGCAGACGTTGTAACAAAACCAACTGACCACAACTGCAGCTCAAAGGGAATGGTGCTGAGTGCTTCTTTTTCTCCTGCACGTAGAGCCTGCCAAAATTTGGGTGCTACTGGTCAAGGCACAAAGCCCAGATTCTGAGACCAGAGGGACCCTACACTCTTTAATCTTTCCCAGATACGCTGTCCAGTGATATTCACCACTTGGTTAAGCCCGAAGATCATCAGAACTATCTTGAACCTGGCAATCCTCCTTCAGTGCTTGGGGAGCAAACAATGGGATGTGGTTCGCAGTTTATAGCCTCATACCTTTGGTGGCCACAGGGAAACTGTCCCAGTAAATGCAGTTTCCTGACTCTTTTCTTACTGCCCCAGGAGAGAAACTATGAGGCCATCATGACCCTCCTTTTGCCTCGTTTGGAATCCAAAGAAGATACTTCCTAAAAAAACAAAACAAAACAAAAAAACAAAGAGGATACTTCCTTCTTTTACTCATTTATTATTATTAAATAATATTAAATATTAATAATTATTATTTATTATCACATTAACCAATTAGTATATATTAATTAATATTAATATTATTAAATATTTATCAAGTGCCTCCACAGTTCCAGGCACCATTCTAGGCTTTTAGGATACATAGTGAAAAAGCTATGATCCTTGCCCTCTTGGAGCTTAATTCTAATGGAAGAAGAAAGGCGAGACTAACAAACATGATAATAACCAAGTGCATCTCCCAGTGCAGTAGAAGTTAAGTGTTGGGGAAAAAGGAAGAGAGGAGCAGGTCATGGGCTACTATCTACGAAGCTCCTGATATCACAATGCACAAGCAAACAGTATACCTTCTGGATAGCCTATTGTGAGAGATGATTTTCTCACTTTGTAGGCTCATTCAAGTGAGATTTCTCTTCCTCACAGCAGAAAGCATCTTAACAAAACTGCGGCAGGCACTCTGGTCTGCCTTCCTTAGCATGAATGGTCTTCCGCAAGTCCCGCCTGTTCCCTACACAAGGCAAAAGAATTACAAGGAGATGCCAGAGTCTCAGGGGTTTCCTGAGGGTCTTTGATGACCCCATGTTCTTACTCATTCACTTATGTCCATCCCAGGGAATCTCCTTCCTGCTGTCAAACAAGGGGAGTCTGAGAGCTGCACCTCAAGGTGTGGCACCAGGACAAGATTCAAGATTCATACCCATTGCTATTCAGAGCCATGCTGCATCCCCAGGGACCAGGCCACCAGCACAGCCGGAGGGCAGCCAGCCCCGTGTCCAGCCTGAATGATGGCCACAGCCTCCCAACTGGTCTCCTTGCTTCCTTCTTGCTCTAGTATATTTGGTTATCTTCAAAGCAGCCAGGGGGCTCTTTTATGTTTCTTTTTATTTTTTTAATTTTTTTAAAGATTTTTATTTATTTACTTGAGAGAGAGAGAGAGCAGAGGGAGGGATGGGGGAGAGGGAGAGGCAGACTCCTTGCTGAGCAGGGAGCCAGCTCCACTCCGGGCTTTGATCCCAGGACCCTGGGATCATGACCCAGGTTCAAGGCAGATGCTTAGCTGGCTGAGCCCCCCAGGTGCCCCCAGAGTGGTTCTTTGAAAACAGGTCACATCCTGTTACTTCTCTCCAATCGGTTCTCATCACTTACAGGCCCTGTGCCATCTGGCCTGTGTTAGCTCCGCTCCGACCTCACGTCCCACCCCTCCCCCTTCCCCACCAGCCACGCTCACTCCCTGGCTATTCCTTAAATCTGCCAGTGTGCTTCTATCTAAGGCCCTTTGCACTTGCTGTTCCCACTACCTAGAACATTCTTTCTCCAGACACCTGCAGGCTTATGCCTTTACTTCCTTCAGATCTCTGCTCAAATATAACTCTAGCATGAAGGCCTTGCCTGACCCAGCTACCTAAAATAGCATGCCACACAGCCGTGACATTCTGCTTACCCTGCTTCATTTTTTACCATAGCACTTGCCATACCTGAACTTATCATGTAAATCCATGTATTCATTTTTTTCTTAAGATTTATGTATTTAGGGGCGCCTGGGTGGCTCAGAGGGTTAAAGCCTCTGCCTTCAGCTCAGGATATGATCTCAGGGTCCTGGGATCGAGCCCCACATTGGGTCTCTTCTAGGCAGGGAGCCTGCTTCTCCCTCTCTCTCTGCCTGCCTCTCTGCCTACTTGTGATCTCTCTATGTGTCAAATAAATAAATAAAATCTTTAAAAAAAATTTATGTATTTATTTATTTGAGAGAGAGAGTGTGTGTATCAAGTAGGGAAGGGGCAAAGGGAAAGGGAGAGAGAGAGACTCTTAAGCAGACTCCAAGCTGAATGGGGAGCCCAACACGGGGTTCAATCCCAGACCCTAAGATCATGACCTGAAATGAAACCAGGAGTCAGACGCTTAACTGACTGAGCCACCCAGGTGCCCCTCCATTTATTTATTTCTGTGCTCCCTGCCTCCCCCAATGAAAACATGAGCTCCTTGAGGACAAGCACTTTGCCTACTCTGTTCACTGCTTGGCTCTCCAGATATGAATGGTGCCTGGGCATAGTAGGTGCTCAATAAAAATTTGCTGAATGAATTAATGGTAACTTGCCTGACTCTACCTCACTCTATGGTTGAGGTTGAGTAGGACATTCACACAAAGCCATGCATCCCTCTTCTTCCTCTCCACTCCTCTTCTGACCCCTATGATGTCTTGAGGGAAGCTTGCCTTCCATCTTCTCTTTTCATTCCCTTGAGGAAAAAAAATTTATAATCCCTTGAAGAGTCTTGTCCGATTAGTAGTCTGATTAGTGCTACAGTTCTTCGGCTGCATACTAAAAATCTGTCTTCTAGAGACCAAGGTGTGCTGGAACTGATAAAGAAAGCCTTGTGAGGCCCCAAATATGAGCAACCAAGAGAGTGTACAAGGTCAGGGAGGAGAGTTGACTTTCACCTCATCTTGGAGCCCAGCACATGGTTTGGAAGCTTTGGAAGCATCCAGAGGTTGTCTGTTTGGCACGGACCTTGGTAGTCCTGTGGCTTACAGGCGAAGATGTCCAACCCTCTCTATGAGCAATGAACGTGACATTCAGGAATCTGAGTAGGAAGGGACTGGCAGAGCCAATGCTATGCAGTATTTGTAAGCTCAGATGCACATGTGGCCTCTCAGGAATAACTGGCGGATGCCTTAAAAGAGATTCATTTCCAGCAACATGGTTGGTAGGCACCCATAGTGTCACAACTTAAATACAAGAAGGAAATGTGACATCATTTTCTACTCCCAAGTTTGAGAGGGCTGGTACCCTAAGGCTATACCTTAAAAAAAACAACAACAAAAAAAAACAGTGCGGAGTTGGAAATCAGAATTAGGTATAAAAATGAACCAGGTAAATCAATCTTCAAAGTCATAGAAAGGGTCAATAAGTCTTTAGTAAATGTACCCCCGAATTTTGCTACTACTTCCTCATTGTTCCGTCCTTAAATTAGCTTTTTCCTTCAAACATCAGCATGCTGGAGAAGTTGTTTCAAAAACTGAATTCACTTTTTTTCAGTTGTATTTAATTGCTGGCATTGTACCTTATTATTATTATTATTATAAGAATTTGGCATTTTGAAGACATTGTTGCTTAAACAGTGTTTTGTGAGTCACCTGGGGAACTTCAAGCTCCCTGTGTGCAACTGGGTATTCTTGCAAAGTATCCACTGAAAATTTTTGGAACATCATTTGTTTATAAATCAAAGCTGCTCAGCAGTGAGTTGTGTGTTTGTTTGATCACTGATGTTTACTATGAGCAGAACGATCTTGGCCAATCCATTTGCTGTGGCCCAGAAAGTTCTGCTTTTGGAGAAGAGAAAGTCAGGAAAGGGTGTAGTTTGAAAGGGTGGGCAGAAGGGTGACCCTGTCTGGAACAACAGCATCGATCTTCTCCAGGAAAGTGGTTGTTAGTTGGACGGTAGCCATGCTAAAGACCATTAATTCTGACTGATGGTATCTGGTGAATTAAGAGCATGTCATGCTCTTGCAGCATTTGGAGATATCTCTTCCAACTGCTCCAACCTGCCTCAAACCATTTATCACCTGGTTAGTAGAAAAGTAGCACATTAGCAAAATATGCAAAATATGCAGAGTGTGTCTGTGTCTGTGTGTGTATGTGTGTGTGTGTGTGTTGAGGAAGGCAGGCTTGTGCATTTCACTAACCCTCCTTGAAAGCCTGTGGCACCAGAGCCCTGTGAGGAGAGCTGACACGGGAGGGGGCTGTGGGGGGTGGTTATAAAGGTAAGTCAAACCTGGTCCCTACTTTCAAGTAAAAATTCAGAGGGGAAAAGAACATAAATAGAAACAAACTTGAAAAGGATGCTTCAAGTAGCATGTAAGGTCACTTTCATGCCTGAGATTTTATTACTCTGTTCTATTTATCCATCGACTACTACGTATTCAGGTCACCTAGAGAAATTGAAAGGGAGGCCTGTGGGCAGAACAGAGAAGGTGTGATGACTTCCAAAGATCATAATGCAGATGGCAGCTCAGTTGAATCTTAAATGGTGAGTAGAAATTTGGGAGGTCAATTTGTGGTCTCAGTGGCACTGCAAGAAGAGGGTAGTGTGTAGAAGCATGGCCGCAAATTCAGGGATCAATGGGGTTTTGTGTCCCTAAAGCAGAAGAGGGGTTTGTGGTAGTTTTAAAATATCTCTACAAATTCTTTGAAGCCCCTCCCACAAAGGGTGGGTCTATGCATGTTATATATTATATATTGTATATGCTATATGTTATATGTTCTTACACTTCATGTAAAAATGAAGGCTTATAATATAGCTATATTATTATGTATTTTATATATTTTATTCTATAATATATAATAAATGTTTATATTATATATTTATTTTATATACTATGTATAATAAATGAGGATATCTAATTATACTACGTGTATAATATTCTATTTTAATAAAATTATTAATATATGATAAATTTATAAATTACATATAAATGGTACATAAATGTCATTTATATCATATGTTTTATATATTATATATAGTAAATGAAGGTATGTTTCAGATAATGTATATATATTTATATATAAAAAATAAATGAAGGTAAAGCCAACTCTAAATCTAAATAACAGCTTACATCTCGTTCTCATAAAGTCCAAGTGAGTATTTCTGACGAGAAGGCATCCAGGGACCCAGACTCATTCCTTCTTGTGTTTCTCTCTTCCAAAGCCTCCACACTGTCTGCACACAGTCCATGGTTAGGGATAGTGGTGTTTTAGGGCCAGTCTGGAAAGTGGCACCCATCTTTCCCCTCTATTCTGTTCGCCAGAACTCAGTCACATGTCAATATCTAGCCACAAGGGAGGCTGTGCACCAGAAGGAAAAGAAAATAAAATGGATATGCATGGCTCATCAGTCTCTGACACATACTGTTTTTTTTTTCAGTAGGCTCCACACCCAGCATAGAGCCCAATGCAGGGTTTGATCCCACAACCCTGAGATCAAGACCCGAGTTGAGATCAGAGTTGGGTGCTTAACTGACTGAATCACCCAGGCACCCCCCTGACACATATTCATATTACCTACATTTCATTTGCGCAGGATTTCTGAGTAGTTAGACATTATTATTTCCATTGTATGGACGGGATAGCTCAGACTCTAAAAGACTGTGCGGTCTGCCTAAAATCATATAACCGATAGGTGATAAGACTACAATTCAAATCTAGGTTTATTTTAATAAACCCACCCTCTTTTATGCTAATTTCTTTCATGCCAATTTCTCCCACCCTTGCTCCTATCCCCCAAAAGAAAATTTTAGATTGTTACGTGTCTTTATAAATAGTTATAATTGTTTGAAACACTGCTTGATCAAACATGGGTTTGACAAAGTTCTGGGTATCCCTAACTGATCCTTAATCTTTCTTGGTTTGCCTAGGATTTGTTTCAGCTTATCCTAGCTCCAGAAAACGCATCTAGATTTTCCTCAAGAACCTCTCCATTCAGCTCTCATGGATCTTCCATTTGTCTTTAACAGGACAACCAGATCTGTTTCCAATTAAATAGATTTAATAGAATACACTTCCTTCTTCAATTTCACAATTAGCATTCTGATCCCTCTGATTAACTAGACTATTTCCTGGTTTTCAAGCAAAGCCAAAAGAAGAAAAGAACAGTTACATTTAAAGTTTATTAGAATTAATTTTCCTCCTAATCACTGATCTCTCATCAAATAGCTTTCTGCCCTCCCAACCGATAACCGATATTTGGAAATTTTGCCTCCAAGGTCATGTTATCGATCGGTCTGCATGCACTGAGTGCATGCTTGTGACAGGCACTGCGTAAACGAATATAGATTGATGTAAGGATAGATTATGGTCTGACGGAGGATTTGGGGCAAACGTCAACATCACTTACTGTGGGCTTCAGTGCACAGCAGAAGAACCTCCTGTTCTCTTGGCATCTGCAGAGAGGTGTGCTTGGATGGGGGCATGGCTGAATGTGCTTCAGATCTTTGCTCCAGAGAAGGAACCCACACCCTTGTTCTTATGGAACAAGCATGGCAATGACCTTGCCCAGAAGAAACACAATGGTGTTGGCCATGGCCACCAGCAGTCTGCAAGTCAGAGGTGGCTGTTGAGAGGAACACCGAAAAACACTAGCAGCCCAGCTAGGCCTAGGGCACTTGTGAATTTGGGTATGATCTGTCCTGCTGGAGGAAAAGACTATCTCAAATCTCAGTCGGTTCAGCCAGGCAACGTGGGATGAGCATCCTAGTATCGCACCTGAACCTTCAGACTGCTTGTCTTCATTGTTGTGAAGATGAATTGGATATGGTCCTTAAACACAAGGAACTCCAGGTCTAAAATGAGGGGCTTTCATGGAATCAAATCATTATGGGGCACGTGTGAGGGATACATGCTTTTTTTTTTTTTT
>CM053611.1:96555291-96565944 GCA_028646535.1 Procyon lotor
TAGACTCACTCATTAACTGAATAAATGGCTCCTGTTCCACCAACTTTGTGGATTCAAATTTGTTCCTTGACATAATATTAAATTATCACATGTCACAGACCTCTAACTTGCTCAGGACCAATTGAAATTATAAATATTACATCAGTAAATAACAAGAGTAAATAATAGTAGCTGTAGTTAACTGATCTATACAATGTACCTGGTACTCTACTCCTTTTACATATTATCTTTTAATTCTCCAACAAACTGTGGGGTATTTGTTCTAGTCAAGATGCCTAGTGGCAAATAATAAACACCTCTTTTGAATAGACATACCAACTGCTCTGGGGTAGTTCATGGAATTTGGATGAAGGCTGAGAAACCAGGCTTGGGAAAGAACTAAAGGAAGTCATTCATACTAAGACCGTGCCACAGGAATGATCTGTTAAGGATGGCCATTTGGGAAGCCGGACCACCAAAATGACAAATGGCCCCCACAACACCATTATCTCCATTTTATACATTTTATATATACATATTGTGACAACAATAAAGGCATATGATAATGAGTGCTAGAACATGACCATAAGCCCTCTGGTCTGCTTGAATCCATAGCACACCTTCTTTCCAACATACTACATTTGCTTTTTATATATGGTTAGTTTGTACCTTAACTGATCTGCTTTTTGAAAGTTTTGATCTGGGGCCCCTGGGTGACTCAGTGGGTTAAAGCCTCTGCCTTCGGCTCAGGTCATGATCTCAGGGTCCTGGGATCTCAGGGTGCTGGGATCAAGCCCCGCATCAGGCTCTCTGCTCAGCAGGGAGCCTGCTTCCCCCTCTCTCTCTGCCTGCCTCTCTGCCTACTTGTGATTTCTCTCTGTGTCAAATAAATAAAATCTTTTAAAAAAATTGAAAGTTTTGATCTAAACAAATTTGTAAATTTTTTAGAATTTTAAACTTACAAATAATAACCACAGTAGCCGGGGGCCTGGGTGGCTCAGGGGGTTAAAGCCTCTACCTTCGGCTCAGGTCATGGTCTCAGGGTCCTGGGATTGACCCTGCATCGGGCTCTCTGCTCGGCAGGGACCCTGCTTCCCCCTCTCTCTGCCTGCCTCTTTGCCTGCTTGTGATCTCTCTCTCTGTCAAATAAATAAATAAAATCTTAAAAAAAAAAAACAAACCACAGTAGCCTTCTTTTAAATAAAGAATTCAGTTGGAGCATTAATTTTCACATGTACACAATTATGTTGTACTCAGCTTTTTAGGATTTGCCAATTAGATACATGCAGGTGAACTTGTAACATAGACAATGTCATGGCCGGGAATGCCTCTCAGGAAATTGGCCAGACATGCCTTATAATTGCTCTTTACTCCAGATTTTCTTGCAGTAGAATTTATTATTATTATTATTATTATTATTTGGTTTCTCTGACTGCTTCATATATCTGTATAAGAGAAACATAAACAGCTTCGTATTTTAGGAGAGCTGGCAGCAATCCATTCTCCTTGCTTTCTGGAAGACGCGAGCACCCTTCTAGAGTAATGGAATGGACTGTGCTTATAAATACTCTGAGCACTTAGTTGATATAACACTGGTATGCTTGTTGACAGGTTGTTACGGAAATTAGATAATTATGCCACCAATGGATAATACGTTGCATGTGACACCACGTGTGTGTGTGCGCGTGTTGTGTATGTTTGCACGTGCACATGTGTTTATAGAGCAGTCATGAAATGGGTTCTGGTTTCTATTCTTGACCTGCCAATTCAGTGAGTCACTGAATATCTCTTTGGTCAGTCATAAAGCCTCAGTGACCGGGTACAGCTTCTTCTGCTAGAACACACAGGAGCTCAGGTAAAAGTTACTGTGCAGGCATCTGAATGTTCAGGGCTCTCAGTTTTTCATCCTCAAAAGGCAGTATAATTATCTAAGACTCACACTGCTTTGGGAGAGAATGCCTGTCCAGTTTATCATCAAAAGAAGAAAACCCTTAGAGGTCACATGTTGGGGCACAACATGTATTTTATTTATTTTTTTATTAACATATAATGTATAACATGCCCCAGGGTACATGTCTGTGAATCATCAGGCTTACACATTTCACAGCACTTACCATAGCACATACCCTCCCCAGTGTCCATAACCCAGCCACCCTATCCCTACCTCTCCTACCCCCCACAACATGTATTTTAAATGAGAGTAAACTCCAAGCACCTGGATTGTCTAAGAATTGGACTTGAAGGGAGCAACCTAAAAAGTGGTAATTTTACTTTTACAGAGGAAATAATTTTGAAATACTGTAGTGAGGGAACTTTTGCAAACCTATTCCTTTTTATAGTTTATATGAAAAGTTCCATTTGTTACCATGAGTTTAAAAATATGAATAAAAAGAAGGTGGGAAAGCTATTTAATGTGTAGTGTTAATAGCCCACCACACTAAGGTATATTTAAGAGGATGTACAATGATAAGAGTAGTATCATTGTATGGCAGTGTGAATTACAGAGTAATGTATGAATGAATACATTCTCACTGGAAAAGAAACAAGCCATTGGTATGTATTTAGAATAAACCAGGAATATCTCCCAATCTACCTCCAAAACAGTCTGGAGGGTCACTTTTTAGTCCCTTTCTATGTATTTTATAAATACAAAATACACATATGCTCTCTCTCATGCAAGCTCTCTCTTAAGCAGAAATGGTATCACCCACGATCATTGTTCTATAACTCATGTTTTTGTGTTAAACAGTCTGTCTGAGGAGTTACTTTCCTTAAACCTTTCCTTTATGTCTTCTGGGTTTTGCCTCTTATTTTAGAAGTTCTTCCTGTACCCCACTGGGTATTCCAATGGACTTTTAAAGTGAGGACATAAATGTTCATCCATGGTTGGACGGACTGGGCAGGCATTTAGAAAATGTCCATCTGCTGGCCCAGAGGTGGGGTAAAGACAGTGACTGTCTCAATCAGGGCTCTGTGCCAATACTTCTTCGGTTTCTCATAGGTGTTCCTTAGAGCTTCACCTCTCCTTGACCCCTCCCACTTCCTGCCCAGCCTGGACTTCCCTCCTGATCATTACTCTCTTTGCTTTCCAGGGGATAACAGTGGTTTCCAGGTAAGTGGAGGGGGCCCATGGAGGGTGAAGGGGAATGGGTGGGTTCTAAAAACATTTTTCCTTTTAGTATGTGAGGACAGTGGGCCTGGGTCTGTATCCAGATGTGAGGGTACAGGCAACTGAAATGAGAAGTAACCTCCAATTTTATGCTAATTCAGTTCAGAGAAGTCAGGGGGAAAACTGTTTCTTGTGCTCTGGAAATTTGATCAAGCACCAACATTTTGATAAACTGTCAAAACTGGTCAATGATCTAAATCTCCTTTATCTTCAAGACCAAAAGGAAAGAAATGACAAAAGCTGATGAGAAGGTGTGGTCAAATATTGAACACTTAGTTACCAATGACCTAGTTTATATTAGCCAAAATTTTTTCTACCTTCTACTTTCTATTTCCTTTCCCCCCAACCTTATGCCATTTAGCCCTTCCTAGCACCTTAAGATGGACAGGGGAGAGAAACAGAGAAATTTTCCACTATACTGGAATCATATCTTATGTGAGGGGTTAATTTCCAAAGGGAGAATATAAGGTAAAAATCACACGCAGTCAAAATTATCTTAGAAAGGTCCTTTGATGGTCCATAAGACCTGGGATATACGCAGTTTTGTTTCGTTGTTTTTGATTATGGCATTGAAACACATACTTCAACAGAGCACTAGATAAAATAATTGATTTGAACAGTTGAAGGGAAAATAAGTATCTTTAAACTCTAGACTGTGTTGCGTGTGATTCTGAGATCAGGACCAGCTACATAATTTGCAAGGTCCAGTGCAAAAGGAAGATGTGGGCTCTTCCCTGAAAAATTATGGAGAATTTCAATATAGCAGCAGCAGAGCATTAAACTGAGTGTAGGGCCCTTCCAAGTGTAGGGCCTTGTGCACCTGCTCAGTCTGCAGATCCATGAGGCCAGCTCTGGGTAAGAAGCTTGGAATGAAATGAGAAGTTTGGAAATTGAGATCAACTCAGGAAGAGAAGCCTCACAACTCCTGTAAAGAGAACAGAGGGCAAAATCACTGCCAGTGTTTAAATTATTCTGTTGTGCTCCGGGCACCCTGTCCCACCTGAGGACATGTAGTTGAATTTATATTGTGCTAAATCAGCACAAGACTCAGCTCCACTATATAAGTTAAATGGTGGAAAGGTTGCAAATCCATATTCCAATTACATTAGGGGATCTTCTGATTTTTTTTCAAAAGGACTCATTATAATTTAAAACTCAGATTTATGATGCGTAAAAAGAAAATAAGTATTTCTATTTCTTCACCTTGCAATAATTTTTTTTAAAAGAGAATTTTTTTTTTTTTTTTAAGATTTTATCCATTCATTTGACAGAGAGAGATCAGAAGCAGTCAGAGAGGCAGGCAGGGACAGAGGGGGAAGCAGGCTCCCCGCCGAGCAGAGAGCCCTATGCGGGGCCCAATCCCAGGACCCTGAGATCACAACCCGAGCCGAAGGCAGAGGCCTTAACCCACTGAGCCACCCAGGCGCCCCACCTTGCAATAATTTTGATCGGCCCTTCGCCATGCATGTGCCAAAGGCAATAGAATAAATTTAGACTATTGTGTAATTTATGGTAAACAAGCTGTGTTACTGTGAATTTCCGAGGTGGTTCAAGAAAGAAAGTTAGACAAATTAGGTGTGAAAATAAATAAAAAGCTTACTTACTAAAGAGATTGCCTTTTAGACGTTTTCCCCGGAAGGTCAGGAACATAATCTAAACAAGGAGGATTTTATTCTATGACTGCCTGAGCTCTCTGAGCAAGAATGTGATACAAGGCTCGTTTTTTAAAGGAACTGCCTAATATTTTATAGTACTATATTTTTTCCAAGTGACTTTTTATATAGAAGCCAGACTGAGGGTGGTTGGTCAGGTAACTGACCAAAAGGTTTCCAGATAGCAAGTTATTTAATGTCAAAGTAACATTAGATTGTGTTTCCAGGATATTTTCTCTCCCCAGCTTAGGTCTCTGATGTTATCCCACTTCCTCCACCTTAAAGTTCTCACCCCAGCACATGCTGAAACTTGACTCATCTGCTTTGACCAAAAAAAAAAAAAAAGCTTCCTTGTGGTTTTGAGAGTTACATATTTGAGCTTTGAAATAAGTGCCATGCCTAGGGTCAGGCCGCTGGTCACCCAGGTAGATTGGACAACTTTCCTGACTCATGCTCACCTGTTTCAAGTTATGTAGTAACACAAAAACAATCTTTAACAAGTGCCTATAACACTAAAAAAAGAAGCAAAGCTGCAATATGTCATTGTCACAGTGTCCAAAAGTTGGGGGGATATTTTTGGTTAGTCATTCTATTGTGGAGCTTTTAGGGTGGTGGTGATGGCAGTTGTTGAGCGGTGGTTGTTATTTGGCAAGAATCGAAATTAGAGGCTTCTGTTAGCCTGACTGCTGATTCCAACAAACAATAGAAACAAGGGCATGCTCACAGGAAAGAACCTATAGGTGGCAACAGCATTTACTCCTTAATATCTTGGTTTTTTTTTTTATCAAGTTGTGTATTTTAGAAGGGAGGGGAGAGTGGCATAAGGAGACACAAATATAAGCTTATAGAGATCAGCAGCCAGGTTTGTTCAGAGTGATTTACCTGATAGTTTCAGTAACTAACACTGACTAGTGTTTACTGTGTACAGCTGGAAGCACTTCAGATGCTTTATCTCATTCCATCCTCACTATAACCCAATGAGATAATTATCATTGGTTATCCATTGACCAAGATCTGATGGGTAGATAATGTCAGAGCCAGGGTTGAACCCCAGACAAGCCCCTGTTGTAACACTAAATTATCCCATCTAGGATAAGTGGCTTTCTATCCTTTAAAATGTTGCCTCTCTGGTTTTTTCTAGAACTAATTTTGCCTCCACAATTCAGATATGGTTTCAGCACGAAGTAGAAATACTTCAGCCTATACAAAATTCACTTATGTTCCTGCATAAAACTTTCTTCCACATAATGCCAATTTACAGAAGATAGAGTGGTCTTTTTTTTTTAAATTTTATTTTGTTATTTGACAGAGAGAGAGATCATAAGTAGGCAGAGAGGCAGGCAGAGAAAGAAGGGGAAGCGGGCTTCCCGCTGAGCAGAGAGCCCAATGCGGGGCTCGATCTCAGGACCCTGAGATCATGACCTGGGCCAAACGCAGAGGCTTTAACCCACTGAGCCACCCAGGCGCCCCTGATAGAGTGGTTTTTATGTGTGCATTTGGGAGAATGGTGTTTCTGTTCATCCTGAAGCACACTCACAAGGGCTGCTTATTTACATTAACCGATGTCGAAACTTCTCCGGTTAGAGAGGTGCTGCCCAGAACTCTAGAGGAAGTGAGATGTTTTATCTTTTGAGTGCACACGAAGTTTACAGTTTAAGTCTTAGAGAGCCTGGGAGGGTGTGACTCCCAGGAGCTAATCTTTCAGTCCAGCCATATGCAAATCTGGGCCGGTGTTTGTGTGGAGGTGCAGACAGAAACGTAGGAGACAAGGTCGGTTGCTGACGCGCGTGGGAACGCACCTGCCCTCTTGTCTGCTGGGTCGTGAGTGTCTGTGCGGACGGCGTGATGGTGGGCACCAGCTCGGATCGCCCCGCCTACATGAGGGGTGTTCGAGTAGTAGAAGTTCCACCCGCAGCCGGGGAACTTGTACCATTATCCGCGCTGGAGCGCCCCGGAAGCCCAAGCCAATCCCAGCTCCACAAGCACAGCCAGGAGCGGGTCCAGCTCAGCCTCGCCCCGCCCCCAGCGCCCCCGCTCCGCCCCGCCCCAGACCCCCTCCCCATACTTGGCTCCGCCCCTCTGCGCCTGACAGCTCCGCCTCCAACGCCTGGCGCTCCGAGCGACACGGCTGCCCCAGTTCCGTAAACACTTTTCTCCCCGCCCCTAGCAGTCCCCGGACCGCACCACTCGAAGCCCGCGGGGGAGGGGACGGTTTCCTCTCGCATGCAGAACGCCGTCAATCCAAACTTTCCTCGGCCTCTTTCATCCGAACATGAGCAAAGCTGTTTTGCAGTAGGTCAAATGTGTCAGAACTCTGCTGTTGGAGCCTGAAGTGACCTGGATTCCCCCCCAGCCCCTTCCGCGGCCCGTCTTCCCCCGCTCGCCGGTTCCACTGCTCCGCGGTGGCTGTCTCCTCAGAGTCCCTCCCGGCCCTTTAAATCCCGCGTGGGGCGGGGGGGGAGGGGGGAGACCGGGAGGTTGGGGGTTGTTGGACTGGTGAGTTTTCGAGGTTTGTGCGGTGCTCGGTGAGGGGACATCCAGAGACCCCTGACCCAGGCTCACTAAGTCGCCTTTCTCCGCCTCTCTCTGCGCGGGACCCGGTGCGTATCCATCCAGGGGAGGGGGTCTCTGGCTCTGAGGTGACGAACCCGGATCAGTGGACCGGGACATCTCGCCCCAGGTCAGCCCCAGGGCCTCCCCCGACCCACCTCGGAACTCTCTCCTGGGACTCCGGTGCCAGGGGCATTAAAGCCCCGCTTCTAGCTCCCCCCATCCCCTTGTTTGACCTCGAACCGCCGTCCCGCGTGGGTGCGGGGCACGGGCACCGAGTGGCCGCGGCGGGTGTCAGTGTGGCCGCGGGCTTCGGGCCCGGGAGGCGGCGGGGTCGCGGCCGCTTCGGCGCTGTTTACATCCTGCTGGACCCGTGCCAGCGACAGCGCTGCGAACGGCTTCCCACCATCCGGGCCCCGGGAGGGGTCCCCTCTCTCGCCTGCGACCCCCGGCCCAGCGCGGGTGGGAGAGCTGGGCCGCGGTGGGGGCCGGGCGCGGCCCGAAGCGTGTGTTTGGGGTTTGTTGCCGGGGTTTCCTTGGCACTCGGCTGGGCCTCCGCCGTCCCCTCCCCCAAGGGTTCGTTTTGACAGGAAACGTGCTGCTGGAGGGGAGGGGCTGCCTGAGTGGGGGGGGTGTGCAGACTCCGGGTACCTCCCCTCGAGCGCGCTGTCGAGGAGAGCGGGGTGGGCGAAGAGGCGGGAGATGCCAGTCAGGCCCCGGGTCTCGAACCTCTGGCCTCTCGGGGATGGCTTGTGCGTCCCAAAACCGCGCCTCTGGATGGCACTCCTGGGGTAACAGCACTGATTTGAGGTGGCACGTGGACGAACTGCGTTTTCGTTAGTATTGGGGAAAAACTTCCATTAAACAAGCGATTTCACAATGTTATTAAATTTCCTCTTAAAGTAATTGTATTTAAATGCAAAAATCTAGTCAAGATAGAAGTGATTGATAAATTAGGGTATGGATGAGGATGGAGTTGTGGAAACAGGCGTGAACAGTGGTACCCAAATGACTGAAGTTTGGGAAATAATTGTCTTAGGTGGTTGTCCTGTTACTTTAACCTTGAGAACCCAGACAAGTCGTCCTTGTCCCCAGTGGGCCCCTCAGCCCTCAAGATCCACGTGGTACCGTGGCCTCCAGCCTAGCCAGAGACCCTGCTCTTTGCCACCTGCCCTTCAGAATGAGGTTATGGCAGTGGTTCCCGCTTTAGGTGGCTCCCTGCCTGCCTTGTCCTCTTGCCTTCAGGGATTTCATACATCACTCTGGCAGCCCGTGGAGGTTGCTTCACTTGAAGGGGCCCAGGGCTGAAGATACTCAGTCATGTGTGGAAGCAGCTTCAGTGCCATTTTGTAAGGGGTTGAGGCCCCCAGAGAAGGAAGCACAGGTATTAAACTTCTCCCAGCCAGGGGTGGGAGAATTGTTTCCAAGTGTGAAAAGTGCCTAGAAATCCTTCTCCCTGATGCTGTAATGTTATGTATTGCATGAACATCTGCTTTCTTAGACAATGACTGGCTTGTTGGCTTTTATCTAGCTCTTTGTTGGCTCTAATTTGATGAAGACCAGTATTCTCTAGCGGAATGGAGCAGAACCTATCGCTTTGCTCTGTGGTTTATGTCTTGCGCTTATGAATAACTTTTTAACACTGCTGTTTGGGACTGGTTCTAAAGCAGCATTTTGCAGAAGGTGGAGATTTCCACACCATCTGCAATTTTTTTCTTCAGAGTCCAGTCTTATTCCTCTGACTCCTTACCTTTTACTACACATATATGAATGCTTGTCTTTGCATGTGACCTTGATCTGGTCTTCAAGGATGACACCCACTAGGTAGCTCCTGAAATTTCTCATTTCCACCCACTCAGTCTTAACTGGTTGGGCTCCATTCCTTGTCCAGAGCACTGCTGGAAAATCTGAATAATTCGCCTCAAAATGTTTTTGATATTAGTTGTAAGCAGTTAAGACTTCTAATAATATGTGGGTTTTAACTAGGGATTTTGCAGTGCTTACAGAATGGCTCCCTGATAGAGGATTTTCAGTTACTCTAGTGGGGTGGTTGAGAATTATTTTGGACAATAGACTCTTTCAGTGATGCCCTTCACGGTATAGCACTTTGAGCAGCCACCCCGGGGTAAGGTCAGCTTGTTACCACATATGCAAGTATCCATGTGGTGTTGGGTGGATCGATTTGGCAGCCTGAGAGTGGAAAGAATGAGCAGCACACCAAATTTTCTCCAGCCATCATAGAGTGGGAGAAAGCATGGGCTATAGGGACCCATGGCCTGGCTTTCAGTTGTGCTTCTGCCACTGCTGTGAACCCTAGGGCAAGTAATTTAATGTCTCTGAGCCTCAGGTTCTTATCTGTAAAATGGGGATAACAGCAATACCTCAGCTAACAAGGTTATAATAAAGATTCAAGGAGATTAAAACACTTAAAGCACTTACAGGGGCTGGGATATAATGAGTACACAGTAAGTATTAGCTCTGATTGTTTACATAATTATTATCAATGAGCATTAAGAAAGTGGAAAGACAAAATGTAAACATTTCTTGAAGCTCTGAAAATCTGAGTCTTTGCTAGTTTGAATTATAGCCACTGGGAATTGCAAAGGGGAGACATAGCCCTTCCTGCAAGCAGCTTAAAATTTAGTGGGGAGGCAGATATGTAAACAACAACTATAGCACTTTAAGTGACTGCATAATGGAAATATGAGCAATGTGAGTGAGGCAGGAGAGAAGGAAACCCCAAGTTGTAGTATAAATAGGAGTGTGGCTTAATTTGTTCATTAGCAAGACTCCTCAGGCTCCCCCTCTATCCTAGGAAGTGTTCTCAGCTCTAGATGGCTAATTTAGATGGAGTGAGAATATCAGGGAATGTCACTTTGAAGTTGTAACATTTAATTTCAAACCCGAATGACAACCAGGAGCCCATCCCATGGAGATCAGGGATAAGACCATGCTAGGGGAGAGAATAGCAGGTGCAAGTGCTCCAAAGTAGGAAGTTTGGCATATCTGAGGAACCTAAAGGAAGCCATTGTATCTGTAGCAGGAAGGGTTAGGGGGAGAGTGATATGGGATGGTATAGGCAGAGGCATATCACAGAGGAGTATAAACTATTGCCAGCAAACTTCTATCTATCTATCTATCTATCTATCTATTCCCCAAATATGTTTATTTTATTTTTTCAATGTTACAAGATTTATTGTTCGTGCACCCCAGTGCTCCATGCAATATGTGCCCTTCTCAATACCCACCACCAGGCTCGCCCACCCCCCACCCCCCTCCCCTCCAAAACCTTCAGTTTGTTGC
>CM053611.1:96566044-96582914 GCA_028646535.1 Procyon lotor
CATAATATTCCATTGTATATATGTACCATATCTTCTTTATCCATTCATCTGTTGAAGGGCATCTTGGTTCTTTCCACAGTTTGGCAATGGTGGCCATTGCTGCTATGAACATTGGGGTACATGTGGCGCCAGGAAACTTCTTAAGAAAAGGCAAACCACCTGGAGATGAACTCTTAGAAGGGATGATTTATTGTGCCTCTTCTGATGGGCTCTGGCCTATTTCCCGTTTTATTCTCTAGACACTGTTCAAGAACGTTGGGACAAGCCAGACTGTCTAGAAGAGCTTTTGTAATAGCAATAGAGCAGTATCTAAGCTATCCCAGCAGTGGGAACAATCAAAATCTAAAAGTTGCAGGAGCCTGGACTCTTCTGAATTAGACTTGAAGTTTTGGTTTGGTACTTCTATTTTAATCTTTTGCTTGGAAATAATTTCAAACTTAAAGAAAAGGTTGTTTTTCACTACAACACTACAAAGAATTACTTACCGTCTACCTTTTACTCATATTCACCTGTTAATATTTTGCTCCATGTGCTTTACTGTTTTCTCTTTTGCTCATTAAATTAGTCAAGAGAAAATTGCATACATCATGGCCCTTTATTCCTAAACATGTAGTCAAAGTACACTTATCAAATTTAGTAAATTTAACATTGTAATGTAGAAAGTAGATTCAAGTTTGTACCAATGACGTCAGTTGATCCAATAATAATTATTCCCCTAAATAATAGTTATTTCCCCTCTGGTATAGGATTCAGTCAGGGATCATCTGTTGCACTCAGTTGTCAAGTCTCTTTTCATATGGAACATGTCCTCAGTCTGTCTTTGTTTTTTATGACATTGACATGTTTGGAAATCATAATTTCTTTTAGTAAGAATAAAATAATAGTTGACAATTTGTCAAGCACTTACTAGGAGCTTAAGTACTTGACATAGACTATTTCACTTAATCTTCACAACAATTCTATGAGGTAGATACTATTATTAGCCCCATTTTACAAATGGCTAAATTCCCTCTTTCCAGTCAGTAAATATCAGGAGTCAGGATCAAGAACCCAGTCCACCTGATTCCAGAGCCAGTGTTCTTACTGCTTCAAGGACATGTACATTGTCACTGGTGGATCTTTCTAGTGCTGAACCTGTGCCGGACCATTTGCAGATGAGTTTGCTATGGAAAGGAAATAAAGAAGTAAAGTTGGTAGTGTGGACACAGGCTAAGGAATCAACTAGCAAATTAAAACCCATCTCCCTTCTATCTGTCTCTTTGAATCCCTGTAGTCGTTTCCTCATCTCTAAAATGTCAGTGGCCTGGGGCAAATAATACATTATGTGTTAATAAAAATAAATAAATAAAATGTCAGTGGCCATATTGCCATTCATTCAACAGTAAATGTTTAAGTGTCAGCTGCATCCCAGTCATTGGCCTTAGAAGGAATTATATAATATTGAACTTATTGAATGAGAAAGAATAGAATGTAAAAATGTGATTATTCTCCTTGATGGTGACCCACTGTAGTGTTGGAGGCTTTGCTTGGAGTTATCTACTGTTTTCACCTTTGACTTTACCTTTGGCCAGTAGTAAATCCTCCAGGCAGAATGATCCTCCAGGCAGAATGACATGTGGTGTTTCTGGGAAAGTTGTGTGGTTTGCTTGTGATTGGCAGTGGTGAAAGTTAAGTAGGTCTAAGTTTGTCAATATGAGAAGAATTACCTTTCTTAAAGAATTAGACTGGTTTTATTATCACTATTCCAAGAGAGAATCCAAAATAGTTTTTAAAGCCATCTAATTACCCTCAATGCCTTTTGAGTCAATTAGCTTTGTCCCCAGATGACTCATATGGAAACCCAAGACCAAGAAAAGTAAGAACAGATGTGAATGAACTTGCAGAAGACCATTTGCGCTGGGATGGGCCGTTTGCTTTCAGCTTTAGTATCTCAGACAAGTGCAAGAGTTCTGTCATAGGTTAACTAGCAGTCTTGTTTATCTGTAGGGGAATATACTTTTGTCACCTTGGGATAAAACAGTTCTCCCCTCTAGAGTTTTTAATGCTTGAAATGATAATAACAAGAAAAATTCAAATAATACTATTAATAGCAATCACTTATATCCTGTTTTTTCTGTCAGACACACTGTTCCAAGCACTGTACGTGTATTGATTAAATGAAGTCCCACACCAACCCTATGCATTGGATATTATTAGTATGCTTAGAGGAGGAAAGAGGCAATTTCATTATAGAATAATAATGGACATTTGGGCTTCAAAGGAAAGTTTCTTCTTGGATGCATTAAAGCCCAGTTGTGCTATGGAGCCTTTTACCATCCAAAAAAGAGGGTCTAAACATTTTGAAGCTTTCACATTTTCTCTTGCATTCCCTGTGCCAGAAACTCTACTGCCAGTGAATTGTTGGAAGGAAGCATAGTTGCACATTATTAATTATGTCTGCCATGAGCACATTTAATTTCAGAATTTCTAGTGAAGCCTCATGGAACTCTGGGTTTATAGAATATTAGCATTTCCTAGCTGAAAGGGACCTTATAGCTGGCCTCACTACTCAGAAAAATGAGGTGAGGAGAACCAATGTGATGTGCATAAAGTCACACAGCAAATTAATGACAGATTCAAGCCTCAGACTCTAGCCTTCTAACTCCTAACCTACATCTTTTTATTTTTGAATCTTTGTACTTTGCTGCCTTGTTAAACACGATTAAGGAACCTACAAAGTGTGCTGTTCAGCTGGAGGAGAAAAATGAAATGGACAGTTATAACTATTAACCTAGTTCATAAATTCCAATGGATGAAAGCTTTTATTCACCTTTACTTGGAAAAATAGCCAAAGTGAAGAAAAATTAAGAGCAGAGCATACAGAGCACTTGTTATGGCAGAATGACTGAAAAAAAAAAATGGAAACAAGATTTAAGATACTCAAATAAGAATGTGACCAGGACCAGGTAATGTTGAGTCTTAGACCTAATAAAGTAGGTTTAGATGGTAGGTTCTCTGTTCCCGTGCTTTAACTTTGGCAGTACCAGGCCTTAAGTGTGTAGTGGTATCAGTTTTCGAATGTTCTGGTTGAAGCTGTACCAAATGGGATTCAGTGATTCTGATTCAGCTGACACTAAATGAATACTTGTCACGTACTTGACACTGGCAATGGACAAGACACATTCCCTGCCTTATTAAGGAGAGTCAGAAGTAGCCATGGGAAGAAAATAACTGTACAAGGGATGCTGCTCCATGGTGGAGATATAGGACATGTGCTGCAGATGTAGAAAGGAGAGTGTCATTCATTCTGGTCAAGGAGTAAAGGCTTCCTGAGGAAGGTAGCATTTTCAAGAAATGCCATCAGTGAGACGTAAAATGTTGGCAAAGAGAGAGAAAGAAATCTAGAGGGAAGGGCAAGTATTCCATTTAGGATTGGGGTTTGGTGGAAGTGAAAGAGATAGAGCAGACCCTTTTCTTCTGTCCTCTATTCCCTTCCCCCCAGCAGGTGGGAGTTAAAGCTCAAGTAGAACCTAGTTTGTCTGTGGTGAAGGAGGTGACTTCCACTTTGGGATTACAAGGATTCAGGGCTATTTTATGGCCTGTGTTGGTGGTGGTTGGCCTTGGGAGTCTAGGACAAGGCAGACCTCTCTACATGGTAGGTTCCTGGCAGCTTCACTGGATTCCTTGCAGAGGCAAGGAGTTAGCAGTTTTCTGTTTGTGAAAGAGGTGGGCCTGGGCCTTGTACAATTGGCAGGACTGAAGGTTGATTAGGTGAGGCCAGGGGCAAATGCCCTTGGGCACTGACCTTTAATTAAAGTCCCTCTGAGGTTTATCCTTGTCTCCCTTACCATCCAATGGATACAAAATGGCACCATTTCTCTCAACAAAGGCTGGATTCCCCCATGGGCCCACCCTGCCTCTCCTTTCTTGTGCTTCCCCAGCAATGCCTTGTTTCCCCTTTTCTCCCGTTCTAGCCTCCGGCACACACAATTGTAGGTAACTAGACTTGAGAGCCATCAGAGTAGGGCCCTATCTCTTTGGTTCACTATTATCTTTCCCAGTGCAGCTGCATAGTAGGCATTCAATAAATAGGAAAGGAATCATTGAAGAAACTATGCAGGATTTCTAGACACACTATGTGTAGCTGTGTTTTCAAGTTTTTGTAGCTTTAATGCCTCATTGCGTGGGCTGGTTTAAAGAGACTCAGTGAACCCTTAATATCATTATTTGTCTATTCAGGACTTAAGGTGCCTTTCTCCTTGGGCCCCAGTTCCCCTTAGTGTCAGCTAACACCGTACATATCAGAGCCAGCTCCTTCCTGGGCCTTCGCTGAGGCTCCTGAGCTCAGGATGGGGCATCCTATATGCTTAGGATCTCCTTTCTAGGGGATGAGTGGGCCCAAGTGCTCTGCTCTTACCTGGGAGGCAATCTGATGTCCTAGATACAGTACTGTATGTAGATAGAGTCCAGGGACTGGTTTTATGGCATAGTAAGTCCCCTCATCCCTCAGAGTCTGTCTCCTTCACCCATGAATCAGGACCTTTGGTGCCTGTTTGTTCATTGGGTAGCAGTGGGTACCAAGTCAGCTGTCAAGTGCAAACCCAGGGTCAGGCTTTACTCTTTATATCATGGCAGTTCACAGGAAAATGGAGATAAACCTGAAAACTTGCCAGCCAGAGATTTTAGTTCATCTTCTCCTTTCCCCAAGAGGTTCACAAGGAACTAAAGAAGCTGATTTCAAAAATAGTTTATCTAAAACAAAGCCATAGGAACAATAATAATAGCTAACATTTGAGTGCTAAGTATTTTAATAAGATTAATCCTATTTAGTCTTCAAGCAACCCTATAAGTTTAGTCTTTCAGCCCCGTTTTACTCATGAGGTAGGTGGCTTAGTGACTTTCCCAAAGTCACATGGCAAAAGACAGCATGAGCTTCTAACCTAGGCCATCTGGCCTTGTGGCCCCACCCTCTTACTTTCACCTTCCATGTTTCAGAAACCCAGGAAGAGAGACACTGTGTGTCTTCTGCACATTTTGAAAGGAACTGTTATTGCTGAGAGCTGTTCCACAGTCCTACTATGAATGCCCTGAGTAAATTCACACTTAGGCCTCTGGAGTCTCTTTTCTGGAAGGCAGTCTTGAAGGCCTGGTAAAGGCCTGGCTGCTATGGGAGAGATGAGGTTACCTTTTGGGGCCTTTCCAACACTGACACATGTGGGCAAAGCTGTCTACACTGGAAGAAGCATCTGTGATGCCGGTGGAAGTACCACAGAGCATTGACGCAGGGTCTGTTTGTCTCTGCAGGCACCGTCTCTTTGCCCGCACTTGAGTGACAAAATGCCCCTCAATGGTGAGAAGCAGTGTGTAGCTGAGGACCAGCCAAGCGATTCAGACTCTTCCCGGTTTTCCGAAAGCATGGCTTCACTCAGTGACTATGAGTGCTCGAGGCAGAGCTTTACAAGCGACTCTTCCAGCAAATCCAGCTCTCCTGCTTGTAAGCTGACAGGGGAGCCGGGGTTGCGGGGGGTGGGAGGGGGGCGGTGTTGGTTCTAGACATGTGTGGTAGATTTTAAAACTCATAAATGAATGAGAGCAAAGTGGAGACTCCCCCCTCCTTTCTAGATGTACTGTAATAGCACTGCGAAGGCAGGATAAGTAACCACTAAAGTTTACAACCTGCTCGTTTTTATTTTCATTACTGTCTCTGATCTGCTTTGGTTTGACTATAAATCAGGTCCCTAAACCCCACCTGTCTTTTCTCTGAGTAGTGGAAAGCCACTCCCTCTTGAGATCACTTCTTGGGCCACATGCAAGGATAAGTTCAAATTGGTCTTCTCTGATAATTGCTGGTTTACATGGAAGGAAACTTGCCCCAGTTCAAGAGTCAGGCAGGAAGTGAAATAATCTAAAAGGTTTCCTGCTAATTTCAAAACCTGTTGTGCAAATCTCCCCCACAAAAGTGCCCACAAGGAGAATTACTACACTAGGGGTGTGAGAAAGAGTTAAAAAAATGGCCATAGTGAGGGAGCATTTTTGGGAGGGGAAAAAAAAATCTTTTCCCTATTTTGTGTATAGAAGCTAGAGGTGTATAAAGCAAGTGTTTTTTGTTTTGTTTTGTTTTAGCTTTTTAACTGACAAAGCAATGCAGACAAAGCAAACGCAGAAAGAAGCAACTAATGTCTAATATAATCAAATGCCCACTTCAAAAACATTTGTTCATTTGTGTTTATTTTATTTTATTTTTTTTCATTTGTGTTTATTTTAAATTTATACAATCTCATTTTTAAAAATTTGGGAAGTATGTGAGTATAGAGAAAAGAAAATTTTGCCCATACTATCACCCAAAGATGACAGCTGGTGGCACTTTGTCATATTCATTTTTCACATAGACATATGTGTGTATATATGTATAGACACTTTTCACTTAGAATTCACTTAGAATTATAACTAAAACATGGGGCGCCTGGGTGGCTCAGTCTTTTAAGCAGCCAACTCTTGATTTCAGCTCAGGTCATGATCTCAGGATCCTGGGATCGAGCCCCACATTGGGCTCCATGTTCAGCAGGGAGTCTGCTTCTGAATTCTCTCTCTCCCTCTGCCCCCCTCCCCAAATAAATAAATAAATATTAAAAAAAGAATTATAACTAAAATATTTACCGTGATATAACATATTTTTAATACATTAAAATTATTTCAGCAAATGAATACAACATAAATTTATTTAACCATTGATTTAACATTGGACATTGAGTTAATTTTCTCTTTTTTTTTTTCCTGTAGTGTGTATGTGCTTTATGAACATCTTGGTGCATTAAACCTTTCCAGGAATTCCTTTGGATTTAATTGGATTTTTGGACCTGAGTATACAGACATTTTTTAAAAAGAATCTTAATGGGACAAAGAATTGAGAAAAGAATTTACTAGCAGCCACTTAGCTTTCTATGCTTTTTCTCACTCTTTATATGATATGTGAGGCCAATGCCTCTAACAGAGTACACAGTCATCATAAAGAGGGGTTTTACTAATTCCGTGTATCACAGTTTTTTCTTCTTCCTCCCCCTCCTTCTCTGCATGGTCTTCCTATTCCTTCTCCATCTCCTCTGCTTCTTTGAAAAATTATTTTAGGTAACAAAATATTGCCAGTCAGTACTGTTGTTTGAGGTAATGATTTTTAATTAATTGAAGAGTTCTAATAGTAATTTTTAAAAGACATGGTTTATTAGAATAATTTTTTAGAATAATCTTTAGAAGTAAATAGAATAATTCTTTATATACTACTTCATACTGAATAGATTATCCAGTTTACCAGATTAATTTTAATTTTATCTACATTTATGAAGTTCTTACTTTGTTCTTCTTTAATTAAATTATTTAATCACCTAAAGACAGCCCTGAGGAGGTAAGTTATGCCTTAGTGAAGTCAAATAATATCTACCAATTGGCAAAAGTTGGAATCAACCTAAACATTATGCTATACTGCCTATACTTTTAGAAGTTATAGTTTTAAAAACTCAATTATTTCATCTTCAGTTTGCTTAAGTTAATGAGTTACAAATTACAGAGTAAAAGTAGTCTTATCAAGCTCCTGCATAGTATATATAATAAATGCAGGTATCAATAGGTACTAAAATATGAGGTGATTTAATAAAAGAAAAGTAATATATAATAGCTTATGTTAATAAGATAGACTGTAAACATTTGAGAATTTATTATCAATATAGTAACTGAAACTACCAAAGGAGTTCTTGAATTTTTGAAGTCTTAAGTAGTAAGCAGGGAAATCTCCCTAATTTAGTATGTATTCTTCTTATTTGTAAAACCCTGAATACATATGTTAGAATAACTTAAACTCAGTTGGCATCAGGAGGTTTCATTGGATAACAACTTTTCCTCCATAACATGAACTGCGTTTTGTTTTTGTTTCAGCAACAAGCCCTCCCAGGGTCGTAACATTTGATGAAGTGATGGCTGCAGCAAGGAACTTATCAAACATGACACTCGCTCATGAAATTGCTGTAAATGAGAACTTTCAATTGAAACAAGATGCCCTCCCTGAGAACAGGTAACCCGGAGATGTTTGTTATGTGTAAACTGAGCTGCAGAGTCTCATACATACACACACGTTTATATTGATTCACATTCCTGAGCTTACTAGATTACTAGATTATATTAAATCCCCTTCCTAAAGACTCCTGTTGTCCCCCTACCTCCTTTTTGTTAAGAAGACTTATAATTTTATGCGGAGTGAAATAAGTCAAGCAGAGAGAACCAATTACCTTATGGTCTCACTTACGTGCTGAGCGTAAAGAAAAACATGGAGGGCATTATGAGAAGGAAGGGAGGGGTGAATGGGGGGAAACCAGAGGGGGAGATGAACCATGAGAGACTGTGGACTATGAGCAACAAACTGAGGGTTTTGGAGGGGAGGGGGGGTGGTGGGTGGGCGAGCTTGGTGGTAGGTATTGGGGAGGGCACGTATTGCATGGAGCACTGGGTGTAGTGCAAAACAATAAATCTTGTAACACTGAAAAAAAATAAATAAATAAAATTAAAAAAGAGCTGCTCAAAATAATAATAATAATGATAAAAAAGACTTATAATTTTATGTTCATTGTTTGCCTTTCCTATGTGACCAAAACACCATTAATGAAGGAACTATGTCTATATTGTTTGCTGCTCTATCCCCATTGCCTAGCAGAATGCCTGACATTCAGTACATGTTCAAGAACTGTTTGCAGATTGACTTCTTACAAACATAATCAGGTTGTGAAAGATGAATAAATTAGTGGAGCTGCCAAAGTGCTAAGAATAGGTGATTCAGAAGCATCTGGAGGTAGGAATCACAACCATACAGGGACCTCGGTTAACCTCACACATCCCCCAACCCAAGGACCTCTAGTTAGAGCCATGCCCTTATATCCTACTTTAGCCTCTCTAACTTCAGTGGATCATAAATCCCCTGGGACAAGGAGAAAAGGCTTGAGGCCATAATTACAGATAAATCATCTTTATAGGCAAAGTTAGCTCACGAATAATGGCATTAAATCTTCAACCTCACAGTGTCATTTATAAATCCAGAGGCATTTCCTCTATCAATTAAGACAACATATTTGATTCTATTTAGAGCTTTTATGTTTATTTGTTTTAAAGCAGGAAAGTAGCAAACATAATAATTTTCCTTCTTCAAAATGTGGATCATAGTCTTCCTGCTCCTGGGGTTATTATTCAGGATAATCATTAATTTTTTTTTAAGATTACTGTCTAAATTAGGTGTATCTGGTTGGTTTTCTATGGTAACTGCATTTCACCATAATCCTTTATACCAGCTCTACTGCTACACTCCTCGGCCAGGTCACATCTCTGACCTCGACTCTTTAAGTCCTAACTAGTTTCCCTGTCTCCATCCTTAGCTCCCCATAATCCATCCTCCATATCTACACGGTGGCCAGTGATCTTTCTAAAGGGTTAATCAGAGTAGGTCACTTCTTTGCTTAAAACACTCCAACGGTTTTTCTATTACACTTAGAATAAGAACTCAAACCCTTTTGTATGGCAGCAAGGCCCTACTTCCAAGACCATGGCTCTTGTTCCTTTCCCTCCTGCTTGTTATGCTTCAGCCACACTGGCTTCCTTACTGACCCCGGAGTACACCAGCTCAATCCCATTCAAGGACTTTGTCCTTATTCTCTCTGCTTTTTCAGTGCTGTTCCCCTAGATTTTCACTGGCTGCTTTTCTGTCCCTCCTTTAAATCTCAACTTAAAGGTCAGTGTGTTAGAGAAGATTTCTTCAGCCACCAGTGAAGTTAGCACTAGCTACTACATTGTCTTATTTTGTCTTCCTCATGGTTCTGAAATTGCCTTATTTATTTTTAATGTGTTTTGGTTTTGTCTTCCTGTCCCTGCTAACAAATAAGTTTTTTGAGGGCATACACTTTCTTTTTACTATAGTAACCACAACACCTAAAACAGGGCCTGGTGCATATTGGATGCCTTATAAACATTTTTTTTTTTTAAGATTTTATTTATTTACTTGACAGAGAGAGATCACAAGTAGGCAAAGAGCAGGCAGAGAGAGGGGAAAGCAGGCTCCCTGCCGAGTCGAGAGCCCGATGCGGGGCTCGATCCTAGGACCCTGGGATCATGACCTGAGCCGAAGGCAGAGGCTTTAACCCACTGAGCCACCCAGGCGCCCCTAAACATTTTTTTTTTTTTTTAAAGATTTTATTTATTTGACAGCAAGAAGCACAGCGAGAGAGGGAACACAAGCAGAGGGAATGGTAGGGGGAGAAGCAGGCTTCCTGCCGAGCAAGGAGCCCGATGTGGGGCTTGATCCCAGGACCCTGGGATCATGACCTGAGCCGAAGGCAGACGCTTAACGACTGAGCCACCCAGGTGCCCCAACATTTTTTTTTTAAAAGGTTTTATTTATTTATTTGACAGAGAGGAAACATCACAAGTAGGCAGAGAGGCAGGCAGAGAGAGAGGGGGAAGCAGGCTCCCTGCTGAGCAGAGAGCCCAATGCAGGGCTCAATCCCAGGACGCTGAGATCATGACCTGAGCCAAAGGCAGAGGCTTTAACCCACCGAGCCACCCAGGTGCCCCCTCCCCCACCCCGCGACTTAGAATTAGTGTGTTTTATGAAGTACAGCAAAAGACAGTTTGGAAGTATTTATACTTTAAATTCAAAAGTTGCAAATATAGACATTAGTGAAGGCACTTTCTGATCAGACAGTCTCTGGGTTTGAATCCTAGCTCTGCTGAGACCATTTCTGAGCCTCATGCTCCCCAAGGAGATCATGGGGACTAAAATGCTGACTTCAGATGCATGCTCATGGGCATGTGAGTACCTTGAACTTAAGTATTTTGATACCATGGGAAATAGGAATGCCTCCATTCTTCATTTTCTGCCATATCTGGAAAATATGAGCAAGGAAAGCAAAATGCAAACTTAGGACAATTACCTTTATTGAAAAATGAAATGACATATTATAACCTGTTGATTTCTCAGATAATTTCAAACAAGTGGCCAAGTTGTTACTTTAAAAATTTCACTGGCTCTCATATTTAACTAAATATTGTTTTTGGGGGAAAAGACTTAGCAAAATATGTCCAATTACTGATACCCAGTAGGAACGCTTTTAAATGATTTGATTGTCTCATTCATCCCCACCATCTGCCAGAAGATTAAAAAGCTAACAAGTGGGGCGCCTGGGTGCCTCAGTGGGTTAAAGCCTCTGCCTTCAGCTCAGGTCATGATCTCAGGGTGCTGGGATCGAGCCCCACATCGGGCTTTCTGCTCAGCGGGGAGCCTGCTTCCCCCTGTCCCTCTGCCTGCCTTTCTGCCTACTTGTGATCTCTTTCTCTCTGTCAAATAAATAAATAAAATCTTAAAAAAAAAAGCTAACAAGTATCTTTCAGCCTTTAGGAAAACTTACATTTAAACTGTGATGTCCCTGCAGGAGCTCTAAAGTTGTAGCTCCTACTTGGCTGGTCCATTCAAGCCACTACATGAAGCTGGTGTGGTCCGGAATGAAGTCCATGCCAGCAACATTTGCCTTTCTAATTGTTCTGTAGTTGCTCAGGTGGGTTAACTTTAGAAATAGCATTTATGTTGAATGAATCTAGTCAGGCAGCCTAGAAGAGTTTTAACATTTAAAGTTGCTGAGTAGGGGCACCTGGGTGGCTCAGTGGGTTAAAGCCTCTGCCTTCGGCTCAGGTTGTGATCTTAGTGTCCTGAGATTGAGCCCTGTATTAGGATCTCTGCTCAGCAGGGAGCCTGTTTCCCCCCCTCTCTCTGCTTACCTCTCTTGTGATCTCTCTCTCTGTCAAATAATAAATAAACAAAGTCTTTAAAAAAATAAATAAAAAAAATAAAGTTGCTCAGTAGAATATAGCATTTGCAGTTACAGAAACAATTTTAACTCACATTCCTCAGAAAACTAATTTTAATTTCTCATAGCTTTATTGTATGTTTAGCTATTTATACTCTAAAAAAATAGGAGATGTGCTTAACTATCAAATTATTAATTCATTCACCATGCATTCATCAAATTCTCACTGTATGCCAGGTAGTGTGCTAGGTACAACGGCAGGTACTTAGAAAAAGAAGTAATTATTGCCTCCGCTTGGGAGAGATGTATGATCTTTAGGGGATGGAGACTCATAAGTACAGTGCAGGGAAATATGTGCTTTTCTTAAAACTGTTGCCAAATGTAGAAGGTCAGTAGGGATGTGTATTTAAATGTGCACCTATTTTAGGACATTGACATAAAGGGTGAAGCAAAGTGGCTACCTATTCTATTGTGAGCTCTTCCTAGGAAGGTTCATATTTCCAGCAGTTTGGTCTGGCTAACTTTAAATGGGACATCTAAACTGCAGTTGGCAGCAATTCATATGCACGTCTCCTTGGGGCCAATCTGTTCTATTCTGTGCAATGAAATTTTAGCTGTTGAGGAAAGAGCAACTTTGCCATCTCATCCCCCAAATCTAGAACAAGTTTAAAGATCCAAAGAGTAGCTGGGTAAATTATGGCATCTCCTTAAGACAGAATTTTATGAACTTATTGAAAGCTACAGCAAGGAAGCATTCTTAAAATCTAGGGTAAACTCTTAGGACAGAATATTAAATGAAACAAGTATATAATATACCTCAACTGTATATAATATCCCTCAACTGTAATAAAACAATGCATTGAACCAGGGAAATAATGTCAAAAGATTAAAAATGATATTATGGGCCATTTTTTTCTGTTTTTTATTCTGCATGTTCCAAGATTTTTTACAAAGAGCACATTTCTTTTATAATCAGGAAAAATAATGCTTATTTTTAAAAACAATTCATTTCCTTCCTGTAGCTTAGCCAGTCGAGTGAAGCACATTGTCCACCAGGCCTTCTGGGACGTCCTGGAGTCAGAACTGAATGCTGAGCCTCCCGAGTATGAACATGCCATCAAACTGTTTGAAGAAATCAGAGAGGCAAGTTGATGTTGTCTGTATAGATTAATAATTTTTCCCCCCAAAGGCTATTTTCCTGTCCTCCAAAGAGTATTGGAGATTCTTTTTGGAAAACTGAGTTAAGTTCAATCACTGGAAGGGTGTTTTCCAAAATGCACTTCCTGGGGTGGGGTGGAGGCTAGGGAAAGAGGGCTTAGCACATAGAGTAGTGGTCACAGTAGTTAAGAGCACAGACTCGGGAGGTAAACAACCTGGTTTAGTGATGGTTTTAACAAAGGCTTTCCCTCCATAAGTCCTAGCGTCCTGAGTACTTGAAGGGTAATCATAAGATTTAGATGATATGACAGTTATAGTTTTAGCTAACATTCACAAAGCACTTGCTCTATGCCAAACACTAGACTATTCATTTGTCATTACCATAATGCTGGGTTATCCTTACTGAATAAAAAGAAACCAAGTTCCCTTACTCACCCAGCTTGGAGGGGTAGAGAGGGACTTGAGCTGAGGCGCTCTGGCTCAGAGTCCGTACTCCTAACCATGTGCTGTGTGTGTAAGCACAGTGTTTGCTGTGTGCTGAATACTTGGGGTAGAATGCTTGTATAATATATAATAAATATTTTATATGTAAAATATACTAATGGAGCCCGTGGGGTATTTCCATTTGTTCTTCTTTTTTTTTTTTTTTTTTTTTTAATATTTTATTTTTTTGAGACAGAGAGTGAGTGAGCATGAGACGGGAGAAGGTCAGAGGGAGAAGCAGACTCCCCGCAGAGCTGGGAGCCCGATATGGGACTTGATCCCGGGACTCCGGGATCATGACCTGAGCCGAAGGCAGTCGCTCAACCAACTGAGCCACCCAGGCACCCTCCATTTGTTCTTCTTTAAAGGGTTCTTATGGAGCCATGATCTGCAACTTGTTCTTTGCATGTTTTAAATGTAAACTTTTTGAAGTTATTTCAGTAATATTCCTTCCTTGCCAGTTGCTTTTATTCTGATAGTTTCAGTAACTTCCATGGGTTGGAGGCCGGGGCAGGGGAGCTTGCTTTCTAGAGTTGAGGCACTAGAGTGCTCCTCTGACCCACCACCAGTCAGTGTAAGCTTCTGTGGCATCCAGGGCATTAAAATATGCACAAGGAGCTTAGTCATCTAGTCACTGAAGTAAAAAATGATGACCCTTATTCACGTAACAATACTGTTAACTTTCCTTTCCCTATGTAGATCCTCCTGTCTTTTCTGACTCCTGGCGGCAACCGACTTCGCAACCAGATCTGTGAAGTTTTGGACACAGACCTCATTAGGCAACAGGCTGAACACAGTGCTGTTGACATCCAGGGCCTGGCCAACTATGTCATCAGTACAATGGGAAAGCTGTGTGCTCCGGTGCGAGATGACGATATCAGAGGGCTAAAGGCTACCAGCAACATCGTGGAGGTGCTGAGGTTAGCACTTTTGCTGCTTGTATTTTCTGAGAGTACCTTTGAGTTCATTCAGAAGGGAAGTGTGGGGGGCAGATACTTAGGTGGTGCAGTCAGTTAAGTATTTGACTCTTGTTTTTGGCTAAGGTCATGCTCTCAGGGTCATGAGCTCAAGCCCTGAATTGGGCCCCATGCTCAGTGCGGAGTCTGCTTGAGATTCTCTCTCCCTCTGCCCCTCCTGCTCATGCTCTCTTGGGCGCGCGCTCTCTCTCTCTCTCTCTCTCTCAAATAAATAAATACTTTAAAAAAACAAAACAAAAGGGAAGGGTGACAATTGAGCAACACGATAATAACTGGTCTCCCAAAGAAATCCTTGATCTTGGAAGAAAACCAGATAAGCAAAGCTAAGTATTTTTGTGTCTCACTGCCCTGTCCTTTTTTTTTTTCTGTCTCTTTCCCCAACCCCAGATCCAGTAGGAATAGAAACCATGTACACTTTGTCCAGATTCCTTAAAATTTCAGGGGTTTCTAATGAAAATTCCTTCTTGAATCTTCTTTGTCTCATTAAGATTCACTGTTTATGCTTCTTAGCGTCTTATCAGTTTATGGCTGGGTGTAGTGGATCAGCTGGAAGTATTGTATTTGCTAAAGCAAATACTCTTGAGATCTATGAAGAATACATTTGGAATGCACGCGTAATGCCTTCTATGAAAAGTGACCTTGCCAATGGCAATTGAAATTTCAAAACTATTTGGGGATGTTTATCTTTTCCGGTCTGTAAAATAGATCACAGTTAATGAATTTCAGCTTAATTTCTTAATCGCCTCTCTAACTATTTTAACTCTAAAATTTTTAGACAAATATTTCATGTCCTGGACCTCATGAAAATGGACATGGTCAATTTTACAATTAGGAGTCTTAGACCACATCTTCAACGCCAATTGGTGGATTATGAGAGAACCAAGTTCCAAGAAATTTTAGAAGAAACTCCAAGTAAGTACAATATAATGTGTATATATTAAAATTGGATGGAAATATGATGTTTATGTTTTTGATGTCTTAAGGAGTATCACTAAAGAATTTCGTCTTTCCTGTTAAACATTTTTTTAACTTCTAAAATAGACATCACAAATTTATCACCATCTGCCCACATCCCAAGAACTGTGCCAAGCACTATTCATTTCTCCATGCATTAAAAAAAATATTTATTGAGCACCTTCTGTATCCCAGACACTACTTAGTTGCTGTGAATACTGTAGTGAACAAAACAATGTCGTGACCTCCAAGGAGCTGACATTCTAGTAGGCATGGCAAAACAAATAACATATGTTGTCAGATGTGTTAAGTGCTATGAAGAAAAGTAGGAAAAAACGGCAGAGAGCAATGGGGCAGGAGTAGGGGAGCTGGTGTTTTTTAAGATAAAGTAGACTGGGAAGACCTCTCTAAGAAGTAACATTTGAGCAGAGTTGCAAAGGAAAGAGGAAGGGGCATGTGAAAAGTGAGAGAACATTCCAGCTGGAGGGAGCTGCGAGTGCAAAGGCGTGAAGCTTGCACATGAAGTTGGACAGATAAGGGCAGACAGTGTGGCTGGAGTAAAGTAGGCAAGGAGAGAGTGGGAGGAGATAAGGCCAAGAGGTAGACCAAGGCAGGTCCTAGAGAGTCTTGCTAGGAAATGAGAGTTGAGTCCAAGTGTGATGGGAAGTCATTGGAGAGTTTTGAGCAGGCAGGCAACATGTAATTTTCATTTTTAAAGACTACTCTGGCTTCTGGGTAGAGAATAGATCATACCGGAGCAAGGAGGGAAGAGAAACAGGGCACCAAGTCGGTGGTATTGCAGTTGCTCCAGCAAGAACTAATGATCCAGGTGGCAATGGTGGAAGTAGTATGAACAAGTCAGATTCTGGATGTATTTTGAAAGTTGAACAAAACAATTTGCTAAAAGTTAGATGAAGGCGAAAAGGGAGGAGTTGAAGATGATGCTAAGGTTTTCACCTGAGCAGCAGGGTGAATAGTGATGGCTGTTTGTGGGCCAACTAGGGGAAGGCAGGTAGGGAGGTGGTATGGAGGCAGGGTTCAGTTTTAGATATACGAACATTGAGATCTTATTTGGCATCGACATGGTCAGGTAGGCATGTAGATATAAGAGACTAGAGTTTAGGGGATTGGTGGATACTAGGGGTATACATTCAGGACTCACCAGTATATTTATGATAGATAGAGCCACAAAACTGAATAATAGGTAACATATATAAAATGCTTACCACATGCTAAGCACTTTACCTATATTAACTTATTTGATCTTTGCAACAACTTTAGGGAATTGCTCCCTATTTTTTTTTTTTTTTTGAAGATTTTATTTATTTGACAGCGAGAAACACAGTGAGAGAGGGAACACAGCAGAAGGAATGGTAGCGGGAGAAGCAGGCTTCTTGCCGAGCAGGGAGCCCGATGCGGGGCTCGATCCCAGGACCCTGGGAAATGAGAGTTGAGTCCAAGTGTGATGGGAAGTCATTGGAGAGTTTT
>CM053611.1:96583414-96635991 GCA_028646535.1 Procyon lotor
CAACAGTGTAAGAGGGTTCCCCTTTTCCACACCCTCTCCAACATTTGTTGTTTACTGTCCTGTTGATTTTGGCCATTCTAACTGGCGTAAGGTGGGATTTCAGTGTGGTTTTGATTTGAATCTCCCTGATGGCTAAAGATGATGAACATTTTTTCATGTGTCTGTTAGTCATTTGTATGTCTTCTTTGGAGAAGTGTTTGTTCATGTCTTGTGCCCATTTTTTGACGTGATTATCGATTTTGTGAGTGTTGAGTTTGAGGAGTTCTTTATAGAGCTTAGATATCAGACCTTTGTCTGTAGTGTCATTTGCGAATATCTTCTCCCATTCTGTGGGTTGCCTGTTTGTTTTGTTGACTGTTTACTGTTTGCTGTGCAGAAGCTTTTTATCTTGATGAAATCCCAAAAGTTCATTTTCGCTTTTGTTTCCTTTATCTTTGGAGACATGTCCTGAAAGAAGTTGCTGTGGCTGATGTTGAAGAGGTTACTGCCTATGTTCTTCTTTAGGGTTTTGATAGAGTCCTGTCTCACATTGAGGTCTCTTATCCATTTCGAGCTTATCTTCATGTATAGTGTAAGAGAATGGTCAAGTTTCATTCTTTTACATATAGCTGTCTAGTTTTCCCAGCACCATTTATTGAAGAGACTGTCTTTTTTCCACTGATATTTTTTCCTGTTTTGTCAAAGATTATTTGAGCATAGAATTGCGGGTCCACATCTGGGCTCTCTATTCTGTTCCACTGGTCTATGTGTCTGTTTTTGTGCCTAAACTGGCAGATTTTACAGGACGTCCCCCTGTCTGCTATTTGTAGCACTAAATAGCACAATCAGTGACTTTTACATAATGTAAATATTTGCGTATGTGTTTAGTGTTGATGAACCTTTATGCGATTTCAACCTGCATTTACTAGGTTTAGATTTAGTGACTTAGTTGGCCAACCTGTAACCTATATCCCTTTTTTTAAACTTTACTGAAATATGCTATATGTGCAATAAAATGTGCTGACTCTAAGTATATGATTCTGTGAGTTTTGACAAAAGAATATGCTCCTGTAACTACTACAACCAATAAGATATAAAGCATTTCTGTCATGCCAAAAAGAACCTCCTTGCCCTTTGCAGTCAACCTCCCTCATTGAGGTAAACACTGATATAATTTTCATCATTGTAGATTAAATTTGCCTCCATTAGAATTTCATATTAAATGGAATTATGCTGTGTGTCACTTTTCTGTCCAACTTCTTTTACTCAACGTAAGGTTTTTGAGATTCATCCATGTTGTGTGTTTATCAATAGTTTTTGTATTACCGAGAAGCATCCTGTTATATGATTATACCACACTTTGTCCATTTATCTGTTGATGGACATTTGAATTGTTTCTGGTTCTGGGCTACTATGGATAAAGCTGCTATGAACACTTGCGTACCAGTATTTGTGTGTGCATGTGCTTTCTTTTCTCTTGGGTAAACCTCTAGGAGTAGAATGGCTGGTCATTATGCTAAATATATGGTTAACTTTATAAGAAACTGGCAGTTATTTTCCAAAGTGGTTGTGCTATTTTATACTCACCATCAATGTATGAGAGTTAGAACTGTTTTACATTTTCACCAATGCTAGGTATTATCAGTCTTTTAAATTTTGCCTTTTACAGAGGGTGTGAAGGTAGTATTTCATTGTGGTTTTAATATACATTTCCTTGATGATGAATGATGTTGAGCATCTTTTCATATGTAAAATAGCTATTTACCTTCAATATGAAGTGTCTATTCAAATCTTTCACCTATTTTTAAACTGGGTTGTCTTTTTATTGAATTGAAGTGCTCTCAATATATTCTGGAAATAAATCCTTTGTCAGATTTATGTGTTACGAAAATTTTGCCCCATCTATGGTTTGCCTTTTTCATTTTTTTTTTTTAAGATTTTATTTATTTGACAGAGAGAAACACAGTGAGAGAGGGAACACAAGCAGAGGGAATGGTAGAGGGAGAAGCAGGCTTCCCACTTAGTAGGGAGCCCAATGGGGGCTCGATCCCAGGACTCTGGGATCATGACCTGAGCCAATGGCAGACGCTTAACGACTGAGCCACCCAGGCGCTCCGCCTTTTTCATTTTCTTAACACTACCCTTTGAAGAAGAGAAAATTTTAATTTCAGTGAAGACCAAATTATAAAATTTTTCTTTTATTTGTGCTTTTAGTGGTATATGTACAAAACCTTTGCATATCCCAAGGTCATGAAGACTTTTTTGAATGTTTTCTTCTAGAAGTTTTTGTAGTTTTAGGCTTAGGAAACATTTCAAGGTAATATATCAAGGTTCACATTTTTCCATATGTATATCCAGTTCTAGCACCATTTCTTTATTTTTTAAAAAGATTTTATTTATTTGACACAGAGAGAGAGAAATCACAAGTAGGCAGAAAGGCAGGCAGAGAGAGAGGGGGAAGCAGGCTCCCTGCTGAGCAGAGAGCCCCATGTGGGGCTCAGTCCCAGGACCCTGAGATCATGACCTGAGCTGAAGGCAGAGGCTTTAATCCACAGCCACCCAGGTGCCCTGTAGCACCATTTCTTAAAAAAGACTACCTTTTCTCTATTGAACTGCTTTGGTATCTTTATTGAAAATCAATTGATGATACATTTGTGAGTGTATTTCTGACCTCTTTATTATTTTTTTTGTAATTGAAGTATAATTTACATGCCATAACATTAATTTTTAAAAGTGTATAATTCAGTTGTTTTTAGTATTTCATAAGGTTATGCAACCATCGTCAGTATTTAATTCCAGAAGATTTTCATCACCTTAAAAAGAAACCCCATACCTACTACCAGTATCTCCCATTCTTCCCTTCCCTTAGCCTTGGATAGCCCCTGTTCTGCTTCCTGTTTCTATGGATTTGCCAATTACGGACATTTCATACAATTCAAATCATACAATGTGTGGCTTTTTGTGTCTGGCTCCTTTCACTTAATATAATATTTTCAAGATTTACCCATGTTGTAGCACATATTACTACTTCATATTTTTATTGGATTCTATTCTATCCTATGATCTATATGTCTTCTCTTCACTAAATACCACACAGTCCTGATTATTGAGGTTGTCTTGAAATCAGGTAGTGTTAGTCTTCCATCTTTTTTTTTTTTTTAAGATTTTATTTATCTATTTGAGAGAGAGAGAGAGAGAGACAACATGAGAGAGGAGAAGGTCAGAGGGAGAAGCAGACTCCCCATGGAACCAGGAGCCCGACGCAGGACCTGATCCAGGGACTCCGGAACCATGACCCGAGCCAAAGGCAGTTGCCTAACCAACTGACCCACGCACCCTAGTCTTCCATCTTTGTTCTTCTTTTTCAAAATTGTTTTGTCTATTTTAGGTCCTTTGAATTTCCACATCCATTTTTAATTAGTTTATCAGTTTCTGCAAAAGAGCCAACTGGGATGGTGATTGGAATGATGTTGAATTGACATCTTCACATTAATAAGTCTACTGATTTGTGAACTGGATATCTCTTCTTAAGTCTAATTTATTTCAGCAGAATGTTTTAGTTTTGGTGTAGCAGTCTTATACTTTTTTCCCCCTAAGATTTATTTATTTGAGGAGGGGAGGGGCCCAAGGAGAGAGAGAGAGAAACTTAAGCAGACTCTATGCTGAGTGGGGAGCGTATTGTGAAGCTTGATCTCACAACCCCGAGATCATGACCTGAGCCGAAACCACGAGGCAGATGCTCAACCAACTGTTTCACCCAGGTGCCCCTCCAGTTCTGTACTTTGTTCAATTTACTCTCATTTATTTTATGTTCTTTGATGCTGTTATATGTGGTATTTTGTAAAATTTTTATTTTCTGGTATATAGAAATATAATTGATTTTTGAATATTGATTTTCATCCTGAGAACCTGCTAAATTTACTTATTAATGCTAGTAGGTTTTTGGGATATTCTTTAGGTTTTTCTATATATATATAATCATTTTGCCTGCAAATAAAGACAGTTTTGCTTTTTCTTCTTCTTTTTAAATCTATGTACCTTTTATTTCTTTTTCTTGCTTTATTGCACTAACTAGGACATCCAATCAAAGGTTCAATAGCAGTCATGAGAGAAGGCATCCTTGCCTTCCTAGGGAAAGAATATTCATTGTTTGACCATTAAGTATGATATTAGCTGCAACTTCTCATAGATGTCCTTTTCTGTGTTGAGGAACTTCTGTTTCTAGTTTGCTGAGAGTTTTTGTCTAAATAGATCACATGTTAAATTTGGTCACATGCTTTTTCTATATCTACTGATGTGATCTTTTTTTCTCCTTTATTGTGTTAATGTGCTGAATTACAGTGATTGATGCTTTTCTAATTAAAGCAACCTTGCAATCCTGAAATGTTTATCCCATACCCGTTGGTCATAGTGTATTATTTTATCTTGCTAATACTTTACCTTGCTAATGCTCTTTAAAGTATTTTTGCATCTGTATTTTTGGAAAGAGATCATTTTGTAATTTCCTTGTAATGCCTTTGTCTGGGTTTGGTATCAGGGCAAAGCTGGTTTCATAAAATGAATGAGAAGTATTTCCTTCTCTGCTTTGTGAAAGAGTTTACAAAAAACACTTTGTCTTGATTTGCATGTACTGTGTACATTAGTAAATGTTTTACTGGATGACAGTGGGGAGGGAAAGATAGCTGTGGGCCTGTAGGACCAGTTTGTCAGTCTGAAGAAGACTATTTGAGCAATTCTTTAAGCTGATGTTTACTTCCGGAGATGGCGAGTTAAATTGGAAACCTACCAGGTCTCTCAGGCCAGACACAGAGACCAGAGGCTTTTATTTATCTATTTTTAAAAGATTATTGATTGATTGATTGATTGATTGATTGATTTGAAAAAGATAGAGAGCATGTGAGAGAGCGTGAACAGGGGAGAGGGAGAAGCAAACTCCCCACTGAGTGTGGAGCCCAATGCGGGGCTCAATCCTAGGACCCTGGGATCATGACCTGAGCCAAAGGTAGACACTCAACTGACTGAGTCATCCAGGTGCCCCAAGAGAGCAGAGGCTTTTAGAGCGTCCAGTATGTGACAAGTACCACTGGCAAGATAATCTGAGTATTTTCCAAAACAAACGTGTTTGCCAAAACAAAGCCACATTTCATATGCCTATCAGGTTGTACTATGAATTAAGTCAAGGGAAAGAGAAATAAAAAAAATATATATCATAGATTGGACTCTTCAGTGAGTGAGATGAAATTGAGATGAACGTACTTGAAATATTTAATAACAATTGTTTTTAAAAAAATAGAGAAGCTATCTTTTAGTTCAGCTGTTTAAGAAAAATGACAGCCAGATCAAAAATTCAAAGGTGGGTGCTCTGAAAAGAGAGAGCTAAGGATAAGTCTGTACAATCAAGAAAGGCTTCCCACAGGAAGAGAGATTTAAGCTAGGCTAGTAAAGACTGGCAGGATTTAGATTTAGAGAACCAAAGGTAGTTTCAGGGGGTGAGGCCAAGCCTCCTAGGCAGGAAACCAGAAGCATATATTGGTGAAGAGTAAATTCAAGTGCAATGCTCCTGGGCCTTCACAGCTCCTGGGAAATTCTTAGGTAAATGCACCTGTAAAGCCATTGCCTGTTCTTGTGTTTCTCCCTCCTAGTGGACTAAGAGCTTCTTGAGTGCATGGAACATGTCTATGAATCCCCAGCGCTTGGTACAGCACCTAGTGTACGTTAGGTGCTCGGTTGTCATTGAATAAATGAGTGAATGAAGAGAATTACTGCCTACATGAAAAATCAAGAGTACTTGTGTCTCATGGGGTTGACCTTGGTTTTGGAGCCACATAGAGCAGTCAGTGTACTAGCCTGTGGGAGTAACATCTCAGCAGGTAGATCCTTTACGGGAAAGCTGATGATTCATTCTGAACTTGTGCTCTTTCTGCTTTACCAGTCATACTCAATTCTGGCTTCGTGCTAGGGTCACCTGGGGTGTTTAAACACAGATGCCTGAGCCCCCTCCCAGACTGATTAAATCAGAATCTCCAGGAGCTGTGCCCAAGATCTTTCTTTTCTTTTTAAAGCTCTCAAGGTGATTATAAAATCAGCCAGTATTGAGAACCACTATGGTACACTGTTGCCTTTGTTTGAGATAACTAAATGGGCTTTTAAATGTGTCAGCTGTAAATGATTAAGCTTGCAGTATAAATGCTTATTAACGCCACATTGTAATTATATCCACTAAGATTTCCACTCTCTCTGTTGGATGTCCTTTAAACAAAAGACTACAAGTCTTTTACATCTCTATGAACAGAACTAGAGAAACCAAGAATAACATATGCCAACTGAGGAGAAGCAAAGTCATGAGATTCTGGGTGGTGTTGCTGTAGTGTGGCGAACATTGCTGCTCACGAATTACCCCTGTTCAAGCACACATCCTAGGAAGAATCTCAGACTCACTATTCTTTATTTCATTCTCTGGTGCTTTTTAAAAAAATCTGCACCTGTGTTCAGTCTGTGTATTTTTTTTTTTTTTTAGCAATTTCACCTTATAAATTCTACCAAGTACACAGTTTTATAAGAAAAGTGATGTAAAAAGCAAATTGTTTCTAGTGAGGAAACTTAGAACTGGGTCAAAAGTAAAATGTGCACACTAGCATGAATGTACATTTTGGGAAGGTCATAACTCTAATTAGACACTCAGAGGGCCAGGACCCAAAAATGTTTAATAATCAATGCTTTTAGTCTGAATACCTTCTCTGCACAAAATTCAAGGTCGTGTGTGAGCTGGCTCCTGCTTACCCACCCAGTGCCATCTGCTACCACTCTCCCTTGTTTTCTTTGGACCAGCAATACAGATATGCTTGTAGCATCCAGAATGTGCCATATTCTCTCACTGTTCTGGGTTTTTGTATGGGCTGTTCACCTGGTCTGGAGTGACTGTCCTGTCTTCTGTTTGCTTTGTATCTTTAGGTGTCACTTACAGAGCTCTTCCTCTTAGACTCCGTCCTGGACAACGTCTGCTCCCTCCACTCCCCCTGTGCCTTCTTGCATTTATTGTATTCTACTGTAATTGTTGGTTTACAGCTCTGTCTCCCTATCTGGACTATAAGCTCCTTTAGGGGTGTGCCTGTCTTGTCATTCATGCCCAGCTCCTAACTTAACCTCTGTTGTCATGTAGAATGCACAAAAGGGATCTGACAGCTGTAGGACAAATGTATGGCCTTTTCGCTTTCAGGTGCTCTTGATCAGACTACAGAATGGATAAAAGAGTCTGTAAATGAAGAACGACTTTGTCCTTCTGAGACTGTTTTAACTCCTGGGGCCGAAAACAGCTCGAAGCCTAGCCTGAGTCCTACGCTGGTGCTAAATAACAGTTATTTAAAACTGTTACAGTGGGATTATCAGAAAAAAGAATTACCGGAGGTGAGTGGGTTTTTTTTTTAATTTCCCTCAAATTCTCCAGTATTTTAATTTGCAAGTTCTATCTGTGCATCAGCTCGTCTTTCTAGTGTTGCATGTGGTTTAATGACTTTCCTGAAATCAGATAGAAATGGGAGTTTGGATGTAACATTGCTTGTTTTATATTTTCATGGTATTGAGCTTCCCTTTCTATTTTTACATTTAAAATAAATATGCTAGACACTCATGACAGATGGAGCACGTCTTCAGGAACTGACAGAAAAGCTGAATCAATTGAAAATTATTGCCTGCCTGTCCCTAATTACCAACAACATGGTGGGTGCTCTTACAGAAGGCCTCCCTGAGCTTGCAAACAGGTTAAAAAGGATTTCAGCTGTTCTACTTGAAGGCATGAACAAAGAGTAAGTTCCAAGTGTTTTTATCTGCTCATCCTCATGTTAAGGCTCTGCATGTGTTTCAGAGATCATGAATAATCCTGGATGTCTGGGTGTGATATTCAGGACTATACTTTAGAGAAGCTTATCTTACACTTTCTTTTTCTAGAATTTCTTTTAATATCTCTGAAGGTTTCGATGTCCTTTCATAAGAAGGGAGAGATCTTTTCCATGACAAGTGCCAGGGTGAGTGTCCTATTTCCACTTAGGATGGGCATGTGCAAGAGCTATTCTTTGGCAGTGCTGTGGAACAAACAAACAAAACCCAGAATTCCACGTGGAGGGTTTAGAAGGCCTTATCAGGGAGCCTTTCCTACTCAGTTGCTCTGACTCCATCATTTTTCTGCAATGAAATGTTTACCAACTTGTCAGATTCAGCCTGCTATGAACTCGTTGGTAGAAGTAGTGACATCCTGTCCTTCAGAGATGTTGCACAAGTCTAGTGAAGGTCTTGTTTTTGCTAAATTCGTTGCCCAGTATCAGACCTTGGATTTTATTCAGATCATTCTATTGTGAATCCTGTCCAAGTCAGAAAATTCCTAATCTTAGTCAATGACCAGATGTTTTCATGGGTCTTATATGGGTCAGCTTCTCCTGCTGGTTCCCCTTTAAAGTGTTTTCAAGGTCTTACATTGTTCATTCCTGTCTTTGAAGGGAGATGCCTCTATCCCTCCATCCTCCTGCCCATTACTTAGAAAGCACATAAGATTACTTGATAAAATCCTAGAATATTAAGAGCCAAAAGGAGCCCGAGTGATTACAACATCCAAAGTTGTCAGAGAGAGAATAGGATTTGCCTTGGGCTGCACAGTGAGAAAAAGGGGAAATCAAGGCCTGAGGTCTGGTCCATCTGTGTCAAAGCCCTGCCCTTTCTACTGTTTTTGTGCTAGTCACCCAGGCTCATTTACTTCACATGCCAGGACCCAAGACCTATAGCGAAAAGAAACCTTCTCTAGGTTTGCAGCTGGTCTTACCTTAATATTTCCCCACACAGGGTAATTATTACTTTCCAGGAATTTTTATTAAGCCTTTACAGAACCCGTAGTGCTGCTTAAGTATTCATATAAAGCATATGGCAAAGTGGTTACTGAGAAGTCAAGCTTCAGGTCCGACAGACCATGGCGTAAGTAAGTCCCAGCTGTGCTATTGACTAGTTAGGTACCCTGGAACAAGTTCCCTAATCACGCTGAGCCTCATTTTCTCACTTGCAAAAAGGGATAATTGTGCCTACTTACCAATGTGGGAACTTAAGATGATTCATTGTGAAGCACTTAGTACAGGTGTCTGGCACATGGTGCTCAATAAATGTTCACTTTTAATAACTAGTTAGTTGTGAAGTCATCTTCTTTATAGATCCTCTCCAACTGCTTTATCGTTTTAATTCCCTGTGCATGACCACCCCTGTTCTCTTATCCTTTAGTTCCCATTTTGCACAAAGTTATCTTAAAGATCATTTCTGGACAGTGAGAGGCCATTTGCAATCATCGTTCCCCAATAGTGTGGACCCAACACATGCCCTTTCTAATTGCCTCTTTTTTCTTACCTTTTAAATAACCCACTGCCAATTTTTATGGTTTTCTGGGAATTTTGATTGGTTACTTGAAAGTAACAATAGGAAGGAGCTTATCTTTGATCATGATAGGTCAAGAATTTTAGGTCATTTGTCATTATGGTATTAACCTCTAAATTGGTTCATTTCTTGTGGGTTTGTTTTTTTTTTAAGATTTATTTATTTTAGCGGGGGAGAGAAAGATCACAAGCTGGGAGAGGGGCAGAATGAGAGGAGAATCTCAAGCAGACTCCCAGCTGAGCGCAGAGCCTGATACAGGGCTTGATCCCAGGACCTTGGGATCATGACCTGAGCCGAAATCAAGAGTTAGCCACTTAACGGACTGAGCTACCCAGGCGCCCCCTTCATTTCTTGTTTTTGATTGGTTTTATAGATTCACTATCCGGGCATGGGTAAAGGAATTGATTCTTCATTCTATAAGCATAGATTTAACAACAACAACAAAAACCTATAAATGAATCTGCTCAGAAAAAAAGGGTTTGTTTTAAGAAGTAAATAGGTATTTTCTTTTCCTTTGTGATGGTCCTGTAGGAAAATGGGGTTGCAGACTTATTTTCAGGAACCACACTTCTCTGACTCTGCTTTCCTAACTAAACAGTACCTACAGAATTGAATGGTTTTAAGCACTTAAAAATCTGCTACACATAAAGGTTGGTGCTTGGGAAGAGTTACTATATTCGAAGTTCATGCTAATAGAGGTACTTACTATCTGTGTAAATAGAAAGTGACAGACATTGGAACTAAGTTGGTATATTAAAAAATGTTTAAAAGCTGCTGAATAAAAAAACTATTCCTGATGCAGTTTTGTTTTATGCTTTTTTTAGGACCTTTAACTTGAAGGAAGTCCTGAATTCTATTGGTGTTCAGACCTGTGTTGAGGTTAACAAGGCCCTGGTGGAGAGAGGTTTATCCATTTTAAATGCTGAGGTCCAAGCTAATCTCATAGGTCAATTTTCAAGCATTGAAGAGGAGGACAATCCTATCTGGTCCTTGATTGGTGGGTCCTCATGTTTTCACTGGTTTCTGCTTCAATTCCAATTTGCTTTAACTTGCTGATTTTGACTAATGTCAAGTGTCAGTTATATTTTTGTCTTAAACAGATTACCTGTTCCTTTTGGAGAATAAATATTAAAAATATAAAGAAAGAAATTGTACTTTCAAAGGTTTGGGACTCACTGCTTCTTCTGTGTGCATATGTAACAGAGTGGGGGAATGTTCCAGGGCCTTCTGTCTTCCTATCCAGCCAATAGATTTTTTTGAAGAAAATACCATAATGCTACCAATATGCTAAAATCCTAGATCAATGCAACAATCCAAACCAGCTGGCAGTATGTTCAAGAAAGTAGATACCAGTTCTGCTGTGAGCTAGGCTAAGCACGCTGAGGCCTCTTTCTCCGCCAGGCTTAAAGAGACAATGAGTAAAGAGGCTACAAAACTGTGGGGCATGATGGTGGGCTTTTTTTTTTTTTTTGTACTTGATTCCTAGACAAGTGTCTAGGTTGGTTGACGTGGTGGCCAGAGCATCCAGGTGTCCTCTGTGCCCTTGCTTTAGATAGATAAGGGAAGTGCTCGCAGTTTTAGAAGGGAGGGAGCTGGGATGCCCCAGCTGGATGCCCCACCCCAGGGTAGCCTCTTAAAATCCAGCGTCAAGTTGTATTGGTGAGTGGGGAAAATGGAGAATGCATCAGTTAGGACTCTTCCTATGACCTGTGACAGAACTGAACTGGCTTAAGCAAAAAGGAAGTGCATTTTCTCATGTAACCAATAAGAGTAGAACAGGGCTGTCTCCTCTACCGCTTAGTCAGAGCTCGGACTGTGTCACTGACACTGATTTCCCCACCTCCTCCCTCAGCACTGCCTTCCTTTGGGCTGGCTGTCTTCACAGATAGACTCTTTCCATCATGGCAAGACAGTTTCAGCTCCAGCCTGTATCTTTCCATATTGAAATCAAGTGAAAAACAAGGTGTTGGCTTCGCTCTTAGCCCAGAATAGTGTCTCATTGGCATCTTCAGTTGGCGTGACTGTGGTCAAGTCACATTCTTGAATCAGTCATGGTGGCCAGAGGGGAAGGAACTGGAGCTTGAGATGTGTGTTCAGTTCCTGGAGCCACGGTGAATCCACTTTCCCTGTAACACCTGGTCTGAGAGCAGGGAAGAGAAGGTTTCCCCCCAGACCAAATCAGGGTGCTGTGGCCAGAAGAAGGGGGAGCCTGGCTTCAGGCTAGGGACTCTAAATGGGCCAGTCTGACTCCAGAGTTCACATTCTTAGCTACTCCTGCTGGGCGCTGTAGTCAGAACTGGAGCCCTGCGGTTGGTTGACGTGGTGGCCAGAGCATCCAGGTGTCCTCTGTGCCCTTGCTTTAGATAAGGGAAGTGCTCGCAGTTTTAGAAGGGAGGGAGCTGGGATGCCTCAGCTGGATGCCCCACCCCAGGGTAGCCTCTTAAAATCCAGTAAAGCACTTTTTTTTCACCCAGCTATCCCCAGTCCAACCTTCCTGCTATTTTGCAAACTGAAAGCATTTTTAACCTCATTCAAAGTATCGTTGCCTAGAAACTAGAATGACTCATTTGAGCAGCTCTCCTTCGACTCTGGAAGCCAAGAGCACGCCTTTGGCAGGGACTCAGTTTGGCTGCTCCTAGCTGGACAAACGCTTCTGTCATTTTAGTCTTGGCCTAAAAACTGACTCGACCACAGAGGAGACCGAACTACTTGTCAGCATAATAACAGTTTTGAAAGAGTTTCTTTCTTTAAACAATCTTGCAAGAAGGTGTTTGGGCCATATCTGTGATGAAAACAGACCTGGGCTCCTGAGAGTCAGGCAACCAGTCTAACGGGAAATTTAGTACACAGTTGACTCTTAATTTTCTGCTTGCAGCAGGGTTGGAGTAAATTAAGCACTCAGAGGAACCTGGGGACGTAAGAAGGACCAGTTAGCCTTGGTTTTCCTTTCCTGTTTGTGGTACCCGCAGTCTGCCTTCTTTTGTTTTTTGTTTTTTTTTTTTAAGATTTTATTCATTTATTTATTTGAGAAAGAGAGAGGGGGAGCACAAGCTGGGGAAGGGGGATAAGGAGAGAGGAAACAGATTCTCAGCTGAGCAGGGAGCCTGACACTGGGCTCAATCCCAGGACCCCAGGGTCATGACCCGACCAACTGAGCCAGTCAGGCACCCCAGCCTTCTTTTGTTCTTGAAGTGCTATATATTTATAATAGGATTACAACTCCCACAGTGTTTTTAGCATTTTAAAAAGATAACTTTAGTAAAGGTTTCTTTCAAACCAGTTTTTTTCAAATGTATATGATAACTAGGGAACAATTATTTATACATTACCTGCTATGTAGATGATTTGCATGCTTGTAGCTATCTCTGTTTTTTTTTTAAAAGTAATTTTCAGTTGTCTAAGTGATACATAAATGAAGGATTTGTTCTTGTTGACAAATTATGAGTGACATCAAGTCCTCTTTGAGTGCCTACTCCATTCCTCCCCGACTCCGTTGTTTTCAGTTGGATGTGTTCACTTTTACAGAGCTTTTTCATTCCATTCTCACTTCAATTCAGTCAGCATCTGTGATGTGCCTGCCATGTGCCAGACCTGGGATATAAAGATAAAAAAAGACACAGCCCTAACCCTCAGGCAGCTTTCCATCTAAGAAGGGAGAGAGACATATATATGTTCTCAAGTATCCAAAATATGGCATGATTGTCTGATGGATGTAAGGGAAAGTCACAGAAAGGAAGTAACTTTAGGCTCAGCATTGAAGGATGTTTTAGACTTTGGGCAGATAAGATGAGAGGGAAGGGTTGTCTAGTAAGAGAAAACAGTTCTGGCTAAGATAAGACATGTGATATTGGGAACTTAGAATTCTAGGTCAGACCTAGCCGCAATGTGTGACTTTTGGGAGAAGAGTTTGGAGACAAGAGTTTCATTAATGTCATCATGGTCCATATCCTATGGATTGTGTTCTCTTTAGTAAACTTCTCTTTGTGAAGTTTCCGTTTCCAAAGCCAAAAGAAGTCCTTGGGGCCGCGGGCCGGTAGTGGGTCTGGTCTGTCAGGTACTATTTGTCCAATACTATTGCAGCCTCACTGACTTATGCATTTGCATCCTCTTGTAAAGTTGCCTCACATGCAGATGCGCTGAAGCAGGGAAGTAGGAGGATGGAGAAGATGGCCAACTGGAGTGTCAGTTGGGGCAGCCCCTCCTCAATGCCTCCAGATTGCTGGCCCTGGGTGTGATAACTGTATGATTTATTGCCCAAACCAAGACACTTTTTAGACCATTCTTGTTAATTATGTCAGCACAAAAGGGGGAAAACTTGGATGTGTGGTCACTCTGGTCATGTGATAACCTTGGGCCCCCAGGTCGCATCTCTAGATTTTTCAAGAGGAACCAAAAATTTGGATTTCTATGTGAAATCCTCTGATTTTAAAGAGTTTCTATTTCTTTTCTTTTTTTTTTTTTAAAGATTTTATTTATTTATTTGACAGAGAGAGAGAGAGAGAGATCACAAGTAGGCAGAGAGGCAGGCAGAGAGAGAGGGGAGAAGCAGGCTCCCTGCTGAGCAGAGAGCCCAATGCAGGGCTGGATCCCAGGACCCTGAGATCATGACCTGAGCTGAAGGTAGAGGCTTTAACCCACTGAGCCACCCAGGCACCCCAAGAGTTTCTATTTCTTAAAAAGACAAAAAAAAAAAAACACAAAACATTGTATGGGGCCAAACTCAGCTTTCATGTACATAACTAAAATCATGGACAGTAAGTATTAAGTTTTTGTAAAAGGGTCCTTGTCCTACTCCAAAAGTGCTCTACTTTTTTTTTTTTTTGTCGCATAGCTATTGCTGTGTAACAAGGCACCTCAAACTCCTAGCTTAAAAAATCCCCACAAACAATTAGTGTTGTTCACAAGTCCGTGGGGTACCTAGGTAGTTCATCTGATCTTGCTGGACTCACACATGCCTACGCAGTCAGCCGTGGCTTGGGTGGGCAGCTCTGCTGATCTTGCCTGGACTCTCTCAAGTGTTAGCCAGCTTATAGGTTGGTCTAGGCTGGCCTCAGATGGAACAGCTGGGATTCCCTCGATGTGATCTCTCCTCCAGCCCAGGCTTGCACACGTGCAGTGGTGGGTAGAGAGAGCAGATGTGAACCACGGCACTTGGAGCCTCTGCATGCAACTAGCATACTGGCACTTCTGCCGCATTCTGGACCAGCCCAAACAAGCCGTAAGGCCAGCCCCAGTACAAGACATGGGGAAACAGTCCCCAGCCTTTGATGGGAAGAGCTGCAAAGCTACCTCGTAAAGGGTGTGGATACAGGGAGGGCAAAGAATTGGGAATATTATTTCAATTCACCTACTGTAATTACTATTCTCATTAAAAAAAATAACGTTTTTTTTAATAATGGGAAAGATAAAGATACCTTCTTTTTCCCCAGATAAACGAATCCAACTCTACATGAAAAGCTTACTTTGTCTTCCAAGTCCTCAAAAATGCATGCCTCCCATGCCAGGAGGCCTTGCTGTCATTCAACAGGAGCTAGAAGCACTAGGCTCTCAATATGCAAACATCGTGAATCTCAACAAACAAGTGTATGGACCATTTTATGCAAATATACTTCGAAAGCTGCTCTTCGGTGAGGAAGCCATGGGAAAGGCGGATGCTTCATCTTCCAACTAAAGAGGAACTGACATTGGATGTGAGGTTGGAAATCCAGCACTTTGGTACCCAATCTGTTTCCACCAGTGGCATTACAGATGCGGCACATTCTCAGTCCTGTTCGTGGTGCAGTGTTAGCCTGAATTTGTGTAATCCAGTAATATTAGCATTGCAGAAAACATGCACATCGTATAGACCCTATTCATGCATCATTTTCAAGTTCAAAAGAGATGTTTTCAATGGACAGAAAGCAATTTGTAATTAATTATATTACCTATATAACACTTATAAATGTTTTCTTCAGCATTCATATATGGCTTATTCATTCAACCTTAAGGAGTTGTATTTCCTCATTTGTCACCATCAAATCTAATGATTTTTAATTTTGGTACAACTTCTTAAAGGGTTGGAAGTCATGAGAATAACTAAGGAGATTGATGTTCTGAATAAATGACGTGAAGTAAGCATAATTGTATTTGAAATGTACAATGAAATATTATTAATGTGTAACAGAAACTTACATAGTAAGTCTTCAAATTCCAGAAATGTACCAAATCACATTTTATATTACCAATTGTCAGTATTTGTCTAGAACTTAAATTTATTACAAACATTTTAAAGCTATGTACAAATTTTAGATAAAACTTCTATTGTTCATTTAATGAAAATAGAAAAAAAAATCCCTTCTTAAATTTTATTCTAGAGGTTGGTTTTTTTCTGCGTGTAAATTATCCTACTCTCTGAGAGAAACAACTTTTGCACAAATATCTTAGTGAATGTCCTTGCATTTCTCAGGCCCATTGGTAAGGTTTATATAAGATTTTGATATTTTTACATAAGGCAGGAGTGGTTTGAATTGATTTATTTATAATAAGAAGGGAAGTTAATAATAAAACCAGATCCCCAGGAGATGCCCATTCTCAGTAACGTTCACATCTGAAAAAGAAATAGTTGAACTTTGGATTTTTTTAACCATATAACTTGCTAGCAAATGCTTCCTATGCTGATTAAATTCTTACCCTGCTGTGACCAAGATGCTCTTCTAAGTATCATTATGATTTGATGTTCTTGAGCATTAAAGCAAAACTTGGCCAAGCTGGCACTAGCTGTCATTGGGATTTTAGAGAAATCTGCTCATCCTGGAATTACATACTTCTTTTGAAATGTTAAGGAAAGCATGTAATTCTAGGACTAACGGTCTCTGTCTATGGGAATAAAGTACTTTTATTCCCATAAAACACATTTTGATTATTTTGTTCTCGAAGGACTCATTGGATCTTCGTAGTCTGGTGGGGAAGAGTGGGTAAGACATAAAAAGGAGTATTCCTTTCTTCTTTACCTTCTTTTCCTCACTATGACTTCCACCATTATGGTGCTACTTAATTATTTGATAAAGTTTAAGGAAATGATTGTGTGAATAAATTATCTCCAATTTTTACATTTTGGAGGGATCTGCCAAAATTTGAGGAAATTTTGAAAGTCTTTTTTTTTTTTCCTCCCAATGACCAATATATAAATTAGCCATTCTATCCATCCGAGCAGCTGTGTAGAAATAGACTTTTCTGAAGAGCACATCATTGGTCTTACCCATTTGCTACCCCCTCTTTCCATGTTTCCTTTCTGCCTGTGTTGTCCTGTGCTTAGAAACTATAAGGTGCTGAAGATTTTTGTTTTCATTTACTTTTAAGTTGAAGTAGTTTTCAACTGTGTTCACTTTGGAGTCTGGGTGGTAGGGAGGGTCTGACATGGAACAGTAATATGTAGTGTGACTTCTTGTTGCTTTCTGAGGTAAATTGTATACTTCACAGGAAGACCACGTGGTGTACTTTTTTTTTATCATCAGATTGGAATCCAGCTGGTATTCTGATATACTTGATTATACTGCAATTGCCAGCAGGAAAACAATGTGCAGATATGTTTTTTTTAAATGCATTTAAGATGAAGGGCATTTTGCTGCTTTATTTTTCCTTTTTTAAGTCCCAAAATAAATCTCAATGTCTCAAGTCTGGATTTAGGCAATTACATTTATTAGGCTTTTAAAAGCATATCCCTTAGCATGTTGTTTTGTGTTTTGTTTTGTGGGGTTTTTTTGGGGGGGGTTTACTTAAATGTTTACTTCTACTTTTGAGGTTTTCTTAACGTGGTCTTGTTTTGTAATGTCAGTTTTATTAAACACCCTACGCACATTTTCATTCTTCTGCTAAAACATGTATTGTGTGCACTAGTTAAATTTTAAAACATTAAAAATTATTTCAAGATAGCCAGTGTCTCTTTGTTTTCTAAACTACTTTTGGGTAGCTCAGGGCTGGGATATTGTACAGTCTTTATTGCAGTTGTTCTAGAATGAGTCTTCTGGTGATTGTCAGAGCCTTAAAGAGATCAGGTTGTGGTCACTCACTCAGTCAGTCAGTCAACAAATACCTACTAAGCATATACTGTACACCCAGAGGTATCCTATGTGTTGTGATACACAGTGACCAGATACTGTCCTCAAGAAGCTTATAACCTAGTAAGAAGGACAAACTTGTGAATAATCACAACAAAGTGTAATACAGGCCATAAAACAAGTACACATAATACTAGAGGTAATACCATCAAATTCTATTTCATGGAGATCATTCTTGAGCTATAACAGGAGGAATAGGCAGGACTTGCCAAGGCCTAAGAAAGGGGAAGGCACAATAGGCCACGTGCACGGTGAGTATGGTGGTGTGGAGAAATAGCAGCCAAGGACCAGCACTCAGTAGAAAAGTAAAAGTGGGGGTGCCTGGGTGGCTCAGTGGGTTAAAGCCTCTGCCTTCAGCTCGGGTCGTGATCTCGGGGTCCTGGGATCGAGCCCCGCGTCGGGCTCTCTGCTCAGCAGGGAGCCTGCTTCCCTCTATCTCTGCCTGCCTCTCTGCCTACTTGTGATCTCTCTCCTCTCTGTCAAATAAATAAACAAAAATATTAAAAAAAAAAAAAAAGTAAAAGTGAAGGGAAGCTAAATGAGAGAGGTAAAAAGGTTCTGGGACGTTATGCTAGAATTTGTGGGTCTTGTCCCAAGATAGATAAAGAATCTAAATATTTTGAAACAGGGGAGGGTTATGTTTTGGAAATTATGTATTTGGAAATTATGTTTTGGCAAGATTATCCCAGCAAAGAACAGTTGCTGTTGGTGCTGGAATATTCCTCTGTGTGGAGTATGTACACATACATGCACTCACACATGAACACATGGTATAAGGAACAGAAATGGACCCATCCCAACTGAAGCAGAAAGGGAGCTTATTGCATAGCTATTAAGTACCTCACAGAATCTTCTTAATCTGGGGAATTGGGCTTGGGAAATGGGTAGGAACCAGGGCAATGCTAGCTTCAGGGCTCTGGCCAAGCTGGATTCAGTCTTATGGGTTCAGAGATTGATTTCTCAAGTGTCCTTGCACTTTTGCCTCATCTGCTCAAGATGTAAAGTCCCAGATATCAACACTCAGAAGAACCTAGGCCAAGTGGCCAGGCTCTTATTTGCAGGGGATGGAATGAGGGAGTGGCTGACCCTTAGACTCCCATGGTCCCATCAAAGTCATCCAACTAGAGATGTCTTCCAAATGGACAAGATTTGTTGAAGAACAGAAAGAGAAAAAAAAAAACCACCATCATGTACATTTATGAGGTCCTTAAAATTTGAATGTGAAAAATGTGTGAGTCCACCCAATTTAGCATTGCCTCTGAGAATAACACCATAATTCAAGGAAGGGCATAAGCATGTGAACTCAGCCTTCATTGGTGCATGTAGATGAACTGTTAGAGCTCCCACGTCTCAGGGGCCTCAGCCACCCACATTTCTCAAATTATAGTTCAAAGCAAGGGTTAAGTTGGTGGGCTCAGGGGGGAGGTGCTATCCCATTCAGCCCTTCAGAAGCCCAACTTCCATCCATCCTGCGACTGCTGTCCCCTTAGCTCTTCAAAGTCTCCATTTACTCAGAAGATAGGGAAAGAAAAGGATTGCCCACTTCCACTCATGGTTCACTGGCCAGAAATCAAATCATGTGGCCTCATCTAACTGCAAGGGAGGCAGGACACGGTGCCAGGGAAGAAGAGGCTGATTTGGTAAGTTTATATTGGTAAGCATTAGCCGTCTCTACCTTGGGTCCTTCCAGCTTCTTTAAATAAGCCCCATGAATGTTCTTTTCCTGAAAAAAGGTTTAAAGCCATGTGCCTGCTCTGAACTTTGACTAGCAGTTCTCGGGAGCACTGTGTTGAGAGGACTTTTAAGCCAAACCCAGGATAAGCAGTAGAGTGTGCTGTGTCTGGTTGGTGAAGTATGCCAAGGCCGTGGAGTGCACCACCTGTTGTGCAACATGTTTTTATTTCTAACTTGGACCCTTCTTGAACTTCAAGTTCAGCCTGTTCCACCTCTGGGGATGTTAAGTCCCCAAATTTTCCACCCATTGTTTAGTGAAAGGAGTGTGGGACTGAGAGTCACAAGACCCGAGTTTGAATTCACTTCCTCGACGTACTAGCTCTATGAACTCCAGCCGGTTTCTTTAATTTCCTTGAGCCTCTGTTTCCTACCCTACCTCACAGGGATGCTGCGAGAATCAAATGAGATAATGTATTCAAAATCGTCGGCAGACTCTAAAGCGTAGTCAGAATACATTAAAATAAATGTAATTTATTAGTCCTAAATCTCTTTCAAGCTCCAGGAGGTTTTAGTACTGTGAGCTGTGATGGTCAAGTAGTTAAATCCATCAGAACAGAAGTGGTCATATCCCATCAGGACCATGGTTCGTTAAGCTCAGTATTGTCATTGGCAGAGGAACTCAAGGGTATGCAGAAGATAGCAGTAATTGTCCTTGGTGACAACTGCAAAGGAAAGTGACAAACCCAACATGTTCTAATTGTGTCTGGTAACCACTGATGATTTAATCTTTTAGAAAGTACACTTGTAGTATTGACTTGTGTCCTCTTGTTCTCTATTTTTGGGGCAAAGCTTCCTTTTTTTCATTTGTTAAGTTTACTATGTTAGCCTCTTTCAGATTACAAGGGCAAGGGACCAAGGTGTTTATTGCAAAGTTTTATAAAGAAGAAAACCCAGGAATTTGTCTTTAGCAGCTGCACTGGCAGGATTGATGGAGAACCCGAATATAATTCTTTTATCTTTCAGGAATATAATAAAATAATAATAATAATAAATAATAATAACCACTGAGCCATTTACTATATGGCAAGGAATACTTCATACCCTGATCTGTAAACTGCACGACACCCCGGGAGGCAGGTTTTCTCACTACTGCCGTACAGGCAAAATCAAACTCAGACTGGCCAAGGAAGTTGTCCAAGGTCACAGAGCTGGTAAGTATCTCTGAACTACTCAAAGAGTCTAACCCTGGGAACTGTGCTCTTAAACTACTTGCTATATTGGCTTCCTAAGGTCATCCAATCAAAAATATTTCTCATTGTTGTGAGGCTACCAATTGCTTCCTTGGCATTTTACTTCTCTCCTTCTTTCTGTGGCTGTGCCTTCTTCTGGTACCTTTTTTTTTTTTTTTTAAGATTTTATTTATTTATTTGACAGAGAGAGAGATCACAAGTAGGCAGAGAGAGAGGAAGAAGCAGGCCCCCTGCTGAGCAGAGAGCCTGATGCAGGGCTCTATCCCAGGACCCTGAGATCATGACCTGAGCCGAAGGCAGAGGCTTTAACCCACTGAGCCACCCAGGCGCCCCCTGATACCTCTTAATAACATCCCAGAGAGAAATGATTGGGTCTAATTGCCATTGGTCAGTATGCACCCTCCTCTTTCCCACTCGCCTGCATTGGGTAGGGGTCTCATGCTCGACAAGCCACCTTGGCTCCCCTACTTGGCTGTCTTCGGCAGATTCCCGGCCCTGTGAGTTTTCACAGTATGGTTGGATCTCACGTTACAACACAAGGCTTTTCAGAGAAGGGGGCTTGTGGGCATGTCAAGCAGCAAGAGGTTTTTGGACCATCCACCCTTGCTCAAAATGCAGGCTGTTCTTGGATTACAGTAGAGGCTTCTGTCCATGTTCAACCTCACCTTGCTGCTTGTGAAATGAGAGGCTTCATGGACTCCCTCTTTGCCCTTAAGAGCCCATCTTCTTTCCCCAACATCGTTCTAGTCTTTGCTAGTTCTGTTATGAATTTTCAGGTTTAGAAATCAGGATCACACATGTTTTCTCCCACTCTGGATGCACCAAGGTTTTGAAGAAGAGAGGACAATTATCTTATGGTCTCAATTATGTGTGGAGCATAAGGAAAAACATGGAGGACATTGGGAGAAGGAAAGGAAGGGTGAATGCGGGGAAATCAGAGGGGGAGATGAACCATGAGAGACTATGGACTATGGACTCTGAGCAATAGACTGAGAGTTTTGGAGGGGAGAGGGTGGGGGTTGGGTGAGCCTGGTGGTGGGTATTGAGGAGGGCACCTATTGCACGGAGCACTGGGTGTGGTGCACAAACAATTAATCTTGTAACACCAAAAAAATAAAAGTATTTGGGAGAAAAAAAAGCCACTGAAGTCTCTCATGCAAACTGAGGGTTTCAGAGGGGAGGAGGGGGTGAGGGGTTGGGAGAGCCTGGTGGTGGGTGTTGAGGAGGGCATGTATTGCACGGAGCACTGGGTGTGGTGCATAAATAATGAATCTTGGAACACTGAAAATTAAAAAAAAAAAAAGAAGGAAGAACAATCCTTTTCTTTTGTTTCTAGTGTCTTGGTGTTGAAGCCTCTCAGAATAAGGTCTGATTTCTTTAACACGGCAGGCCAATAATGGCCCAGCCCCAATGGATCTGTCTAGTGTCATCAATAGCCACTTCCATATAGACAAGCCCTATGGAGAACCACACTCAACTGTCAGGATGCCTTACTGTGTAAAGCTCTCATGTTATTGCTCACGCTGTTTTTCTCTGCTTGAAACGTCTTCTGCCACCCCATCCATTCAGTGTGGTATTATGATAGAGTGGTTGATAGCATGAGCTCTGGGGTCAGATAATTATGGATTTAAATTCCAGCTCTGCTTGACAAATTTCTTAATCCCTATGAAACTTAATCTTTTCACCTGTCAAGTGGAGATAATCATACTGACCTCCCAGTGGTTGATCATTACATCAGAGAATGCACACAAAGGTGTTATTCCAATGCCTGACATAGAGTAAATGCTCAGTAAGTCCAAGTCCAGCTTAGACACCTTGGTTTTTCTCTTTCTTTTGGCCCTAATTCCCCTACCCACTTCTCGATGGCATTGGTCACATTTTCATCTGGCTATCACAGTATCTTATAGTTAAGTGATGGCACTGTATTCCAAGATGTCAGACATTTTTCCCTCCGAGATTTCCCCTCCCAAAATGGCCAGCCTTCTACTCAAATCATGAGTCTTTTTGCACTAATATCTCAGGAAAAGAATGTGATGCAGAAAACAGAACTCAGGAGACTGCTTCTGGCTTTTGGTTTTTAAAATTCAGTTCCTTAGGGCATCAGAAAGAAGTCATGGATTGACCTGGGGCCAGACACCAATACCTGGGGGGGAGAGAGTTGGGGAGGAGGCAGGTGTAACAAGGGAAGGATTGCAACGATCGTGGCAGCTGTGGTCTAAGGGCCCCGACAACACTCAGCATCAGCTAGTTGTTGTCATGCAGGATTCTGGGACCCCTGCTACCTGATCCATCTCTTTTCAAGAGAAACTAAAGAAAAAAAATTTTTTAGACATGAGATATCCAATTTATTCATACTCATTGCCTTGTTTTCTTTCAAATTACTTATTCAACAAAAATTTATTCAGGAACTAACAGTGGGTTAGAACCTGGGAATGCAAAGACAAACAAGATGGTTCCTGTTCCAGGAGATCCCAGTCTGAGGAAGAGCTAGATGTGTTAACAGGTTATGGTATCTGGCGATATGTCCTATGTCGGACAGTGATTCCCAAAGTGTGATCACAGAGCCAGCAGCATCAGCAGCACCTGGGAACTTATTAGAAATACACATTGGCAGGCCCCAGCCCAAATGGCCTAATATTAACATTGAGGTTGTTTTAACAAGCTCTCAAGGCGATTCAGATGCTAAAACTGGAGGACCACTTTGAGCTTGAGCACGGAAAGCCGAGAGGACTTGGGAGCAGTAAGCCAACACATGGGGGCCAAACTTGAGAACTCTGCCATCTAAAAATCACCTCACAGTCCCTGCCAGGCAACATTCTAAATAGGCTGCTCTCCAGTAATTCACAAGGATGATACAAAAGTATATGTGCCTCTTCAAGTAAACTGTAAGATCCTAAAGCACAGAGTTAAGACTGGTCTTTTAATTAGCTACTTCAGGTAAATTTCAGTGCCTGTATCTCCTAAGTATTGCTAATTCAGAAATTAAACTAACCGGGCAAGGGTTATATATTCATTATGAGAACATGGCAAGTGTATATTTACAAATTTTCATAATTTACTATAGCAAAATATACAGAAAATTTACCACTATAACCATTTTGGAGTGTGCAGTTTGGTGGCCTTAAGTATATTCACACCGTTGTGCAATCCTCACCACTGCCCAATTCCACAATTTTTGCATCTTCTCAAAAGGAGACTGTGTACCAATTAAACAACTGTTAGTATCTTTCACCCTGTTTTCTTCCAATGGGAGTTTTTTCCTATTGATCTGTACGCATTCATTTTAAATTAGGGCTACCAATCCAATGCTTTGTCTTCTAACAACTTGTGTTTTTAAAGAACTCTATTCACAGTGAATTTAAAAAATCTGTTCAGAAAGGGTGCCTCCACGGCTCAGGTCGTGATCCTGGGGTCCTGGGATGGAGCCCCAATGTCGGAATCCTTACTCAGTGGGGAGTCAGCTTCTCCCTCTGCCTCTGCCCTGCCTGTCCATGCTCTTTCTCTCCCTCAAGTAAATGAAATCTTAAAAAACAAATCTATTCAGAAAATTTTGCATTTTAATGGAATCATAAAACTATGGTTACAACTTTAGTATCAAATCTATGAATATTTCCCTTTAGGATTTCTGTGTTGCTGTCCTTTAAGACTTTCACAGTCTCAACCTTACATTTTCTTTTAAGGTTTTAACATCTAAACACCTAAGCCATATCGGATTTACTTAGATTTTTTTTTTTCTAAATGGCTATTCACGTGTTCCAATATCATTTATTGGATAACCCATCTTTGCTTGATTTAAAATATCATATTTTCATATTAAATTTCTCTACACCCTGGTATTTATTCCTGGATCTTTTCTCCAGCCCTTTAAGAAGATAATATTGTCTTAATTACTGCCCCGTCCTGTTCTATTCTCTAGTGAGTTAATTTCTCACTTTAGGTCATTTTGATGGTTGCATAATATTCCACGACACACAGGTACCATAATTTTTTTAACCAATCCCCTACCACTAAGCATTTAAGTTTCCTATATTTTCATACTCTACAACGTGTAGTTTTGGATTTGATTAAACGAACCCTCTGCCTCGGTGGCCCAAGTTGCGCAAATTATCAGTTACCCTTTTCTTTGAATTATTTAAAAAATTACAACCAATACCATTTACTGGTCTCAATTATGGCATAATCGGCACTAAACCTGTGCGTAGGTGAAGATTAGCCGGCAGAGACCTCCAAGCGACAGCAGGGGGCGCAGTATCCCGGCTTCGCCTCAACCACATCCGGGTCCCACCGCAGGTTGGGGCCGGGAGCTGGCGGAACGTTTCTGTCACACCACCTATTAACCTGCGCGGCGGGGACCCTTTAGGCCTCCGCACTTCACCGGTGCTGCCGTTTACTTAGGGGCAGCGAAAGCGGGCGTGGGGATTCTCCTGGTTTCTACCTTCATCACGAGCAGCGCAGCATGGACGTGCTTGCGGAAGAGTTTGGGAACCTGACCTCGGAGCAACTGGCTGCCCCCATCCCCACCGTAGAGGTGAGGCCAGCAGGCGGGGAGCGGAAGGGGCCGGGAGAGTCCTCAGGAGGCGTTGCCCCGAGAGCTCTTGCGGCGGGGCGGGGGTCGGGGGGCGGCGGTGAGCGGCAGCTCTGCGCATGCTCACGGCGCCGAAAGGAGTTTCTTCCGGAGCGGGTTTCCGCGGCACGTGGAGGAGTCCCGCTCGGGCGGGTCAGCCCCGCGCGCTCGCTGCTCTGGGCTGGGGGGCCCTTCTGTGTTCGTGGGCCTCGGGGCAGGATTGGCCCTCGTGCCCACCTGTGGGCACTTGCTGCGTCCCCGTGGGGCTCGAGAGGACGCTTTCGTGAGGTCCCACATTCGCCCATGGTGGTGAAACCACATCCTCTGAATCCCGGGCTAGTAATCCTTTTAACCCGGAGCTCAAGTTTGGGTTGCAGGAGTATTTTAAACGCCCTGAACATTTACTCAATAACTTTTGAGAGAAAAAAAACACAACGTATTTTGGGGAGTAGCTCCGTAGCCCCATACCTTTCATCAGATAGTCCGAAGTATGCCCTCCCGTGAGCTCCCTGATGAATAATGAAGTTCAGCTGTGGACATAATGTTCCATTTCTGGAAAGGCACACGTAGCCCCTCTGGGCCTTAATCTTTATTGGCCTGGAAACGGAGGAAGTGGAGAAATTGTCCAGGGAGAACTTCCAGGTAGAGGAACAGGACACTTGCACCCCGATCGGTGAGACTGTCAGACCATCTGATTAGGAACTGCAATCCGGTGGTACTCGAGTGAGGAAAAGCGTAGGAACAGAGAAAGGGGTAGTAGAGGGTCCTGACTGTGGACGGTTTTCACATTCCGAAGACCTCCGAAGGAGCGATGGAGCGATAAGATGCTACTGAAGGGTTTAAGCAGGAGAGTGACATGATCTCTGAATCTATTGGATTGTGAGAATTTCTTTCTAAGTATTAGGCAGATTAGTGAGGTCCATTATGATTAGTCCATCGGATTTAATCCCTGAGTGCTTGCGGTATACTGTGGTCATTGGGTAATACTGGATTTTTTTTTTTTTAGACTCTTGGAAGGTTAAGAGCCAGCATTTACTGACCACTTGCCATGTGACAGGCTCTGTTTAAGCCTAAGGTGCATGGCATTATTTAATTCTCTGAAATAAGTACTCTTCACCCCATTTTGCCGATGAAGATTTTTGAGGCCCAGAGAGGTTAGGTAATTAATCCAGTGTCAGAAAAATGTTAAGTGGCTGATCAGGATTTTGGACTCTGGCGGGTCAGATTTTAGTTTTCCTCCGTAACTGCAGACTGACTGCTCCTCTGAAGACCTGAGGGATAAGCCTGAAGGGTCCATATACATCGTGCTTGAATTTGCACAGTTGTGAAGGAGTCAGAACCACAGGCCCAGGCTTCTGAATCAGGGGTAGCAGTCCCTCTTCCTGGCCCTCTGTGTCCAATCCACCATCACATCTTAGGATCCTGCCTTCTAAATACCCTCAACTCTGAAACTTCCTGCTACTCTCCAAGTTGGAACGACTGGCCTCTCTTACTTCCTAGGTTGCTGACTTGTCTCACCCCCCACCCATTCTCTGCTCTGTAGCCAGAGTCATCAGTTTTATTTTACTTCACCATCAGTTTAAATAACAACTATGATCATGTTGCTCCCTTGATTTGATTTTTCCATCTCTGTCCTGTGCTCTTAGAGCAAAATCTAGTGTCTTAACCTTATTTATTTATTTTTAAAGATTTTTATTTATTTATTTGACAGAGATCACAAGCAGGCAGAGAGAGAGGGCGAAGCAGGTTCCCTGCCGAGCAGAGAGCTGGATGCGGGGCTCCATCCCAGGACCCTGAGATCATGACCTGAGTCGAAGGCAGAGGCTTTAACCCACTGAGCCACCCAGGTGCCCCTTAACCATATTTATAAGGTTCTCCTCAGTCTGGCCACTATTGACTTCTTCAGCCTGTTTTCCCACCATTCCCACCTCCTTCCCCATTCTGCCCTGAGATCTTTCTTCTCTACTCACATAGTTCCTTCTGGATTTTTCTCTCATTCCTCTTTGTAGATTTATATATGATAAAATGCACAGATCTGAAGTGTCCAGTTACATTTGTTTTGACAGTTACGTATTCCCAATATGTAATACAAGATCTAGAACATTTCCATCACCCCAGAAAGTTCCCTCATGAACCCTTTTGAACTTACTCAATTTCTGTCATTGTAGATTAGTTTGCCTGACTCCTTCTTTTTTTAGTAGACTTACTTTTTTTAGAGCCACAGCAACATTGAGAGGAAGATACAGATATATGTGCACCCACCTCTCTTCTTTCTTAAAAAACTAACATTTTCTGTTTCAAACTGGCAAACCCAGCTTGCTCAGGAGGTGTCATGACAGTAAAACAATGTATGAAAAGTGCTTGGAACCTTGAATCATCAAAAGATTAAAGTATATTCTATTTAAGAAATAGGCGATATGGGGCGCCTGAGTGGTTCAGTGGGTTAAAGCCTCCGCCTTCGGCTCAGGTCATGATCTCGGGGTCCTGGGATCAGGCCCTGCATTGGGCTCTCTGCTCGGCGGGGAGCCTGCTTCCTCCTCTCTCTGCCTACTTGTGATATCTCTCCTCTCAGTCAAATAAATAAATAAATAAAATCTTTAAAAAAAAAAAAAAAGATAGTATACGTGTGTGTGTGTGTGTGTATATATTTGCATGCACATACCCACATCTGGGATTTCCATAAAAGTGGTTACCATTTTAAAATTGTTCTTTTTTCTTTTTTTTTTTAAGATTTTTAAAATTTATTTATTTGATACACAGTGGGATGCTGGTGGCCCAGGGCTGGGCGCAAGGGAGGATGGGGGAGTTGTTTAATGGGCACACAGTAGGTTCTGGAGATTGGTTGCACAGCAGGGTGAATATACTTAACATTTCTGTACACTTTAAATGGTTACGATGGTGATTTTTCTATTATGTGTTTTTACCACGATTTTTATTTTATTTTATTTAAAGATTTTATTTATCTGTTTGACACAGAGAGAGAGAGAGCATAAGTAGGCAGAGAGGCAGGCAGAGAGAGGGGGAGGAAGCAGGCTCCCTGCTGAGCAGAGAGCCTGATGTGAGGCTCAATCCCAGCACCCTGAGATCATGACCTGAGCCGGAGGCTAAGACTTTAACCCGCTGAGCCACCCAGGTGCCCCAAATTGTTCTTTTCATTTTGATTTAATTTTCTTCTGCTTTCAGTGACAAAGTAAGTCATTTGGGTATATTAAAATAACTTCTTGTAAAAATACGGTGGTTCCTGGCACAAAGTGCTGATACACCTGTTGTTTTGGTTGACAGGAAAAATGGAGGCTGCTTCCGGCATTTTTAAAGGTAATCGTTTAACATTTAATAATAGTTGTTTATTTTTCAAATGCAAAAAGTTAAAATCATCTTTCTTAAAGATTAAGTATTTATCACCAACTAATAATTTTTGACTTTGCATAGCTATGTAATTTGTTGTATTTTAGAAATAGCAAGAAATTATAAGGCAGTTTCCCTGACTACATGTAAGGTGCTGGTTGGGACAGTGGTCATCTGATTTTAGAGATAAAATGTAATATACTCAATAGCAGAGTGGGATTGGCAAGAGGTGTCACAGGTGGTCAGAGAGGTTCTCCCAGACAAAGTGAGACATAAACCCCCTCTCAGCAGACAAGATTTAAGTAGGCTGAAAGATGAAATGCAGAGAGCATGCCATGATAAAAGCATTCAAGGGGAACCTCCATGGCGTCTGTAAGGAACAGTGACCAGTCTGAATGGATGAGTGGATAGTCACGGGAACTGCTGAATGTAAGATTAGTGGAGGGCTTCAGTTCATTTTTAAAGAGCTTATGCTAAGATGTAGGGGATACCACAGTGATCGATTACTCGACACCCAGTAGGATGGCGGTAATCAAAAAGATAGATAATAAATGGGATGAGGATGTGGGGAAACTAGAACCCTGCTGGTGGGAATGTAACCCATTGCAGCTGCCTTGGAGAGCAGCCTGGCAGTTCCTCAGATGGTTAAACAGAGTTACCATATAATCCAGCAATTCTACTCCTACTCACTCAAGAGAAATGAAAACACAGGTCCACACAAAACTTGTGCACACTTGTTCATCATAGCCAAAAGTAAAAACAACCCAAATGGCCATCAACTGACAGGTGGAAAAATGGAATATGGGTTCTGCAGTGGATTATGATTTGGCATTAAGAAGGAATCAGATGCTGATACATCCTACAATATGGATGGATGTTGAAAGCCTGCTAAATGAAAGCATGGAGATGTGAAAAATGAGTAGTCTTATCCGACTTAGTTCTATGCCGTAGACAGAAGGGAGAGTGCTGGGGGGTGGTTCTGGGGAGGCTGTCAGAGCCTGATCGCTGGTCAGATTTGAAAGCCACGTTAAGGATGTTGGCTTTTCTACTAACAGCGATAGGAAGCTGTTAAAAGAGATTTTAAGAAGAGTGACCAAGAATGAAATGTAATAAGGTCAAGGGAAGAGAAAAAAATTTTTTCTTTTTTTTAAGGAAGTATATATGAACAGAGGAGAAAGGGTGGTGTTTATGATTCAAAAAAGAGGAGACAGCTGTTGGCACACAGTCCGAGAAGAGAGCGAGAATTCAGTAGAGACCTAGGACTGTGATCATTTCATTCATTCATTCGTTCCTTCACTCAAAGTTGGGATTCTCTTTTACTCAGACCACCTCGAAATACTTTTGTCCAAGAATAAAGCTCCAAAGATTTTAATACATAACTGAAGACAGAAACAAAGTTTATAAGGCTGCCAACGCTTCTGGCCAACAGAATCAAGACTCAGTTCTTAGACTGGGACGGAGACAGGGAAGAGGGACAAATGTAAGTCCCTGTACTTGGCTTCGTGCAAATACCAAATTGGGTGTGTTTGACTAAATAGCATTATTTTGTGAAGATAAACATTACCATTTGAGTTTTAGTTGATAAATCAGTAACGTGGCCTTGATTTTTTTTTTCAATAGTGGTGGTGTGGTATCCAGAATGAGGGAGGCAGTAGCCCCACTGTGTGCTGGTCAGGCTGTCGAGGACCTTGTCAGTGAGTTCAGGGTGCCCATTTAGGAGGAACACTGACCAACTGGAGCGTTCCCTGGAGCAGCCCATCTGCTGCTGAAGGAAGGGTCTGGAAGGCATGCCTGTGAGACATAGTTGAGTAGGTCATCCTGGACGTGACAACAGCCGAGGGACGGTTTTAAATAAACAGACTGTCTGAGAGCAGGCCTTTCTCTCCAGGACAGTTAAGTCCACTGGGTGGAAACTAGAGGAGGGCAGACATCACGTCAGTATATAAGGTTGAATTTTTTCCTCCAGTAATTAGGACTGCTTCTGAATGGGATTGTTGCTTTGCGAACTGGCGAGATGCCAATAAGGAAGTGTAATTAAAGTGAAGGCTCTGATTGTGTGTTAGGAACGTTCTAGCAGGGCTGAACCCAGTGTGCTTGAACATTAATATTTAAAAAAAAGAACACATACAGTTTTGAGAAAAATCTGAAGGTCCCTTGGGGTTAGAGTCTCTGGCACACTGCGCTGTATTGTTGCTAACCTACTTTCTATCTTTTGTTTGTTTAGGTGAAGGGCCTTGTGAAACAGCATATAGATTCATTCAACTATTTCATTAATGTGGAGGTAAGCAGCAGGGCTTGGAAGCAGAGGGAGGAGCGCCTGGCAGGCTCAGTCGGTAGAGCAGGTGAACTGGTCTTGGGGTCGTTGAGTTTGAGCCCCACGTTGGGTGTGCAGCCTACCTAAAAAAAAAAGTAGACAGAGACAAGAATTGACGGAAACCAGAGATATTCCTACTGGTGCTCTTTCCTCTGCAGATAAAGAAGATAATGAAAGCCAACGAAAAGGTCACAAGTGATGCCGACCCCATGTGGTACCTGAAGTAAGGAATCAGCTACTCTTGATTTGCCACTTTGGTTTCGTCTAATGTTTTTAAAAGTGAATGTGGTTGTTACCAAAACTCTATCAAAGTAACTGTCTTCATTTGGTTCCTAAGAAACGTACTCCATTTTTAATTGGTAAACTAGCGATAACAAGTAGAGTTATGCTTGCGAAGTACTGAAACTATTAGGTTTAAACATTTTTCAGACCAATTTTAAACTTCGAGAAAAATTACCAAATAGTACAAAGAGTTCCCTGTTACCCTTCGGCCAGCCTGTGCTAATGTGAGCATCTTCCATGACCAAACCTGGGTTAGCAGAGCCAGGCGGTGGCGCGGGTACAGTGCTGTCAGCCTCTCTGCACGTCTTGAGTTCAAGCTCCCCCTCCCAGGTCTCTCTACTGACCCAGGGTTCAGTCCCGAGCCCGATGTGATTAGTTCTCCTGTCTGGCCTCCACCAGCCCGTGACAGTTCCTTTACAGTTCCTTTAGTTTTCTTTCTTGGTCTTTTATTACTTTGACACTTGTGAAGAATTCTGATTCGTTGTTTTGTAGAAGGTCCTTGGATTTGGGTTTGTATAGTGTCTGCTCATGATTCAGTTGGCTGATGCATTTTTGGCACAGAAGTAATGTTTTGTGCCATCGCCCCTACGTCGTATCAGGGGGTACAGAGGTCAGTATATTCTACTGTTGGTGGTTTCAACCATAATTGGTTGAACCAACCGTATTCTACTGTTGGTTGGTTCACTTGATTCAGGTGGTATATACAGGCTTGTCCACTGTAAATTTACTGTTTTTCCATTTGTAGTGTTTTAGGGGGAGATCCTTTGATTGATACTATGTAAAGAGCTTACCCACTAATTTTACATCAACGATGGTTCTTATAACAATTACTGCTGTGTGTTGACCTACTGGTGAGGCTTTCTTGCCGTGAATCCTTGTACATTAGAACTGGAATTCTCCTATTGGAAGGAAGAACTTTTTCTTCCCTTTATTTAGGTCTTCAATTTTATTTATATTAATATAAACTCCTATATACTTTAATCTATGGATCATGATCCAGTAGTATCATTTTACTGCTCAAATCATCTCAGCTTTGACCATGGGAGAGTCTTCAAGTTGACTGCTGTGTCCTTTCAGCACACCCCAGTTCATTTGCAAGCATTGCTTTATATTCTGGCGCCGTGAGATGTGGTTGATCTGGTATTTTCCCTGCGTCAGCCTGGAATTGACCATTTCCCCAGGGAGACCTCGTCTCCTTTTTGGACAGTGCTTAAAAACCAAGCGAGGGATGTTAAAGCCTCAGTAGACGGAGCAAGGAAACGTGTGTGTATATACTAACATGCGTGTGTACGTCGGCATTTCCATATCCTACCTACTTCTATATAAAAAACCAACACATTCATACCTCTTATTTCAGTTCAGCTCCACAGGACTCATTCTCACTGATGTCTTTCCTTATTTGTAAGTTCTGTCTCTGAAATGAGAAGCCTGACTCTCATCATCCACACTGTCGGTCCCTATTTATTCAGTCCTAGAATATACCTAGTTTCAGAATTGCTAATTGATACCTCTGTGAGAATAGAATTTAATAAGAGTACAATATCTATATATTGCTTTTTTGTCTCTATCTCTATGGTATCCAAGCAAAATACCTTCCAAAGCTACTCAGACTTGTTTCCTTTCCCACCTTCTCAGGGCAGTTACGTTATTCATTTGGAAGGCTTTGTATTCCATCTTGGATCCCCTTCTGCGTCCTGGTCGATTTTAATTATGCATTTGCTTTTTGAGTGTGTGAGATATGATTATAAGAGTTAGACCTATAGAAAAAAGTATTTTCAGGAAATTGTCACTCCTGTCCCAATTCTTTCCCCCCTATTGCCAGACACTCCCAGTAGGTAAGCAGTCTCATTAGTTTCTGCTTTCTTCGTTTCTTTTGCCATAATAAGCGCATACAGATGGTCTCTAATATACAGTGGTTCAACTTAAGAATTTTTCAACTTCAGTCTAACTTAAGACTAGACACATTCTGTAAAAACTGTATTTTGGATTTTCAATTTTGATCTGTCCCCAGGCTAGCAATATGCAGTACAATCCTCTTGTGATGCTGAGCAGTGTGGCCACAGCTGCTGGCCAGCCCCGCAGTCACAAGGGTCAACAACCGATACACCGTCCTTCTGTTTTTCAGTTTCTGTATTCAGTGTATTACATGAGGTGTCGAACACTTTGTCTTCAGATAGGCTCTGTGTTAAATGATTTCCCCCAGCTATAAGCTAATGTAAGTATTCTGAGCACATTTAAGGTAGGCCAGGCTAAAGCTCTGATGGTTGGTAGGTTAGGTATGTAAAATGAATTTTTGACTCCGTAGTCTTTTCAACTTATGATGGGTTTATTGTACTGTAAGTCAAAGAAGAGCTGTATTTTTTTCCCCTTGTAACCTTTCTTACATGAATAATACCTCTTTTCATTAAATATTATCTTTTGAGAGCTACCTTTCCAGTATTTTTAAAAAGAGATACATAGTAATTTCTTGAAAAAGAGTTTGATAGTATTTTCCCTCCTCTGTAGAGCTATACATACTATTACTTCAGGAGGATCTCAAATTAATTTAATTTGTTTGTCATTCTTAGCAAGGTAAGTATTTGTCAAAGTATAATCTTTGTATTTGGGAGGAAAATAGCTTGTTTATCTGCTCTTTAAAAAGATATAATTGGTCATGAAATAATTTGCTTTTCAGGTATCTTAATATCTACGTGGGGCTTCCTGATGTTGAAGAAAGCTTCAACGTAACTAGACCAGTATCCCCTCATGAGGTAATTATCCACCTTACCATAACTGAATTTGTTTGCCTTAACTCAGAGAGCCTGTACCCATTTTTTTTTTGTTTTGTTTTTTGTTTTTTTTGAGCCTGTACCCTTAATATGTGCTCTTAAAATGATTTAAAAACAGGGAAAAAATATCTCCTATGAGACAAAGATAGCCAAAATAAATTAAATTAACATTTATATAATACGTTTTCGGAAACAATTCAGCACAATTTAGTTCGTCACGGAATCCTAGTTAGCGTGCACTATTACATAACTGTGTCCTTTCCCCACCCCTGCCTCTGAGCCTTTGAGCAGCGCTCCCCTCGATCCTGCCTCTGAGCCTTTGAGTGCTCCCCTCGCCCTGCCCCAGCCAGCCACTTGTGCCGAGGCATGTGCCGTGCACTAGCAGAGGTTACTGAGCATGTTTTTGAGGGTTAGCAGGCATTGTGTCAGGCAGAGAAGACCAAGGGCAGGGGCTCAGAGTCTGTTAGAAGAGACGGATGGGAAAGAAAATTTAAATTCCAGGATTTTAGCAGAGCTGCAGACAAAAGGTTGTAGAACAGGCTCATTTGTTGGCTTTTAAAACATTCTAGATTCCCCTGGAAATTCTTCCACTGAGTGTCCATAATTTGGAATTGATTTAGGAGAAAAAAATGGTTTTTGTAGATTTATGTAGTTTGTGTTCATGTAAAGCTAAAACGTTAAGCAGTCAGGGAAGGTAGCAGAGGAACCTTTACTAAACAAGAAGTAAGTTGTTAGACTGTTCAGGTTGTTGTCTGAGCAATGTTAGGCGGGAAGTATGATCACGGACCCAGACATTTCACACAGGTAAATGTTGGTGTTATTTACTCACTGAGCGTCGAGTGTCAGTCCAACATTTATTTTGTGCCTCAGCATTGAGAGATATAAGAAATGAGACCCTCTCCTTCCTCAAGGAGTTCATACTCTGTGGAGAGAGTAAAATAATAGAGCATGGGAAACAGACCCCAGGGTTTGCACACTGGAAGGCCTGGGCGGGTGAGGTAGGTGCGGGAAGGGAAGTTGGGTTGAGTAGGAAGTGGCGCGGTTTGGAGTGTTGGAAAGTGTGGGCACCCCTTTAACTTTCCCCACTTCCGGTTCCATTTTGCTGGAGTTTTCCAATTTTGTAGGAACTAGGCAGCCAATTAGCAATTTCCACGTCATCTTCTGAATTATATTACCGAGCGTAGAGTAGAGAGATTACAAAGCAGTTTGAAGTAGTTCAAGGAGCCCGAGGCCACAGTTGTCCTAATCATTCTTCCTGATGTTGGAGAAAGCACATGGGTGTTACTGCAGTTAGGGAGCGAGGGCACGAAGATTTCTCGGAGGGGTTTTGATCCTTGGAGAGATGGGGAGAGCGGGAGAGCAGGTCCCCCAGCACAGCCCCACCCCTTTGATGACAGGGAGGCCGGGGGGTGGGGGGAGACAGAGGGAGCGTGCGGGGTAGTTTGGGGCCTTTGGAAAGGGTCCCCATATTTACCACATCTGTCAAATTTTATTTCCATTTGAAGGAGAGGAATTTGTTGAAATACACAAATATTTGCCCACTGTGGGCATTACATTGTTTTTTAAAATAAAAATGAGATACTATCTGTAAAATAGTCTGTACCAGGCGCTATTCTAAAAATACATATTTATACTCTTGGAAATTAAAATTATTCTCATTTCCTCTTTACATACGATGAGACCAAGGTGCAGAAGGTTATTCAGAACTTAAGTGGTGGAGCCAGGATTTGAGCAGGTGGCAGGGCACACACTCCAAACCCCCAGACCACGTCGCCTTTGATGTGGCCAGAAGGCTCAATCTAAGTAAATATAAAATAAGCAATTCTCATTCATCATTAATAGAGCTATCTAATATTTTAAGATTCCAGGCACTGGGAAAGAAAGAAACAATTTAAATCTGTCCTTGGTTCCGTTGGAGGCAGAGAGAGGATTCAGTACCATGAATTGCATGGTTGATGTTCAGAGAAATTCCTTATTTGAGAGTACAGGCCACCTGTGACCATTGATAAAACACGGAGGTCATTACGATTTTGGTGGGGTTTGCCGTGTCTGGTCATGGCTCAGGTAAGGGCATCGTTTAGCGCCTCATTGGCTTGTCAAACTAAAGCACACACCAGTAGTTTCTAAAGATCCCCAAACGATGCAGAAATTGTTAATAGGATGTGCTGAATGATTTGTGCTAGAGGATACCGCTTGTTAAGGAATTTTGTGATAGACTTTATTTGGAGAATAATAATATTATAATAGTTTAAATTATATTATTTAAAATTATATTATTATTTAAATAATAAATAATAGTTTAAATTTTTTAGTTTGTCATGTGTATACTTTAGGTATTATATGGGTTGGCAACTTTTCGAATAAGGTAACCACATTGATTACTTTCCATGGACCCAGTTTTTAAGGAAGAGTCTAATTGTTTCAAAGTTGGGAGCAGACCGAGGATGGCATCAGACGGCGGGAAGCCAGTCGGTACTAGAGCTCGTGGGTCATTTCTGGGCTGGCAGGGGCAGAGATGCCGTGGGGGTGTCTAGTCAGTGGCTGGCGTCATTCTCCTCATGGAGAATGCGGGCTCATCGCTCCCGGTGCCCTCTCACCAGCACCTGGAATAGCGCAGGTCAGTGTGGACTATACTTGTACTGGAAACGGAGCCCTTGCAGGCCTCAGGACCCTTTCTTTCCCAGGGAGGAGGAGCGGTGATTGTCTGGTTGTCTTTCAGTGCCGTTTGCGGGACATGACGTACTCTGCGCCGATCACCGTGGACATCGAATACACTCGGGGCAGCCAGAGGATCATCCGTAACGCCTTGCCCATCGGCAGGTGAGACACGGTGTCCCAGCTGGAGCCGCACTACCTGCGTTCTAGCCCTGCGGGGTCACCTCGAGCAAGTGCTGCAGTCCCTTTGCCCCATTTCCTCACCCAGAAAATGTGGGGAACAGTGCCTGCTTCATGGGAGTCTTTCTGGGGACCCGTGAGTCGGCCCAGCAGAGCACACAGAGCCCTGGGCAGCGCGTGGCTGTGAGGGCGGGGCTCTTTCATCCCGAAACCTTTCTGGGAAGCTGAGGAGAGCGCTTCCACTTCCCCCTGAAGTCTCCACTGATAGGGAAACACTGGGTTCATTTCAGGGAACTCTCCTGGGCTAGTCTTCTTGGTGGATTCATGTGTATTTCAAGTTTGCGTTTTCTTGGAGGTTGAACCGTTTCCGATACAGCAGTATTTAAGGGAGAAATTACTTACTTGCCTGGAATAGGTTTGGAAATTATCGATCGCATCAGCTAGCATTCTTGTAGTCTGCTTTTCCTAATTAGGAAAACATACTGACTCCCCTGTAGAAATGGATGAAACTCACAGTACTGTGAATCCGATAAGGGTGTTGGACTTTAAACTTAGTGCGAACAATTCCCACCCAAGTGTTTCTCCCCCTTCTAAAGAGCTTAATAAATATCCACTGGTTCAGCAAATATGGGCCAGTTGCCTGTCACTTGTCCTGCACGTTGCTGGGCACTCGGGTCAGCAGAAGATACTTAGACCCAACTCCTGTTGGCTGTGTTCCTTCCCAGCTGCCAGGGAAGGCAGGCTTGAGTAACTGGGGACCATCTGGCAGGTGCCATGATGCAGAGGTCCGGAGTAACGGGGCGGGGGGGGGGGGAACCCAGCTTTAACAGATCCTTCCCCTACAGTCTCCCAGAGGAGGGGACTGTGTGCGTCGCTCCTGTCCTCACTCTTCAGCGAGGGAAGTAAGTTGGGATATCAGAATATTAATCTTTGCTTTAGCAGGAGTGTTTCTCAGTGTTAAGACCTTCCTTCTTTCTCACATGTGGACCATAGTCGTGCCCCGTTCAATCTTGGATCATAAATAATTTCCCAGATTGAATATTGTGAAGGGCAGACTGGAGAGACAGGCACGAAGCATCACTAGTGCCATTTACAGGGTTTGCGTCCTGGTCCGGAGGAGGCGGGGAAGGATGTGCTTGTGACCAGGGTTTGGTGCGCACCTGCCGCGCCCGACTCTGGGAGAGGGGCCTGAGTTCACTGCGCTCAGGCGGGCGAGCGCTTATGGATCAGACTGCTTCATACCATGCACCAGCCACGTGGCCTCACGGAAGGCTGTGGCTTTTGGGTCTTGGTGTTTTGTTTTTGTTTTTTGTTTTTTAGCAAAAAAGATTTCCATTTAATCCAAGTATTATTCCTACTTGGTAACAAATCAAATAGTACACGGGAGCACTTGATACAAAGCGGAGGCCTCCCTTGTTCCTCACCCGAGTCCCAGTCCCATCTCGTGACCGTGTCTCTTATTTGCGTGATTAGTGCATCCGTAACTTTAAATGATACGTCTGTACCTCTCTTTCTTGGTACATCGCCCTTAGACACTATTTGTTAAAAACTCTGGATTTTCGGTTTTGTCTGCAACTCTCCTCACGTGGACCTCATTCTGTACGATGCCGTTACCAGAATGCACCGGTTAGGTGCCAGTGACGGACTCTCTGCTCTTTGCCCGCCCCCCCCCCCCCCCCCCCCCCCCCCCCCCCCCCCGCCTTCACTGCAGGGGGCCCTGTTGTCCAGTCTTCCTTCCCTGTTTGGTAAGCAGCCTGTTCTTCTCTCCGCGTTTTAAATCTTCTCTTTGTCTTCGATGATTGTATCTTGACTGTGGTGTGTTTTGATATGGCTTTCTTTTTATTTATTCTGTGTAGATATGATTGTATGGGTTTATGGCTTTCCTACATTTTTGAAAGTCCACAGCTGCCATCTCTTTGAATAGGACTCCTTGCCTACTGTGTGTATTTTTTCATCTAGAATCTGATTTGATGTCTATGAGACTTTTTCACTCTGTCTTTCCTTGTCTCTTAAACTCTGTCATACGTTCCTTCTCTTTGTCTTTCTGAAATACATTCCCGATCATTTCTTCAGCTCCCTTTTATAGCTCAGTAATTCTGTCTGCACCCAGGGGCAAATCTATTATTTAGCCTATTCATAGAGTTTTAAATTAATATTTTTCACATGTAGAAGTTTTGCTTCGTTTTTAAAACTGCCTGGTGAATCTTGGTAGGCTCCTGTTCCTCACACTCCGTTCACTGTGCTATTTCTACGTAACCAGTGGGAGTCCCTTTGCTTACTGTGGGTGGAGAGTTGCCATTTCTGACTAGTACCAAAGTCTGCAAAATTTAAGGCAACTAAACACTTGAGTTTTTATTCTCTGAATGAGCAGAGCAGCATACCTAAGGAAGTGCTTCATTTCACTTGGCTCTTAATGTAACTGCCACTCTGCCTTTTCTAAAATGTCCAAAAGGAATGCGGACCCCTTGGTGATGGGTACAGGGCACGGTGCCTCTTTTCACCTCTTTTGCCAGTGACCATCTTTATATGATATTTTCTTCTCTTTTTCAACAGAATGCCCATAATGCTGCGTAGTTCAAACTGTGTTCTCACGGGGAAGACACCAGCGGAATTTGCCAAACTCAACGAATGTCCTTTAGATCCAGGTATGTAGGATTCCTTAGATTTCGCCCCCCACCTCTTGCCTATCTTGGGCCTTTCTTTTGCTGTTGCTGTTGCTTTAATTCTCAAAAACAACACCAGCCTTTCTGCTTTATAATGAACTTGGATAAAACTGTTCACAGAACACAGGGTTCCTGGGCAGTGTAGTCCATTAGGCCTCTGACTCTTGATTTTGGCTTCCGCTCGGGTCGTGATCTCTGGGTCATGAGATTGAGGCCTGTATCAGGCTCCACCCTCACTGCAGAGTCTGCTTAAGATTCTCTCTCTCTCTCTCTCCCTCCCCTCCCCCCCGTCTCTCTCCCCCTCCCCCGCTTCTGCCTCCACCCAACTGGCTCACACCTATGTGCTCTCTAAGAAAAAAAAATTAAAATAAAAAATGTTCTCGGAACATCCAGAAATTTGGCTCCAACTTTATTTTTGTAGTCTATATTTCTGAAAGATGTGCTGTTTCCTCTCCCATTTAGGGTTTAAAACTTTACACTCCAAGATGTGATTTATTGTTATGGTTTGTCAGACTTTCCTCTGTTTCTTTGTTCAGTGAGTCCTTTTGGTATGCCTAAAAAATCAAGAAGCATCTTAACAAAGTTACTTGTTTAGCTGGTCAGAAAAAACTCAAGTAGCTCCCTTCAGGCTGTTTTAAATGCAGTAAAAAGGGGCAAAAACCAAAAGTGTTTCATTTAAATTTCTTAAAATTACATGTTTGTACCTGGTTCTAGGCAGTTCATTTTATAAAGTTCAAGCTTAGTACTTAACAAAAAATTTTTCTTAATTCCTTGATGCACATTCACATTCAATTGTAGTTATTTTCATCTATTCCTCTAAAGTTGCGTTGATACAGAATCACAGAAGGTTTTGGAAAGAGGTTAACAAAGGACATGACTTTATTAGACTATAACAAAATGTTATTAAGTTAAATACATTGCTTGTTCTTTATATTCTAAAAGTAAAATGAAGTCTCACTTTATTTTCTTCTGAATTGTGTGCAAAAAAAGGTTTATATGATAATGTTTAAGGGTTTTGTTCAGTATGAAATACTTACTAATCCTAGTCTATCATTGTCCCTGATTTGTTAGAAAACTTAGGGCAATTTTGAGTTCATATTGAAGATTGTTGGTTATTTCTATTCTTAAGAAAAAATTTTTTTATAAAGATTTTATTTATTTATTAGACACACAGAGAGAGATCACAAGTAGGCAGAGAGGCAGGCAGAGAGAGAGCTCCCGCTGAGCAGAGAGCCCGATGTGGGGCTCGATCCCAGGACTCTGAGATCATGACCTGAACCCAAGGCAGAGGCTTTAACCCACTGAACCACCCAGGCACCCCTATTCTTAAGAAATTTAAAGACTAATTTATTTAACATATTTTTTGCATTTGCCTCCTGTGTATGTCAGGTGCTCATCATGTGTACCCTAGTAAGATCTGTACCTTGTCCTCAAGAAGTTTATTTTCTCGTGGCTCATTTGTCTAAAATCATGTGCTGACACTGTCACCCGTTCATGCAAAAGTGTCAGCAAACCCTGCTACGTGAGCGTTGGTCAGCACCGTGGAGCAAGGGGGGGATCCTCTAAATCAGGAGGTCACTGTCATTCCTAAGTCACACTCTCAGAAGAATAGGCAGTGACTCTTTTCTTGCTTCTTTTGGGCAGGTGGCTACTTCATTGTCAAAGGGGTAGAGAAAGTTATTCTTATCCAAGAGCAGCTGTCCAAGAACAGGATCATCGTGGAGGCTGACAGGAAAGGGGCGGTTGGTGCTTCCGTTACCAGGTATGGAAAGCAGGGATGCTGTTAAGAAGCATTGATAATTCCATTTATATCAGATGACTGTCTTTCAATACAGAGGTAGCCTGTTATTTCTGGTAAGAGACATCAAAATATTGATCTAGTTAATGATTCAATTTATTTTATAACACTGGAAGCATGGAGTTATGGATTTAAAATTTTTGGTGATGAAAGTGTGAGACATTGGTTGAAAGGCCACTAGTTGTTTTATTCAAGCTGAATTTTGTCGCATTAAAGGAACGTTGAAAAAAGAAATATGAAACCACTTCTTTTTCATGTTTGTTTTTAGGTTTTGATCATTTTGCCTAATGTATTCCTACGTCATTATTACCAGAGATTATTTTTTTACTTAATATTTAATGAATTCTGTCATGGACTTACCATCTTGTTAGTTTTCTTGACCGGCCTCTTTCACAGTGTACTCATTTTTTTCCAACAACATTTCTTGTTTCCTGTAACTTTTCTCTGATTTATTATCATATGTAATTTGAAATTTGTAAATTCATATGTTCTGGGAATAAAACAGTCGTAGGATAATGAAGATGTCAGTATTTAGTAGGGTTTGTCCTCTGATGACCTATAATAAACTGTACACCTGAGACCTCTTTAATTTTTCTGACTGGCTGTGGGGGGAGCGCAGGGCATAGCTAACAATATTGGCCATTTACCGAGTAGTCACTAGGAGCCAGGCAGTGTATCAGGTGCTTTATTTGTCACCTCAGCCCTCCAAAATAAGTGGTGTTATCTCTGTTTCACTGCTGAGTAACAGGCCTTGGGCTCAAGGTTGTACTGATTGGAAGAGGTGCCCAGCATTTGGACCCAGAGCTAATAATTCTGCGACCCAGGTCTTCCTACTGTCTACAGCTTTCGGAGCCAGGAAATTGGGATCTGAATCCCAGAGCTGTGTTGTTCAGTAGTTACGAGGCACTTGGATGGACAGTTACAGATCTTCTCTAAGCCTCGGTTTCCTCATACGTGATTTGGAGACACTCCTTCAAAGTAAGCGTAGTATGTAGGAGATTGGAGCTAATATAAGAGTACGTAGCACAGCGTTAATGGTGCCTAGCACGTGATCGTGTGTGTGCTACTGTGGCTGAGTCCGCTTGGAAATGTTTTTAAATTAGGAACTCTGACACTGATGAGATACCAATAAAAGGAAATCCCTTAGTTTCTTTTGGCTTCACTGTATAGTAAGAGTGTGGGTATGTTTTATAGATTATCAATTTAAACGCTCACAGTGTATAAATTCATTTCTTCATCGTTTTTTCATTATGGTGTAGATTCATTTTGAGGTTTTTTTTTTTTTTTTTTTTTTTTGAGAAGTGTAAAATCGATCATGAATATACGTCACACTGAATCAAAGCAATTCAGGTGGAGTCAAAGTGAAGTGGGGTCAAAATAAATTGGTGTCACTCATTCACCCACAAAATTTCCACCCTATTCTCAAAGCTAAAGAAACGTGTGTAGTGTTTTTAAATATTCATGGAAGTGGCAGGGAAGCTAGGAAAGGAGTTGTGCATCTTTAAAAGACATCTGTTAGGAAGGAACTTCCTGATCATTATTGATTGTTGGACCTTATTGATCGATGATCATTGCCGCTGCATGCTACTGGCTTGAAACCAAGTAGGGACGCAGTTTAACCAACTTGTGTTTCCTTGTAGCTCCACCCATGAGAAAAAAAGCAGAACCAATATGGCTGTGAAACAGGGACGATTTTATTTGAGGCATAATACGTTGTCAGAAGATATTCCCATTGTCATCATATTTAAGGTAAGGCTGCAGGTGAAAAATGATAAGCCTTTCTCTGCTTTATTTTCATATGTCATGAGAAATTTGGAGGCTAAAGATCTCTAGGAATAGAATGATTTGTGGCATACATAAGTTGTCAAGTATGTAATCTATTTTAAGTTGAAAGCTACTAAGATCAGGGTTTACGTGTTGTCACTATTTTTTTCAACAGCAACGCAATAAAAAATCCTGAGTACAAAAGGACATAATAGTGAGAAGTAAGCCTTCCACTCACCGGGACCTAACCACACAGTTACCCTGCCCGGGGCACCACTACTCTTGGTTTCTGGGGCATCTTTCTAAAGATAGTACCTCTACAAGCACGTGAGTCTAGAGTAGATTTTATACTGTTTTGTGTTTTACTTACATACATTGCACACTATTTTGCACCTGACTTGTTTTCTTTTTTGTAACTTTCATCGTGGAGCTCAGGTTACATTGTCAGTTCATACGGAGCTACCACATTCTTTTTGACAAACTGCTCCGTTATGGGTGTACCATAGTTTACTTACTTGTTCCTCCCTCGGGGGATACACGCATCTCTTGCTGTTACAGAACTGCGTAATACCACGTTACACAGGGCCAAAGGTAGCTGTAGGCAAACTAAATTCCTAGGAGTAGAATTTTCCAGATCAAAGAATATGAACCATGTTTGTTCTTTTTCATGGACATTGGGACTCTGGTGTGTTTCTACGTAAACATGAATTTTTAAAACTGATTTTTTTTCAGCTTGCTTGTGGACTGGCAACTTGGAACCCGAAAGACATTTTCCTATTGAAATTATGTTTAAATTATTTTCCCATATGAAATTATGTTCAGGCTTCGTAGTGCATAGTGATAATTGTGCATAGTAGTGCATAGATAATTGCGTAGTGGCTCACCTCACCGGCTCTGAGACTAGACGGTTAAACGTTTTATGAACTTTGGAATTGTAGTATTAGTCATTAAGGAAAATTTTAAAATAACATTTTGTGAAATGGTGGATCCTCAGTGTTTGTGAATTCTGTATTTGCCAGTTCTCCTACTTGTTAAAATTTATTTGTGAACCCGAGATCATCAGCTGTGGTGGTTTTGTGGTTATTCATGGATTCGCACAGGCTCAGAGCAGTGAAAGATTTGAGTCCCCAAAATGCATTCCCAGCTGAGGTTAAAGAAGTCCATGCTCTGCCTTCCTGTTTCTTCTCTCGTGCTGTAAACCTGTTGCCCTTTCTGCGATCTGCGTAGGGCCATGTTCTTTCACATTTTTGTGCTTCTGGGAAGGATTTTGCTGTGTAGAATGGCCCCCAAGCCGAGGCTGAAGTGCTGGCTTGCATTTCTAGCACAGGAAGGCAGTGATGTGCTTTATGGAGAAAATACGTTTGTCAGATAAGCTCCGTTCAGGCATGAATTACACTGCTCTTGTCCGTGAGTTCATCACATAAGGCCTCTTTAAGTAGAAACACAGAGAAAACAAGGTTCTGTATGGATGGGTTGAAGGACAGAACTGTATTTCTCGTCTTCTCCCATGAAAGGTTTGTGACAACTCAAGAACTCAACTGAGGATGCCCACTCCTGACTGTATGGGCCAGGAGGGAATCTTGCTGATGAGGCTGAACCAAGAGCTCAGTTTATTTGAATCAATACTGAAGGGAGTGGGTATGTGGGATAGTGGTAGAGGTTAACACTCTTTTCTCATTAAGTTTCACTTCAGAGTTAAATATTCCTGCTCAGCGGTTGTTAGGATCCTTTAAGCGTCTTGGGTGGGTGGTTAGAAAGGAAAGATATTTGGGCATATGCCTCAGAGGAGTAAGAGAGAAGGACTTGACCTTGTCCTGTAAGAGTTGTGACCTGGCGACAGCACAGGAATGGGGGAAACAGGCCTCTTTGTGTCAGGCTAGAGTTGGGGCCAGGAAGGAGGTCCCGGCTTGAGTGGATGTTGACCAGTCAGGTTCTTTAACTCAGGAAATAACTGCATCCTGAATGTAATTACACAAAGAAGGTTGTAGGAGATTATTTTTAAAAGATGATTTATTTATTCAAGAGCGCAACATGGGGAATGCGGGCTTGATACCAGGACCCTGAGATCATGACCTGAGCCAAAGTCAGATGCTTAACCGACTGAGCCACGCAGGTCTCCCTGTAGGAGATTTTTTTCTCATCTTTACTGCAACTTAATATACTTAAAAGTTCTCTAAATGAGATGATGGCCTTTTCTTTTTCGGATGAGTATGGTGATCATAATAGCAGTACCATTTATATCGGCAGGAGGGCGGGGAGCTGGAGAAAATTCTTAAATATACTTTATTACCTCTCTTCAGGGTTTATATTTTTAAGTCACAGAGGTAATGTCTTTCCTTGTCGGTATCCCACAGGCCCCAATGCAGTGCCTTGTGTATGGAGTGTTGTTTAGGAGGTAAGGAGAATTTCATCTAACTGTGTAGAATTACATCTCCAGTAGAGGGCAGTGTGTTCCCATGCATTGAAGGGAGTTTCTTGGCTGTTTTAGAGGCTTGAAGCAGCTTAGGACTTTCCTTAGGCTTTCCTTAGACCAGGAATTATAAATTGATTATAATGCACATAGTCTTATATTACTCACATGGAAAATACATTATTAGACACATGGACATGTTAAAATCAGAAAACCTATATATTAAATACTAAGTAAACAAATTTGGGCTAAGTAAACAAAATTTTGATAAGACAGTTTCTTTTGTCAAATTTAATACTATGTTGCAAATGTATACATGTGCTTATAGCCAACTTAAATCCTTTTTAGAATGGGCTTATAAATTAACAATATGCACTTATTTTTTTTAATTTAATTTTATTTATTTTTTTAAAGATTTTATTTATTTATTTGACAGAGAGAGAGAGCACAAGTAGGCAGAGTGGCAGGCAGAGGAAGAGGGAGGAGCAGACTCTCCACTGAGCAGGGAGCCCGATGCAGGGCTCAATCCCAGGACCCTGAGATCATGACCTGAGCCGAAGGCAGCCGCTTAACCAACTGAGCCACCCAGGCACCCCAATAATGTGTACTTTTATGTAATCTGCAGTTGAGATTTCATGTTTCTCCTTTTCTGATTATAAAAAAGTCCTTGAATTGTACAAATTTAGAAAGTCACTGAAAAATAGAACTACATCTTTGGACCTATTTTTTTCTAGACCCTTCTTCCTTTGCTTTGGTAATATACACATAGATCTTATTATTTTTCTTCCCACTGAACAGTGAATTGTGAATAGCTTTCCGTATCTATAAATAACAGATCTACGTCATTATTTTTAGTAGGTGTTGTACAGGAATTAGCCATGAGTGGTGTATGTAATCTGTTTTACCAGTTTTCTGTAGGGGGATGTTCTGTAGGGGGATGTTTAGGTGTCCTTTTTCCCCCAAGTTTTCACTCTGATGCACAACCCTGGGTCTTCTTCTACAGACATATTTGTGCATATTGCTGAGTATTTTGTGAGACTTAATTTCTGGGAGTGGATTTAGACGTTTTTAATAAACTTGGGCATGTTGCCAACATTTTCTCATGAAACCTAACCATTGCATGCTAATCAGCAGTATATAAGAATGACAACTATTTAAATTTGTTCAGTTTAAATGAACAAAGTACATTGGTCACAGATAGTCCCGTTTTGTGGCCTGCCATTAGGGGGATGTTTTAATAGCCCGATGGAACCTTGTGATAACTTCTATGAAGACTTTCCCATCTGGGCAGCATCACAGAAGATGGGAGATCTTAGCATCAGACAGATCTAGGCCAAATTCCAGCTTCTCCACTTGTTAGCTGTGTGACCTCAGGCAGATTTCCTAGTCTCCCTGCGTCTTGGATAATTCCCCTGTAAAGTGACAATTTCCCCCGAGAGGGTTGTCCTGAAGCCTTGAAGGAAGATACTGTTTCTCTTGCCTTCGCTCTGCCTCCACATTCAATGCCAGGAGCTGGGGAAAATAAACTGGGAGACCAGGAAAGTCCCATCATTTCTCTTTTTGTGTCGTGTGGCCCTAACACAGACCTTGACAGTCATTAGGACTTGATGGTTGTTGATTGTAACCAACAATTGGCTAAAAGTGACAGAAGCAGCAGGGTTGCCAGGTTCCGTGCTGGGTCTGAATATGACGGCTAAAGCTCTTTAAGACCTATATCAGTCTTATTTATGGACTTGAATCACTACAAAGGTTCTCCTGCCCATGAATCTTTCCTACTTACATTTTGTATTCCCAAGTATTTAGCAGATGCTCTGTGATGGCCCCTGTAGTCTGGAAGTTTTTAGAGAAAAGAAGATCAGATTTCAAGGGAGCTGGGCATTGTTTCTTGGAAACGAACTTACGTTGAAATTTTTGATCTTTAAAGAGAAAAAAAATGCAGAGTTAAAGAGGGCCATCACAGTTCTTTTATTATCTGCTAAGATTATTTTTAGTAATAATAGTAATAATTAGTAATTAGTTTTAGTAATAATAGTAATAATAATTTTTCTTCCTGTCTGAAGAAAAATTAGAGATTTCTGAATTTTAGGTATTTTAAGAACTTACTCCCTTTCCCTCCTTCACATAGTACATTTCAGCATATCACTGCCAGTGGGGATGTTCTTCTCATCTCTCATTAGTATTCTGTCTTTACAAGTCACACTTGTAGTCACACTTAGTGGGTCTCCAAAGGGAAGACTTTATGTCGTTTCTTAAAGAGTGCACGCCCTCGTTTTTGTTCTGTTTTACTGCCGATGGCCGGTGGCAGACTGGGTGACCTTCTGCTGAAACGCATTATCTCTGCTGTTTCTTCATAAGGTTATTATATAGCATTCATTTCTGACTTATTAGTTAGGTGAATGGTTTCAGGTATCTGGAGTACAAAGAGTTCCATATAAAGCTAGTTTTTAGATGTCTGAATTATGTCTGTAAAGCAAAATGGTCGGGCATTTTGCTGTCGTTTCCATAGCAATATGTCATTTATTTGTAGCTGTGACTTCTCGGGGCTGAATAGTCATAAAATCAGTTTGGTCTTTGGAGCTAGAGCGCAGTTGATGATAACCTGAGTGAGTTATCACCGTGTAGTTCAGTGACCCGATAGAGGGGCTCTTTAGTCCTTGTAGAGCAGAGCTTTGCCACTGATCATTCTCTCTGCACATATGGTGTCATTTACCATGTACTTGGCATATCTTTGCTTCGTGGCTTAGAAATATTTGGAAGGCCTAAGCAGTCTGTTTAGATCTGTGTTAGAACACTTGAAAATTTTATGCAGTTATAAAATTACTGCTCAGATCCAGCTTCGGGACAGCTTGAAGCAGCAATCCATATGTCAAATGAGCGAGGACTTTTTCACCACTATTAAACACCAAATATATGTAGTCTTTTTCACTTGGAAATTGCTGAACTAAAAATTAATTACTAAAGTAATTCAGGGGGCTTCGGTTCAGATTGAAAGGTTGTCCTGCCTCAAGAGAGGGGGCTGATCCAGAGAGCTACTGCCCATTTAGCTCTCGTATTCCCTTCCTGTCCCAGCAAGACCATCTCCTGCTTTATCATTTGCACGCTCGGGGTGGCATCGCCCCATGTAGATGTCTTCTAGTGTTTGCACCTTCCCCTGAGGAGCGAAGTGCATTGCTTACAAAGTTTTATTATCAGTGATTTTAGGGAAGGATGACTAGATTCTACTGCAAATTACTTGCCTTGGTGTTGCTTTTTGTATATTTGTCTATTTTGATTCTGTTGAAATCCATATAACACTCTTCTGGGAGATTGAGAGGCAGAAGTTAATTTATATTCTAATTAGCTTTTCACAGAGAAATAGTCTCTTCTCATGTTTCTGGCTGGCTTCTTGCAGACCATGGAGAAAATGTAGACGGGCCTACATACGTGCCATCCCTGTCAGAGTAGATGTACTCCGTGTGGTTCACTAGAGGGTAATCTAGGGTTTTTTCCTCCATTGTTTAAAAATTAGGACTGATACGGTTTTTTTTAAGATTGTTCTCTTTTAATCCATGAAATGCTAAGTGTTTTAATGAACTTAAATTTTTAATTATATTTTTAGTATTTTTAAATAGTGGAGTTTATTTTTTATTTTTTAAAGATTTTATTTATTTATTTGACAGAGAAAGAGCGAGCCAGAGAGGGAACACAAGCAGGGGGAGTGGGAGAGGGAGAAGCAGACTCCCCACTGAGCAGGGAGCCCAATGTGGGGCTCGATCCCAGGACCTTGGGATCATAACCTGAGCTGAAGGCAGAGGCTTAACAACTGAACCACCCAGGCGCCCCTAAATAGTGGAATTTATGTCTAGTGTCCATACATCCTATCAAATTAGAGCTAGAACGATGAAAATTATAGAAGAGGTTTGTGTTGTGAGAGCGTCTTTATTTACTAAATACAGTTTTAAACAAAACAAGCTCTACGTTTATGAAGGTTTTTTACGTTTAAATAGCAAATTTAATTCTGAAAGTTGGTCCATTTAGTTACCTGTGCTGTGTAACAAATTCCAGCACAGTTTCCGTTGGTCGGAGATGTGGAGGTTGTGCTTGGCTGGGTGTTCGGGCTCAGGGTCTTAGAAGAGTCGAGTCGTCAGTCCTCGCTGCATTCACCCGAAGGCTGGACTGGAGCGCAGCGGGGTCTCCTTCCCTCGCGGCTCTCCGACGGTGGCATCTGGCTCCTCACCACTGGACCTTTCCACAGCCTGCGTGAGTGTCTTCAGGACACGGCCGCTGGCTCCCCGCTTAGGAGCTCTCACGGGAAAGGGCAAGCAGGAAGCCGTAGTGCCGTTCATAACCGCAGCTGCGCAGTTTGCTCTGTGCTTGTGCCTTTTTTCTGTAAAAGTGAGTCACTGAGTTTAGCCCACACTCTCAAGGAGGAGAATTAGTCTTTACCTTGTGAAGAGAGTGTCAAAGAATCGGTGAATGTTTTTCAAACCACCACAGTTGGCTTAAAGGGGACGTAGCGTATATTTAACTTACCCCTCCAAAAGTTTGAAAACTTTCAGTCAGTTTACGTCTGATCCTGAAGTATCCACATCGAGTTTCTGGATCACAGATTACTCAAATTCAAATGTAGAGTTTTAGAATTTTGCGTCCTCCTGTTCAAAGAAGTGAAGAAACAGGTGGACAAAGTGGTTCAGCGGTAGTGGTTGTGAAGTCTGGCACTGACCTTGTCTTAGGACGGACATGTCAGACCCCTTGACTTCGAGAAGTGCCCTTTCCTCTGTACGCTGGCTGATGTTCTGCATGTTCCTCCCTGGAACTTGAGATGAAGTTTCCCTCCTCCTCCCTCATGTGTGGAACGTGGGCACCAGAGCATCGAAGCCCAGCTGGACAGTTATCCCTGGTTCCGTTTTCTCTGCATAGCTGAAGGAAGAATTTTAATGCAAACATAACTTTTCCCGTAACTTCCAAGAAGCAGATTCTTTCTCTGCCAAGAGAGGTTTAGTGAGATTATGCTCTATTTCTTGATACGGCAGAATTCCAGGCAAATGTGTGAAGAAGCGAGCCATCGTGCCATATGGAATCTACAAAGACCTGCATTGCTGGCTTCCACCTTGAAACACTTAAGATAAGTGGGTTTCTTAAACCTCTTAAGTGTGTTTTTAGTTTTTCTTAAAAAATCTCTTCTTAAAGCCTACATAAAGTATAGCTCGATAGCTCTGGAATAGTGAGGTAAAACATCCGTTAGAAAAATTCTTCTAGCCTAAATGTGAATGAGTTGATAGTTCTCTGAAAAATTCGTCTTGCGACAAAACTAATTGGGATTCTGTTTCCTTTCAGCGATGCATATTTTCTGACTTACCACTCTTTGGCTGTTTTGTTTCAGTTTTTCAGTTTGCTTTCATAATCGTGACCGGTGTCTCTCCTCTACCTTCCTACCTCCTTTTTCACAGTGACACTCACAGGATATTTAAACATTTTAGAAGATTGCACACATGCAGAAAAGTGCTTGAGAATGTTTGTTTTCCTCTTCCCAACCAAAATTTCTGTTTCAGGTTCTTCTGCAGCTTGGGCTGGGGCTGCCAATGCCAGATGGCACCGTTTCTGAGAAAAGAGCTAGCTTTTGCTTAGAAGTAATACCCACAAACAATGCCAGATTAGCATAAGCAAATGTCAGTGAGCTAACACAAAGCCAACACTCTTTCTATCTTTTCTTTCCTTCCTAGGCCATGGGTGTTGAGAGTGACCAGGAAATCGTACAGATGATTGGAACAGAGGAGCACGTGATGGCTGCATTTGGGCCCAGCTTGGAAGAGTGCCAGAAAGCTCAGATTTTCACACAGATGCAGGTGTGTCTTTTCATGTCGTCCTCTGCTATGAAAGGGAATTGGAGATTTAATGCTGCTGGTGCATAAAGCATCGGATGCAGTGACTTCTTGGGGTGTAGGTGTGGGAGGGTGTTGGGGAGGTGGGAGGAACAGTAGAGAAGCTTCTTTGACTCGCGTTTTAGGAACTGGAGCAAGGAGTCTGTCTTGATAAATTATCGGCCTATGGTGTCTAACTCTGAGGGGGATATGTGTCCAAGAGGCTTTTGTTCTGATATAATAGCAAGGGCTCTTTTCTCACTTATTTGCCTGAATGATCTATGTTTTTGTTTTTTGGCCTTTTGTTTTTTTCCAAAAGGATTTATTTATTTATTAGAGTGCATGTGAGCGAGCACACAGCGGGGTGGGGGGCAGAGAGAGAGAAAGAATCTCAAGCAGACTCTGAGTGCAGAACCTGATGTGGGGCTCGAGCTCACGACCCTGAGATCACGACCTGAGCTGAAATCAACAGTCGGATGCTTAACCTACTGCACCACCCACTTGCCCCAATATATGTTTTTGAAATATAGCAACTCTAGTGTAGAAGATTTTTTTTTTCTGCATTTCTGTTTCCCTTTTTATTCCCTACTTCCAGTTGCTTTCAGTATCCAGTTCTATGTGGTCTCAGTCCCTTTTTCTGAATTCCCAGTGGCATCAGCAAGAAAAGCCAGGATCAGAAACCCTTTACCAGTACAAGCCTTCATCGACCTGCTAAAGAATTCCTAGCTGGAACTTGGGGATTTTAGGACAAGATTAGTTTCCTGTCTTCATATATATATGTGTGTGTGTGTACACACACACACACGCTAAACATAATAAAAATAAGAAATAATAAAAAACAATTGTACTTCCTTGCCCTTGTGACAGCCCTCACAGCCATACCTCGGACCCTGAGTCCACATTTGTAAAGTACTTTGCTAAGTACCAGTCAGTGGCGGCACGCCTCATAGCCATCCTGGGAGGCAGGGATTCCTGCTATAGAAGCACAATAGACAGTTCTTACTTATCCATATATATGTTGTCTATTCTGTGGGTTACTTACAATGAGGTATAAATTCCAGGCGGCGTTTTTCTTGTTACCCAGGATGCTTGTAGAGATAGTGTTTTCCCCCTTGTATCTGTTAGTGTGTGTTCTGAAAAGCACACTTCTATTGATATTTTCATAGACTGAGCCAGACAAACATTTAAGGGTAATCATCATATGTAAGTGTATATAATTCCAAAGCACAAGTCAGGAGGGATTATTCTTACCCCTGCCTTCTTTTCATGCATTTAAGTAAGAGTCAACTTAAGTTCTTGGGCAGGCAGCATCAGATGTTGTTTGGATTTAGGAGGTTCTATTTTTGATCTTTATTGAAAATGAAATATTTAGTGAGCATGAGTCTTTGTCATAGACTGAAATTATATTGTCCAATGGTTCCAAGAACATGAAGAAGAAACGTAAAGACAGCAATCTCTTCGACCTTAGCCGCAGCAACTTCTTCCTTTCTACATCCCCAAAGGCAAGGGAAGCAAGGGCAAAAATGAACTGTTGGGACTTCGTCAAGATCAAAAGCTTTTGCACAGCAAAGGAAACAGTCAACAAAACCA
>CM053611.1:96642038-96654035 GCA_028646535.1 Procyon lotor
GGTGTCCTTCCCGGGAGCGTGGGCCCAGGCCCGTCCCCGCGACCACCCCCGTCCACTACAACCTTTTGCTCTTTTTTAAGTGTTTTTTAACCGGACTCTAATTTATTGCTGCTCCTCAACCACCAGGCACTTTCCTTTGGGGTATTACTGTCCTTGCCTCGCTTCTGGTGGCTCCCTCCCCCTTTTGTTTATCCTCTGATATCGGTTCGAGTGTTCCCACTTTGCTTTACCTCCCCACTGCTGTCTTCTGCTCCCCTAGAGATCCAGAAGTGAAAGATCTTGCTCCTCAGGCTGATTTCATGGGTGTCCAGCATGTTTTGGTAGATATCCAGCTCACTTTGGGGGACAGGTTGCACTCCTACTTCTCTGGCATCTTGCCGCTAATCCTTATCAGGTTTTTTTGTTTGTCTTATGGTTATCAATTTCTGTGTCCTGTGTAAAGAAATTTTGCCTACCCCAAGGGCAAGAATATCTCCTCCTATGTTTTTTTCCAGAAGCTTTATAGTTTTAGTTTTTATGTTTATTTCTAAAATCCACTTAAACTAATTTTTTTATTTGGTGTGAGGTAGGGGTCAAAGTTAATATTTTACTTTGTGGATATTTATATGTAGATTGTTGAGTTTATATGTAGATTGTGTTGAAAAGGTTTTCCCTCACCTGTTGAACTGCTTTAGCACTTCTGTCAAAAATCATCTGACCAGGGGCACCTGGGTGGCTCAGTTGGTTAAGCATCTGCCTTCAGCTCAAGTCATGATCCCAGGGACCTGGGATCGAGCCCCACATGCAAGGGAGCCTGCTTCTCCCTCTCCCTCTGCTGCTTCCCCTGCTTGTGCTCTCTTGCTCTCTCCATTAAATAAATAAATAAAATCTTTAAAAAAAAATTCTCTGACCAAAAAAGCCTGGGTTTTTTTTCTGGACATATTGTTCCACTAATCTATTTGTCTGCCCTTATGCCAGTCTCACCCTCTTTTTTTTTTTTTAATTTTATTTATTTATTTGACAGAGACAGAGATCACAAGTAGGCAGAGAGGCAGGCAGAGAGACAGGGGTGAAGCAGGCTCCTCGCTGAGCAGAGAGCCTGAAGCGGGGCTCGATCCCAGGACCCTGAGATCATGACCTGAGCCGAAGGCAGAGGCTTTAACCCTCTGAGCCACCCAGGTGCCCCCAGTCTCACAGTCTTTTGACTACCATAGCTTTCTAATCAAAAGCAGGTAATAGAAATCCTCCACCTTTTCTTTTTCAGGAGAGTTTGAGCTATTCCAGGTCTTTTGCATTTGCATGTCAATTTTAGAATCAATTGTTTTTTGGTTTTTTAATCTCTCTCTTTTTTAAAGATTTTATTTATTTATCAGAAAGAGAGAGAGTGCACAAGCAGGGGGAGCAGCAGGTAGAGGGAGAAGCAGGCTCTGTGCTGAACAAGGAGTCTGATGTGGGGCTCGATCCCAGGACCCTGGGGATCATGACCTGAGCCGAAGGTAGATACTTAGCTGACTGAGCCACCCAGGCATCCCTGATTGTTGTTTTTAAAAAAAAAAAAACTCCCGGGAGTATTAATTTCCAGGGACAATTACGATGTGCCTATTCAGCAGTTTGGAGAGTTTTAACAGTAAGCCATCTTCATATTGTTAAAGCTTCCAGTCCATGAAAACAGCATAACCCTTGATTTACTTAAGTTTTATGTTTTCTCAGCTGTGCTCTGCAGCTTTCAGGACAGAGGTCTTCACATGATGTGATTCCTTTTTGAGGGGAAAAAAGTAGAGCTCTGGAATATTAACTGTGGACTGTGGTTCTCTCTGGGCGGAGGATTGGTGGCTGCTTCTTATACATAACATGTATGTGTGTGTGTGTGTATATATACGCATCTTTTCATTTACATATTCTGAATTTCTTAACAGTGATCATATATCAATTTTATAGTAAGAAACAAATTATAAAAAGGGAACTAGCTCATTGGACAGCAGATAATGCTACTTTTTGTTATTGATTCATGACAAAGGTTGATTTTTGACTGAGCTTCATGCAGCGCTCTCTGTGACCAGGATCCTTGTCATTCTGTGTATAGTGTTTTGTTTGCGTAGGTGTTTAATAGATTCCTTTTGATGGGTGTCTTTCAAACATTATGATACTCTGTTTTTATAGGCATTGAAATATATCGGGAACAAAGTAAGGAGGCAAAGGATGTGGGGAGGTGGACCAAAGAAGACGAAGATAGAAGAGGCAAGAGAGCTCCTGGCTTCTACCATCCTGACGCACGTGCCGGTGGGTAGCACCTGTGCAGCCGAGAACTGGGGTCCCCGGGGGCCCGTCCGCTAAAGGACCTTGAGTGCGTGTTTACGTTATTTAACATCTACTTCCATAAGAAAAGAGAGAGACTCTGAAAAGGCTGGGCTGCTCCTTGGAAATAACCTTCCATTATTGGTACTTTATTTATACTTCAGGAATGTTAGCTGTGTGCTGTCATTAGCATCACGTTTATTCTCTCATGGGTTCATGCATGTACGAGTGCTGCTACTCAGTTTCATGGTTTTAAAGGACGGAGGTGGTGTTGGATGTTTTTGAATGAAAGAAACTTGCAGTGCCTTGCTTATATACTCTCTTTTAGTGTAAAATTCGTAACATGAAGCTTAGCATCTTTAAGTGTATGGTCTGCGGCCTCGAGTACATTCTCACTGCCGTGCTACCATTTCCACCAGAGATACTTCGCAAAATACTGGATGGTTCATCTCTTAGACCTTGAATTTCAGAGTTCATATTGTCACATTATGTAGAGTGAAGATGCTCGGGTCCAGACAAGCTGGGTGGTTTGTCATGTCCCGCAGCCAGGGGACTAGTCAGAGAGCCAGAATCCATCCTTTGATCCTAGAGCCCGTGCTTGATACAGTTGACTCCCGAATAACATGGGTCCGAACTACGCGGGTCCACTTAGAAATGTGTTGCTCTTTTCTTTCAGCAAGTACAGTATACAGTACAGTACTGTAAATGTGTTTTCTCTTATGATTTTCTTGATGGCATTTTCTTTTTTGTAGCTTACTTTATTATAAGAAAAAACAGTATATAACAATCAAAATACGTGTTTTATTAAGGCTTCTGGTCAGCAGCAGGCTATTAGTAGTTAAGTTTTGGGGGAGTTAAAAGTTATACACAGATTTTTGAATGTATGAAGGGTCAGTGCGTCTAACGGTGTTGTTCAAAGGTCAACTGTATTTACTTTTTACTTATTTATCGTTAAACAGAGATTGGCCATGTTGGCATGTGGGGTGTGGGCAAGAGTAATCATTCCTCTCTAATGTAATGTTACTTTAAGTGATAGAATTATTTGTTAGTCTTGCTAACCAAATAGTCTGGTTTATAATGAGTTACCACATATATTGTTCATGAATGATCTAATTCGGGGATCGCACACTCTACCTTTAGGAGCTGATCATAAAGGAAAGTCAGGGCTCTGTGGAAATGGAGAGTGACCCCATAAACACAGGAATTTATTATTTTAAAATATCTCACTGGCTAAAAAACATACAGATCTCTGATTCTGCCCTTTGGCTGCCATCTTTATGTGTTTTGAACTAATTCAAAGAATTAGAAAACTCTTAATATGAAAGCTGGGACTCTATAGAACTTTAAACTCCCCTGGATGACTGGAAAGACCATTTAAAAGTCAAATAGCAACAGTGAGTGTCTCTGGCTCCCCAGTGCTTTTCCAAGAAGGCTCTCTGTCCCCAGCAGAGTGTCCTGGCCTCTGCCGTGGTGCCTTGAGACCCAGAGAAAGGAAGTGGCAAGAGCGAGTTACAGACCAGTCCAGGGAGGGTTGGGGGGCGCCACCTCTTTGAAGGAGTGGTGTGAAATGTACAGAGAAGGAAGGAGTTGATAGTGGCTAACATGCATTGTCTCAGAAATTTTCTCTAACTCCCAAATTACAGGTTAAAGAATTCAATTTCCGAGCAAAGTGTATCTACACTGCTGTGATGGTGCGAAGAGTAATTCTGGCCCAGGGAGATAATAAAGTGGACGACCGGGACTATTACGGCAACAAGCGATTGGAGTTGGCAGGACAGGTGATTTGATTGCTTCGTGTCGGCAGGCTTGAGCTTCAGGTGTGGGGTTCAAGGTTTTTCAGAGCACGAACGCTTACTTGGACTCCCGGTATTAAAACAAATAAAAGGGGAGCCTCCCTGCCTGACTCGACATCTAAGGGCTTATTTCTCTGCCTGCTTTCCCTTCCCCTACAGCTCCTCTGTGGAATTCATGAAAGTTTGACGGCTCTGTAGAACAAACTGTAGCATCTTGAGCAGGGCTTCCAGAGTCCCTGGTGCTCTCCCGCCAACGCATCTTTCCAGTCCTGCGTCCTGCCAGGGCAGGCTGCTTCCCCCTTTGCAAGCACACCAGGCTGCTCTTTGATCCTCCCTGCCTCTGAGTCACGCCTTCTGTCTCACTGGCCCCTGCCTCGTCTCCCTCCCCCCCACACCCCCCCAGTGAGGAGCACCCATCCATTCTTCATTCTTGGAGTCACCCTCTCTGAAACCTCTGTCTTCCAAATGCCAGTGGCACTTGGTTCAGGTCTTTATTTACCTGCTGAAGTATACATAATTCTTAACACACTGAGCCACCCAGGCGCCCCGAAGTATACATAATTCTTAACACACTGAGCCACCCAGGCGCCCCGAAGTATACATAATTCTTTACCTGCAAGCTTCTTACCCCATTAGACAGTAAGCTCATCGAGGACAGGAGTCACTGATACTCATATCGCGAATCCCCAGGTAAAGCTACTGGGCACCAGAGGACGTGTCTGTGAGTGACACTCTGTGAGGCACCTGCTCTCATAGCGCATTTTGGTGGGGGAGAGAGACATGAACAAGTGAACAGGAAAGAAATGAGATAGTAGGAAACAAACTTACGTGTTTAAAGAAAACCCCAGACAGGGTGATGTTAGAGAGCTGAGATGTTGGTGGAGGGAAGGGATGTTAGTTTTGTTGGGATGATCAGGAAAGATTTCTTTGAAAAAAGTGATGTATTTTAAGCTGAGCCCTCCGACATTCCCGCTGAGACGTCAGTGAGGAGAAGCCAGTCTCCTGCACCCTTGGGAACTGCATTCTCACATAGACCCTTGCGAGCATGTCCATCCCCGCACGGTTCTGGCCTGGGGGGCTTGAGAGGATCACTGGGCCGGGCTGCATGGGCTGTGGGAATGGGGAGGACATTGGAGAGCTAGCCTGTGGGCCGTGCAAGGGGGTTTGGACTGAGCTTCCGTGCTGTGGAAAACCACGGGAGAGTTGAAACCAGGGAGGTGACACGATCTGATTTTTGGTTTAGAAAGATCAGCTTTGGAGACAAACAGGAATTGAGCCAGTTAGGAGGCTGTGGCAATAGTCCAGATGACAGATGACGGTGGCTGGGATAACAGGTATTACAACTAAAATTTTAAAACAAGGATTAAAAAATAATAGCAGTTTTAGGTTTTGGAAAAGGGTTAGTGTCTGGACTACTGGAGAAGTTGCGTGTGGTTCATGGTTGGTGCTGACAGGTGGGTTTTCTGCCCCCTTCAGACTGACCTCTCTTCCAGGTATTATGGGTATCCTTACCTCCATCAGTTCCAATTTTTACAGTTTCTTACTAGGAAAAAAATCGTGCTGTTAAATGAGGCCACAAAAAAAATTTTGATTGTTTAGAGGAATAAGGAATGGAGTCAGGAGAGGAGAAACTATCCTGTTGCTTAAAAAATTAGAATTAAAAAGAGGTTCCCATGTGCAAGAAAACATTGCTTTATAAACAATGTAAAGACATAAAAGGCATTGTGTTGGCAAAAATGTGTAAAAACAATAGCTGCTAATTTCACAGCCCATGGGACGAAGGAGTATAAATGTGCTTCAGCTTTAGATAACAGAGCTGCATCCACTGGCCAAGTGGGTTCACAGAGCTTTCCCTCAGTCTCTCTGCCACCAGAGGGCTGGCAGGCCAGCCGCCAGTAGAGGTGTTAGCAAAACCTACCGATTTCAGGCTTAATCTTTTCACCTACCTTTTCTTTTTCGGTAATGTGTTCATTATTTGCTGAGCATTACTCTATTCTTTGTCTGCAAATTTTTTGTTTCTAATGCAGCTTGCTTTGTATGGGTGAGATATGGAACGGCACCAAAAATCCGGCACCCTGGAAAGCCAGGGATTTCCACCCCGTGACAAAAGAATGCCGTCTTGACTTCAGAGATTGCCTAATCCCAGCTGTTCTGATAATGTAATTAAGGCTGCCTAATGTCTTTAATTTTGCAACCAGTTTGTGTGAAAAGGAGAATTTGGCACTCTGAAGGCTTAACACTAAATAGCAATCTCAAGACGCCTAATTAGAATTCTCTGACATTAAGCTAATTGGTGAAACTGTATTTCAGCAGCTTAACTTCTTTATTAATTTTTTTTTAGCATTTTCATTGCAAATCAATTGATGAGCTGTCAGCATTTTTTTCCTTAAATATAATTTGCTCTTCAGTGTTCCTGTCCTAAGCAGGCTGGAAGGCCTTGTATTAACAAGGAAGGGTGTTGAATATTATCACCAGCGCTTCATCTCTTTTCATCATTTTACTCTTGACCTAAATAACATGGCTTATTGTGCGATGTGGCCCTGTAGTTTCTCACTGCCCTGTGAACTGGAGAACGTAATTTCTCTTAAACCGAAAATCTAGAGGTGGAGAAATTTAATGAGGTGGTAATGCTGTTGAGCATGCCCTTACACTGTTGAGCGTTTAGTATGAGATGTGTTTCTTTGTGTTGAATCGGGGCCACAACAAACAGCTGGAATCCAGAAATCTTTGTCATAATTTGAGACGCAAAAGTCTAAGTATAAGGGGCTCATTAAAACAGAGCTGAGCTTTTGTGGTTTAGGTTAAGGGCATTTGCTTCTGTTCAGGATGCCTATTCAAGTCCCTTTTGCCAGTTTGCCCAGGAAGCTGCTGCAGTGAGCTTCTGCGTCCTGCTCACCCTCTGCACCTGCTTCCATTCCCATACCCTTTCTTCCCATGAGTGAAACCACTGGGTCTGAGTGGGAGGAAGGATTAAGCTCTCAGAGGAGGAAGTTTTCTTTTTAGAACACTTCTGATGTGGTACATTCAGTTCTAAAATCCTGGCTTTCCTCTCTGCAAAGCTGATTTTAGTAGAAAAGTGGAAGGACACATCTAACTTAAAATCACATTCCACTTTGGAAGTTTTTCAGGAATAAGTAGCTCGAGGAGAAGACTCATTTGCTCTCAAAATTTTCTTCCTTCTGAATCCAGAAGCTACTTACGGGTTATAAACATTCAAGAATATAGTCCGTATGGAACTTGGAAAATCTTTAGCTTACATCGTTTCACTGAGTTTCAGAATTCCCTTGTAAGTAAATAGTGTGTATGTCACACCTCTGTGATATTACTTTAATGTTTTGTCAGGTAACTTACATTACAAATAGGTCAAGATTTTTTCTTCATCTTTTAAGGGAAAAAAAAATGCCTACAAAGGAAAAAAAAAAGAATGCAATTAATTTTACAGAGGAACTTAAATACTTGTAATATGTATTATATTTGATTATTGAAAGCATATCTCTATTTATTAGTAGTGAGCCACCTCTTTAGTTTCAAGAAATTTCCGTAAACGGCGTTTGGTCATCTGTTGCTACGTGACGTGCTGTCCTCAGACCACTGCCGCTTCATTACAGCTCATGGTCTGTGGGCAGGAATTCAGGCAGGAGTTGGCTGCTTGATTCTTGTGTTTCACACGGTGTTGACGAAGGTCAGTTGGTCATGTCTGCCGACGGGTGTGGGGAGGGCCGGAAGGTTCTTGCCTAGGACCTGAGCTGTCCAGAGAGGTGCCATCGGGTGACTCCAGGCTTCGAACAAATGTTTCCCACGAACGAGACAGAACCCAAGGGGCCTTAATTACCTAGTCTTCAGCTTTATTTATTTCTACTGTTTTGGAAGAAGCAGTTACAACCTCCACCCAAATTTGGGGCAGTGGGAGGACTTCAGCCACACCTCAGGGGTCAGCCAGAGATTTGGGCTAAGTTTGCACACATAATTTGGGGGTTTTCTCCCATAGCTCAGATCTTTTTCATCTGGGTCTCCAATCCAGTGAGATTGTGGGTCTCTCTGAGAGTGTTAGCTTCTCCAGTAGCTTGGACCCTTCCTGCCAGTGTGGCCTCCCTTAATTCAGGTAGTTTTAATATTTCGTCTAGACTTCATAGCTATCATCAGCAGGTGTGTCAATCTGAGAGGAGCTACTCTACCAGTTCTGGAGACAGATCCGTCCTTGTCTGTTTTTAGGACTTCCTGTTCTCTCCCGTTGGTTTGGCCTCTGTGATTGTACTGTTTCAGATAGTCACCATGGTTTAATATCATTTAGTTTTTATTACGTAAATTTTTAACATGGAAGTAAAAATTAAACTTACATATATGGCACTTATGAAGGGAATAAATAAAATCAGCACCCTCAGAGCTACTCTCAAGTAATTCTTAATAATCAACCGTTATTAATACTATTTCATTTACCTGTGTATTTCTTATTCTGTTCCTCTTTTTTTCTCTCATCTGAATTTTTATACTTTTTAAAACTACATCATTAAAGTATTTAATTTAAAAATTTTTAAATATTTTATTGCAGTGTTTTGCTTATTTTTGAGTTTTATAAAAATAGATTCATACCACATCCATTTTTCAACATTTTTCTTCACTCAGATATTTGTCTATATTGTGCGTGTCACTGTACTTCCAGTTTTGTTTTATATGCCATTGTATATATGGAATATGATGTGATATATAAGATATATAAAAATTTATGATGAGTAACACTTTATTCTACTGATCATTCCTTTCTTTTTTTTTTTTTTTACCAATCATTCCTTTCTATGATTTTCTCTTTTTAAAAAAATATTAACATTTATATTTTCTGGTGCCCATATGCAAGAATTTCTACAAATTGGAATGCCTCATCCTGGAGTCAAGTTAAATCTTCAGTTTAAGTGAAGAATGTCAGACTAATTCCCCAAGTATTTGTATGTTGTATGATGTAGGAGTTCCTCATTATCTCTGTCCTGTACCTTAGTATCAGACTTTGATCACTTGTTCCTAGTGGGTGGAAAGTGGCATCTCCTTGTGGTATTGATTATTTATTTAAAGAAAAAAAAATTGGGGGGAAAAATTCTGGGTTTTGCTGATGGTATCCTCATGGTGTCTTTGTGTACACACACACACACACACACACACACACACACACACCCAGGAATTAAATTCAGAGGCTAGATCGTATTCATCAAGATCTCTCTTCTTTTGGGGAGGGGGTGGCTAGAATGCTTCATAGGTTGCATTGTGCACTTGGCTCTTGTAGCCTATCAGGGAGAATATGAGTGGTTGTCTCTACACTTTTGTGTCATTGGAATTGATCACTGTGTGCGGCCCTGATTCATCTGTTGCTAAGTTCCCCATTATCTTTTATCCTGATGGTTTTAACAGCTGATGATTATCATTCTATTACCCATTGTTTGATTAGGGCATGCAAAATAGTGATTCTCTAATTTACTCTTTCTGCTTTTTTAAGCTAGAATTTTCAATAAAGAATACTTTTCTTTATCGTCTCTTTGGTTACTCTGAGACATAATCTATATGGGAAAGGCAGAGTAAATGTTTGCTAGATTTTTTTTTTTTTCAAACCAGTTTACGGAATATTGTTTTAACTTTCTTGTTTCTTCCACAGATGAAGGGTTTGTTTTTTCTATCATCATAAACTTAGGAATTTTAACATTTTTACTTAAATGTTAGCATTAGCATCTCCATTTAAAAAAAAGCCTGTTTTTGATTGAGATTTTGATTAAATTTATGGAATAAATTGGGAAAAATTATACTTTTTAAGTTACACTTTTTATATTTATAATATACTGTATAAAGTATAAAAATATACTTTTTATATTTATAATAATACTGAGTTTTCTAATCCGTGAACATAGTATATCTCTGCTATTGAGATTCTCTTTAATGTCTCTCAGTAATGTCTTTTTTTTTTTTAAAGATTTTATTTATTTGACAGAGAGAAACACAGCTGGAGAGGGAACACAAGCAGAGGGAATGGTAGCGGGAGAAGCAGGCTCCCTGCTGAGCAAGGAGCCCGATGCGGGGCTCGATCCCAGGACCCTGGGATCATGACCTGAGCCGAAGGCAGAAGCTTAACGACTGAGCCACCCAGGCGCCCCTCTCAGTAATGTCTTAAATATAATTTCTTTTTGGGGCACCTGGGTGGCTCAGTCAGTTAAGTGCGTAATTCTTGTTTTGACTCAGGTCATGATCTCAGGGTCATGAGGTCGAGCCCTGCATTGGGCTCCACATTCACATGGAGTCTGCTTGAGATTCTCTTTCTCTCTCTCCCTCTCTCCTGCCCACCATTTGTGCTCTCCCTCTCTCTCTCTCTCTCAAATAAATAAATCTTTATAAATTAAATACAGATTCTTCTTGTATACTAACCTTGTATCTTGCAGGCTTGCTAAAACTCACTAATTGGTTCTACTAGTTTGTTGTTGTTTGTTTGTTTTAAGACTTTTTGGGATTTCTTATGTAGACATACACATTATCTGCAAGTAATGACAGTTTTACTTCTTCCTTTCTGATATTTATATATTTTCTCTTTCTTACACTAATGCACTGAATGGTACCCCCAATACTGTGTTGAGTAGAAGTGGTAAGAATGGGCATTCCATCCTGTTCCCCACTTTTGTAAAGCAAAGCTTTCCATTTCCTGCCCTTCCCCGTGCTATCTGTCTGGCCTCTGCTGTGTACCAGTGCGGGATCCTTGACCCAAGCGTGTTTCCTGCTCCTCTCCCAGGGAAGATGCAGCTTGGTGTCTCTTGCCTCTTCCATCTGGCCTTGTCCTTTTCCCTGGAATTGGTGGCCAGAGGGTTTGTTGGACTTCCTGCAGCAGTAGGCTTGCTGTTGCTTATTATTAGATGCAAGGCTTATGGTGGGAGCAGGGGGCTGTCCTCTCCAGCCTCAGGGATAGAAGGCTTCTATCCCTCTCTCAGTGCAGGTCACCTTTCCCTGGAACAGAGGTTTCCTGACACTTCTCTGGCAACTTGAAGAGTTTGCTTCATCTGAACGCAAGTCAAGGGAAACAGTCAGGGTTTTGTTGCTTGTTCCAATGAAGGAATCTTTCTCAGGTCTTTTGTTTGACTCCAGTCTTTCGGGAGCACTCCACAGAAAAGAACGTGTGGGTGCAGATCCTCTTGTGTCAGAGGTTCCGAAGGATTCTGAGCTTCCATGGTAGCTCACGTTGGCATTTAAGCAGTCCTTAAAATTTTGTCCCATTTCTTCTATGGCAGATGTCCTCTCTGTCATGTGCCCGTCTCTCCTTGGACATCTAGACTGTAACCTTCGGATTTGGTTCCTGTGGGTGCCTTGCAACCTTACCTTTTGGCTGAACTCCGGAAATGTATGATTTTGTAGTTGATCTATGTTTTTTTATTACTAGAGTGGAGGGGATATTGTTTTCTGGCTTTCTGCTTCTCCTGGATATGGAATTTGCAAATCTTTCTTAAACTCCCCACTCACTCCAGATCCTAGGCTTCCTTCCACCTCTGCTGTTCATCTGTTTCATGAAATCATTCATCAATACTGTTTCCCAATAATCTTAGGGTGAGGGCTTAAACACCCTAATTTTTTTTTTAGCTTTGGCTGAACTATCTTGTTTCAGACTTTACTTTGGTCTCTGCTGCCTTTACATCATTCCCTGCTTATGTAGACCTGTGTCCAGACCACTGGTCTGAGGATGGGTGTGAGTCCGTGGTTCAGTTTTCACTGGTCTGGAGAAGAATGAGCAAGAATGGATGGTTTGAGTTTTATCAAGCAAATTGTATTTACTTTTTTGTGTTTTTCTTCTGAGATAATTTGGTCTGCCGTTTTTTTGAAGTTAAAATGTCCTTTTGAAGATGAGATGATGTCAGTGTAATTGGTGGATGTTATAAGCTTTTTTAAAAATTTTTATTAACATATAATGTATTAT
>CM053611.1:96654535-96714972 GCA_028646535.1 Procyon lotor
AGCAGGGAGCCTGATGTGGGGCTTGATCTCAGGACTCCGAGATCATGACCTGAGCCGAAGGCAGCCGCTTAACGACTGAGGCACCCAGGTGCCCCGAGAATAGGTATAGCTTTCACCAGAATCTCAAAAATGAAGAGCCACCATTTAGCAGATGTTAATTTTTTCTTTTGAATCAGAAAGATCATTGTATCAGTAACTTTTTGGGGTATTTTCTACGTTTTTTTTTTTTTTAAGATTTTTTATTTATTTATTTGACAGGGAGAGATCACAAATAGGCAGAGAGGCAGGCAGAGAGAGAGAGGGAAGCAGGCTCCCTGCTGAGCAGAGAGCCTGATGCCCGGCTCGATCCCAGGACCCTGAGATCATGACCTGAGCCAAAGGCAGAGGCTTTAACCCACTGAGCCACCCAGGTGCCCCTCTACTTCACTTTTCTATGCGTACCGTTTTCTACTGTTCATGTTGCCACGAATGAAAATTTAACCATTCCTAACCCTCATCTTTAAATTCTTTCAGAATATTTAGTATGTGTATTTAATACAGTATATTAAGTGCATAGGAGAGAAACTAAATGTTCAACATTTATTTACTATAAATCTATTTAAGATTGATATGATAGCCACAGAGAATATATAATATTTCTTCATATAAATATGTATGCAATTTTTAACCTTGATTGAGAAGCCTACAATTTATTCATTATCCCTGATAACCTGCTATCCGAGTCATTTTTTTTGTCATTTTCTGTTATATTTTCCTCTAATTAAGACAGATTTTGAAAGACATCCAAATAATGGCATATTCCCACATGAAATTATCTCTTTGAGCTTTGAACTACTTTTACTTTAAAATGTGTGTAGAAACTGCTAGTGTTCTATTAATTAGCTCACTGCTTCTAGTGGAACTCTCTGGTTGAACTGGCTTGTTCAGGATATAATTAGTTCTTCAGAAAGTAAACGCCGTGAAGTGATAATGTTGATACGTGATCAAAACGTTCTGACCTGGTTGCTAGACACAGGTGATATTCATGAAGGCCTAGAAAGCCCTGGTGAGTGACCTGGCTCAATTTTCATCTTAAACGTGATAGTTTGATTTCTGAATATACAGCGTGGCTCTAATTTCACAAAGAAAAAAGAAGTAGTTCCTATGATGAACTTCTCAGAGTGACTGCAAAATACCAGGCAACATATGAGCACATCAGGGGTGGTCTTATGTCTTTTTTTCCCTCCCCTTTATAGGGAAATTGGTCTCTAAAGAGATTTAAAATGGACCGCCAGGGTGTGACTCAAGTGCTGTCTCGCTTGTCATATATATCCGCACTGGGCATGATGACAAGAATCTCTTCTCAGTTTGAAAAAACAAGGAAAGTGAGTGGTCCTCGTTCTCTCCAGCCATCTCAGTGGGGAATGCTCTGTCCCTCGGACACTCCTGAAGGAGAGGTAAGGTGCCCTCGGAGACTCCGCTGTGTCAGAGGTAATACCTGCTGGCGATGTTCTGCTTCTGCCTGCGTTCCTCCAGGCCACACCCTTTTTTGGGTCAGCCACTTATCTGGACGCAGCCTGTCAGGACATCATCAGTGTCATCTGAAAACCGGTTTAGTATCTCACCTAAATGGAAATCTGGTCCCCGTGTTCTTGCTTGTTTTAGCCTGTCCCCAAGAATCAAGCCGTGCAATGAAGAGGGGATAAGAATGTGAGAGAAAATTGAGAGACTCCTCACCTTTGTTCACAGGCATCTCTTTTTAAGCAACTCCTTATTTTCCTTGGGTATACTGAGCGGGCATCAGACTTGCCGGGGCAGCCGGCAGGCACGAAACCAGGCAGCTGACGGAGGTTCTGCATCTTGGCCCTCTCTCCTTCATGGTGACCGTTGGTGTCACCTGATTCTGTTCGCTGTAAACTGCAAACTTCCGGAGGAAGGAACCTTGTTAGGTTCCCCTTCTGTCCCAAGCTCCTGGCCCAGAGCCTCGTTCTCAGTAGAGGCCCCACAGATATCTGCTGAATGAATCGATACGTTTGTTATGACATGCGAAAGATGGAAGTTCCAGAATGTAGGAATTTGTTATGACTCGGGGGAGGTGAAAACAGAAGTCCATACAGAGTTAAGATTTTTAGAAAATTACCATTCCTCTCCTAAATTATCTTAAACCATATGGAAACTCACACTAGAATTATGCAGCTTGTCAAATTTGCATAGCTTCTACCCCTTGGGCTTTGGAACACTGAATTTCCCAGAGTTTGTTTCAGCTAACCTCCGTGAAGTACCTATTTTGTGCATCACCACAGCAGATGGTTTCAAAGAATCAAAGATAAACTCTTTTTTTTTTTTTTTTTAAGATTTTATTTATTTGACAGAGAGAAACAGAGCGAGAGAGGGGACACAGGCAGAGGGAATGGTAGCGGGAGAAGCAGGCTTCCTACAGAGCAGGGAGCCCGATGCGAGGCTCGATCCCAGGACTCTGGGATCATGACCTGAGCCGAAGGCAGACGCTTAACGACTGAGCCACCCAGGCGCCCCAAAGATAAACTCTTTATACGTTACGTGTCTCAGGTGTTTTGTTTTCTACTTGCTGTGTTATGTCCTTGTTCATATTTTGTCTTAGATTGTTTTTTGGTTGTACAAAAATTTAAAACTGTTTTATTTCTTTTTCATTTTAACATCATTTTAAACGTACACCAAAGTTGCAAAAATAGTAAAAAGAATTTCCATAGTCCCTCACCTAGGTTCCTCAAATATGAACATCTTACAGGATGTTCGCTCAGTTATCAACCTTCTGAAATTCATATCGGTAACAGGATTATAACCTATAGATTGTAGAATCTAGACCTTATTCAAATCTTGCCAATTATCCCACCGGTATCTCTTTTCCATCCCATGATTACACATTGCTTCTTGTCGTGTTTCCTTAGTCTCTTAATTGGAGCGGTTCTGTTCTTTGGTCTTTGCCTTTTCTGACCAAGGAGCTTTATAGAGTACCAGGCATTGACTTCGTTGACTGATTCATTTCTGCCACTTGTATATTTTCAGGCACCACATCTAGCAGTGTTTTCCTTTACTGTTTCTGTGCAATGTCACCCTAATGGCTGTGGCATTCCTTTGTCGGGGAATAACAGCTTACGTAATCAATTTCTTTTTTGAGGGAGCATTCATGATGCCATCCGTATTTGCCATTTCAAATAGTACTTTGCTGGGCATTTCTGAGGCTAAATTTATGTTCATATCCTTATTTACTACCTTAGGGTAAATTCCTCTGTGTGTACATTTTAAAGTCTTTTGTACGAATCTCCAAAGTGTCCCGTATGAGGCGTACTGCTTTACGTTTGCCACCAGCAAAGCGGTGAGGTTTTTTTCAGACACAAACCATACTTTGTATTACTAATGGTCATTCTTAGAAATGACTGTCTTCTGGTTTTTAGGCGTGCGGTTTGGTGAAAAACTTGGCCCTTATGACACACATCACGACTGACATGGAAGATGGGCCCATTGTTAAGTTAGCCAGCAACCTGGGGGTCGAAGATGTGAATTTATTATGTGGGGAAGAGCTCTCTTACCCAAACGTGTTTCTCGTCTTCCTCAATGGTGAGTGTGTTACGGAGACTTGTGGAGCCTGATCAGTTCCTGGGTGGGGGGGTTGGGGGAAGCCATTGTCATCCGGGTGGTTAAGGACAAATAAACTTCAGTTCTGGGCCCAGGGACCCTTAAGTTAGAGGTAGAAAAATGGTGACAGAAACTGTTATTCCGGTGGCTGGTCCTCAGGGTTTGAGAGGGCCCTGCTGCCCAAGCCCAAGGTGGCTTTGCAGACACCGGCTGCCTTCTGCCCTTCACAGCTGCCAGCTGGTCCACAGCGGAAATGGCTCAACACGGTATCATTAAGTTCAAGCTTAATATGTGAGACATTCTGCAGAAACGGTCAGATCAGCCCTGACAGCGAGTTGACTTAAATTCAGCCTCTCGATGACGGATTGTCAGCAGCCTGGGGCAGGAGGCTGCTGTCCTTCGGCTCATGCTTCATTTGCCACTGTCACCCCCGCAGAGTCTGCCAGAGCCTTGGCAGCGAGTGTGCCTCATCCTTCCTACTTGGGATTTGGTGGTCTGGGTGCCTGTCCCCTTGCCTGTCCCCCAGGTGCTCGTCCCGAGCCCCTAGCGCCATGCTCTTCTCGCCCTTCCTCCTGCTCCTTGCACGGGCCACTGAGCAACAAAACGGGGCTGTCCCTGGGACACCTGCTTCAGTCTATCCCTGGGGTAGCGCTGACCGAGCTCATACTCTGCGCTGTCACCCAGGACCCCCGGAGTCCTCACGCTGACCCTGGGGCACAGAGTCCACCTTCCTCATTTCTCGGATGACAGTGACAGGAAGAGCAGTTGAAGACGAGCAGTGACTCGGTGCTCGGTAGAGCTCTCAGCGTTTCTCAGAGGAGCGACTCATTTCATCCTCACATCAGCCTTTCAGAAGTGATCGAGCCAGTGTTCGAGCCCAGGGAGTCTGGACCCCGAGTTCCTGCCCCCAGCACATGGACTCGGGGGGGGTCAGGCGCTGCCTGGCACTCCGCTCTGCTGCTGTCCTGCAGCCTGTGGGTGACAGGGTGTCCTGCTGCCCGGCGCGGTGACGGGGTCTGCCCAGGACGACTCCGTGCTGCTGCTGCTCTTTATCGGGTGGAAGAGGTGTGTCGTTTGCTGCTCTTATAAATATTCTTCTCTCTGCTCAGGTAACATCCTGGGCGTCATTCGAGACCACAGGAAGCTGGTGAACACGTTTCGGCTGATGAGAAGAGCAGGCTACATCAACGAGTTTGTTTCCATCTCAACCAATCTCACAGATCGATGTGTCTATATTTCCTCTGATGGAGGAAGGCTGTGCAGGTATAAGTCGCAAGAAGAGTTTTTATGTTTACTTCTGAAAGAAGTATGCTTGTTTTTGTCTTTGAATCCACTTTCACCTCCTTCCCAGTTGAGAGAAGTTTAATTCTGTTAGCAGACACCTCCTGCGAACGCATCTGGGGCCCGAGGACTCGAAGATGAGTGGGATCAGTCTCCGCCCTCAGGCAGCTCAGTCCTCGGGCAGAGGCAGAAGTAGTTACTAGTAACAGCCTGCTGTGCTAGTGATAGCGCTCGATGCCCGTTACTTATGATGTCAGCGGGCACCCCGTGTGTACGGCTTTACCTCCATCCAGCTGTGTAAGGGTGGGGTACCCTCTTCGTTTAACAAATGAGGAAAGAGACGTGAGCCACTTACCCAAAGCTAGATAGCAGTGGGGTCTGTTCTTTACCTGACAGTCCTTACAATTCATTTGGCTCCAGCGCTCATGATGTGACCCGCGATATTCTATTGCTGTGAGCTGAATTTTGAAGGACGAGTGGGACCGTGTCACCTGGATGAAGGAAGAAAGGAGAGGGGCTGGGGAATGGCAAGGATAAAAAACCCGGAGGCACGAGCAAGTTGCCCTAGACCCAGCGGATAGGTGCCTTCTCGTCATTCAGCACATTGTAAGGGCTTATCATGCGCAGGTACTGGCCAAGAGTCGGGGCCCAGAGATGAATGTGACAGGGTGTCTGGTCTTGGGGACATCCAGGGACATCAATTGAGGACGGTTTCTTGTTTCATAAGTCTCTGTGGGTTTTCCTGTGGTCGTTCTTTGTGGAGCTCAGGTAGGGCTAGGGCCCAAGTGAGTGAGCGAGCAGCGGTTGCAGTGGCGGGAAGGCTGGGGCTTGGAGAGCCGCTGGCAGCGCGGAGAGCGGACTGCCGGGGTCTGTCCAGCATCCAGCTGCTCCTTCCAGTTCCCCTCCTCGCTTTCCTCTGGGAACGGCCCCTCCCCGTTGGCAATCTTCTGGGAACAGTCAGGTGCCCTCTCCTGCTCAGCCAGAGGTCAGACGCTGACCCCAGCCGGGCCAGTCACACTCTCTCCTCAGAGAATTCGAATCCCAAATAGAATAACTCAAGGAAGAAGTGGTTGGAACTGATTCATCCTGACAGCAGCACAAGCAAGAGACTGCCCGTTACCCCTCCCCCCTTCTGGATCCGTGGGACCCTTTTCTTTGTGAGGCTGGGCATTTTACTGTTTTTATTCTTCTCCTTCTAATAAATTCCTACGCTTTCAGTAAATTCTGTTAAAATTTTTAAAAAATTTTTTATTAGTAAATTCCATTTTTGCTTAAATTAGCCAGAATTGGCTTCTGTTCTTTGCAGCCAAAGAACCCTAGGTGGTGACATACCCCTGTTTGAGTCCCGACTGCCCCCTTACTGACTTGTCACTCTGACTTTATTACTTTCCGTGGCTGGAAAATGGAAATGATAATAATACCTCCCTAGGGTTGTTCTGGGAACTAAGGGGTGGCAGGTGTGGTGAGTGCCTTGTAGGTTCCAGGCACACGTTAGCTGCTCATTTATAGCTGGGGCGGGGAAAACAGTAATATTTTCTTAGGTTACTCCTTTTGGGGATGTTTCTCTTTCATTACATTCAGTATATTATGGAATAGTCTGAAAGAAATGAATTCCTTTTTAGAAGTCACTTGGCAATGGCCTGACAGTGATCTGGCAGGACGAACAGGTAGTTTACTAAGTAAGGAGCAGGGGAGTGAGGTAGCTGAGTGTGTCCGCTTCCTCTCCTGCTTCTGCGTCTGTCCTTGTCCTCCCTTGTGAGCCTCTTGGCCCCAGCTCCCTGCGGCCCTTGAATGAGGTAGCAGTGCTCTCTGCCTCCCTCCCCAGAAGAAGCCAGGATTTCGAGGTAATGTTGATTTCCATGAAAAGTTCACTCAGTTCATTTTTCAGCAACTTGTGTTCCCCTTTTGTAATTGTGCAGCTCTTCTTCTTAACTGTTTAAAAGTGCTCATTAGTCCTCAAATAGTTATTTGGACTTTAGGGTAGAGCGCACAAGTGCCTGGTGGTTGCTCGCTCCTCTCTCTGAGAGCTGCTTATCCAAATAGCAACAGCCCTTAACGTCTCAGGGCCGCATGCCATCCTTTGTGTCCGTGTTTCCTTGTGGCGGCGAGGCCCTCAGCGGCGGATCACCGCTGACAGTTACAGGTTAATCTACCAGAGGGGGAGACCAAAAGCTCTCTCTACCTCACACCCATTAGCTCGCTCAGAATCAAAGCCTAAAAAGGCTTTATTCTCCGTAAATGTGTAGCGTTAGGTAACCTGCCAGTGTAGCCTAGTGATGTCTGTCCAAAAAGAAGCCACTCTAAACCGCGGCTGTCTGTCAGACCCTGCCTGCAGGACACCATTGTTCTCCTCAGGGACAGTTCTCTGCCTGCTGGCTGCCTGGGCCGTAGAGCACGTATTCCTGTGGGACATCCTGCGAAATGCCCTTGGTATGATGTGTTTGCATTGTCTGTTTTAAAAAATAAGACGGTAAAGGTTTTGTTTCTAGGTCTTACTGAGGATTGTTTTTGTGTGGCCTTTCCTAAGATGCTTGGAGGAGGTGCTGTGTGTGCATACGTTGCGTCTGCGCGCGTACTTGCGTGTGCTGGTGTGTGCACGTCTGTGAATGTGTGTGGGAGAGAGCAGATAGGTCCCTACATGCTCATACGTGCAGAGAACTCCTGGGGTCCAGGAATCGGTTTGTTCACATCCCACCTTCCCTCATTTCACTATAGTCAACGTACTTGCTGACTTAATTTTTCTTTTGAACTACTGTGAATTTGTTATTTTTTTTTTTCATTTCAGACCATACATAATTGTTAAGAAACAGAAGCCTGCCGTCACAAATAAGCATATGGAAGAGCTGGCTCAGGGGTACAGGTACATGGCCGAAAGCAAAACTTCTCAGTCTTCTTTATAGTCATATATATAATTTAATGAGCAATGGCATTATTTGATCTGAGCTCTTAAGAAAAGTATATTTTCATTTTTAGTCTCTTAATTCTTCTCTACCCAGCGTATCAGCCTACTAAAAACCTATTCCTCTCTATGTGAACTTGCCTAGACTTTGGAAAATATTTACCAGTTTGTGTTGTGAGGATCACAGAGTGTTGATATAAATTAGCTCACTGTGAAGTAGCAGAGGGATATGTTGATGTGGATGCTGGGGGTCTCAGGGGCTCTTAAAAGTCGTTGAGGATATTTTCAGAAGTGGGGACCAGATTAGGGCACTTGGGTGCCTCAGTTGGTTAAGCATCCAACTCTTGATTTTGGCTCAGGTCATGATCTCAGGACAGCATTGGACTCTGTGCTGGGCGTGGAGTCTGCTTAAGATTCTCTCTCCCTCTGCCCCTCCCCACCCCAACCCAGCTCGCGCTCTCTCTCTTTCTCTCTCTCTGTCTCTCTCTTCAAAGAAAGCGGGAGGTGGGAGGGGGAACAGATTGACAAGTATCATAGAGGTTTTTATTTCAATGATTTGCCATCACTCTGTGATTTAAAAATAACATGTTTCAAGCATCCCAATATATCGATACTTTCTGGGAGAGAAGGGTGCTTTGGGTGTACATGAAAGCCAATAGCCTCCTCCATTACCACATGTAAAACATTGCAGTAAAATGCTTATTAGTAATGTACGTTTCACCAATATTTTCCTAGGAATTTTGAAGATTTCTTACATGAGAGTCTAGTTGAATATTTAGATGTCAATGAAGAAAATGACTGTAACATCGCACTCTATGAACATACAATTAATAAGTAAGTAGGATCCATAATAATCATTATTAAAACATGTTCTGATTATAGAAATCACCTTTTCACTTCATCTCTTCTGTTGTGTTGCCTCTTAGTAGGAACTGTTAGAAGTATCCTGTCCTATAATAAAGCATAACCCATCATTTATCCCAATGGAGGGTTATCACAAAACTGCTAACAATCTTGAGACTTTGTTACCTTTTCTTTTCATGTTACACTTAGTGTGTATTTTTTAGAAGAAATTGCTTCTCTGATTCTGATATTTGATTATTGTCAAAATTGAACTAATGGATCAGACGCTGTACAGATGTCCTTCTGTCTTCTAGAGAGGACATCTGAGTTCTTGTCGGTACAGGGGTTCCATATATTCCATGTTATAAGGATGTCTTTGAACTTACATGTCATATAAATACGAAATGGTAACACGCTCTCAATGTTTCAAGAAAAGTAGTAGTATTTTTAGAAGCATCTGTTCTATTTGGAATACATTAGAGGACATTTATATAACCTTCTGTCTGATAACCTGTGACTGGTGGTACTGCTTACCTGAAACTGGAATTTTTGTACTTTTATTGTGAAATAATTAGGGAGTTTAATACTGCCATCTGATAACTCTTTAGGTCTTCAATCAAGAAAGTACTTTTCTGTTTCCTGCTACCAGATGAAATGTCCTCCTTCGTTGTTGCCCTATTATAATTTAGTAAACAATGCTTTTCAGTCATAATCTTTATTCCTTAGAGGTAGCACTCTCTCAGTGTGCTATTTTATATCCCTCACTTGAAGACTGAGTGACTACAAAGGAGACCTCTTAGGTAGTAACCCTGCAAACAGCAATCTGTCCTTCTTGTTTCTCAGCCAGAAACCTGTTTCAGCCTTGACACCCTCCTCCCCTACGCCCACAGCCAGTCCCTTAGCCTATGGTGTCGACCTTCGGTGTATACCTGGGGTCTGATCTCTTTCCTCCACCCCCACCTGCCACCCTTGTCCAGGTCACTGGCATGGCTTGCCTGGGGACTTGCAAAAGGCTCCTGACTCTTTTGCCCTTGTTCCACTACAGTCTGCTCTTTGTAGGTGCGAGTGCTCTTTTCCTTTCTCTTCTTAAACCCCCAGCAGCCTCCCCCATCTCTTGGAAGTTCTCACAGAGGCCTCTAGGTCCTGCATGATCTGCCCACCCCTCCTCGTGCCTGCGGCGTCTTCGTCCTCTCCTCCCTCACTCTCTTTAACCACACTGGCCTCTTCCTCAGCACCTTTGCACTGGCGGTTCCCTCACCTGGGACACTCACCTCCGTCCTCACTCACTCCTTCGCCTCCTCCAGGTCTTCCTTGGGTGTCACCTTCTCAGTGTCTTTTCCTTGAGGCCCCAGTTAGAATAGATTCCCCTCCTCTGTGCACCCTCTTCACTGCTTTATTTTTCTAGGGCTTATTACCTTTATAAGCTTATATGAGCTTAGAAGATTTATAATTTATAAAGATTTATAATTTATAAATTTATAAAGATTTATAAATAAAATCTATAAAATGCATATTTTATTGATTTATCTGTGTATTATTTCTCTCTCCACTAGAAGCTTCACAAAAGCAAAGATTTTTCTCTGTCTTGTTCACTGTTATGCAGGAATGCATCCGTTAGTATCTGTAGCACCCAGTCACCAAGCTGAAACATATATCAAACTCATTTTATTTTAAAAATAGAAAAAGTATTCTATAATTCATGCTTGTGACTTTTTTCAATTGTAGTCCTGCATGAAGTAAAAAGAATGAGTCCCCTTACTTCCCCATCTCACCAAACTCCAGCCTCCAGACATAATCAGTGCCAATGGGTTAATGTATACTCTTTCAGATATTTTTCTAAGTAAATACAACCATACATACATGGTCTCAAGGCAACATATTTTAATTATCTTCATTTTTAAACCTAACATCATTATCAACTTTATCATTCTAGATACTTTTCTATTTAGTGTATGCTTATAGGTGTGTTTATGTAAATACATTAATTTCTTCATATTACATTGACTACACATAGTTTATTTAACCCGTTGATGAATATTTAGGGTGTTTTCCAATTTTTCCACTGTCACAAACAACAGGTTTCTGAATGTGAATTTGAGCTAAACTTAAGGCCCTTATGAATAGAAAGTCTCCTATTTCCTGTTCGACAGAAGATTATGGTGGTTATAATTTTGAATAATAGTGTGCCTTTTTGTTTCGTAAACAAAATCTAGAGCATTTGGACTTTGAAGAATTAGTAGATAACGTATGATCTTATTTATTTATTTATTTATTGGCACAAAAAAGAAGAAACTTGTTGTACCTTCTTCGTTTTCAGCTTGCTTCAACCTATAAATCTGAAAAACTAGTTTTTATTTACATGGGGAAATTGGCCCATATTGTCAAATTGGTCAATATTTAAACAAAACAGACATTTAAAACTCTGTTTTACTCTAGGACATAAAATGTGACTGTAAGCTGTTTCTCTTTTCAAAAAAAAAAAAACCCCAAGAAAACAAAACCTAGGGCCCTTTCCCTCTCTGCTGACAAAGGCCTAATATGTCTAAGAGAGTTGGGGTTCTACTAGGTCATAAGGTCAAAGCTGTGTTCTTCAAACTAAGAGCTGCATGGAAAGCATCCTCTGTAACCAAACTAGGGACATAATTCATACATGCATTGAAGAAAAAAAAAATCCAATGGCTAAGTGGGAGATCTTTTGCCATGTGTATTGCAACTAATTTTCCCAAAGGGTTGGGTTATCTTGGAAATCACTTGTCTTCACAGGTAGTATAAACCTTTGAAATTACTGGTTATGCCTCACAAGTACTTGAGGAAGAAATAGAGGGTCAGTAGAATCCACAGACCCTGCGTGTAATGTCTGTTACTTCTAGCAAGATCCAGAAACGGTCTGGCTGCCCTTTCCCTTTAAAATACCTGAGTTGCTGTATCAACCAAACCGGGGATTTTTACAAAAATATATTACAAAAGCAGCCAAGATGATGACACCTACTAGACAAAGTCTTACGTTATGTCCAGTTCCTACAGCTGAGCTGTCTAAGAAAAATACCATTGCAGGCCCATCTATGTCTAAGTTTTCCAGTAGCCAGCTGAAAAAAAAAAAACCGGGTGAAGTTAATCTTAATAATTTTATTTAACCGACTCTATCTAAAATATTGTCATGTTAAGATGCAATCAATATAAAAATATTGAGATTATTTTTTCCTGTAAGACTTCAAAGCACATCTCAGTCTGAAGGCTAAATGTTCATTGGAAATACCTGATCTGATCATAACATTTACAGTTGAAAAATTAGATTCACAAGTGAAAGTTGTTACAAACATAAAAGTTTTGAATAACTGAACTGAGTTACTTAAATTTGAGTTTTAAAATGTAAGGTAATTGAAATTAAGTCAAATTAAACCTCCTCCAAGTTCCTCAAGCATGCTAATCTAAGTGAAAAGTGCTGAACGGCCATATTTAGCTGGTGGCTATGGTATTGGTCCCCTAAGGTCTATGGCAACTCTTCTTAAATGGGATATATTCTTCTCTAAAATGGTAAAGCAACTTTGTCATTGGTACAAGTTGGAAAAGTGAGGAAAAAGCAGCGCATTTATCCATGTAGTTATTTTCGGTACTGCATTTGGATATTGCCCAGTAATTTCTTTATAAATATTAGTTATTATTACCAGTATATAGTAATGTTTTATTTTTTTACCTGGGCTTTCTGTACTATCCATCTTATCTTCTCTTGTATTTCTATAAATAGTAAATTTCTATTGCTGAAGAAAATAATTTGTTTTACTATATTTTTAAGTAGGTTTTTTATCAGTTTTACTAGCATCAGATTTTATTGTTCTTGAGGTTTTATATAAATTACATATATATTTTATATAAACTTTTATATATATTTATATAAACTTACACATTTTATTTAGGTCCTTTGGGGACCTTGGTGGCAATATTTTTTTATGACCTTTAAGAGCAATTTATTCTAGTCCTTGGTGTCTAAGATGTCTGATTCTTAATTAACTTGACAGAGATACCACCCACTTGGAGATTGAGCCCTTCACTCTTCTCGGTGTTTGTGCTGGCCTCATCCCGTACCCTCATCATAACCAGTCCCCAAGAAACACATACCAGTGTGCCATGGGGAAGCAAGCCATGGGTAAGATTTCCTTATGAACTTGGTTCTATATACATGGGTAAAAGACTTGAATCTAATTCCTACTTCGTAAGTACTAAATGTTTGGCTAAGTCAGGCCTTGCTGGTTCCTGGGCGTTACTAACCTCAGGGCTTGCGGGTGCCCCTGCTGTGTCTACAGCCTCTACCAGAAGAGAGAAAGCCTGTCTGAACTCCTTTGACCAAACAAGGGGATATGTCATAAATATCGCAGAATGATGAGAGGGTAAATGGAAAGAGAAAAGCTCTGCAGAGTGTAAGTTGTGAACCGAGAGAAACGGGAGAAAGAGCAGAAAAACCCAAGTCTGAGGGAAAAGCAGACAAGGGAGTGGAGCCGCCGATGCACAGTGTGTATTAGAAGGTGTTTGGGGCGTGTGGGTGACGGTCGTTGAGCACATCACGGCCTTGCAGTTGCTCCTGGAGCTCCTGAAACATGTCACACCAGTTCCCGATTCCTTTTCCCTCCTTCCTTCTCTTTTCTCTGTCCTCCGTGCCCAGCACTTGCTGAGCATCACGGATAGACCAGACGGTGGGGCTGGCACCTGAAAATGGCAGGAAGAGAAAGAGCCCTGTCCTCAAGGAGTTCAATCTAGCGGGACAGCCCAGCAAGTAGAGCTGTGATTGCATGTGTTTGGTCAATGCTGTTGTGGACTGACAGCGAGAAGCTGAGGGAAGGAGAGTGGGGAGATCACTTGGGGTTAGAGGGTCGGTGGTTTCTGAAGAATAGACCGAACTGAGTCTTGAACGATCCTGAGTGTTTTCAGAGGCGTGGAAATAGAAATGAGCATTGCATGGGGATCTTGGTGCTTTGGTCTGGCTGTTGAATGTGATATGGGAATAGTGTGTGCTGGAGGGTTGCCGTAAATTAAGGGGTTTGGGTTTTATCTTGAAGGTAATAGAGGATACCAGGACAATTAAAAAAAAAAATGTGCTTATAAACTTTTTTTGAAATGTATTAAAAAATCATCTAAGTCTTAGTATAAGTTTAATTTATTTTTCATATATGTCTGTGACATCAGTATGACTTGTCATTTCTGGCTTAAAGTATGCTACAGGGAGCATCATGAAGAGACTAGAAGGTTTTTGCATTGCCTTTGGGTAGCATCCAGAATGCATTGAGCATCTCAGTTACAGCAATCCACAGCAATTGACCATAGCTTGACAATTAAGGAATCCTACATCTCATCCCAGAATAAAGACTGTGTATTTCTTTTTTTGTTGTTTTGTTTTTTGGGTTTTTTAAAGATCTTGCTTATTTATTTGACAGAGAGAGAGAGAGACAGAGAGGGAACACGAGCAGGGAGAGAGGGAGAAGCAGACTCCCTGCAGAGCAGAGAGCCCAATGCGGGACTTGATCCCAGGACCCTGGGATCATAACCTTAGCTGAAGGCAGACACTTAACGACTGAGCCACCTAGGTGTCCCAAGACTGTGTATTTTTTTTGAGTTTTTATATTGCCCTTTTGGTTGGCAAAACATGTTGTCCTGCAACCATTTACCTGAATGATGTAATGCCTGGACGGTTCAGAATAATTCCCAGTGGGAAAATCTAAATAGCGGCTCATCAATTTCGCCTTTCTCATTCATCCTCAGCAGCAGTGTAGGCTGATTTCCCGCGTGTGCTTGTGACTTGCTAGCAAGTTGAAATATACAGTACTGAACCCTGTGTGTCATGAAAGGGCTATCACTTCTATTGGGTTTACCAAACCGTTTTGTTTCATGATGTGAATCCTGGCTGAAACAATACACCTTTTGTGTAGAACCTTCAGCAGAATTAACGGAAGACTAATCACTTCATCGCTAATGCCACTCTTTGGTTGTGTTTGAAGATTAAAACAGAAGGAGCTGCAAATCTGTCTCCACTTGGTGAATCTTTATTTTTTTTAAATAAAGTAGTGACTTGAAGGAAAATAATATTTTTATTTTTGTAACTCTTCTCCCTACAAAAAAAAAAAAAGCCTCTATTTTGTGGCCCTGAGTATCTGAAGCGTTTGGTTAGTTACCACACACAGTTAAGCAGGATCAGTGTGTACAGAAAGCCAATTCAGTGTCTGTAGAGTTCTTTTGTAGTTTTCTGTGTGAAGGTTTTTTTTCTCGTTTTGTTTTGAGTGTCATTTGCAATTCATTGTCTGTGTTTTCTGAGGTTGGTGTATTCAGCTGCTCTGACCCTGGGTCCTGCACATTTAGCTCCTTGGATACAATCCTCTGACGTTCCTGCTGACGCTAGGAAGACAAAAGCCACTGAATATCTTAAGTAATAAAAAAAAAAAAAAAAGGCTTTGTTACTGTTTGTTATGATAAAACACCTGACTGGAAAGAAAAGCATCGAGATAAAAGTACATTCAAAGTTGGCACATTACATGACCACATTTCTCTTTGGACACTCATACAGCTAAGTACTGAGCGAGGGCTGTATGAAAAACCACAAAAGGAACGAGGCCGGCAGAGGGAGAAAACGCACAGCAGAAACCCAGGTCTGTAAAGCAGACCTAGCACTTTGAGTTGGACTTCTCTGAGTCATTTTAATTCCGTGCAGTCTTGGCTGCTGGTAACTAGAAGGCACGCCATCCCATGCTAAATACGAGCCATCGCCGAAGACGATCTACATCTCAGAGATTCCCCATGAATGGTCTGAATCTGCTGCTGTTCATCCATTAGTCCATGTGGAAAGTGGAAGACAGTAGCCCGGAATTAAATCACTACACATTCTTGCCAACCTGGAAGATTTGCTGTCTCCTTTTCACTGCCCACCTCCCACCCCCAGTCAAGAGTGACGAAATGAGAGAAAGTCCTTTCACTGTCACTACAGAGGAGACCGGAACGAGTATCAAGCGCAGAGGCTGAACGCCTCAGCTTTCATAAGAGAGAGCGCACTTTAGTAAACATGGAACGCCAGCAGAGGTGTTTCTTAAATCTGAGGTTCTTTATGTTATTAATAAAGTGCAGGTTTTGGCCTTCTGTCTGACTGTGCTACCGAGAAACACCTAACCTTCCGTGGATCCAGCTCTGTGGTGACATGGTTCAGAGCAAGAAGCCAGGTAGATGTGGATGGAAACGGCGAGGTCTCCCAGGTCGCTCAGCACTGCAAAGAGAAAGCTGTGTATGGGAGCTGTGTCGTATGGGCTCCCTGGCACTCCCTGGCACCAGACGCCACGTTGCACGAGTCATGCTTTCATATCCTGTCCCTTTTATTAGCTGGCAGTCCTCTGGTGGAACACTTTCTCCTGGTTAAAAGGATCTTTCAGTCCCTATCAGCTCAGTTAATGAATATGCATCACATACCTCCCCTAGCCACAGCCTCGTCCCAACGCCCCTTCACCCCCAAATTGCTGGGACTTTTTTTTTTAAAGCTCAGGAGCTAATGCAGCTTCTGTTTTTGTTTTTGTTTTTATTTTCAATATTCTGTTCCAAGGCAAATAGTTCCTTCCCCACTTTATAATAAGATGAGATGTCCTAGGAATAGCCTAGATTATGAGATCCTAAGAACACATAATATATAAAGATCCTCATAAAATTTTGTTTCACTCTACATCTTCCTTCTCCTATTTCATTCAACTTTGTTTGAATTTTTTTTTTTTAGAAGATTTATTCTTTATCCATTTGGTAGATACAAGATGAACAGATGTATTGGCCAAATTATCTCTGGCGATTATATTTTAGAATTTCACTGTTGGTTCAAAAAAAAAATTACAGTCATTGTAGCTATTTCAGATATAAGATGATATGACATTTCCTGAGACTGGAAAGTTAAATAATGAATACTGACAGAGATAAAGTTGCACTGTAGTTCAGTATGTAGAGTTAGAATGGGAGGCAGAAAGGGGCGATAGTGCAGGTTCAAGGGGTGTGTGTTTGTTACTGCCGATGTTGTGCATAGTATCGTTGATGAACGTTGTCTCTTACTAACTACTCAAGTGATTTATACTCGTTTCTTTTAACTATCCTAATAACCCATCAGATAGAAAACGTACCTTTCGTGTTTCTGACAAGGAGAGGAAGCTCCACTTTGAAGTACCAAAGTAACCTTAAAAAAGGTTACATTCTGTTTTCTGTGTAAGATATAATGTAGCTAGCCATAAAACTTAAAAATTTCTTCTCAGTCGAAACTAGCTTCTTACCTCATTTTTTCCCCTTCACTGTGGGTCCTGACCTACCACACGTCATTGAGGAGGTGGAACAGCTAAAAATCACACGGCTTCCCTGCTAGACTGTAGAATATAAGTACTTTGAGGACAGGACTGGTCTGTGTTACTTATTGCTGTGTCCTTGGTGCCGGGCAGAATGCCAGGTCGGTAGGTTTAGTAAGTCCTTAATAAATGTTTGAACAACAAATTAATCTATCTCTGGGCACGTTAAAGTTGTTAAGAAATCAGGTGCGTATTTTTTGAAAAGAATCTTTGAAAACAGCTAAGTTGGAAAGCTCATACAACTTGATTTTAAGACTTGCTGTAAAGCTGCTGTAATGAACACAGTGTGGTCCTGATGGAGGGTGGATATATTGGTGAGTGGAACAGAATCGGGAATCCAGACATGGTCCCACATTTCTGTGCGCATTAAATTTTCAATGAATGTCAGACAATTCCAGGGGAAAGGATAAATTTTTTCAACAAAATAACATGTATGTATGTATGTATCTGTATAGAAATAAATGAGCATCAACTCCTACCTCATAACCATACAAAAAACTAACACAAAGTGGATCATAGCTCAGAATGCAAGACCTAAAGCCATAAAATGTGTAGAAAGAAACATAGACAAAAGTCTTCATGACCTTGAGCGACCTAAGTAAGATTTCTTAGAACTCAAAAAGCACAGGCTATGAAAAAGGACAAAAAAATTAGTAATTCAGACTTTCTCAAAATTAAACTTTTACGCTTTTAAAGACACTGTTAAGAGGGGCGCCTGGGTGGCTCAGTCGTTAAGCGTCTGCCTTCGGCTCAGGTCATGATCCCAGGGTCCTGGGATCGAGCCCCACATCGGGCTCCCTGCTCGGCAGAAAGCCTGCTTCTCCCGCTACCGTTCCCGCTGCTTGTGTTCCCTCTCTTGCTGTGTTTCTCTCTGTCAAATAAAAAATAAAAAAAAAAATCTTTAAAAAAAAAAAAGACACTGTTAAGAATATGAAAGACAGTGATCCACAGAATGGGAGCAAGTATTTGCAATATATATGTCTGATAAAGGATTTGTGTCCAGTACATATAAAGAACTCTTCAATGGTAAGACGAAAACCAGACACTCCACAAAGAGTAATAGGAATGACTCAGAAATTCCACTCCTGTGTATTTACCCAAAAGAAACAGACACACAATGTGTATGAATGTTTATGGCAGCTTTATCCGCAAGTGCCCCAACGAAACAACTGAAATACCCATCAGCAGATGAAGGGTAAACAAACCGTGTACACACGCTGTGCAGTAGTTCTCGACGGCAGCAGAGAATGAACTCTGATGCGGCCACCTGGGTGGGTCTCAGAATCGTTACACCAAATGAAAAAAGTCACACAGGAGTTCATACTATATATAGAACTCTAAGAAATGCAGACTGTAATGATCAACAGAGCTGTGGTTGAACAGAGGCCAGGGGTCAGGAACAGAGGGAGGGATCTTTTGGGAGTGTCGGAGATGTTCTGGGTCTTCTCTTGATCGTGGTGGTGGTTTTACAAAGGCATGAATTTGTCAGAACTCATCAGTTATGTATACTTCAAATGGGTAAAGCTTATTGTATTTAATGATGTTACTAAATTTTTAAAAATTGGGCCAAGGAAGACAGAAAAAACGGTTAAATGCACAAACTTCAGGTTCTTTTCAGTGTACATTTCCTAAGCTATTCCCCAGCTGTATGTATGCTTACTAACCTTTTTTCATCCTACCTTAAAATAATTTTAACCTACAGGGACATACCTTGCTGTGCCATCCTGTGGCTTCCTAAGAAAGTTATGAGCAAGAAGATAGGATTTTATAAGAAAGATCGCATCCTGGGTAGAAAGGAAATGAGTGTGTAGGTATAACCCTGAAGACTTCAGTTACAGCAACATCGGACAATGGGGGGAGATCCCCGCCTACAGATACTCTCATGTTAGTTATTACGTATTTGCAATGCCCTTTTTAAGGAAGCTGAAAATAGTAAAAGGAATCCTAGTTTGGATACGTGCTTCACCCAGACTCGTCTTTTAATTTCCACATGACATTTTCTCAAAAAAAGCTCGCTCATTGGCAAAACAGTCATTTGGGATTTTTATAAAAATTGTGGGGTGCAATGGCATTTTGAGGTTTTAGAATAGAGAAGTCATAGCTTATAAATCATGCTTTCAGCAACACACCCATCAGCACAGCTACACGCATGTGTATCGACATGTACCCCTACGAGTTCTTTAAAAAGTCTTTGAGGAAAATTTCTAATGAGATCATAAGCACCAGATGTTTGCTAAACCGTTTTGCTGTTCATCCATTCAGTGGTCAGGTCAGTTGTGATGCCTGAGAATCGCGTTCCAGGCCTGGCAGCACAATTTTCAGCGGGAGCCAGTCTCTCTGACCATTGTTCCGAGGGGCACTGGTGACTGCTCTCCTGCCGCATGGTCACGCCCGTCTCAGGTTTCAGAAGCTGTGTTTGGCAGCCTAGTGGGACAGTGCCTGAACCCTCGTCTCAAGCTGGGTGAGGTATACAATTGGAGCTGAAATCTTGACATAAATTTTAAATGATTTCATGTAAAAGGACAAACTTATTGTCCGTGAACTTGACCACAATCCAGGCAACGGTGATTCTATTTCTAAAACAGTAAGTGATCTAGTACCAGGTGTCCAGCCCAGTTTATTAGTTGGCACAAAAATAACATAAGTTAATGGGCAGTTGGTAGGGTAAACTCAAGAAAGAGTTCATGAATTTCCTGAGATTTAAGTACAAACATGTACTGTCATAAAAAGTAGAATGCAATTGGGTTTCGTTTACTGACATTGATGGAACAGCTGTAGTGGGCCCCCCACTGTACTAGGTATTCATACCCTACAGATTTCAATATTTCTTTCAATAGTAATTGTCAAGGAGTACCGTATCATTTTTGCTGCCTGAATAGGTTATTTTCATCCCGGAATTGGAATCACCATTGATTTTATGACATGAATGCAAGAAAGAGGTGCAGGAGATAAATACTGAGTTTTGGTATCTGCTCATCTTAGAGCTTAACTCCATTAAAGGACCCTTAGACTTCTTGGGGTGTGTGAGTGTTGGGGATGTGTCACTATGGAAGCCTGTGCAGGAGAAAAAGATACTTGAGGTTACCTTCTTAGCCACTAAAGGGAAGAGAAGAGATACCTGGGAGACGTTGAAGAGGCACAGTAGCCCACACATAAGTTTAGTAGTAGGGCAAACATGAGTCCCCATTCTAAGGTCTCTGAGTAGGAGAGTGTATTGTATTCACAAGACCAGGAGAGGGAAGCCCTTTTTTTGGTGCAAGTCTGTGAACCCTAGTGAACCCCTTTGAGGAAAAGGGAGAGAGGGTGGGGCGCCTGGGTGGCTTAGTGGGTTAAAGGCTCTGCCTTCAGCTCAGGTCATGATCTCAGGGTCCTGGGATCGAGCCCTGCATCCGGCTTTCTGCTCAGCAGGGAGCCTGCTTCCCCCTCTCTCTCTGCCTGCCTCTCTGCCTACTTGTGATCTCTCTCTCTCTGTCAAATAAATAAATAAAATCTTAAAAAAAAAAAAAGGGGAGAAAGGGTAACATTCTGATTTCACTTCCAGTTGATAGGAACAGCCTTCCAAGGTCCAATGAGGTGGAAAGCCTGATTACTAAAGACCTAGAAGTCTATACCTGATTGAACAGGACCCTGGGTTCCTCAGGGGAAAGGATCCTGCCTTTCACCATTTTATCTCTGGTGCTGGGCACAGAGTGACATTTATTCACTACTTTGTAAATGAAGAGTTAAGTACACGAGTAAATCCACTCTTCTCTGCTTTCACTTTCCTCCTCTCCTTCCTTTCTAGTCCTTCCTTTTCTGTTTTCTTTTTTATTTGGAACTTTTGTAATTGATTTCTTTTTATGGAATGGATCTGTTTGTCCTATTCTGTAAGCTCCTTGCCAGTCAGCACTGAGTGTGGTTTCTAATGATCTTCCTGTGACAGCTCTGGAAATAGGTCTGCAACATAGTAGAACTGAGTACAGAATTGTTGGCTTCCCTGTGAAATTAACCAGGGGAGACTGGCAATTCCTAAAATGAGGTCAATTGTATAAATCCAATAGGTTGAAATTACTTCGGTTAGAATAACATGGATGTGATTTTTCTTCTTCATAGAACTTTTAACATTACCGAGAAAAAAATGCTTTTAAACGTTGGTAGGCACCTTGAGAGTCTTGCTTTTGAAATGTTTAATCTGAAGGTTTTCTTCATGTTAATTAGTGAAAATAATGTGGGTTCTTTTTTTTTTTTTCATCTCTGTACTTGGGGCTACCTAATTATTTGATGTAATAGAATCTTGCATTTTGTTTCTCCGATATCAATGAAGGTACCATTGGATACAACCAGCGGAACAGAATCGATACTCTCATGTATCTGCTAGCATACCCACAAAAACCCATGGTTAAAACAAAGACCATTGAGTTGATAGAATTTGAGAAATTGCCAGCTGGACAGAATGCAACAGTTGCTGTGATGAGTTACAGCGGCTATGATATTGAAGATGCCCTGGTTTTAAACAAGGCCTCCTTGGACAGGGGTAAGTGGGTTTGCAGAGCTCTGATACCAGAGGCTCTCTGTGCAGAATTTAGGCAGAAGGACAATCAGTTAAAAATCACCTAGTGTCGCAATGTTAATGTTGGCTTCAAGTGATTTGAATTTTATAACATGCACACAGGAGGTGGTTAGGTTTCGTTGTTGACTTTTTTAATGAAAATTACTTAGAGGTAATTTGTTAAATGAATTACTGAATGTGTTTTTTTGTTGTTATTGTTATTTTACTTTATTGGTGGCTTAAGACAGTTCCTCAACAGAAAACATAACAAGAATTTGTTTATTTCCTAGCAGGAATTCTAATAAATGAAATACAGTCTTTTGAATCTGCCTAGTTATATGTTCAGCAACAAACTGAGAAAGCAGTAGTAGTATTTTTGCATTAAAGGCAATTTTTTTTTTTACTGTATGTCTCAACCCCATAATGTTCATACCTTTTTGTTAGTAAAACGCTGGAAGTTTAAAATACACACACACACACACACACACACACACACACACACAAATGCTTAGAGTTTTTACACAACCCATTGTCCGTTTTTGACAGTTTACTTTTGCAAGTCACTACTTCATGGTTTGTACTCGTCACCTGACCTAAAGTCTGACTCGTCTCTTCATAATCTCTGTTTCTCCTTTTCCTCCCTGGCATGCCCGCTCTGCCTTCCCCTTCACTCTCTCCAGTTGCTAGGCAGCCATAATAGTACTCCTAGACATGTGTCTTTGGCATTAATGTTGGCTGCACTTAATTTATGCCTCTTTTTTTCCTCCAAATGACAACAGCCATGCTTTAAAACTAGATGTTTTCCTTTCTGATTAACTGGTAACGTTTATGTGGAAATCTGAAGACTTTGTGATATCTGTCAGAAACTGCACAACACAATTTAATGATCTGAGTTTACTGTCCTCCAGCTTTTCAGCTATCACCTGTAAATAAAATGTCCATTTACACTTAGAGGAAAGCACTTCTGGATTTCAGTGTTTAGATTCCCACTGCACTCCAGCACATTGCAGTTAATGGCCATTGTAGGGAATTTCAAGATCATGTAACGTTTCCAAAGCAGCTGGCTCTCAGAGCAGAGTTTATTATGGCCGTTTACTAGGGGCCACACTGACGTCTTCATCTACCATCCGGACATAGAAATCAGCTGTCTCATCACACAGTCACCCACCTTCGTATTTTAAAAAGTACATTAGAATACCAGGGTCTTATTTAGAAATCTTTTTCCTGATTTTCCGAACTCCCTGTTCTTAGATTTCATGTAAGAGTTTTGCCTTTGGTGGAGAATCGTTAAGTGAAGGATTTTACAACCAAGCATTTATCTCCTCAGTAATAACTGGCGTTTAATCCTGAGACATTTTCGTATTGCAGTGAGTTCTGACACGGCTCAGTATATCTTGGGGAGATTAGAGAGAATCCAGCTTAGAATAACTGCTTGGCCAGAGGGAGAAAAAGGAAAAAAGAAAGACAAGCAGTCCCAGAATCTTGGGAAATGATATTTAGTGCTGAAGGGTTGACAGCTCTTCTGGGCAACTCTACAACCGATAAATCTTGTGGGATTCAGTGCTGGAAGGTTTTGCTCCATCTAAAGGTTTCCTTCTGTTCGTGTTGCTGATCTTTCATAATGTGCATTTAGCTTGTTAGTTGGTCTCAGGACTTTTCCCTCATCCACTAGACACTTGTGATCTAAAAATATAATCAGAATAAACTCTGATCCTCAGGGCCCAGGCCAACGATTTCTCCCCTTAAAATCATTGATTGCAGCTGCTTTTCATTTTGTTGCCTCTCTGGAGAAAAGTTAACTTTTGTTTCCTTGTTTGGGACTTCCTCTAATGTCAAAGTTAGATGTCAAAATTAGAAAAATTTTTTCAAAACTTCCTCTAATGTCAAAATTAGAAAAAGGAAAACTTTTCAGAGAAGGTTAGCAGAAGTGATGCACTAGAAAGATGTGTAGGAAGAAGAGTTGTGGCTGATTGGTGGACTTGTCATGTTTCAACTCTGCCACCAACTTGCACGGTGACCTTGGTCACGTCACTTCCCTGGACCTCATTCTGTAGCACTCGTAGCACCTATAGACAGAGGGGGGTAACCCAGGTGGCCTCTGGGGCCCTTCCCAGTTCCCGTATTCTGTGGCTCTGTGCTCCGAAAGAATCACAGTGACACTCCGACAAGACATATTTCATGCTGACGGGTGATTGTAGAGATGCCAGTGTTTATATGGATGGGGGAAGAGGGAGGGAAGCCCTGAGCCAGATCTTCAGATTATTCAATCATTATTCGGCCCATCCCAGCTTCGCCAAATGCAGAACATGTTTGGGGTGCGAGTGTTCACTAACACAAATCTGGGTTTTCTCCTAGTCCTGTTGACGGTTCTGATCCCCGTTGGGGTTTCGTTTTAGGCTTTGGGCGTTGCCTTGTATATAAAAATGCTAAATGTACATTGAAACGCTATACCAATCAGACCTTTGATAAAGTGATGGGGCCGATGTTGGACGCTGCCACAAGGAAACCCATCTGGCGACATGAAATTTTAGATGCGGATGGTATTTGTTCTCCAGGTAAGGGCCTTTTTTAAAAACCCATTTATATGTGTGCTTCTTAAAATATGAAAGTTATTCAGCAGTATTTCTGAATATTTGGTAAACAGAGAAGAAAAAAGATAACTTACAAAACCACTTTCCTAACCGAATCAGTGTGGTCATTTTTTTTAAGGTGTTTTTTGTTTGTTTTTTAAATTTTAGAGAGAGAGCAGGCAAGCAGGGGGAGGGACAGAGGCAGAGGGAAGGCACCTCAAGCACACTCCCCACTGAGTGCGGAGCCCGACACAGGGCTGATCCCACAGCCCCGAGATCATGACCTGAACTGAAATCAAGAGTCGGATGCTCAACTGACTGAGTCACGCAGGCGCCCCAGCGTGGTCCTTTTTGATGAATTTCCCTTCCAGTCTGTTTTTCTGTGCATATATTTGTTACATAGTAGTAATCTATCCTGTTATACTTTTCCACTTAAAAATTTTGAATCACAGAAGAGCCACTTCAAGGAATTGTTCGAAGAAGGCTGTGTCCCTACATCTACGCTGGCGTGTCCTCATTTGTGCATTTAGCTTAGATTGACTTTCTTAGGATCTCCTTCCCCAAAAAAGTGGGACTCCATTATAATTACAAACTTGTAATGAACTTTGTTGATGCAGCCCATCACAACTGCCCTTGTGAGTCTTACAGGCCAATGTGGAGACTAACTTTGACCCAAGGGTCACGTGTAAACCTGTGTCCCGGCACAGCCAGGTTAAGGAATCCCGCAAGGAGCTGTGAGGGCATTTGACGGGAAGAGGATCTGACCTAGGCAGTGAGCTCGGCGTAGCCTTCCCTAAGGAAGCAGAGCTGGGGTCTGGAGGATGGGTGGAGTTAACTAGTAGGGGGTGGGAGTGTGCTCTGAGCAGCGGCAAGGGCTTGTGTAACTATTAAGCTGCAGGACTTGGGAGTCAGAACTTCCAAGAGGAGGCGGGTGGGAGTGTGGCCCACAGGGAGAGGACAGGGGAGGGTGCTAAATGTGAATCTAGAGAGAGAGACAGAGAGGGAGGGGCAGGGCCCAGACACAAGGCCTTGCGGCCATGCTGCTATTTTCACTATGATCCTAAAAGCAAAGCTGTGATCAGATAGCATTTTGAAATGGTCATTCTGATCACAGCGTGGAGAAAAGAGTAGAAGGGGGCCAAAGCAGGGGAGACCAGCAGAGAGCTCTAGCCACAGAGCAGGCGATGGGAGCCGCAGTGAGGTGGAGCGAGGGGCTGTGTCAGGGAGGACACCCAGAGGGGAGAGCCACGTGGCTTGTCAGGATGGTGCACGGATGGTGAGTGCTGCGTCCGCTGCGCCCACAGCCATGGGGTGCACGGCTTCCTCTCCGCCTTGCTGCATTTGTTTCTTGCAGAATTTATCTCCTCTTAACCTGGGTTATGTGGTTTGGAAGATAGTGCTGGGAGAGTACTATAGTTCTTGGCCTTTGAGCTTATCAGGAAAAGATGCAGAGAGAGGTGAGAAGGGCAAGAAAATCAAAGAAATATTTTGATTTCCTCATTGTCCGAGTTAAGTTGGCAGTGACTTACTATTGGTTGAAATAGCTACTAATAAAAAAACTACTACAAATAAAAATAACTACTAATAAAAAGTAAGTGGCCCAGACTTGTTCCAACACTCTAAGAGATCCATAAAACTGCCACTTCCTGGGGCACCTGGTGGCTCAGTTGGTTGAGTGTCTGACTCTTGGTTTTGGCTCTCAGGTCATGATCTCAGGGTCATGAGCTCGAGCTCCGCGTCGGGTTCTGGGCTCCGGTGGAGCCTGCTCGAGAATGTCTCCTCCTCTCTGCCCTTCTCCCCCACTTGCATGCACGTGTACGCTCTCTCTCTAAAATAAATGAATAAATAAAATCTTTAAAAAATAAATAAAATTGCCACTTATTGACATGAAGTTAGTATGGTCCCCTAAGTCAGTGTCTTGATTTTTTCCACTCTGTGTGCTCATCTGATTTTTCAAATGGGCTGGCCCAATTCTAGACGAGTCGTGTTGAACCCTCGCTCGCACGGTATCAGCTTTTTCCTTCCTTGTGTGCATTTCACGGACCAATCTAACCACATAATTGTAGGCTCCAGTAATGTTTGTATTCCACAGAGATGCAAATGACTGGGCTGTAATTCCCTTCTGTTCTTCTTAGGTGAGAAAGTAGAAAACAAACAAGTGCTGGTCAATAAGTCCATGCCCACAGTCACTCAGATTCCTCTGGAAGGAAGTAATGTGCCTCAGCAGCCGCAGTACAAGGATGTGCCCATCACGTAGGTATTGGTTGTACCTCGGAAATACATAGATTCAAAAAAGAGAGGGAAGGGCTGGGGGAAATCAGAAGTCACCTCTTGGAGGGTTAGAGAGTAGAAATGACAGTTTGGGGTAGTAATTGTTGTCACGGGAAGATGGCATGGCATGGAAGGAAAATCTCAGCTGTGGAATCGTGTGGCTCTTCCCACCTGGGCTTGAGCTGGGGGCCAGATAGTCAGGGGTTCCAGGTAGAGGGAACAGTGAGTGTGAAGGCCCCGTGGGCAGAGGAGCACCTGGGTTTGGAGGACCAGTGTACCCTGCTGGGACGAGGTTGTGCAATACTCAGGAATTCATTGGTTGAGGGTGATACAATCAGATTTGTGTTAAATAAGTAAATAAATGAAACGTGCTGGGCCACAGTGTGGCGTCACCACCATAGTAGATGAGGCTGGGCTTTCGTACTGGTTGTGTTGTGGGTTACCTTACGTGGACGAAGCACTCAAACTCCTGGGCTCAGTTTTTTCATCTAAACAATGAAAGTTGTGCTTATTAATCTCCACATGTCCTCTGGGCTCTCAAATATAGTGAAATATGAGACTCGGGGAGATGAGCCATGGGCCAGTGGTAGCAGCCACACTGTGACATAAAAACAAAACTAAAAGAAGTAACAGGATACCTAACGTAGCCAAGGAACTGAGTTAATCCAGTTCAAGAGGTGTGCCAGGGCGTGACACAGGAGAACTGGATTCCTGGACGGTGGAAGGCAGTCCAGCAGACCCAGAGCTGACGTCTGCTCTGGGCCAGCCGTGGCGCCGCATGTACCGGGGCCACAGAGCCGAAAGGCACCACCAGCCGAGAGACTCCGTGCACTGCCTGCCCGGAGCCGCATCTCGTTGGCAAAGACCTTCCCAAAACATAAGTACGGCGAGTATCATGATGATCGTGGCTTAGTTGAGAACGTTCACTTGTACCAGTTACTGTTCTGGGCATTTTACAGATGTTACCTCATTCGATCTTACCACCACCCCCTAAACCAGGCTCTCTAAATGGCCTTGTTTGAAACACAGAAGCAGAGAGGTTAATTTACGAAGCTCACATAGCTACAAGTGGCAGTCAGGATTTGAACTCCCACGGTCTGGCTTCAGAGCCCAGCTCCTGCCCACTGTGCTGAATTCTGCCTTGCTGTGGGTGCCATGGATTTGTCTATGCAGTGGGAGCACAGGGGAGAGAGTGGGCCCTCCGCTTAGGGGCGGGGTCAGGACTCTTGCACCCAGTCCTACAAAGCAAAAAGCTGTTTCAGGATGACAAAGGTGGTTGTGCTAGCTGGTTTTCTTCCTGTCCTGGAAGAGATCTTTTTTCCTCTTCAAAGTTTGCCCCTCCTCTTTCCTGGGTTCTTCATTTAATCTAGACTTTTTGGGGACCTGACTCTGTTATTTTCTTTTCTGTCCTTCCATATCTTCAACCAGTTTTCTATCAGTTCCTTCCTTGTAGGCTAGAAAGTGTGCTCACATATTTCTTATCCCTAAAATAAAATGAAACCTTCCTTGGGGCTCTGTGATCCTTCCAAGCTGCCACTCCTGGTGTCCAAGCATCCCATTTCCTTGTCTGCAATAGGGGAGTAGCCGTGTGTGAATAATACGTGTGGTGTGGGTTACATTGCCTTATGCCAGCCTCATAATAAGTGTTCAGGAAATGTTAGCCATTTCAGACCAGGCCTGTAAAAGGGGGAATTGTCACCTTTGAATTTAATGTTGAAAAACAAAAGGCACGTTTCAAGAGTCCAGAATGGCAATGTCAAAACATTCTGTGGTTGATATTAAATAAAATAAAGCCTGTGAGCGATAGGGTCACAAAGGGCAGTTTGAAAACTGTTTTGGTGACTTGCTCTTAATATTAGCTACAAAGGGGCAACGGATTCATATATTGAAAAAGTGATGATCTCTTCAAATGCTGAGGATGCTTTTCTGATCAAAATGCTGCTGAGACAGACCAGGCGTCCGGAGATTGGCGACAAATTCAGCAGCCGTCACGGGCAAAAAGGTAAATTGTGTCGTTCCTCAACTTGTTTGTAAAACTGAAAATAATATTTACTAACCACGTACGTGAGGAATGGTGTATAACCTTCCCCTGTTAAAAGAAAATTTGGTCCGTTGGAAGAATGATTACATTGGCATTAAAATTATGCTTGTTTTATCTCTTAGGTTAACCTGTTTGTATTTTAATGGCATTAGAAAAATGTGCCACAGGATTGCCTCCCTTTGCCTTTATCTCATTCTTTAGCAACTGCTCCCCCCCAAGGTTATAATTATGAGTCCTTTCTAGGTGATGTACCCACTACAGTACAGGTAGCTGTTTGAAAGAATAAATAGCAACACCTATTTGTTATGGGAGGTGCGTATTTCCAGTTCTGTCTATTGGGCCGTAGTGTTGTGGGAGGTCAGCAAGAGACGGCGCCTCGGGCCCCATGGGGAGGCGTGAGGAAGCGCAGACCCTGGGTGCCAGCAGCCAGGCCGAGGTACTGGCCGCAGCCCGGGTCTCCCGACGCCCGCGCAGCTCCCTCCTGCCTGCTGCCCCGCGGCCCCTCGCCTGGGGGGTTTCTCCACCCGATCCCACCGGTGAGCCCCACTCCTTGCTGGTGCTTGCTGATGAGTTCTCATGCACTCCTCACTTTGTTTTGTCTTGTTTTTTATCTTCAAGAAACAGCACTGTGTCACTACCCATTAACTCATTTTCCATAGGGTCCCTTTTAGCTGTATAACTACCACGTTTCTGAGTGGAATGGTGGCCCTAGGGGTTGAACTGTGGCCGTGTCTGCCACTTAACTAGTTTAAGAACCGCAGGAGCAGCTAACAGCTTGGGGGGCTCCAACTGTGTGCCTGGCCGTGTTCTCCGCACTTTCCGTGTGCTGACTCACTGGCTTCTCACCAGGTCTGGGGATGTTGGTGCTGTTTTCATCTGCCTCCTAGAGGCCCAGTGACATGGGTCACTTGCCCGGTGTCCCCAGTCGGTGGTGGTAGATGTGGTTTCTGAACCCTGGCCCTCTGGCTCCACAGTCCACGCTCCTTCCTGAAAGCTGTGCTGTCCTGAGTGGCAAACGGTTAGTGTTGTGCCGGGCACACAGTAGTTGCTCAAGAAGGGAGAGCAGTGATCACTGGATCACTGAGGTTGGTTGTCGTGCCTTCTGCTCTCCAACGTTGTGTCTCTTCTTTACTGGTAAATTCCTAGTGTGATGTCTTCTTGTTTTTAATGGATTGGTCTGAAGATAATTGCATTTTATGTTCCTGCTAATTTCAACTTTGATTTGCTAAGCAAGTATATAAAATATGACAATTTGTTTAGTCAGATGAATCCAGCCTTAGTTGTCATTCCTTCCATCAATGAAACCGTTCCAGACTAAGATAACTGTTTCATCAAAAACATTAGTTCAGTTGACAGACACAAGATTATTTTAGCTTGTCTGTATCTTATTTTAAAAAGTTCATTTTATTCATGTGAATTTGACACTTCTACTTCATACAATTCCCTAAGATGCTAACTCTTAATACCTTTTCAGTGTTTATAAAAATTTCTTAAGATTTGAGTGTTTTCTACTACTTACCGGTGAAAAACAAAATTTTTTTTTTTAAAGATTTTCTTTAATTATTTGTCAGAGAGAGAGAGAACACAAGTAGGCAGAGAGGCAGGCAGAGGCAGAGGAAGAAGCAGGCTCCCCACTGAGCAAGGAGCCCGATGTGGGACTCGATCCCAGGACCCCAGGATCATGACCTGAGCTTCGGCTAAGTCAGCTGCTTAACCAACTGAGCCACCCAGGCGTCCCAAAGAACAAATTCTTTATATTGAAACTGTCTCTCCCTTTCTCTTGGTCCAGACAATTTCTGAGATATACTCCTAAGTCATTATGGGATAACCCCATAATCTTATTCACAGCCTCTATTTTACTTGACCTGTTCCCTGGATAAATATGTTCTCCATATAAAATGTTGGCACTGGATGTTTAACAAGAACACACACTGTAAGAGAAGGTCTTCGTTCTGAATCTGTTTATAAACTTCAGATATTCCAAGTCCTCATGTTTTATTCTGCTGAAGTATTATGCAGAGTGGAAGGCTGGCAAACATTTCATTGATTATCCACTCTGTTCTAACTCCACTAAACTTGAGGACAGGGGTCATGTCCTTATATTTTCATGAAGCCTGATGGAGCCTTTCTCATGGAGGATACCTAATAGGTAGTTGATAATGGTTGAAAATATGAATAAATTGAAGGTAGGGAAATGAGTGGGGACATATTTGGTACTCTTGATGGATTGATTTTACTCGGGTTTTCATCTGTATATAATGTGTGAGTGTGTTTGTGTATAGTATAGACCAAACAGTACTTCTGACAATGAGAGGCACACTTGTTAGTAAGCTGCTGTAAGCACAGAGCTCTGCAGGTACAGGTATGATGTCAGCAGGTCTTTGTGCTCTAGCATTTGTCAGACTATTAATCTGATAGGGATGATGTTCATTGACAGAAGTGGTTTCCAGTCTACAGTGATCGGAAACGGCAGATTTTGGAGATCGGTTCAGCCTTAATGGGGCTTGACTTGTACATCTCCACGAAACAGAAAGAAGCCCTCTTGGGCTTAGGTGACCTTTCACTTGTAGTGAGGAGTTCATCTCACCAGTTTTCTTTTCCAGATGGCTTTTAATCCAAGGATGAAAACCTTCTGATTAGCCTCGATTTCCCTCGATACCCCCTTTTCTTACAGCTTCATCAGATTTATTGAAAAGATTGGGGGAAGACGGGCAAACACAAAATAGGTAGTGTAAGCCTTTAGAGAGGGATGGAAGGATGCTGTAGGACCCATACCTAAACATAGTTTTTGTTTCTTTTAAGGATGGCTTCTTAATCAGATAATAATTGCACTGGTTTAAAAGGTCAAATTGTACAAAAAGGGGGGTTTAAACCAAAAAACATCAATCCTTGCCTTTTCTCCAGTTCTGCTTTGCAGAAGCAATTTCTTTTCATTTTTACCTTCGTATTTCAAAATAGTATTTTTAAGCTGCTATGTATTCATTCATCCATTTTAGAGATTACCTATGGACTTTCTGTTATGATAGGAGGAGCTGGCAATTCGCTGCCTCTCTTTCTTACTCCCCACCTCCATTCCCTGCACAGATGTATCATAATTTGGGGTTATTTAATTATTTAAATTGCATTATCACATAAATATTGTTCACCCCCAAACCAAATAGTTGAGTGCATTTTCTGTATTGTGTAGCTATACTTTTTCAGAAGTTAATAATTACCTTGTTTTTAAAATTTGCTAAATTTTCTTATTCCTGTTACCATTCTTCTGTACCATCAACAGCCTCTCAACAGAATTTCCCACATAATCAATGGTTTGCTAGGACCATTTCCCCCTACCCTCCACCAAAAGACCTCCTCTTCAGTGCCCCTGTTCTTCCTCCTCCACACTGCAGTGGTTTTCCTCTGAGCCCCAGCTTCCTGGCCAGTGGGTCCAGAATGGATCCCCACAGGCCACGGGAGTGCTGGGCAGAGCCTGGCTCAGCAGGGACCTTGAGCAGCCTCATCTCGTGTGCCCCAGAAATGTTTTCAAGAAAGGTTAGAAAGTACTCTGCATTAGTTTGCTCTCACCAAGTACCACAGACTGAGGGCTTAAACAACAGAAATTTATTTTCTCACAGTTATGGAGGCAGAAGTCCATGGTCAAGGCCGTGGCAGGTTTGGCTTCTCCTCATACCTCTTTCCAGGGCTTGCAGGTGGCTACATGGTGGTCCCTGTGCCCTCATACGGTCTTTTTTCTGTGCGCCGCACCCTGATGGATCTCCCTCTTCTTACAAGGACGCAGCCATATTGGATTAGGGCCCACCCCATGACCTCGTTTAGCCGTAATATCCTCTTTAAAGACCCCGTCTCCAAATATGGTCACATTCTGAGGTCTCCTGGGGGTTAGGACTTCAACACAGGAATCTGGGAGTGGGGGACACATTCCGTAAGGCATGCTAGATCTGCCCAGTGGTAGTCATTTATGAAATTCCCATTTGAGCTCCTGTTTCTTGGCTTGTCCCGTGTCATCCCCACTCCCTCCCTCCCACCACAGTGGAATAGTCTGTTCATTGAATTGCTGAGAAAGGATGCATAAGAAGTAAATTTTTGAAGAGTGTGTATATCTGAAGATGTTCTCTCCTCATACTTGATTTAAACTCCAGTTGGTTATAGGATTCTAGATTAAAAAAGTCTTTTCTCTGAGGATTCTGGTGACATTGCTGCATTATCATCTAGATTCTGTGTTACATTATTCTTCCTGATCTGTGTGTGTGCACCCTGTTTCACTCTCTTTCCCTTCTCTCCTCCCTCCTCACTTGCCTCCTTGTCCCCGCAAAGCTTTTACTATCCTTCTGCTCTCCGAATTCTAAAATTTTCATTCTTTGTCTTAGGAAATCAGGTACCTTTTCTGGAAGTTCAGGTTCCTTCCATTTTCGGACATTCTCTTATTTTATTGATAATCTCCCTTCATCATGTTCCTTGTACCCTCATTGTCCATTTCCTTATCTTCTTGATTTGCTTTGTAAGAGATTTGATGTTTATTTCTTAGATTTTTTAACCTATTTTATTTTAATTTCTAATTAAAATTTCAGATTTAATTTATAGTCTTTTTAATAGTCGTGAGTATATATTTTTAGCATTATTCTCATTTTTAGTTTTAGTTTTTTTGGGTTTTCTTTTTCCTTTTCGGCTTTCTTCTGTTCCTAATTGTCTATATTCCTTGAGAGGTTTCTTTCCCTTCTGTGTGTTTTAAGGTCTGGTTGTCATTGTTGGGAGCTTTCCTCTAAGACCTGGTATACCAGTGAACCCTAAAAAGCAATTAGAAGCTTTGTGGCCCAGGAATAGAATTTGTTGATGCTGGCCAACATGACTGTAGGGGGATCAGGCTGCCAGTCAGTTTAGTAGGATCTTTCTAACTGGAAGTTTGGAGTATTAAGGGACAGTTTTAAGACATCAGCTGACCTTCAGGGAGCCAAGTAGGGGCAGGGGGCTGGGGCCCAGTGTTTAGTGCCCAGACTTTCATTTGATTCACTGTATCAAGCTGGTTCCTCCTGCCTCCGTCTGCTGTGCTTGCTCCCCTTGGGTGTGGGTCCCTGTGGTTCAGTCTCTCAAGTAAGGGTTGGGGGAGAACCGTAGTTTCCTGGCTGTACAGGGTGGGGAACAGAGAATCAGGGGGCAGCGATTCTCATTCAGACATTTATGTCTACAGATATTTATTAAGTACCTTCAGGGTGTCTGGTACTATTCCAAGTACTGGTACTATTCCACTGGGAGTAAGCAGTGAACAAAACAGACAGAATTCCAGTCCACGTGGGGCTTACATTCTTGTGGGCAAGAGAGATATGTTTTGAGATAAAACAAAAGGAGAGAATAGAAAGCGTGTGGGGGGAAGGCATGGGGTCAGTCGTTGAAATTTTTGGTCAAATGGTGGAGGAACTGCCCTGCCCCTTCTTGAAAAGGTGCCATTGAGAGAAGTAAGGGAGCAGACCCTCCTTGGCCAAAGAGCACCAGAGGCAGAAGGAAGGCATAGGGGCTGGAGGCCTGGCCAAGAGTGACGGAGCTGGAGGACCCTCCAGGAGGGCTGGAGGCCAGAGTGGCCAGAGCACAGAGCACAGCCAGTGAGCGGAATTGTCAGAGCCACTCCGTGAACTGTGGCTTTTCCTCTAAGTAAGATGGACAGCTGCTGGAGGAGTCCCAGCAGACGAGGGAGATGATGTGACCTACTCGGGCTACAGTGATGAAAACAGACCTGGGGGCTAGGGAGAGGCATGGTCCCATCCAGATGCTCTTCTGGTAACCCAGGCGGGAGCTGGTGGTGAGTGGGGAAAAGTGTGATGATGGCGAATTGGTGAGAAAGGATCAGTCTGGACACATTTCGGAAGTAGCACCTCCTGAGACTGCTGATGGCTTGGGTGACAGCCCTTCTCCTCGTCCCACTTTTCATTGTCCGTTGTGTCTCTTGTTTCCTGAGCCTTCCATGGAGCAGGGGGAGAAGGTTCTGCACTTCTCTGCAGGCACTTCTATTAGCCACTTAACTGATCTTCACTCCTCAGCTTTCCCTGCTGTATCATTATCTCCTGCTTGTTCTTTTTCGTATAGGTTTATACCTTAATTTTTTTCAACTCTAATGTTAGGTTTGGAGAAGGAGTAGAGCTAAATAGGTGTTTCAACGGCCATGTCCGCTATTTGAGAGCGCTCGAAATGAGTGCTTACTGTGCTTGGGGTTTTTGTACTGCGATTTATAGAACTGAAATTAAAATGATTATTATTTCTAAATTAACCAAAGGTGAGAGGAATACTTAGAGTGCCAAACTTTTGTCTGCTGACCAGAGCTTTGCCTCTAAGGCTTCTTGGTTTTATTGGCTATTTTAATCATTTCTAATATTAAAAACTAAATTAAAAATATTTAAAGCTCACACACTGAGAATTTTGTTTGGCCTGAATGTAACAACCATCCTAAGGGTATTACATTTGATCAATCCTTAATTATCTGAGAATAGCTTATCTTTCACCTGGGTTGTGATTATAGCTAAGATCTACCATTTTGATCCTTTCCCTCAACGTTACCCGTCTGAAACAAGAGGCACAACACTAGCAGATGGCTAGTTTTTGCAGTTCTTTTCAATTATAAATGAAATTGTGAGTTTGAAAAATAGCAGTGGTTCTGTTAAAATAATTGTATAGGTGGTTAAATATCCAGAATACCACGTTGGGTGACTCAAGTACATTTCAGGTTCACTGAGGGTAGGAAAAACACCCTCCTAATTCATTTCCCCTCCAAAGCACCCAGCTCAGCACTTTGCCTATAATGTGGTTTCCCCGGACTGTGCTTGTGGAATAATTTATTAACTAGAGTATCTTAAATGTACAGGCATAATAAGTTAAAATCATCTTCCCCAAAGTAGTGCAACTTATTCTTCCTAGTAAATATCAGAAATGGGATGGGTCATCTTTGTCTAGACTGGTGCTGGAGCATCATCACCCAAGACTCCCAGCTCCCCGGCCATAAGGAAATCACAAGCCCCTGGGGGGTTTTCCAGCTGTGTCACTAAGCGCGTATGCCCATTCCGGGTACCAGTAGGAATGTGTATTGACAATCCCAAAGAAATCTGTTTGGTCATATTTCAGTCATTACTGTGGACTCAAAATTCTGCTGTGCTCATGGAAGCTAGAAAGGACACCCCCTTCCACTAAGGCCCACTTGAAGCAAGGATGAATACAGAGGGTCACGTGTGGTCACAGGCTAAATGACATGAGGAAGGCCAGTAGTGAGAGAGCAGGTGGGAGTTATTTGTGGGTAGGAATAAAATCTTGGAGTTTGAAAAGACCTTTTAGAAGTCTGGTCTGGGCCCATCTTCCTGGAATAAGAATTCTTTTAGCTTATCTTTGGCAGGTGGTTTTCCGCTGTGTGTGCGGCCCCTGAGGGGAAGGCCCTCCTGCCTCCCCGGCAGCTGCTCTGTGGTGGTCCCATTGTGATGGCTCTGGGGAGGCTGAGTACGCTGCCCTGGGGCGTATAGCCGGGGTCCTGCCCTGTGCTGTGCGGGTCCTGAATGGACACCTTCCCCTTTCCTGCCTGGCCACCCTCTGTTGGGCATTTTAAGAAGGCCTTCAGTTGGAAAAAAGTAGGGCAAAGAGGTAGAGGTCTTGAGCCCTAACCAAGTGAGCTGTTTTATCTCATTATGCCTTGGTCTCCTCGCCTTTGAGATGGGGACAGTTTCCTAAGAGTTGTCACTGGGATTGAAGGAATGGATGTGTGTGAAGCGGTGAAGCCAGTGTCTGGTGCACAGCCTGCAGCCAGGAGAGGTGAGCTGCTGCTGGCAGGTCCGTCCCGGGTCCCTGGCAGACCGGGCAGGAAAGGGAGGCTCGGGGACTGGGTGACGTGGATTCAGCGGGGCCTGTGAAGTGGGCGGGCGAGTCAGCAGGCCCTGTTGACCGACAGGAACAAAGAGAAAGGAGGCCGCACGCCTGGCTTTAAGCTTGGTAAGTAATGGCCCCCGTCACAAAGCAGCTTTGTCTCGTTGAACCTGAGGTGATAGAGGATCATCTCAAGTGCTGATGTCATTAACTGGTGTGTCGATCGCACTTTCACTGTGTCCCAGGCAGGCACTATTGTAGGTACTGGAGATGCAGTGGTCGACAGGACTGACCCGGTCTCTCCTCTCCTGGAATCGGTGTTCTCCTGGGGGAGGAAACAGAAGAAAAGTAAATGAAAATATGACCGTGATCATTTAAGATCGTGTTGAATGCCGTGACTGAACGATGGAAGATGATGTGGAAGATGATGGGTTTGGGGTGGGGGGGGTGCGCTTTAGATCCAGCTGATCAAGAATGGTGTCACAGAGGAAGTGACATTTGAAGGATGGGGAGGAGCCAGCCGAGGAGCCGTATGGAACAATTATGTCCACGAGCCCTGAGACACGAGTGAGCCTGGTATATTCAGGGATAGAGTATAGGTCATTCTGGCCAGTGTAGCCTGCGGAGGAGCGCTCAGAGTGAGAGAAGTGGCTTGTGTGGGGGGGTCACGTCCCACAGGAACTTGTTCCTAACGCGGTAGGAGCCTGTAGGGCTGTCGAGTAGTGAGTCTAAGACAGACACCAGGAGATCCAGCTTCCAGATCACCCTGGAATCCCGTGAAGAGCAGATTGGAAGGGATCAATGAGGGGAGCAGGGGGACTGTCCGGTGGTCCAGCAGAGAGGATGGCGGTGTGTGCTCAGGAGGAGCCCTGCGAGAGTGGGGGCAAGTGACGCGCTCGGGGTGTACTCTGGAGGCCCGGCCTGCAGGACTTGCCGGTGGCCGAGGTGTTGGGGGAGGAAGGGCAGGAACTGAAGGCGAGGACAAGGCCTGAGCAGCTGCTGCTGCTGCTCACCAGGCAGCGGAGGACTGGGGAGGGGTTGTTGGGAGTTAGGAAGGGGCAAGGGTTGAGGGCTGGGGCCTCAGGTCTGAGAACCCCTGGGAGACTCCCAAGTAAAGATGTTAGGTGGGCACTTGGACACAAGAGTCTGGAGCTCCAAGGAGGGGTTAAGGCTGCAGATAAAATGTGGAAGTCACGTGCATGTAAATTTATAGCATTTTTTTACCTTCCGCATTATTATAAGTTACAAGCATTTTCATTCCATCTTTAATCTTTACAGTCTAATTGGTATCGTTTCTCCTTCCTACTCTGTAGAACCTGAACATTGAGGCTCAGGGAGATGATGAGTAAGTAGCTTACCTCCTGCAGCTCATTGCTGGCAGAGTCCGGATTCAAATCCAGGTTTTTTGGTCCGAGTGCATTTCCCATTCTGGTAAATCTGGTTAAAGGTTACTCTTGTCTCCTGATATCGTTGTCACTCTGCCCCCAGATTGGCCTATTCTCTGGGAATCCCGCCTTGGGAGAAACTACTTTTTCTCAAAACTGAAACCTAATATTTCTTATATCTTTCCTGTATCTCCTCCTTAAAGTGGTCCTTTTCTCAAAATTCCCCTTCTTGGATAAGCAGGTTTACAGGCTGTCCTCTGCCACAAGTCGGGAGTAAATACTAATTCCTGCACACTTTGTTCCAGAAATACCTGCCAAACCCCCATATTAAGACATACTAGTAACATAAAGCTGTGTTTGTCAGGAATCCCTTCCCTTCTAGAATGAACTCATTGTAAAACATGGTCCTCGTTCCCTTCTTTCATCCGTCCTCTGGCCAGGCTTTTGTGGCCTTGGTTAAAATTCTGTCAAGGTTTTTGAGCAGATTTTGAAAGGAAGTAAATTGTTGAGCCCTCAACTTTGACCGCTCTTTTGATTCCTCTGGCCAGCTGGGATAGTTCGGGCCTTAAGCACAGTGAGGACGATGAGCTGGTTTGGAACGTTCGTGTGGTGCTTGCTTCGGCAGCACATATACTAAAATTGGAACGTTCGTGTGCAGTGGGCACAGCTCGTGGCGTCTGCAAGGAACAGTACGACCCAGCCGCCTTCGTGCCGGGCCCAGAGAGGGCCTGGGAGAGCTGGATGTTGGCAAGTGGGACGTGCAGGGGACGGAGAAGGCAGTCCCCAGCCTCAGCCGTGCGCTCCGTGGTTGTCATGAAATAAGCTGACAAAGTTCCCTAATGCTGGGAGTCTTCAGGGCAAATGGGTCACACCATGATTCCTGCAGTGATTTGGTTCCCTTTTGGCCCAGCCATATGCCAGAGGAAGAGCAGTGTTAGCTGGACTTCGTTTTCACTCTTGGAAGTGTCTTGGACTGTCTGGAAATAATATTTTGTCCTTTGTAGTGTCACCTGCAAATGGACACGTGGGCTCTATGAGCAGATGTAAAGAGCATTTTGATTTAATGTATCTTCATGCCCATTTCTTTTTTCCTCTTGCACTGAGAGCACTGTATGTGTTATCTTTGGTGTTCAGAAAGTAGTGTGTTCCTGCAGATTGCCTGATTGTCGTCCTTTGTTAGTAGTTTACCTTGACGAAGGTGTTGTGAGCAGGGATTCTTTGGGTGCACGTGTAGCGTGTAGATTGCATTTCCGCCCCTACGGCCTCTTAAAATATCCTCTCCAGCAATTAGAGACTTCAGAATCTCCTTTCACAGAGCACGCATGTCTGTCCTGCTCAGGCCGCATGAGCTCAAAGGTGGGGGGTCATGAGTAGCTGAGGGAGACAGGCGTGAAGCGGGGGCCTCCCGGCCACAGTTCTGGGCCGGGTGTCGTACCAGCGCAGGGGCCGATGGCAGAGGACGCAGCGGGGGTGAACTGGAGCAGGAGCCTCGGCACCAAGCCGTCGGGAGCCCGCCTCTGCGCCCGGCGACAGGCCGGTAGTGAGGTCGCTGACGGGAGAAGGCCCGCCCAGGAACCAAAGTGTTGGAGCAGGAGCTGTTAAAACTGTGACAGCCTCGGAAGCATCATCGCCTTCTGTGACCTCAGGAGTGGAGGAGCGCTACGCAGAGAGCCAGAGGCAGAGACAGAGGGAAGTCTTGTGAGAAGAGGAGGGTGTCACAGCACGGGAGGCCGCATTCGCTCCCGGCACCATTTAGATAAGGGCATTCGTATTCTCCTAATGAGAAATGTAGAGAATTGTACTGAAGTCCCACCCTCCTTTGGGTCTTCGTGAGGCCTGTTCTGTATCTCATCCCTAAATGCCACTGAATCCGCTCCCCCAGAAGATCCTTTAATCAATCAGTGAACTAGAGCAGTTCATTCTTTGGTAGAACGCAAAATACTTCCACACACTGAAGTTGTGGATTTGTTGGATTTGCTTACAAAGGAAGGAAAGTTTTGTTCAGTGTGTTTTAATCTGAGATGTGGAGAAGTATTAAAACCCTGAAATCTTGTTCTCTTTTCCAAGTGTTCTAGACCTCTAGGTACCTTCAAAGGACTTCTGTGATAGAGGCACAGGGATGCTGCAAGGGGGAAAAGAGAGCAGAACGTGGGTGGGTCTAGAATGTTCTTTATGTTTTCTCTTCATATTCTTCATCAGTTTGTACACAGAGTTGAAGATAGACATTCACATATAATGTGATTGGAGTCGTATTTGAAATGAGACTTTTTATTAAAGTCAAAATTACATATTTTTGCCTCTCAAGCTTTGGTTTAAGTCCTATAGGATGGGAACTCATCAAAGGCAAACATTTTTTTTTTAAAGATTTTATTTATTTATTTGGCAGAGAGAGATCACAAGTAGGCGGGGGGCGGGGGGAAGCAGGCTCCCTGCTGAGCAGAGAGCCCAATGCGGGGCTCGATCCCAGGACCCCGAGATCACAACCTGAGCCTAAGGCAGAGGCTTTAACCCACTGAGCCACCCAGGCGCCCCCAAAGGCAAACGTTATTATCTTGAGCCTTGCTTTTTCTGATGGTTATTTCATTTATGAGAAGGGTGAGCAGATTTCCTGCTCTTTTTAAAAAAAATGTTTAAGAGAAATTATCTGTCAGCCTAAGGAGTTCCCCAGGTTAAGTTTCTCTTCAGTGTGCAGACAAACCAAATTATTATATTTCCAGATTTCCTCCTACTTTTGCTGCCACTCACAACGAGGGAGGAAAACGTGGACCCCTTTGATGTGGAGGGAAAAAAAGCAATATATCACTTCTCTGAAAGAACATTTCTCAGTCTCTCATGTGAAAAAGGATTAGCACCTCCAACAAAGGTCCTGTAGATCACAGAATCGGGCAGCAATACCAAATAGTACTCCTAAGGAGAGGAAAAACTGTATTTGAGCAAGAGTGTTTGTCCTGGCAAACAGAAGCTTTTTAATAACTGCAAATCTGAGATAAAGGTCTATGCTCCTCGGAGTCTCCCTGTAAATCCTCCGACAGCCGGTTTAAACAGAGCAAAGCCGACTTTTGTTTTAAAACAGAAGTATGGTCTTGTCAAAATACAGTGTTTTTGCGGACCAGCTCCGAGTATCTGTGGTTCCTAAGGATCATGTATTTACAGATAGGATGGTTTGGAACATTCTTCTCTGACCCTCTCCCGTCAATGGCAGTTCGTTAGAAGGCGACTTGCTTCTATTTCGCATTAATAAAAGTTATTCCAAAGCAAAGCAAGTTGCTGAATTAGTGTCTTAAAGTTATTCAGCAAAACCCAAGTTGCTGAGTTACTGTATTAAGATTTTGGTTGAGTGTTTATTAGAAGAAAAGGAAACCGACCCTGACTTCCCAGCACGTTACCGAATCCTTACACGGTTGGTATAAAGAGGCTGTGGGAAGTAAGAAAATGCCAATTCTTGTGTGGCAGAAAAACTGAGTTGAAAGTTCATTCAACCAGCTTCGGTGCAAAACTTTGCTTTTTCCACATGTTCGTGTATTTCCTTTTTCTCAATTCTGTTTTCTAAAATTGAGAGCATGAAAAGGCTCTGATTGAAAATAATAATCATACTAATAGCACCTTGGACACATGTGGCACTTGAGGGGCCTACAATCCGCTCCGCTAGCTGGAGCTTCAAAGTCTGCGTGTCTTTGGCTCCCTACTTTGCTTGATCCTGCTTGAATGAAAGATTCTAAGTGGGAGGGGAGAAGGGGGCTGATGGAGCGAACAGTGGGAGTCCCAGGATGAGGGCTAGGATGCCAAGTGACCCTTCAGAATTTTGGTCCAAAAACAAATTCTGGGAACTCTTTAATGTGAGAAATCAGGATTATTTTGTCCACATGGACCCCTTAATTGTAAGAAGATTTTTATTTAATTTACTTTTTTAAGAACAAATTTTGGTCTTCAGTAGCTAGCTAGTAACCCTCTGACCTTTCAGTAAATACCCAACTAAAGCTTTGAAATTAGGGTGTTTAGTGTTTTATGGCCCAGAATAAAAATCTCCAATTCTGTTTCCAAATAGTGTAGCCTCAACACATTTTATTAAGCTCTTGACACATTCAGCCGTGTGTATTTTGTAAAGTTCCTATGGTTATTGTTTTACAATAGCTGCTTCCAGAAGCATTGTAAGGGTTTCAATTAATCAGCCCTTTGTGTGCTTCAGACTATGCAAATTTATCACATCAAACCATTCAGCTGCTCATGGGAAAGCCGTGTAAAAACTGTATTGTCTTCTAGCGCCTCCTCTCATTTAGAGTGATGTTTTAATAAGAAAGCTAATCAAGTTTTCTTATGCATTATTTATCTGTTAACATGTAAGGAAGAGCCGAATTAAAATTATGTCAACCGGGATATGGCAAGAGATGTGATAGATCTGGAAGTGATTCAACAGCAAAACAAAGCTCATATGATTCAACAGTTTTTGTCTCCTCCCCTCCCCCTGGGGATTATTTAAGGTGCTGGTGCGAAAAATGAAAGAAGGTTAATTCAATAACTGGAAAGGAGGGAGGGAAGAAGGGAGGAGCCACCTGCGTTAGCCTTCACGTTTTTGATTTAGAGATTTACATTGCCGAATACGGAAAGGCTTACCGAGAGGCGTTCATTCAAAGCAAAAACACTTCTTACTTGATACAAACAGCCAAACTGGAAATCGTTCCTGCTGCTTCCCCCCGCCTCTTAAAACCCCTGCTTTCATCACTTAGTCCACTCTTTCGCCCTAGAAGTCTGCAGCCTAGGCCCTGTGAGTTGTAAAGTTAGTCAGGAACACAGTCCTGCTGGTGTTAGATGCTCTGAACAGCCCGGCCCAACCGAGCTTTGCGGCGGCGGCTGCTCCTTCTATTCATTAGGCTGGTCTCTGCTTTGCTAGTTTGCTTCCTGCTGAGAGTAATTAGGTTTCTTATATAATAATAATTCCTTGTATTTAGATGCCGCCTTTCTCTAAGAACCTTAAAGTACCTCTCAGACATTAGCTCATCTGTTCTTCTAACACAGTTGCCTCACAAGATAGGTGCTAATTATTCCCATTACAAAGACCAGACAACCAAGGCTCACCAGAAAGTGGTGCTTCCCCCCCCAGCCAGAGTAGCACAATATCACTTGAATGGCAGAGAGTCAAATTAAGGTCTCCTGATTGCTTGGTATCCTGCCTCACTTAGCTCTGAGAGTCCAGGGGGCTGGTGAGCCCTTTGCAGATGGAACCCCCTCCCTCAGTCCACGAACCTCATTAACACCAGGCATGGCCAAGTGGTCACTCCCTCACTGAACACCAACACTTTCCTTCCACTGTGACAGAAAGAAATCACAGCAGCATTTCACCCTTCATTAGTGCACAGACTGTGCAGCCTGCACAATAAAATAGCCTTGTCTCAGAGGTAAGCACCTGCAGAAGGTAAAAGTAGATCCTTCAGCCCCTGATCAGTATCGTTTCAGCAGAACCTACTGCCCAATCTGTCTGCCTCAGTGCGTTTGAAGGTGGCACGCTGAATGGTATCGGTGTTTTCGTTGTCGATATTCAGTCATTTTCATCTGCGCAGGACACCCCTCGTGGAGTTGGGTCCTGAACCTCTCCCTGCCCCGCCTCCAGGGCAGTCCTTGTCCCGCGGCGGGTTCGTGGTGACTGAGGGAAGGGACTCTCCTCACTCAGAAAACAAAGAGGCCCCACATACATGAGGCTCAGAGCACTGCACTTGATCCAACAGCGTATGTTATGCAGAGAGGGTTAGACTTGCCACATAAAAATTACAACAATTAAAAAGTGAAACCGAGTGTGATACTCAGATGAGACCAGCTATAGACGAAAACCCTTCGCTAGTCGGCGCTCAGCACACTGAAGTCACATCAAAAACAGCTCTTGAATTAAAGATTTCTTTACAATTTTCTTCTGCCAGTTGCTGCTCCTTTTCCTGTCTTGACATGGTACGAGAATGCGTTCATTTCTTTTTTTTTAACCTTCTTTTAATTTTTTCTGTTTAAATTAGGGTAGGTCCATTACACTAGAACTAGTTTTAAAAAGGCCAGAAATGATTTGCAAACAAGTCATTTGCTGTTTATAATTAGAAATACTTTCTAAGAATGACTTATTAGATTATCCGAACTTTCACTGGGCAAACCTATTCTTAAAATGATTCCTATTCTGTTCTGCGAGGCCACAGAAATAGAAATAACAAATTGGCATTAAGATCCTCCAGTGTCGAGAGCCTGACAGAGAACTGTGACAGTGGGTCCCCAGATGTGCCTTTCCGTGCCTGACCGTGGCTTGGCGGTCAGACTTGGGGCTTTAGACTCCCTAAATTCTTGGCCTTTACAATCTGAAATGAAGATTGCTGTTAATGGAATAATTTATTACCTATTGGGTATCTGTGGAAGCATTCTGCTCATTCTGTGTTCTGGTTTGTCCTCCTTACCTATTTTTATTTCTTCAAAGGTCTGTAGGGTCCCCTGTGGTCTGATTCCGGGGTCGGCCTCTGTGAGTCCTTGACACGTTTGGGGGCCTGGTCAACGGGTGTATTTGCATTTTGCTGCCAGGAGGTTGTGCTATAAACAATGGGGTGGAGACCCCAGCGTGAGGCAGGGGATGAAATTTTATTTTAAAATCTGAAATGCTGTGTAAGCATTTAAGGTATGAATCGGTAATTGTTTCAATAACAGCTTCCATTAGATATGGTTTATTTGTAGTCCGTCCTCTTTTCAAGGGTCCAGGGGCAGTGTTAACACGCTGGAGCGGACTGCATATCATTTACATTTTTAAACCAGCATTAAGAGAAAGTGACTAACTTCTGAGAGTTCTAAATCTTGGGAGAGATTTTACGCCTCTGTCCTCAGAGAAAACAGTTTTAATGTTTCACATGAAAATAAGAAAAGAAACCTTCCTTTGCTTTGATGAAGGCTCTGAATGATTCTGAAACCAAGAAATACCTTTTTTTTTTAAAAAAAAAAAAAGAAAAAGAAAAGTCTGGTTGGGAGACCGAGAGCTCTCTTCTCCCCCCTAATGAATTCTGTAAGATACAAACTTTTAAAAATCATCTGTCTCATTTGAGATTCAAGATCACCAAATTCTGTCTAAATATTTTGTTTTAACTTCTAAGCTCATTATTGTTTCTTTGTGTTAACTTGTATTAAAATCTGTCAGCTATGACTGGTCTCATAAGCACAGCCAGCGGACCAGAATAAGTTAATTATTTACTTGTGTCACTAGTGCTCTTCATCTAATGAAATGCACAGCTGTGTTAGATCTGCAGTTGGATGTGTAGCCTCCATTGTTCCGCGAGTCAGCAGAGGGTAGAAGCCCCAGTGATGGAGAGCCCTCAGTTCTTTCTGCTGTTCTGGCTTTCTGTGTCGATTTCATGGATCTTTTATCATTCACTTTCACACAAAACAAACAACACAGGGCTGTCTGCTATGGGAACCATCTTGGCATATAAAAGGGTTTTCAGAGCCTAAAGTAATTTTAAGTTAGCTAAGATTTAATTTTTGGCTTACAGGTGCCCTTGATTCGGATGTGGCCAAAGCAGTTCCTATAATGGAATGAAAAATTCCCAAAGTTAACTTGTCTGTATTTTTAAATGCCGTGTCGAAAAGGGGCCGGTAGAATTGCTTCCCAAAAAGGAAGCGGGTACTACATTTTTAATCACATTTCAAGCAAAGTTATTAGAGATTCAGATTTCAGGGGAAGGAGCGTTGTTTTCATTTTAATAGCAAAGTTAAATTGGCCTGATTAAATCTGTCAACGAAAACTAAAAATACAAGATGCAAATCCATTCTCTGCTTACCCTCCCCCCATGGAAGTATTCTCTGCTCCCCCCCCTCCCCAGCTTCTGTACCTCCTCCTCCTCACTCCCACCTTCTCGAGTTGGGGGGGCGGGCGCCAGCTTCTCCCTGTGAGCTGCTGCTGAAGGGTGCTGAGGTCTTCCTTTGGTTTTGTTTTTAAGGGATCTAGCCAAACCCTCTGCCTCCTCACCAGCCATAGTGACATTCTGTCCAGAGCACGTCCCAGGACCGGCCTCTGCAGGAATTGGCGTTTTTAACATTTTGTTCACTGCTACACAATGTTGTTGTCGGTGCACCTAGATTTACAATTTGATCTCTTTCAGAGATTTCCCAGGAGCCCGAATGTTTGTCAGATAATTTCAGTGTGGACAAGATGGATTTGGGGAGGGAAGAAAGAAAGGGTCACACACTCGGCTTGATTTAAATTCTGAGACATTGTAGCTGAATTTGAAATAAACTGAACTGAATGGTTGTCTCTGTGCTTCGTGTAGGAAAGCATACGTTCTTTATAGTAAACAGTACAATCTCAACCAAAAAGCCAATTAAAGCACCTACATGCTCTTGAATTCAACACCACAAATCTAATTGCCCTATCATTGGTAACCACTAGAAATCAGAATATTAATAACCGATACTGAAATAAGCAAATGGCTTTCTTTTTAGCTCCTGATGATTATAACACATCACAAAAATTTTATTTTAAAACAGTTTGATTATGTAGAAATCAAACCGAGGAATGAAAACTTTCTGGGAGAGCAGTTTCTTCTCAATAGGTACAGATGGTTGATAACTTTATATACAAGGGAAAAAGAATCCGATCTTAATAGATATAAGAGGATCTTATTTCTTCGTCCAATGCCACTGTACATTAGTTTTCCCATTTTAAATTATATAGTTTGGGGTTCACAGTCTAAATTACACCCCTGTCCCTCCTACCAAGAAAAAAAAAATCAGAGGAATTAAAAACAGTTTAGGCAACAAAATCCCCTACAGGTTGGAGTAATATGAAGGGAGCAAGAAAATAGTTAATTTAAGAGACAGCAGTGTTCATAGAGCTGGTAGGTTTTTGTTTTGTTCGGTTCCCATTCTTAGAATTCTGCTTCTAATTCTAGTCTTTTCTTCCGAGAACAATTTGGCATTTAATTTTCTTGTCCAACTTTACAACTTCCATCAAAGATCACTTTTCTGATGTCTCGTCAGCTGTAGGAGTTAGATAGAACTCCTTGGGGCCGTTTAGGCCCAGCCAGGGAAGCCCTGGCAAAAGCCAGCCAGCCGGCCAGCGCTCTGGTGGCCGAATTAGCACACCAGCCACCCACGAAGATTTGTCGTCACAGTTGTTTCAGACCACAGCGGAAGCACACCTGTCATTCAGGTAGTTCTGTGTTGGACTGATGGAAGAGTCGGAGCCCTCCGACTTAGGTATAGTGGGTAGCGGATCCCAGAGGAGCAGGCGAAGAGCAAAACGGCCGCAAAATGACTTCGGGGATGGTGGCGGGGCCGGGGCCCCTCGAAGGCCCTGCTCTTGGGTCTCGGTGGCAGGAGAGGTTGGGCGAGCAGCCTGACAGCACCGTTGTGCGTCAGACTGCGGGGCCTCTGTGCAGGGACAGCCATTTTCAAGTGGCTTCTCTAGCAGGATTGTTGGAAATTGCTCTCATTCCTCTCGGTAGAGACCATGGAGGGGGAAACCGAGAGAGCAGGGGGCGGATCCCGACTGAGCCTCGTAGTCTTTTTTTCTGCCGACATGCTGTTCACGGCTCGAGGTCTTCTCTCCCCCAGGTGTTTGTGGCTTGATCGTCCCTCAGGAAGACATGCCATTTTGTGACTCTGGCATCTGTCCGGACATCATAATGAACCCACACGGCTTCCCGTCGCGGATGACGGTCAGTAGGTTTTTCAGAGTTACTGCTCATAAGGAAGAAAGTGGACAGTGGGTTCGTAGGCACTGTTGGCTGTGGGACCCTGAAATTTATTTTTAGAAAAGGCCCTTGGACCCTCTTGCCACATGAATAGGTTCCAAGCCCCCGATAGCACTAAGCTGCTATCCCATACAGAGGAGTGTAGAGTGGATCTGCTGTTCCCTTCAGAGCCGTCTCGTGAGGGAGGAATGTACCCCTCAGCAAAATCAACCCCTCGTATTGACCCCCCACGTGTCTCCCTTCCCGTGGTTATTGTCTGGCATCCTGGCTCCACGGCTTAGCAGCTGCAGACTTGGGAGAGCTGCTTAACCTGTCTGTACCCGAGTTCCCTCGTGTGCTAGCGAGGGGGGGAGTGAGGGGAGTAGCCCATCCCACGGGGCTTTGGGGGCAGGAACTTAGATGCCACGTGTTAAGCTTTTCCAAGGGCCACACGGTAAGAGAGCCATAAATATTTGCTGCTATTAGTTTGTCACTCTTATTAATAATAGTCCTCTCGGTCTTCGGGGGAGTAGGCCGTAGCTAACTAACTAAGCAGACTTCCTAGACCACGAGAAGGTGCTCACTTGGGTGGTTCCTTCCCACAGGTAGGAAAGCTGATTGAGCTGCTGGCCGGCAAGGCCGGCGTGTTAGACGGCAGGTTCCACTACGGCACGGCGTTTGGAGGCAGCAAAGTGAAGGACGTGTGTGAAGACCTCGTTCGCCATGGCTATAACTACTTGGGGAAAGACTATGTTACATCTGGCATCACAGGGTAAGGACACTGGTAGACATTTTAAAGAAAAAATGTGATTTTATTAGAACAAGAGGTAAGAGCCCTTAAGGCATACTGTAAGATGAGCTTTTCTCTTGTAAGAAAATCTAACTTTGGAAGCATTAGCTGATGCTGCAGCGGTAATCACATTGGAATCCGCAAGTCTATCAGATCAACTCGTTCCGTACTTTAAACTTGCTCACAGTTATCTGTCAACAAAACCGGGAGGGAGAGGAAATCCAGATTCACAGAACTGGTAAATTAGGAAGCGATGTTTTACTGACGAGGCTATCATTTAAAAAGGAAAAAAGGTAACTTACCAAGATAGGATTTCTGTACAACTTTAATTGTGTATAAGGCAAAATCTCATAACCATTGAACTTCCTCTGTATTAAGAGGATGGATATCAGATAACTGATGCTCTGAGAGCCTAAGAGGCCTGACGTCCGCGTACTTGTTCACGATGTCATGATGGCAAACAAAATAGACAAGGTCCCCGAGCTGTGCAGCTGACCAGTGAGATTGGTCACGAGACTTATTAAAAACTGAGGCAAAAAGTAACTTCTCAGCAGTGACTCCTTAATTTGAAACTGCAAGTCCATATTGTCTGTTTCCTTCCTTCTTTTTCTCTGTAGCGTCCATCCTTATCGGGCGCGCTGTGTAATAATGCTAATGCTGTTACCTGTCTCCTTCTGAGAGCGGGGCTCATCTGCTTTGTTGCCTGTTCTCCTTCCAGTGTCCGCACCCACAGGCGCTCCATGGATATTTATTCAGTAAAGGAATGAGAACAGATCGGTACAAACAGCTCTGACCAAAATGAAGGCAAAGAATGGGTTAGGACAGCTCTGTGGGGTGGTGGGCATTTGAGCGGAGATAGGAAGGGTGCGAAGAGTAGACCATTTGAAGACTGATGCAGAGGGGAGGCTGGGTTTGGCACCTTGTGAGGGACGGACCTCAGTTCACCTGAGGCGAGGCTGCAGAAGGAAAGAATGTTCTCACAGGCTGAGCTCTGGCTCCTCTTGTTAACCGGGGAGAACCAGAGATCCCTGAAATTCTTGGAAATGACAGGCTTTTGAAACTTGACTCACACATGGTTTTAAAGGATCAGATTAGTTGCTTAAGTTAAGACGCAAATTGTATTTTGTGCCAAAATACAATGGGACGTGGTGTTTCTACTGGTTTTCTGAGGCTCATTTGTATTCAAGCAGTACTGGGCGTGGATGTGTGTGTGACGACTCAGGGCTTGGTTTGGTGCTGCAGACTGTTGGGATGGGATTAGAATGGTCAGATTTGGTATCTGTTAAAAATATTGAGTGCTGGGATGCTTGGGTGGCTCAGTTAAGCGTCTGCCTTCAGCTCGGGTCATGATCCCAGGGTCCCGGGATCGAGTCCCACATTGGGCTCTCTGCTCAGCAGGGAGCCTGCTTCTCCCTCTGCCATTCCCTCTGCTTGTGCTCTCTGTCTCTGACAAATAAATATTTTTAAAATATTGAATTCTTTTTAAAATGATCTTATCTAAACTATGATAACATAGATCTTTTCAGGTGTATCACACCTGAGATGTTCTGGAAAATCACATTACAGGACAAGAGTAATGGTCCATTTCAAAAGTGACTCACTGAAGTAGCCGAGGTCCACTTCAAAGATTGTGGTTGCCGTGGTGAAACTGACAGTCTCGGGCTCCACTCCGCATCCAGACACAATGCAGAAGTTGACCAGAAAATGTGCAGAACCAGAGAATGAATTTGGTTGGCCTTCTGAAAGTAATTTCACTGAAGGATACGAATGGTTTGTGCTCTGCTTCCCATAGATCACTTTCGGTTCTGTCTCCACCACCTCCCTCTGCACCCCAGCTGGTGTTTTCATACCTTTGCCAATTATCTCAGTGGCAGAGTTTGAGAAACACGAGGTTTGCTTGTCAGCTGCGGGTCCCCCAAAGGGCCAACACAGTCACCTACAGCTTCACCTCTTGCCAAATTCTTGAGCATAACTAGGAGGGAAAATTGCACGTGGCTGTCCTCAGCGGCTGATGGAATGGCATTAGGGGACAGAGTTCCCTAGATTGTACCATGAGCAGCCGAACCGAGGAGGATTGGAATCCTCGACGATCAGAGCGGAAAGGAACCGTGGTCTGACCCCCTTGTTGTACAAATAGGAAAATCGGGATAAAGAAGTCACATAATGACTGCGTGACAGAGCTGGGTTAGGAGCCGTATCTCCCGACACCCTGTCCGTCGTGCCCCGCACCGTGCTCTGGGTCTCCCACGGATCTGGCTGTCCGTAGACCAGCACGGTGGCTTGGACAAAAGGCCTGTGCGGGTGGTGTGAGCGTGGCAGAAGATAAGGTGGGCAGGCGGGGGCCGAGTGCTTCCTCTGCCGTGTTGCCTGCTGCCTCTGCTCCCTCCACTCCTGCTTCCTGCCGTGGCCCGGACGCACTGCGCGCGAGCCAGGCCGGGCCCCGGATTCCCTGCACCGCTCGCCAGCTCTGATTAGCCTCTCGGACCCACCGTGCCTGTTCCTTCCTCTCAAAAAAAAAAAAAAAAAAATAGGCAGGACGGTGTCTCCCTCCCTGGATGGCCTGTGGATTAAATGGCAGAGGACAGATTCCTCCTTACTTTTGAGGAAGTTCCAGGGCAGGTAAAATTTTTTAGAGGTGTGAATCCCCTGCCTACTGTTACTCCAGACTAAAGGAGAAAGGTTTCTTCTGTCCAAACCCTGAAAGAGTCGCTGTCTTTTACAACTCTTCCTGCGGGCTTTTCTAAGGGTTCATTGAGTCAGCTGCGTTTTCGCAGGTTCATGGAGCCCCAGTCATGCGCCAGGCGGGGTCACTAGTGCCGGAGACAAAGTGCTTACCCTGAGGAGTTTGCTTCCGCTGGGGAGACAGGCAATAATCAGGGAAATAATAACTGTGTATTATAATATCAAGTGGTGGCAAGTGCTCTGAAGAAAATAAGACGAAGACGAGAGTTGAGACAGTGTGAGGGCTCGGTAATGAGGGGTGAGAGGAGGATCCTAGATAAGGTGATGAGGGAAAGGGGGATCTCTGAGGAGGTGAAATGTTTGACAGCCGTGTAAATACCTGGTGGAAGAATGTTTTAGGAACAGGAAGTGCAAAGGCCCTGAGGCAGACAGGCCTGTTCCATTTGAGGAGCGACGAAGAGGCTGGTGTTACTGGAGTAGAATGAGCAGCGGAGAAAAAGAACAGGACATGAGTTGGAGCTGTGTGAGCTCCTATGTGAGACCTTATGGCTGTAGTACAAAATTTGGATGACACAGATTCTGAGTGTGGTAGGAAACCACTGGGAATTTAGAGCAGAAGAAGAACCTGCTGTGATTTACATTTTAGAAGGAATCGCTCTGCATTGTCCTATGAAAGACAGACTGTTGAGGGCTAGGAGCGGAAGCAGGGACAGCAACCAGAAGAGCGTCTGCAGGGGTCCAGGCAAGAAAGGGCAGCGGCCTGACTAGGGCGGGAGCCTTCAAGGAGGGACTGTCCTGCACATACGTTCTCTCCACCTGTTCAAGTTTTTATTTCTTAAGAAAACAGGATGTCTTCTAATATATCCGTGGTGTTTTCCTATTTTCAGATCTAGCCTTTCCATTCAGCGCAGACTGAAAATCCTCCTTTCTCACTCATTCATAAGGCCCTGCTTGAGGGGTCCTGGAGAAGGCTGTCTCCTGGTAGCCCACACCTGGTTTCTTAGCCCAAAACTCTAACCTTTCTTGCAGCGAGCCCTTGGAAGCATACATCTATTTCGGCCCAGTGTACTATCAGAAACTGAAGCACATGGTGCTGGATAAGATGCACGCCCGGGCCCGGGGACCGCGAGCTGTTCTTACCAGGTAAGAGAAAAGCATTTATAGAAAGAATTTCTAATGCACTCGAGTCTACTTTGCACTCCCCAGCTGCAGCAATAAGCAGACTCAGTGAACTTTCTGTTTCCCTGAGATGTCAGAATTCAAAGTGTTAGGTGTCAAAAGAAATGCTGTATGTCTGGTTAGCATGAAATGGCAGCAGCTGATTAAAAATCATTCCATAGGCACGGGAGAGCGCCCATCCCAGGGCTTGCCAGTGGTCGCCTGACGTGGTCCCTGACTGTGCACCTGTTTGCAAATGCGAGCTTATTCAGAAAGGTTCATATGTAAGAATGTAGACACACTTGGGGCACCTGGACGGCTCAGTGGGTTAAAGTCTCTGCCTTCAGCTCAGGTCATGATCTCAGGGTCCTGGGATCGAGCCCCGCATCGGGCTCTCTGCTCTGCGGGGAGCCTGCTTCCCCCCTCTCTCTCTGCCTACCTCTCTGTCTACTTGTGATCTCTCTCTCTGTCAAATAAATAAATGGATAGATAGATAGATCAATCAATCAGTCTTTTAAAAAAAATGTAGACACACGTCCCCACCACATACATACAGGCGGGTACACCTGCATGTCCCCGTGTGTACACAGAAAATACATACATATATTATTTGGGAGCCCAAGCCATAACTATCATGCTCTAAAACTTCTGTTACTGGAGCAGAGGGCACCTGCACCTGCACGCGCATCTGAACAAGCTCCAGGAGCTCCCCGCGGGCCCCCTTCACCAGGGTGTTCTCAGCTCCAAGCGCAGTGTCTGCATGCTGATGAACAGGTGGGAATAGTTGTTGGAAAGGGAATGAAAAATGCTGTTTCACGTGTTCTTAGTACTACATTTTCTAGAGAAGCGTAGTTCAGGGCAGTGGTTCTCAACCACGAGCGGTTTCCCCTCCCGGGGGACATTTGACAATGTCCGAAGACATCTCAGGATGTCCCAGCTGGGGGTGTGGGGAGGGAGCTACTGGCATCGGGTGGGTGGAGGCCAGGAATGCTGCTGAAGACCCTCCAGGGCACCGGGCAGCCCCCACCACAGGGAATTTCCCGGCTCAGTGGGGGCTTTGCGCCGAGGTTGAGGAACCGAGGTCCAGAAGACGGAGCACAGGCCTTGAAGCCAGACAGACTCGGGTGTGAATCCCCTGCACTTCGTTGCTTTACCGTGAGCCTTGGATCACGGTGGATCACTTGGATCACGAAGATCACTTACCTTTGAGCAGCTTAGGTTTTTCTCAGACGTGAAGTGGCAACAGTAATGCCCACTTCACAACATGGTGGGGAATGTCCAGTGTTCGAATATAGAACGTGTATGGTGCGGATCCCTGGGTGAGCTCCAGAAATATTCTGTTCCCTGCCTGCTTCCACTGATCCCAGCACGGATGTTCCAGCACAGGGGAAGGGTGGGGGATGAAGGGGCGAGCGTCTGAGTTTACTTTTTTAAACCAAGGGAGAGGTGTAGATGACTCAGTCTCGTGACCACATAAAACTGAGCAAATGCACATGCCTGTTGCAGTGATACATACATGTGCTCCAAACTGCAGAGGAGGGAAGAGAAGTCGAGGTTCTCAAGGCACCGGTGAGCCCAGCAGTGAGACCCTACTTGGGTTAGGTTTTAGGGGAAGGATTTATTATTACATCAGATAATATAACTTAATCATTTATGATTACCACTTAATAACAGGAGCAACCACTAGGATTACATCTCCTATTTAAGGCTCTTTGGGAGCCTTAAATTTTACATTTTGCAAATGCAGCCAAGGGGCAGGCTGGGCAGCCTGCTCCAGGTCCCTGTCCGGTAAGTGATTAGAATCCAGCCCTGTGCTCTTAGCCAGCATGTGATGCTGCCCCTTTGTTGGTTTAATCTAATAACGACGTCTTTGTCGGATTTGTTCTAAAGGCAGCCCACAGAAGGTCGATCTCGTGATGGCGGTCTGCGTCTTGGAGAAATGGAACGTGACTGTTTAATCGGTTATGGAGCCAGTATGCTTTTACTAGAGAGACTGATGATCTCAAGTGATGCCTTTGAGGTTGATGTCTGTGGGCAGTGCGGACTCCTGGGGTATTCTGGCTGGTAAGTGGGTACCATATGTCTCTCTACGCCCACCTGGCCTCTTAAATCACAGCTCACCAAGTGACCCCGGATCATACCAACCTATTCTCCGACCTTCCCCATCCGTGCATTCTTGGAATTGGGGTTTTTGTATGTACCCATTTAGTTTGTCTTCCTAATGTTTTCTGCTTTGTACACCACTAGAGTTTAAATACCCTAGGAACATGGACTTTGTCTTCTTAATATTATCTCGAACACCTTTTATTTCACTGCTCACCTGTGAAAAATTCCTAGCAGATTCATAGCATTTTGTAGCTAGAAACTTATTCTTTCAACCTCAATAATAATCAAAGAAATAGAAAGTTATTTCTTTTTTTTTTTTTTTTACCTAATTTCACGTGAGGTCTGATTTTTTTTTTTTTTTAATTGTGTTCAATTGGCCAACATATATCATTAGTAACTAGAAACCTTTTAGACAACATTGTGTGGAATGCCCTTATTTAACCTCAAGTCCAAAGAGCCTGGTACGCTGCTCCAGGTCATGTAGCAAGTTGGTGCAGAGCTGGGACCAGGACCTGGTACCCTGACCCCTTGTCTTGCTCTGTCTGCGCAGCAAGCTGCTTTACCCTCAGACTGTGAATTCCATCATGGCAGAGACGAGGTCTGTCCCAGTCATTCACTCAGCAAACAATCTGTGAGAATCTGCCAAGTGCCAGATCCTGTTCTAGGCTCCAGAATACAGTGGAGAAGAAGGCAGATGAATGGCTGCTCACCGGGCTCTTCTCTTCTGGGTCATTCTAACTATATTCTGCCTTGTTTACCCCCTGCTTCTCCCGCCTGGGACCAGGTAGATGCTTAGTAACAAATAAGGGCCAGGTGACCCTGACCCTGTGTGTGGAGGATTGCCAGTAGGTAAATTGTGTAAATCATAAAGCTTACAGTTTCTGTGCAGAGTTCAGTACGCGAAGGCCAGCTTAAAAAGTAAAGCTCCACATTTGTTGGTTTGGCTTGTGCAGGTGGAGCACCTTTCCTCCTTGTAAGTGTCCCCCCTACCACCAAGGAAGGGCTCCTCTGCTGAGGGTTAGTCATTTCTGGGGCCCTGACTTACCTGAGGTAGGAGGGCCTGTAGCCGGCCAGGCTCCATCTACTTTCTACCAGAGCCGAGGTCTAACAAGGTCTGAAGCAGGGGCCGCAGGGACAGGAAATGGCCTCAACTCCCTGGTCACCCTTCACCTGCACTCCCAGGGCCCCTTCCCCTAGGGAGGCACCATCCCCTGGAGCATCGAAGTAGGCCCAGATGAGCCACCCTTGCAAGACTTTGAGGGATACCTGAGCCACCTTTCCCCCACTGTGTCTCCCCTCGAAGCCTCGTTCCAGAGAGCATCCCAGCTCCCTGCCGTCCTAAGCCTCCAGTTCCTTGGTTGAATAAAGCAGATCAAGAATCAGAGGTGAGTGGCCATCTTAGAACAAGTGTAGACCTTGCTTGGCATAGGACAAGACCTTTGAGCCCATGATTTTATGGGTTTTAGCGTAGAAGAGTTGGTGAGACTTGGCTGTGAAGAAGTCATTCCATTTAAAAGCGAACACGAGAGGTGGCCATTCACAATGCATTCCTTTCATAAGATTGTGGAGGTGGGTGACAGGATCCAGAGCATTAGCCTGGCTCGCTCTTATGTCAGGGACCGGGGTGGGGGTTTCAATTCTAGATGTCTGTTCGCCTTTTGAAATGCATATGGAATTTGCCTTTTATTGTCCTGGCTGTGTCACACAGCAGCCACGCAAGTGTTAGAGGAAGGTGCATGGGACCAATGCCACTGTGCTTACATCTTCAAATTTGGCACAAGGATTTTTAAGTCATTTACTTTGAAAAGATGGTACAGAAGAGTCATTTTATTAAAAATAGGGCTCACAAAACTTCAAAATGGATTTCCTTTTCTTCCTCATCCTTCCTGCATTTTCTCCTGTGCCCCCCACAAAAGAGAGAGAGAGAGAGAAAGAGAGAGAAAGCAGTAGACCAGATTCACTCACGTACTTTAAAAACCTTCCCCTCTGCTTTGCTGAGTATTCAGGGAAACTAATGAAAGCAGTAATCAATCTCAATATTATTGTTACAGCCATAGCTTCTTTCCTACTTCATTTCTGTCTCATTTAGAGATCGTGTGATGGCGGTGCCTGATTTTGAAGCTCGTGTGTTCTGTGTGTATTGTATTTGAAATCCTTTGAAAGAGGGCTAAATCAGGTTACACAGTTTAAGGGTCTTTACTGTAAACAGAGCCGGCTGTAATGTGTGTGTGATTTTGAGTGGCCTGCTCGTACCCTTGTTGCCAACAGAAAAAAATCCGCATCCAGCCTGGTAGTCTAGCCGCCTGCTTGTGCACCGCTCTTGGTAGAGGAGCATAATGATGCCGTCCTTTCCATCATTACCTGGGCGTGTGCGCCGGGCCGTGTGGGAGGGAGCACGGGCGTGTGTGGGAGGAAGTCGCTCTCTAATGAACAACACAATGGAGGCCGAGTAATTAGAGCAGTTCAGAACCTTGAAACTGGCCTCTTGTCAGTGATTTGCACATTAGTAAGGCATTGCTATGGGGATGTTTACAGCAAGGCTGTTGTTGTGCAGGAGACGTGAAGGGCATCAGTCACAAAAGAGAGGTCCGGAAGGAAAACTGCAGAGAAAAGAAGATCCCTATTAAGATAATTAGCTCGTAGAGGACATTTTACTGGACAGTCGTTTCTCATATGAAGCCACAGCCTCCTCCTTTTGCTGCTTTTGCCCTAAAAAGTCAGTTTATTTTATTGTTGTTGGGTCAGGTTTCTTTGGAAATCGTTCAGACACAGGGTGAGATAACCTAATAGCTCGTCATTTATATGTGCGTTATATACATATATGTATATTTGTATGTATGCGTGTATGCATGTACAATAATGTGTTGGAACATTTTAAATGGTGGCGAAGTGTTTAATAATAGAGAAGGTTAGTGGGCTTTCTGGATTGTGAAATCTTCAATAAGCTTGGATTAAAGTCACAGAATAACATAGACAGAATCAGCAAGAAGTTGCTTCTGGTAAAACCATTCTCGAGTTTAATTAAAGCACAAACATGAGTCCTGAATAAATTAGGTTAACCAAGCACACTAAAAACACAGTTCTCAGATGATAATGCTTTGGAGAGGTCTTGGGGTACAGTCTTCTAAGAAGCCCTTCGCTGTGTGGCTAAGACTGTGATTGTTGATGGGATCAAGCACCGCCCCTGTGTCCTCAGCACCCGCAGGCCGCCCGTCACGGGGACCACGCTGCTCACGCAGGGCTGTGCTGGCTCGTCTTCTCAGGACGTTCTCATCTAGAGCGTCGCTCACCACCAGGCTCAAATCCTTCGTGCTTTTCTTTTCTAAAATAACATGACTTTGGAGGCTTCTGAGGACATCCTTGGGGCCAGGCTGTTAAGCAAACTTCTTTTTTTACTCCACTGTGTTTCCCAGACACCTTATTTCAAAAATATGGGTCCACGTCATCATGTTTAATGGCTGCACAGCATTCTTCTGTGTGTCTTACAATCATAAAACCAGTTCCCTACTGGGTCTCTGAGCCGTCTTCTGCTTTGTGCCCTTAAGAGTGTGAACGTCCGCATACACTCCTCTTTGCCGCTTTTGTGGTACATTTACGCACGTCTACGTCGTTGCACATACTGCCTTACACAGTGGCCTTCCCCTCCGGTTCCCAGTCAGCACGGAACCTTCTAAGCCTCGGTTGGGGTTCCTCTTGCACTCATTTACCCCCACTGTTGACTGGGAGGACCTAGTGTTCCACCCAAGTCTCAGCTGCCCCAGACTCTTGAGGTGTAGGGTGAGGTCCTATTTGGGTCTGAAACCTGAGAGGATTGTTCACTTTCTCCCCGGGGACCCTTCATCAGTTGTAGCCATTGATTAAGACCTAGGTTTGGTCACCGGCTCTTCCTGAAGGAAGAGAAAAGAAGATCCTAATTGGAATAGCAGACGTGTTGGTTAGGAGCATGGGCTGTGGAGGGAGTAAATGAGAATGTGTGCACATGGGGGGAGGGGCGCGTTGTAAGTACAGTAGCTTCTCCTACTGGTAGAAATCGCCAAGCTTGCAGAGCACTGGAGAAATAAATAGCATGTGGTTGGCCGCCATGTTCTCTGTGAAAGTCCTATGCTCCCCATCACACTTCCGGGGTCTCTGACAGACCACACTGTAATTGTTGAGCATCTTACCTTGAAGAGTATAGGACAATAGGTTTCTATCACATACATGGAGATTGAATCGATTTTAAAAGTTTTCAACATTGAAAAAGTCTAAATCCGAGTAACTTTGAGATGGCTCAGATTTCTGGGCCTCACTCAAAACAAGTGAATGGGCAGGTATTTTGCCTTTTAAAGAGAAAAATCTAGAAAATGGTAGTAACTGATTAAAACTGCATGCTTTTAAACCTGCAGGAGTGATAGTTGTTTTGCTGTTTCCTTTGCCTCCTTGGATGCTGCTGCTTGGGGGGCGGGGGGGGCCACGTATGCACATAGTCGATAGTGAGACTGAACCCTCACAAATAGCACGGACCAGATAGGATGGTGGGAGGATCCACACACAGGCCTGGTTTCCCGAGCGACCGTCCCTCTAACACGTGCCGACTTGGGTTTCAGGTGCCATTACTGCAAGTCGTCCTGCCACGTGTCCTCCCTCCGCATCCCGTACGCCTGCAAGCTGCTTTTCCAGGAGCTGCAGTCTATGAACATCATCCCCCGTTTAAAACTGTCCAAATACAATGAGTAAAGATGGGAAAGCTCAGCCTTTAAAGAGAACCACCGAGAGGTCTGACGCAGTGGAAAACAGAGGGGATCGAGGACCACGTCTGCTTCTGTGACTAATTCCCTTGAGTGACCCCCCTCAAGAAAGAAAGATGGAGAGGCTTTCTTGCCCTGCGGACGGACGACGCTGCCTTGATCCGCGAGCCTCCGGCCATAGGAGACATGCCGCCCACAGGGACCGTGATGCAGTCTCCCGTTCCTGCACTGAATGCCATTCACAAATGGGCGTGACCTAAAAGAGAAATAAACTTTTATTTATATTCTGGAATCTTGCAATCTACTCCCTTGCAATCTTCCTCCTTTAGAAGAACATTTGGGGTTAAATTCCCCATGATGCCTTCCTGGCTAACAAAACGCAAAGACTCTTAGGACGAAGCCTGAAGGGTGTGAAGAGTATCTTTGAATGGTTGGTGTGGCCTTTGTCGCCGTAGCTGATGGGAGCCGTGCGTGAAGGAGAGCGCTGTGGGAGCCGGGCGCAGCGGATAAAGGGACGGCTTTCCGGCCCGGTACTGTGAGATGTAATAAATTCCTACCTTCTTAAGCAAGTTTACCAAGGGTGTCCTCTTTTCTTACAGACTTGATTGCTACTCTTCTGAACCTCCACAGTCAGACCACGCAATAATACTTGTTGAACATCTGAAAATAATTCCATGGGGGCTTTGTGATTTTTTTTTTTTTCTGGTCCCTTCCATTCCTGCCAGGATGTTAACTGTGCGTTTCTTTTTAATCTGATAACCTTCTTCACTTTTATTTTGAATTTGTCCTTAATTGCTCTACCCCGAAGGCAGAGAGCTATTCCTGTTAAGGACTCTCTGTAAAATAAGTCAGAAAAATCTTTGAGTAGTGGTCTAATGCAGTTCCAGCGTGCCACGTTGAACGTGTTTCACAGGACCCCAGTAGGCCTTAACACCAACAAGAAGCAAGTTTCAGTATCGAATAAGATTTAGAAACTGGATGTAATGGAGTTAAATGTACCAGGAACTTTTTCAAAGCCTTTATTTGCCGAGCTCCCATCCTGAGACTCCTCCAAAAGAGGGATGTTCTGGGAGCCAGGCTGGTCATTGCCTTGAGAAGCCAACCTCAACATCACTTCATTTACTTCACAATAAGAAGCTCTAATTCGGAAGTAAAAGTCCTAGAGACTTAACAGGAAAAGCAGAGGGAATGGGGGACATACCGCAGGTGAGCAGGCCTTCCTCGGCCACCACCTCGTGTCTCCATTTCCGGGGCTCGACAGCTATTGCAGAGGCAGAGGGGGTTGAATGCTGGATCTTTGGTCATGCCAGCTGTTCCTTCCTTTCTAGTTCTTAAAAGCGATGGAGCCTTGGGATGGCCAGGTGGCTTAATTGGTTAAGCGTGTGACTCTTGATTTTGGCTCAGGTCATGATCTCAGGGTCCTAGGATCGAGCCCCATGTCAGACTCCATGCCGGGCGGGGAGTCTGTTTAAGATTCTCTTTCTTCCTCTCCCTCTGCCCTATCCTCCCTCCCCTCCTTCCCCCCACTTCACCCCCACCCCCGGTCATGCACTTGCTCTCCCTCACTCTCCCTCAAAGAAAACCCTGATGGTCCTAAGGATTGCTCTTCTGGACGCCGTTGCGCACCACATGGGCCATTCGAGGGGTTTTGGCTGTTTCCCCTCACAGGACAAGTCTGCCGACCAACTTCGCCAGGGAGGGCAG
>CM053611.1:96715472-96726555 GCA_028646535.1 Procyon lotor
GATGGGCAAGGGGGGAGGCGATAAAGGCCTGGATCCATTGCCTAGATTCTGGTCTCTCTGAAGGGCCAGCCCAGCCTCAGAACTCCCTACAGGATTCCTGAAGACTCTGCCATGGCCTCTTGTCAGCCTGACACCCCCCGCCCCGCCGATCCTGGTGTCCCTCGCCCCCCGACGTGTAGATACTGGGGGCACACCCGAATAAACCACCTGTATGCGGGTCTCTACTCAGTCTGCCTCTTTCCCAGAGGTTCCCAAAAAGCCTGCAACAGTACAGCCTTTTTTCTTTTTTTAAAGATTTTATTTATTTATTTGACAGAGAGAGAGAGAGAGAGATCACAAGTAGACAGAGAGGCAGGCAGAGGCAGAAGGGGGAAGCAGGCTCCCCGCCGAGCAGAGAGCCCGATGCGGGGCTCGATTCCAGGACCCTGAGATCATGACCTGAGCCGAAGGCAGAGGCTTTAACCCACTGAGCCACCCAGGTGCCCCAACAGTACAGCCTTTTTAGAAGCTGTTTCCTCTGCCTAGAATGTTCCCCAAACCCAATTCTCACATTGTCATGTTGTCCGTGAGGACTTCTTGTCGTACAAATGTCCACTTAAATGTCACCTCCTCTGGGAAGCTTTCCCACATCAGTCCCTCTAAAATACCCTCTGAGACACTACCCTCTCAGCCCATTCGAATTCTCTACACAGCATCTGTCAGTATCTAATGTATCCCTTGATTCTTTATCATTAATAAGATACTCTTACATCATTATAAATTCCTCCCTCCCAGCCTCTTTTCCTGGGCTGTCTGATTCACCGCTACATTCTCAGAGCCTAGAAACGGGGTCTGGCAAATAGGGTGCTCGACCAACATCTCCCGAGTTAGTGACTAAAATTCTATCTTCTACATAGAAAGGAAACTGGAGGGCAATTTGATATTCTTCGAACAACTTGATGTCTTTTGATAATAATAAAACAAAAATGGCCAGATTCTCAAATCTGATTTGGCCTTGAAATTAAAAGATATTTTTAAAAAAATCCCCTGCCTGACTTTGTGAATTAGAAGATGTCATTTCTTCTGGAATGCTCTATGTGACCCTTTGTGTAGAGAGAGATATTTTGTACAGATTTAGGGAGAGTAGGAGTGGACCAACGGGCCTATGTCAGGAAGGAGAGAAGCCCTGACTCCAGGATGCCCTGGGCGACTGAGAAGGGAGGATATGCTGAGCAGCTGTCTCGTCAGAGGTCAGGTGCTTAAGGCACATGGCTTGTATGAAGTCGTTCTCTCCTGATGACTCTCCCCCAAGAATTAGATAATACTATCCCCATTTTACAGGTAAGTAAACTGAGGCACAGAGAGGTTAAGGATCTTGTCTAAGGTTCCCCAGCTGCGGAGAGGCACAGCTGGGCATTCATTTCTAGCAGTCTGACTTAACAGGTGGCACTGTCCACCGGCTCACTGTTGTCAGGCAGATGTTGAGAATCATAGAGAAATAGGCATGAACAAGGTGATTTTCTTCTGCTCCCTTTCACATTTCTTATTCTAAAATGTGCAACATGTTCAGGTTATTAAAGTCAGAGTGTCTGCCGATTCCTTGCATTTCTAGAAACTCCAATGCCCAAAGTCCTTTATTCGGACGCTTTGTTAGATGTCCTGGCATTACGGGAATTTGTGTGGCCACAGTTTGGGGGGAAGGGTGCAGGCAGAGGTTTGACCAGGGAAATAGAGTAGAATTTTAAAGAAAGCAAAAAGCAGCAAGTGCAACAAGAAAAAGAATATAGGGACAAAATGATGGAAACAAGCCAAAGTCTGGAATCAAGCTCCTGCAAACAACCCTTGGTCTCCTTGCAGTCAAGCAAGCCGACTGTTGAGACCCTTGATAGAGAAGATTGAGTTACGCTCCTGAACGCTTTCCCCCAATGCTGTCTTCCTCCCACCTGTGCGTGGATTAGTCGGGAGAATCTAATGTGATTTGCTCATTAAAGCCCATCTGCTTCCTCTTCTCCTTTGTTCTCTCCTCTCCATCCTTCCCTATTCTTCTCTTCCTTTCTTCCAAAGCAGGGGCTTTGCAGTTAAAGAGACCCAGCCAGGTTCCTGCCTATGCCACTTCATGGCTCTGTGTAGATTCAGGCAAATGATTCAACTGTCTAAGCTTTATTTTCCTCATCTGTGAAATGGGCATAACAATGCCAACTTCAGAGAATGGTGAGAATGAGACCAGGCATGAGGCACGTATAGGAAACGCCTAGCATGGAGTCTGGCACGTAATAGGTCTTCGTGCCTTCCCTTCCCCACTCCTTCTTCCCTCCCCTTCCTTCCTTAATCCCCTCAGGTTTGCTGGGCTGGGCTGCGAACGGAATAACGGCCCTAACTGACATGAGGTTTGGGGGATGAATCTCAGGCGCAGACAGCTCTGGTGTTCAAAGCTACCTCACAATTTCTAAGTGACACTCTTAGAGGAGAATTTACCTGTAAACCTCAAACATGAGAGCAACCACTCAAACGACATCCGTTAAGTATTTCACCAAGTCCAGGAATTCCAAATATCAAAAGGAAAGCCACTGGAGTAGATAATGCTTGTTCATATTATTAATGTTAAAATAATTGTAGTATAGTTGCAATTAAGTATGAACCCATTAAGGACTCATTGGTAGGGGTGAACAGACCTATGTTTCTATAATTTGCTGCAATGTTATTAATTATAACAGTGCATTCCAGTAACGTTATTAATTGCAACAATGCATTCCAGTAAGTCAGTGAGTAACACCCATGTAGGATCTAGCCCTTGGCAGGGTTTTGATGACGGGAAACAAAATCTACTGCAAAATACAATAAATATGAAAATCCAAACCACCAGGTTGGATCTACGTTGAGTATTTTACACAGAGCTGCAAATTAAATTGATTGCATGTGGGCTCTTGGATGTCAAGTTCTTATAACAATGTCAAACTTCCCAGGGACACCCTGCTCCGTGGGTAGGAAGTGACAGTCGCATGAGAACCCTACCAAGAGAGGACTTGCTGAAAATGAACTTACCATTGCAGAGTAGCAGGAGTGGAGTGGGGCTTGGATGCTCTATTGTTTTCTTTTTCCTCATCTGTTAAAGGAAAGAAAAAGGAGTGACCTTCAGTAGGAAAAGTAAAAGGCCTTTCAACTCTTCCAAGCATCCCAGTGCTCCCAACCATTTGAAGAAACCTCAAATACCGATGCTTTGAAAGCAGTGACAGTTGGGCTCTTCCAAAATATTAGATATCTTCTTGAATGAGGAAAAAAGGGAAATTGACTTATACAGAAAACTCTCAGAGCACTTGGCATTTTTTATTTGACATAATTCGTTAGAGCTGACTCTATTACTGAGCAATCTGTGTTCACTCAATTTACTATTTTTCCAACTGCAGCTGGACACCTGACTCTATGATTTGGACTCTAAGAACTCACCATTTGCTCCTGCTAACCCCACGGAACAGTGTGGGGTAAGGGAGGGGGAGTGTAAGGGCCCAGGAGACTCAGGATAGCAATGTCACAGAGCAGGGTTGGCCAACTTCTCTGTAAAAGGCCAGATACTAAATATTTTAAGGTTTGGGGGCCAAGAGGCAAAATCAAAAATATCACGTCGTATTTATATAACAAGAGTAAACAAATTTCCACAAAGCTTTTATTGATAAAATTCAAAATATAATAAGAGTAATTGAGTACAGTTTTTATAATATAGGTCTATTAATAAGAATAATTAAATTGTTTGAGGGGAGAAGGTAACATTTTTCTTAACTGGGGTTCAAAATTCATATTCTCTACCATTGAACAGATTACAAATATTTATCTTGAAAAACAATTCTTAGCTTACAGCCCTATGAAAACAGGCATCAGGCCAGACCTGAACAACAGACCCATCTTTGCGCCTAAGAACTGCTCACAATTTCATCATGGACTAGCTGAGAAATACATATGATGATCCTCAACCAATTCCTGATAAAGTCTCTTGATAGAAATAGCCAACATAAAATTTCTTGGTCCACAAAATTTGACCCAAGAAGACCAGAATGGATAACAGTCTCAAGAGAAAATTATTAATGTCAAAACCTACAACTATAATCCACCAAATTTTTAAGAACACGTAAAATGGTCAGCGAAATAAATCTGTGGCGTAAGTTTTATATGGAAAAGGATCTGTACCCAGAAAAAAAGATTTCAATGGAACAAAAATGAAAGTAGAAGAAAGTAAAGGCTACTTAGTGAAAAGAAATTTTGAAATAAATCAGCCAAACAAAGTTGAGTTCAAAAAATGTTTTCCTTATGAAAATTTATCAAGATTGGCATAATTCTGATTAATCAGTATCTGTGGCAGATACTGCTGCTGCTTATTCGACAATTGTATGTTCTCAGCTTCTTGCTCATTCATAGATCTGTAATTTAGAGGGAACCATGTGTTCGAGGAGGGTAATTCCCCCTTGAATCCTAAAGAGCTGAAGGTTGATTAATTTAAAACTGCCCATACCCATCGAGCCGCTGATGGGCTGGTGGGATAGGTATGGCAAGTGACATCGTGCTGGCCTATCAGACTTATAGAAAAGCTCTCCGGAAGCTTCTGGAAAAGATATTTCTCCCTAAAAAAAAGGAATTGGGAGGCCTTGATTTTGAACTTCTGGCCTCCAAAACCGTGAAAAAAAAAAACAAAACAAAACAGTATCTTCTGTTTTGTGCAAAAGCAAACAAACTAACTAACTAACAGGTGAGAGAGTCTGGTCTGTCCTGTTTTTGAACATGGCGGAGCAGACACGAGAGTGAGGCATCGAGCTTTCAACTGGGAAGAGAGCAGCCTGAGGAAGAAGTCCATGCTGAGGTAGCAGAGAGGAAAGGGGAGGGACTGGGGATCTGAGTGTCATGCTGTGCCTCATTAGCCAATCCTCAATACAGCTGCCTCCCTGTTTTGTGAGAAAATAAAAATTTTCTTAGTTAATAAAACCTTGTTTCATTGGATATTCTCTTCCCTGCCACCAAAAGCCTCGTAACTGATAAAAACACTCACACGAAATGTTCTCAGGGACAAAGTGTCCCAGGACATCATGGGCTTGACACCTGCTCACACTGCTTTGTCAGCCTGGAGTTCCTTCTAAATGATTCTCAGCCTTTCTAGCCCAGAATAAATGACACTACCTCTCTGAAGCCTTCCCTGATACTCTCCCAAGTCAGGCATTCTTCTACAACCCATCACCAATCTCTCAGTTGGACCAAAGAAGGAATGGTATCTTAGTCATCTTTGTGTTTCCTCCCAATAGTGCCGATTCCACTAAATAGCTGAGTCTGCCTTCCACAAATGCCTTCGACTATCTTCGGAAAATAAATAGCACAGTAAGGAGCATGAACATGTGAGTCTCACAAGAATATAGATAGACACAGAAAACAATACTCAACCTCAGTTGCTCACAGAAAAATAAAAAGAAAATAATAATGAGGCACAACTTTACATCTCCGAGAATAACGAAAATGTTAACTAATGATAATTCCCAGTGCTGGCGTGTAAACAGTAAAACTGACAATCACATATTTTGAAGGTAGTGTTAACTGGTAAAAGATTTTGGTAAGCAACTTGGCAGTAATATTGAGAGCCATCTAAAATGTCCAGTCATTTGACCTCACACCCCAACTCCTAGAAATTATACTAAGCAAATAATTTAAAAGAAATAAAAGGCTATGTTAAAAAACATGATCAGTTGAGTTTTTTTCTTAAACAAGGGAAAGCATATAAACAACCTAAATACAGCTCTTAGCTATGCTGGACCATGATTAACATTTCTATTCTCCCTAGAACTGGCAGAATTTTTTCCCCCTGCTTCTTTAAACTTTGGCATTTCAGCCAAGCTGGACAAGATATCAAAAGATCTATGTTCTAGAATCAGTGCCCAAACTTAATGGCTGTGACTGAGCAAACCCCTTATTTTTCTTCATTTATAAATGGTCACTTTACAGGGCCACTGAAATGACTATATTAATTAATTTAACAAATATTCACTGAATACCTAATTTATGCCAGCTAGACCCTGGGGATAAAGAAATTAGACTCCTGTCCTTCAGTCTGGCTGGAGAAAGAGAAAGACAAACAGTGGAGAGAATGGCCAAGTTCAGTAAGAAGTGATAAATGCTGTGACACAGGTAGGCAAGTCATCCACGTTCATTTTGGAAAATAGAGAGAAAATGGAAAATCTCAGAAATCCAAGCTCCTCTCGACACAGAGAACTACTATTTTTACCTTATTTACCTCCAATCTGTTTTCAATGTTCTTTTCACACACACACACCCCTAACTTAAAACAAGTGAGGGCCACATGGCACACTCTGGCTTGTGGCCTGTGTCCTTTGCCTTTACAAGGACAAGTCAGACTTTGAGAGGAGGATTTTGAAGGAAGGGGTGTTCCAGGAGAGGAAGCAGCATGAGAAAAGCCTGGGAGGACATAACCCAGGGCCCAGGGCAGCACGCAAGGGTCCACTTGGCTGCAGCCAGAAGAGCCCTTCACTGTGGGATTCCATCCAGCACCTCCCATGAAGGTGAGACCTGTTTCTATTGTGTCAGAAGCTTTCCCCCAATTAAACTTCGTGATGGCCCACTTCTGATACCAGGGAAAGGAAAGAATTGGCTTTGGGGGCACAGCAGACCTGGGTTTGAATCCCAGCCTTGCCCCTAACTCTGGGTGGAACCCTGAGCAGTTCCTTAACTCATCCAAGCCTGAGGGTCCTTTCCCTAAAACATGATCCCAAGGACAGCTTGAATAAATAGAGTATGCGAAAAACTAGACACACAAGAAAAAGAATACCGTAATAATCACCGTAGCATTTATTGGCCAAGTACTTAAGCCAAGGGATATGCATCACTTTTCCTCCCAAGCGTGCTATGAAGAAGTTTTACATCTGACTCTATAAACAAGAAAATCGAGCTTTGGTAAGTCTGAATCCCCTGCAGGGGGCTGTGCAACCAGTGAGTGAAGGCAGGATCTCACCCCACACTCAGCATATGGCGGCTACTGATGGTACCAACCGAGAACTGGTCTACCCCGGAGCCAACATGGGCTCTCCAGCTCAGTCATCAAATAGGTGTGCTTTCCACCTCTGCAGATCCCTTTCCAGACCACTAGTGACTCGGTGTTCAGGGTCTGAATACCCAGCCTCTTTCTTCCAGAAGGGGGTGGCTATCTGGGGGCTGTCAATCCCCATTCGCCGAAAGTGATGGCTGCTCATTCATGCATCAGATATTGTCTGCTACGGCCCAGTCCTGTGCCAGGGGCGAAAGGGTGAGGACAGACAGAGAGGGTCTCTGCTCCCATCTGGCTGACGAGGACAGGAGGGCACATTTTTGTAGAAAGAAATAACCATAGTTGATAGAAACTTCAGGAACTGGTTCTGCCTAGTGCTTTTTCTTTTTAACAGGCAAAAACGCCTCAAACCAAATGAGATTCACACCATAATTTCAGGCCAGCCTGATTCCCGGAGGTGCTCACAGCCCAGGCGGGGCCATCCATCTGCAAAGCCCACCCTTCTCATCCTATCAAAGTCAGAGAGCGGCTGTCTGCTTACAGGCCTCCCGTCCTGTTCCCCCTCTGCAGTCATGTCTCCAAACACACTCTGGGGAATCGCAGTCCATTTCCCTGTGGGGAGCACCTCTGCTCCCCTCTCTGGATCCACCTCCCAGTAGTAACTCTGAGGCCGAATTTCCAGGCTCCAACACTGGCTCCACCACTCGCTGACTGTGTGACCTCCAACAGCCTTTTGGTGCCTTAGTTTCTTGTTTGAGAAACAGGGGTAATAATAGCACCAGGCACGTATTGTAGGGATTAATTAGCCACTCCTGGCACAAGATACAAGCGACCCTAAGTATTCCCTATTCATATAATAGTTGTCACTCTTCTGGAGGGGCCAGGCACCTGGCTCCCCCTCTCATCCACGGGACTGCGTTTGGCAAGCCCGGCCTCTGGGACAGGGCTGTTTGCTCCTCCCCGGTGCTCCTCCAGCGCCCTAGCTGGTCCCTAGCAAAGCCCTCACGGGGTGTGGTCACTGCTTGCCCATCAGTGTGTCTGCCTCGCTTGTCTGTAAACTCTTTAGGGCTCAGACCGCCCCACTGCTGGGGTTCCAGCACCCACACAGGGTCGGGACTCAAGAAGCATTTGCGGAATGAGTGAATGAATAGCTAAGATAATACCACAGTTAAATTCAGCCTACCCATCTGATTCCCTAAGCATACAAATAATAATACTACCCAAGAACCTTTACTGAAAATGTAGAAAGTGCAAGGCACTCTCTACTTCACTGTATTTAATTTTCACTGCTGCCCGAGGCAGCTTAACAAACATAAAACATCAAATGCGGTGCTTGATGGATACATGGTGCTTAGTCAGTTTTAGGTCTGATTATTAATAGTATCCCCTTTTATGGGAGAAAGAAACTGAGGCTCAGAGAAGTGGAAAGCAATTGGTCTGGGGTCACACAGCTAGTGAGGGGGCCAGGGGAGGACCCAGGCTAGCTGACATCGAAACTTCCCAAGCCCAGACATTGTGAGCCTCACTCTCTCTTCTGACTCTAGTACTGCACTAGATATTTTAGGGAACATATCATCTGCCTGATATCTGCTGATGGAATTCACAGTGTTTGAGAACCTATTCTAGAGTATTTCCTGCCTCGAGCCAGTGTGGCAGAGTTTTAATATTGAAGGAGAAAGTTTCTAAATTAATTACTTCTCTTCAAATCCCAGAAAAGGTTCAAGTTTATGCGAGTCTCGAATTTCGCTTCAAAGTTCTAATTCTATTTCCTTTCATTATACGAACCTGGCTGCACCTGGCCAGACCTCACCTGTTGGGACCACGGGCCTGCCAAACATTGCATTTCCCCTTATCCAAGCCCTTCCTGGCCACCGCAAAGGACACCAGCTGATGAGCGGGGTGCCTGGACCCAGCCTTTGGCAGTGGGCACCAGCCCCTGGCAGCAAACCCCTCCCCCCGTGGGAACAGGGCTCAGTCCCAAACAAAACTGTGATGTTGGCAGCATTGCTCTGAGCGGGCCCCACACCTGCCTCCTTTTACCTCCTCTGGGTGAATTCCTTCCGAACCCTAGAATAAGAAAAGGCCTTTCTAATTTTGATATTAAACCCAAAGCCATAAAAGAAGATATGGATAAACTTTCCTACATAAGAAATCCAAAGCTTCTATGTGTGTGGGGGGGAGGGGGGGAACCTACACCTTAAATAGAAAGATAAACAACATCTCATCTCCCCCACCGCAGAGAGAGCTCGAGGAAAACCAGGAGGAAAAAGGCTAAGAACCAAGAGAAAAAAGTAGGCAAAGCACCTGACACACGGTTGGTGGAAAAAATACAAATGTTCTTGAAATGTGAAGAGATGATTAATCTCAGTTAGTGAAAATGAGAACGGCACTAAAATACCACTTCTCAATCTGACTGGCAACAGTCCAAACCTCGACCACACAACTCTGCCGGGAGGCTGTGGGGAGCAGGTGCCCTCCCGCCTCTCGGGGGTGGGGAGGCTGTGAAATGGTGCCCCCCCCCCCCACAAGGAGGTCATCTGGCAGAATCTCCTGAAATCCCACAGGCTCTTTATCCAGTCATCTCATGTCTGGGAACAGATCCTATGGCTGCGTGGGAAATAACCACACGCAAGGTTTTTCTTTGCAACTTGTCTAACATGGTCAAAGTTTAAGAACTGCCCAGCGCTCCTCTGGTGGACTAAACTATGACATATCCTCACAGCAGAATGCTAAACGACTATGGAAAAAAGATTAAAAACAAGAAAAGAATGAAGATGCTCTCTGCTCTTACTGACAAGAAGCACTCGGGCGTTATTATGAAGCGAAAAAAAGCAAGTCACAACAAAAGGCCTATAGGCTGCTGCCCTTTTTTGTGTTAGAAAGTGGCAAAAAAGTGAGTGCCTGGCTGGCGTACTCATCGGAGCATGCAACGCTGGGGTTGTGGGTTCGAGCCCCGGGTTGGGTGTAGAGATTACTTAAAAATAAAATCTTTTTTAAAAAAGTGATGAAAAAGAAACTATGTTTGACTTTATATTTGCATAGAGAAATAAAGTACTGGCAGAATGCATCTAGAAAGCACCAGAAATACTCGAAGAACACACAAGACACAAATAACAGCATGCACCAGTAGGGAGCCGAGGTGGGAAGACAGGGGAGGGACTGAGGCTTCTCCATGAGTACCTTTAAGGCATTTTGACTTCTGAAATACTCTAAGTGTGTACAAATTAAAAACTCCTCTACAGGGGAGGGGGCACCTGAAAGAAGAATCTATTCATATGGTTAAGTGGTCCTGGGATGCCCTAAACTGTAAGCAAATTACAAAGACTCCTAACCTGGCGTGACTCAATAGCGTTTTGTTTTCCTGATATCCGTTTACCTAACCAACACCGTGCACCTACTGTGTCCCAGGCCCTATTCCAGTAAGTGACACAATGAGGCATGCCCCCTTCCCTTCAGATGGTTACAGTCCATGGAGGGACCGAGGGGAGGGGCAGAGGGGCCCTGTCACAGATGAGACTGGCTCCTTCTCCGCAAGAGGAGAGGACAGATGGGCACGCGGGGGGACAGGAAGGGCAGCCTGGGATGGCAGAGTGGATGGCTGAGGAAGGGGAGGGTTCTGGTGGGTGGTCTTAAACCGAGGCCTCCGAGGCCCAGCAGCAGTGTTGCCTTTGGCTTCCCACCCAGGAATCAACCTGCAGCAGACCCCCCATGAGGGCAGTCAGATTGTTAAAAGCCATCATGGGAGGACTCCCCATGGACTCCTCGTGGCTGCCCCCACCACTACCCAGAACTTTCCACTCTACGTCGGTGCCCTTGCCCTAGAAGTTGTCAGAATGCCTTTCCACTTTTGGTAGGGGGCTTTCGTCCACGACTTGGGAATATGAAAATGTTTCGCTCCATTTCCTCTTCACTGGAACCCACCTTAGGAAGTTACAAGATCTCAAACTGGATAATAAACCGACGTGCTAAGTGAGCAGAGTGGGGTGATGGAGATACGACACAGCCCTGAAATGTGAGGCGGTTTTAATGGGATAATGATGAGTCACGTGAAGCTGTGACCTGCTATGACCCCGG
>CM053611.1:96726655-96743464 GCA_028646535.1 Procyon lotor
AGACAGAATGGCCACTGGGAGGAACTACTGAAGAGGGGAGGGGACAGGGCATGGTGTGGACTGTCCCCGGACAAACAGAACCCCGTTCCCACACTTCCCCCCACCCCCCAACACAGCCAAGTAACCTTTGGAAATAAAGGGCAGCCTCTGGGCTCCCAGGTAGGGTAGAGGGTGGAGGCTGGAGTCACTGACTTAGACATTAAGGGAACAGAGACCTGAAGGGTGGGACTGGGGCATATTTGGGTTACACTGAACTTGCTCTCTCTCCCAAGGACAGCAACAAGAGTCCCAAAGCAATCCCACTGGCTTCCTGCCGTGTGGACCCATCCCATTGCCCTTGTCTCTCCAACCGTCTCCATCTCACTGAGGCTAACCTGCACTATGGCCTCATCCCCCCGAACCTGGATGAGGTGGGAGCCCCCAGAGTGTCCTCCTGGCTCTAATCCACCTGCGTAAAATCTCTACATTAACCTTCTGTAGAGGTTAATGTAGAGAAAATGCCACTTGGATCTATCTCTCCTCCAACCAGTTCCTTCAGGGGCATCTTAGCTATTACATTGCCAGCCCTTTATTCGGAATTTAAATCCCTCAATAATATGGCCCAAACTCACCTCCCCGGCCTGGTTTCCCATGATCTTTCAACCTCTGTGCAAGCCAATATGGAAAATTCTCCAAGCTCAAAACCTTCCTTCTGGCTTTCTGTCTCCCAGCCCTTGACCATCAAAACTTAAAGGAACGAACCACACGGTTCCTCTGAGGCCCAACACAAATGCCACCTCCTCCAAGATGCCTCCCTGGTCACCTTCCAGGCTGTGACCTTTCTCAGCTTCTGCATGCGTTCCAGTCACCTGGGGGCTTGTGTAAAGAGGCAGAGCACGTGCCAGAAGGGGGTGTCCAGAGGAGGCCTAAGAGTCTAACGAGCGTCTCTAACAAGCTCCCAGTGAGGTTGTGCTAGAGCCCAGGACCACTCTTGGGGAGACAGGTAGAAGGCCTTGCCTCATTCAAATGGAACTGATCCCCTATGGCCTCGAATTATTATTCAACAGTGGGCCTGAGCTTCCTTTCTAGATTTAAAATTCCTTGAGAGCACAGAACCACAGAAAAGGCTCTTTATGTGGTAGGAAGAGAGAAAGCTGCAAAATCAGACACCACTAAGTTCGGGTCTTAACTCTGCCACTTACTTCCTATTACACTGAGATAAGTCCCCCAACGTCTGGATCTGCTTCCTCCTCTGTCTAGAAGACCACCTCCCACCCAGAGGATTAAAGGAAATCGTGGTTGTGATTAGGCCTAGCATACTGCCTGATGCTGAATATATTTACTATTGAATAAATATGTTATTATAATATTGGCTGTATGAATGAATGCTGAATAATACTTAATTCAATTCAATTTAATTTAATTTCTATTTTAATATTGGCTCCCTGCCTCTTCCTTCCTTGTTTAACTTTGGGTTTTCTATGTAGTTTTGTATCTAGTAAGTGCTTAGGGAATTTTCTGCAGGAACGTCTGTTCTACCCATACAATTCTGCTCCAACCACACTCCTGGGCTCTCCTCACTGGACATGACACTCCAACCATAATCTGCTCGAGAGAAAATGCAGCTGGTTCAGGTTGGAAATGGGCATTTACGAGACCTGAGTTATGGTAAATAACCCATCCACTCCTGCTCAGCCTCTCACTCCTCAGGCATTTTCCAGGATTTTCTTCCCAACTGCATTCCATCAAAATATTTCGTGTCCCACTTCTTCATGCTCATTGAAGCTCTTATCGATCAATTAAATCCCTGTCTTCTGAGCTGCTAGGAAGGGCGTAGTAGGAAGAGCACTGCATAGGAGTCAAGATGTGGGTAGCAGTTCTAACTCTAGCACTATCTGAGAATATAATTTGGAACAGATAACTTCCCTTCTCAGAGCCTCAGTTTTTTGATTCTCGGCTAATGAATGGATTATTCTCCCACTCCATTTCATTTTCACCAGGACCCCTGGTGCTAATGTCTGCCCTTACTCAGACCAGTGGAAGAAATCTTTCTCAGCAGGTGGAACATTAACTTCTCTCCCATCACCCTGGGTAGGCATTTCTACCTTCTTGGCCTGGTTTAGAGATAAACGCTATGGCAGACCTTTCGCTAGCCACTCAATAGCCAATCTTGCATTTTTTTTTTCCTGCTTGCTAATAAAACCCCAGATTTATTCAGGGTGGTGATGGGACAGCCCAGAGGAAAATCCTGATTTGTCCAAGATGGGTTGGCAAACTATTTCTGTAAAGAGCCGGACAGTAAACGTTTTAGGCTTTTGGGGGCCATAGATGATGCCTGTTACATATTCTTCTTCATTTTTTCTCCACTCTTTTAAAAATTAAAAACAAAACAAAAATAAAAACATCCTAGGACCTGGGCTGTATAAAACAGGAGGTGGGCTGGATTTGGCCTGGGGTGGTGCAACCATTAAGAGTGATTCTATTTTATCTGGCCATTTGCAACCACGTGGATGGAACTGGAGGGTATTATGCTAAGCGAAATAAGTCAGTCAGAGAAAGACAATTATCACATGATCTCTCTGATATGAAGAATTTGAGAAGCAAGGCAGGGGTTTGTGGGGGTGGTGGGGGAGAGAAATGAAACAGGAGGGGATGGGGAGGGAGACAAACCATAAGAGACTCCTAGACTCATGAACCGAACTAAGGGTGGCTGGGAGGTGGGGGGGTAGGGATAGGGCGGCTGGGTTGTGGACATTGGGGAGGGTATGTGCTATGGTAAGTGCTGTGAAATGTGTAAGCCTGACGATTCACAGACATGTACCCTCGGGCAAAAAGAAGTTAATACCTTACAATTAAAATTTAAAATTTAAATACAAAAAAAAAGAGTAATTCTATTTTTTTCTATTCTTCTGACAAATTTCCAGTCACCTACCCTCCCTGTCAGCGACAGATGATAACATTCTCAACACAAAGAATGTTAAGGAAAGTCTACTGGGGGCTCCTGGGAAATATTTTGGGGTTTTTTGATAAGAGGAAGACACATAAGAGGAAAGCTAACTGGCACTTGCCCTTTCTCCACGCACCTGTTCTGAATGTGGACCGGATGCCTATTATCTAAAGCAGCTATTTTGTGACCATGAGGCTCTAACAGGAGGACAAAAGCATTGCAATGGTCTTGGAGGACTTAGGAGAAAGATGCACAGAGTCTGGGTCCTAGATGGTACTGAGCTGTTAAATAAATAAACCCTGGAATCTCCTACCTCCCATCTTTTAAGTTAAATAAGATAATAAATATCCACATTTTTTAAACCACTGTCAGGTTTCTCATAATCCATAATGACAATGCTCATAAAGCATTCTTAAAATATTAGATCTGAGGGGTTTTTTTATCTATTTTTTAAAACTTCAACCATCTCCTGAGCCCCCCTCAGTGAACTCCACAACTGCTGCCCTCGTGGAGCCTCCTGTTGGGTAGAAGATGTGACAAGGCACAGACAAGAGCTGGTCTACCCTTCAGCCATTGAAAAGGGGTGGTGAGTACTCTTAGCTCGGGTCTCGTATTCTTGTGAACAAGCTATGAAATCCTCAAGAGCAAGCCTTTGAAGCCTTGCCTTCTGAGAGACAGAATAGTGCAGAGACAAAATGACTCGGGTTCAAGACAGACAAACAGACCCAAGTTCAAATCCTAGCCCCACCACTTACCACCTATGTAACGTTGGGTGAATTACTTAACCCCTTTGGGTCTCAGTGTTCAAATGTCTAAGATGAAGCTCATTATTAGATACCTCCTAAGACCACTGTGAGATTTAAATCAGGTCATGAACTTAGAGCATTTGTAGCTCAGTAAATGACAACATATATACCTGTAACTATAAACATATACATATATAAAAGTTTGCTTAAGAATATATGCTGAGGAAGAAAGACTAGAAGGACATCAGGAGTGGATGCCTCTGGATGGTGAAATTAGAGGCGATTAGTTTTCTTCCTCATATATTTTTCCCTAGATTTTCCAAAAATATACATACACATGACTCACAGCCAGGGGATATATTTTTATTAATGTAATCTTTGTGTTTTGAAAATAAAAACAACATGTGGACAACAACTTCTTTGTTCTTTTATCCAGATAGGAGTCAGGTGGTCCCATTTCAGATCTAGCACTGGCACTGACTCACTGTGCCATCTTAGAAAGTCCCCTCGCCAATTCAAGTCTAAATTTCCCTGTCTAAAATTAATGATAACCAGACTCCTAGTCTCTCCACGGTGAGATCACTTACACTGGCTTAACTTATTCACTGAAACAACTGTAAAAGCTAGAATAGCTATTTGAAGACATTGGAAAGCGATCAATGCAGACAGGACTAGAGGAGCCACAGGCCTTGAGAGGTAGGAAGCACAGGCCTTGAGAGGTAGGAACCACATTCATTCTGGATTCTCCCTGAGGATGCTTCTCAATGCCGTACTGGGAAACAGAACCCAAGAAGTCAGAGTTGGATGACAAAGTGATGCAGATCTAAGGAGCCATGTTCCAGAGAGAAGAACCACAGGAAAGGAAACATACCTGCATTCGAATTTCCCTTAAATCTTTAGCCCACTCATTTGTGCAGAGAGTGAGAAACCAAAAAACCAAGAACACATCAGCTTAGAGGCTGAAGAAATGATCAACTGATCACTGATTAGTGGAGGAGTCAGAGGTTGATGTTCAAGTTGGATCAGGTAGAAGGAACTTAGTTAACACCCAGAGCTTTTAGCTGTGGGCCCAGAAAGGCTCTGAGCTTGGAGTAGAGACCCCATCCTAGTAGCATAGACAAGACTAAAACAAATAAAATTTAACCAAGGCTTGACAAGATTGAGGAGACCTGTTGGTTCTCTATCTACCTAATAGAACAAAATTTAACACCCTTCAGAGGAAGTTAACATAATTCATCCAAAGTCTCTCTAACTTTGCATCCCTAATGTCCGCATCAAATCAAAAACTATAAGGCACCCTGAAAAACGGGACCCAAACCCTGAAATCCAAAGAAAAAAATCAGGTCTTAGAAGTTAATCCAGGGGCGCCTGAGTGGCTCAGTGGGTTAAAGCCTCTGCCTTCGGCTCAGGTCATGATCTCAGGGTCCTGGGATTGAGCCCCACATCGGGCTCTCTGCTCAGCAGGGAGGCTGCTTCCCCCTCTCTCTCTGTCTACTTGTGACCTCTCTCTCTGTCAAATAAATAAATGAAACCTTAAAAAAAAAAAAAAAAAAGAAGTTAATCCAGAGAAGATTCAAATATCACAGTTACCAGACAGGGACTTTAAAATAACTATGGTTAATATGCTTAAGGAAACAGAGGAAAAGATGGTCAGAATAGAGGAAATGGGGGACAAAACGGAAGAAAAATGGGGAATATCAACTGAGATTTGGGGAGAAAAAAGAAAAAGAAAAATCAAATGGACATCTACCATAGAAGAAAGAATACAGTATCTGAAATTAAGATCACTTGGATAGGCTTGATACCAGGCTGGACACAACAGAAAATGAGATTTAAGAACTGAAAGTTCAGGAAGTCAATAGAAAACATCGAACTCAAGTACAAAGAGAAAAAAATGGACAAATCAGAGTAGAGCTTAAGAAACATAGGAGGTAGAGTCAAAAGTCTTCCAGTCCCATAACTCAAGTCCCAGAAGCAGGTAAGACAGAATGGGGCAAGAAAACTATTTGAAGAGCCAACGGTCAAGAATTTTACCAATCTGATGAACAACAACTCACAGATTAAAGAGTTCAGTGAACTCCAAGAAGAAAAAATACAAGAAAACCATATCTATGTACCTTGTAGTCAAAGTGCTGAAAACGAAAGACAAAGAAAAGAATCTTTAAGGCAGCCAGAGACAAAAAGACACATTGCATTCAAAGGGGTAAAAATAAGTCTGAAGACTAACTTTTGGAAGCCAGGAGACAATGGGATGATAACTTTAAGGTACTGAAAGGTGGGGGAGGGTAAACTTACCAACCTAGAATTCTATATCCAGCAAAAACGTCCTTCAAAAATAGAAGTGAAATAAAGATGTTTTTCATGCTCTCCACTACCTGACACTGCTCTACCCAAACCATTAAAGGAGTTTATTTGGCTTGATCACAGCACTTGCTGGTATGAATCAAGAGCCCTGAAAAGGGTAAATACGTGAATCAATAGAAAGAAATATTGACTGTTTCAAACAACAATAACGTCTTATGGAACTTAATACATATAGAAGTAAAATACAGTAAGGCAATAGTACAGAGGGTGGGACAGAGGTAAATGGGGTTCAAGTGTGAGCATGTTCACAACTGGGCCGGAAAGGAGAGAAAGGGTAACGTGAGGTGGCCATGAGAGGACCACTCAAAAAGAATCTGTCATTGGAAATTCAGCAGAGGAAAACATCAAAGAAAAAATCTTAAACTGCACCATCCCTCCCAAACAGGCAAAAAAGAAGTAATAAAGGAATAAAGACAGAAGGGACAAAGTAAAATTAAATAGTAAGTTTGTTGATTTAAGCCCAACAATGTAATTTAACTTGAGTGCATTACATTTAATGGTCTAAATATTACAATTTAAGATACAGATGATCAGACTGGTTTAAAAACAGATATTAAAAACCTTAATATTCAATTCAGAAAGGTTGTAAATAGGAAGATGAGAAAAGATATACCATTAACGACTTGATCTAACTGACTTCATCCATTATCTGCTGAATACACAGTCTTCACAAGTGTACATGGGTATCTGCCAAAGAGACCATCTGTCAGGGCAAAAAGCAAGTCTAGACAATTTCAAAGATTGAAATCATACAGAATGTGTTCTCTGACTGAGGCGGAATTATAACAGAAACCAATAACAGAGAGATAACTAAGAAATAACCGAATGTTTGGAAAAATGAAGCAATAGATTTCTAAGTAAACCAGGAGAAAAAGGAGAAATCATAATAGAAGTTGGAACATGAGTTTAACTGAATGATAATGAAAGTATGACATCAGAAAAATTATAGAATATACTGAAGTAGTTCTTAAAGGAAAATCTGTACCTTTAAATGCCTGTCTTGGAAAAGTTAGATTCAATGATCTAAAAGTCTGTCTCAAAAGCTAGAAAAAGGTAAAAAATTAAACTCAAACAAAGTAGAAGAAAGGAAGCAATATACAGAAGAGGAGCAGAAATAAATGAAATTTTTAAAAAATGTCAGTTGAGAAAAACAGTAAGGATAAAAGTTACGTCTTTGAAAAGACTAATAAAATTGATAAACTCTGGCAGATCTAATTGAGGAAAACAGAAAAACATAGCTTGTCAATATCAGAAATGAGAGAGAGACAGTGCTCTATGTGCTATACATGAGATAAAATGCCTGAGAAAAATTAACAAAAAGAAAGTTTAAACAGTGTCATATAAAGAAATTTGAAAATTTAGATGAAGTTAATTCCTTAAAACTAACAATTTGCTAAAAGCAACAAATCAAGAAAAAGAAATCCTCAAAGACAACTCCAAACCCAGAGGATTTGGTGTTGAATTCTTCCCAACATAGAAGAAGTAAGTAGTGCCAATCTTACACAAACTTTTCAGAAGAAACAGAAAAGAAGAAACTCCCGCCTCTTTTTAGGAGTTGTATATGACACCAGAACCTGAGAAGGAGATCGTAAGAAAGAAAAACCAGAAGCCAATAAAATCTTATAAATAATAGGTACCAAGATTCTTAACAAAACAAGAATGTAACCTAGAAATAGATGAAAAAGATAATACATCTGACCAAGTGCCATTTATGCCAGGAATGCAAGATTGGCTTAACTTTCAAAATTTAATCCATGTAATTCACCATATTAATAGAATAAAGGAGAGAAATACGTAATCCTCTCAACAGAGGCAGAAAAACTTTAACAAAGGTCAACATACGTTCAAGAAAAATCTCTCAGCAAAGCAGGGATTTGACCAGGAATACCTGCAAACAAAAATCCACAGTAAGGCTGACATTCAGTGCTGGAACACAAAATGCTTTTCCTCTTTAGGCCAGGAATAGGACAGCATGTCTACTATCCCCAGTTCAACTCAGCATTGCACTAAGGACTCTAAAGCACAGAAAAATAATAATATAAAGACTATAAAAAAAGATGGAAAACTCTCATTATTCTCAGGTGAGAAAATTATGTTCATTGAAAAAAATTTAAAAGCAAACTCATCACTAATAAACAAATTTAGCAAAGTAGTAGGATACGGTCATGATCTAAGAAATCAATTGCATTTTCATACACTAGCAACTAAGAATGAGAAAAAAACTTAAATGCGACTATTTACAAGAGCACGGAAAAACATCAATTACCTAGAAATAAATCCAATGAAAGATGCACAAAACCTCCACACTAAAATCTATGAAATGCTGCTGAGAGAAATTAAAGGTCATTTAATACATGTAGGTCTGGGATCATACACATAAAGGGGAAATTTGATGTTGATAAGATGTCAAGTCTTCCCAAATTGATTACAGAATCAGTGTCATCTCAGCCAAAATCCCTGCAGGATTTTTGCGACAACTGACAAACTGATTCTAAAGTTTGTATGGAAATGTTAAGAATTTAAATTAACCAAAAAGATCTTAAAGAATCTTATGACCCCCAAATAGACATACAGACAAAATGGTTCAGAATAAAGGTCAAGAGAGATCCACATGTATATAATCTCCTGATTTACAGCTGGTGGGTAAAGGATCCTTTCCAACAAAAGGTGCTCTATCAGTCAAAAATTAAAAGTAAATTTTTTTATTTTTTGTTGTTGACTCCTCCCTCACACCATATACAAAAATTCCAGGTGGATTTGATATAAAAGCAAAAGGTAAAATAATAAAACTTTTAGATAATATGAAAAATATCTTAATGACCCAGAGGTAGACAAAGATTTCTTATTACAAAACAAAAAGCACTAACTACAAAAGAAAAACCCTGATAAACTGGACATTATTCAAATTAAGAACTTCTGTTCACCAAAAAATACCACTAAGAGAATGAAAGGCAGACTACAAACTGAGAGATGTTTGCAATACTTTTATCTGACAAATACCTCCTCCTGAGAATATAAAAACAACCCTTACAAATCATTAAGGAAAAGACAAACAGCACAACTTAAAAAGAAACCAACAGGCAAAGGATGTGAGCAGGCAGGTCACAAAAGCAGTATCTACAAGAATGTTCACTAATCCTTCTCAAACTCTTCCAAAAAACGGAAGAGGAGGGAACACTTCCCAACTCATTCTATGAAGCCAGCATTACCCTGATACCAAGTCCAGACAAAGACACTACAAGAAAAGAAAGCTCCCGATCAATAGCCCTCATGAATATTAATGCAAAAGTCCTCAGCAAAATCTAGCAAACAGAATTCAACAGTGTGTTAAAGGACTGTCCACCATGACCAGGTGCAGTTTTTTATCCCCCGAATGCAAGGATGGTTCAACATAGGAAAATCAATCAGTGTGTACACTATACTAACAGAAATGCCACATGGTCATCTCAATGGGTACCAAAAAAAGCATTTGGCAAAATTTAACACCTTTTCATGATAAAAAAAAAAAAAAAACCTCAACAAAACAGAAATAGAAGAAAACTATCTCAACACACTAAAAACCCATACAAGCAACCCACAACTAACATCATACTGGATGGTGAAAGAAAGGTTTTCCTCTAAGATCAGGAACAAGACAAGGATGCTCACTTCTGCCACTTCTATTTAACATAGTTCTGGAAGGCTTAGTCAGAGCAGTTAGACAAGAGAATCATACACATACACACACACACACACACACACACACACACACACCTTAGTACAAAGCTACAGTAATCAAGAGTGTGGTGCTGGCATAAGGATAGACATAGAGACCAACAGAATAGAAGAGAACAGAGAGACCAGGAATAGACCCTCACATATGTGGTGAAATGATTTTTAACAAGGGTGTTGAGACCATTCAATGAAGAAAGAACAGGCTTTTCAACAAATGGTGCTGGAAAACTGGATATCCACATGCAAAAAACAAAAAAGAAGAATTTGGACCCTTACCTTATGCTGTATATAAAAATTAACTCAAAATAGATCAAAGACCTAAACATGGGAGATAAAACTATAAAATTCTCAGAGAGGAAAAGCTTCCTGGTGTTGGATTTGACAATATTTTCTTGGATATGACGCCAAAAGCACAGGCAACAAAAGAAAAACAGATACACTGGACTACATCATAATAAGAATTCTGGGTGTCAATGGACACAACCAAGAGTAAAAGGCAACGCGTGGAATGGAAAAAAATATTTGCAAATCATATATCTAATAAGGAGTTTATATGCAAAATATATAAAGAGCTCCACAATAATTTAATAACAAAAAAATAATTCAATTAAAAAGTGGGTAAAAAGACTTGAGCAGATATTTCTCCAAAAAAGATATGTGCATGATGAATAAGCACATGAAAAGATGCTCAATACCACTAATCACCAGTGAAGTATAAATGAAAACCATGAGATGCCACTTTACATGCATTAGAATGGTTATTATTTTTAAAAACACACAGAACATAACAAGTATTGGCAAGAACATGGAGCTACAGGAACCCTCGTGCTTCGCTGGTGGGAAGGTAAAATGGTGCAGCTGCTATGGAAAACGGTATGGTGATTCCTCGAAATATTAAAAATAGAATTACCACACATTCCGGCAATTTCACTCCTGGGTATACAGTCAAAAGAACTAAAGGTAGGAACTTGAACAGATATTTGCATACTCATGTTCATAGCAGCGTTATTTACAAGAGCTACAAGGTAGAAACAACCCAAATGTCTACTGAAGGGTGAATGGATAAACCAAATGGGGTATACACATAAAATGGAAAGTCATCCAGACTTTAAAGGAAAGAAATCCCTGATACGTGCTACGACATGGATGAACCCTGAAGCTACCATGCTAAGTGAAGTAAGCCAGTTACATAAAAACAAGTACTACGTGATTCTACTTACATAGTCAAATTCATAGAGGCAGAAAGTAGAATAGCAGTAGCCAGGGACTGGGAGATAGGACGGGTGAGGTGGGAATGGGGAGTTATTGTTAGTCTTAGTTTGGGAAAATGAAAAAAGTTTTGGAGATGGATGATGGTGATGATTGTACAACAAGGTGAACATACTTAGGGCCACCAAATTATACAATTAAAATGATTAAAATGGCCAATTTTATGCCATATATATTTTAGCACAGTAAGACAAAGAATGCTCAGAGATGCTTAAGAAATAATGAAAAACTTGAGACAATTTAAATACCATCAACTTTTAAATGGGTGTGTAAACTGTGGCATATGCCCACGGTGGACTACTACACAGCAATGAAAAGTGTGGCTACATACAACAGTGTGGCTGCATCTCACAGATATTACGTTGAGTGAAAAGACAAAAAAAGAAAAGTGTATACACAAAGGAATACAGACTCTGTAAGTCCATTTATATAATGCTTCAAATCAGGCAAAACCAAACGATACTGATAAAATCCAGGACAGTGGTTATTAACAGGGATGAGACATGGAGGAACCTCCCAGGGTGCTAGAAACATTCTGCCTCTTTTCTGGGGGGTTCTTACATGGGTAGATACAAAATGAGAGAACAAAAGGTATTCATCAGACCATTCACATAAGGTTTATGAACTTTATGTTCAATTTATCTCAATTTTATAAAATGATCACAATGCCAGAAAGAACTCTGGAAGAAAAGTGTTTGGCTTGTCCAGCAAACACTGTTGGGGACTGCGGGGCAGGTGGTCCCTGGGCCAGGCTCTGAGAAAACTGCACTAAGGCGATGCACTCTCCGTCCCGGCTGGAAATTACTTTCACGATGAGCTGGCCCCTTTTTCAGTGTTTAGGGGGCAAATACAAGCCCCCATCAGTCTTCTCTATTAATATGAGGTACCCAGAAGACCCAATCTGACATAACCCAGCGAAAGGTATAAACACAGCAGTTTATATCTTCCCATTAACTCACAATTCTCTAGTCCAAGATCTGGGAGCAGTCTTTACTTTCAAAGAGTAAAGCAACTCCGAAACAACGATCCTATGACACACTAATTTAATCCCACATCTACAGGTACACAGAGAATGGCCTTTCCCATTCAGGGTCCACATTTGCCAACTGGAGTGTCACTGTAATGGGGTCTTTGGGGACTCAGACAATACAACGTGTAAACAGCAGGGGGTTTGCTGTGGCTCCATTTCCGCGTTTACCTGAGTGCACTGCACCCCCCAGTGCAGAATATCCTGGGGGCGGGGGCTGGCTAGAGTATTCCATAAATGGCTTGAGTCTCTTGCCCCGGGTGACTTGCCCCAGCCTAGCATTCGAGGAACACCATCCCTCCCATGAGGACAATGGCCGTGTCTAGGACATGGTAGAAGAAGGAATTTCAAGCACTTACTTTCATCATTAGAAACATTCCCCAGAGATGTGTGGCTGGAATAACGTTTGTTCTCACTTTCATTGAGACATCTTTCAATCCAGCTCTCTAAAAAAAAAACAAAACAAAACAAAACAAAAAACAAAACAGAAAGAAAGAGAGAAAGAGGAAAGAAAATCACGGAATTGCAGAATTGCTGTTGGTGTTTGTGAAGAGACAGGAACATCATAAACACATTCGACTCAACTGCCCATTGGTTTTCATCTGAGACCTGCCCCGGCTGAAACTGGGCTTTCCAGCAAGCCCCCTGGGCGCCATTGCTGAGGAGACACAATGATGAATGAAGCCCCCTTGAGTATTTCTTAGTCAGATGCTACTACTGCTGGAGTAGCCACGGCCCAATAGTACCAACTGAGGATTATCTTTCTTTGCATTGAGAAGTCATTTGTGAAACAAAGTTTGTTCTACTGAACCACTGGTGGTGGTTTCTGGATAAATTCGCAGCAGAACCTTTTATTCAAACAAAAACAAAAAGGAAAACAAATATAACCTGAGGGTTCTGGATAAAGAGGAGGAGGAGGGCAGGGAACTTAGCAGCTCCCTTCCCTTTGCCTGGTGACCCCCCCAAGGGGCGCTTCCAAGCACAGGCCCAAAGCCACTGTGGGAGGAGATATTAAAAGCTATACAATAGCCATGTGGTACTTTTAAAATCCAAAAGATTCTGTTTTCTTAATTTAATTCCAAAGTCTACAAAAGTACTTTCCACGATGTAGCATGACGTTTATTCCATTGGGTAGACCAGCTACCGCTCCCTCCTTCATTCATTCAACATCACTAACTGCACTCAGTTGTCCTATAACGCTTGTTTTGAAAATAAGCATGCATTCCCGTGCAAGCAATACATTAGGAAATGATCTGAGCAGAGAGCAAACTTTGTGTTTGCTTACACTCAATTTCTTCCTTAAGAAGCATCAGGCAAATGTAGAAAACCGCACATAGCTGAACCAAACCCCATAGGAATGTGCAAAATTCCCACGTGCTCACACCCCAGACATCTACCAGCTCTTGAGTTCACCACGCATGCGTGTTATGAGCCACACCTGCCCAGACAACCCTCCTTCTACCACTTCACCATAACTCACAAATGGCAGCTTTTCGGACAGCCACTTCCAAAAGCGGACTTCAGGTCTTTTCCAAGGTGAAATGCCAGACTTAATTGTATTTCTGCACCTCTTAAACACTGAATTAACATGGGCAAAACTCTGCTGTCATTTTTATTAGATTCCTATTTTTTATGTGTCACTGAAAGAGCTTTTGAAAATGCCCCTCATTTATTTTTCCAGTAAACTGGTTTTTACTGTGCTGTTTTGTAGAACATAGTGATTTTGGGGAATGCCTACGTGGTGTTAGAGCGGAGCTGACCACACCTATGGCTCTGTGCTTCTGCACGGGGCAGTCCCTTCTCCCCCCAGCCTGGTGTTGTCTTTAGAATTTAGGCACTGGCATCAACTGAGCACATATTCTAATCTGCCAGGCCCTTGGCATATGTCATCTCACGGAATTCTGACAACTCCCAGAAGGAAAGATTTTAATCTCCATTTTTCCCCTAGAAAGCATGAGATTTAAGTCATGTGACTCCTCGTAATTCAAACAGCCAAGGACAAGATCATTAGTTAACACTGTAGGTGACATATTCCAGGAAGGAGGCACGCTGGCAACTGAACCATGGAGTTGGGGAAGAAGCAAACGCAAACAGCAGGGAGAAATGTTGGGGTTCTGTTTTCTATTTTACGTCCCAACAAACTGGGCTTTTAAAAGCTGCTCCCTAAACTGTAAATAAGTAGGGGGAAATATCCTAGGGGGCAAACCGGAGCCAGCTTGTTAAGAGGAAATGGAAAGCTGGTGTTTCTGAGGAAACACTGAGTGGCGGAGAAATTCAAAACATTAAAATGCCACCGCTTTCCACACACCAACTGTGCAACGAACGTAGAAGCAAATGGCTTGTGAGGTTGTCAAAGGTGTGAAGGCACAAGGTGGGTGTCTGTCTTCATTGCTTCCAAAGATGCATTGGGGTACAAATCTCCAGAATTCTTTTCAGGACTCTCTAGACTATCTCCACTCGGATCTTCTAATCCCCTCGCGTTCTGGCCCATTTTCCTTGGCAGCAGGCGTGGCTGATTTTGGATGGCAGCTCCTGGAATCTGCAGCCCCTTTCTCCACCAGATCACCCCGGTGAGAGCAACCGCTGTTGTTTCTCGAGCCCACCCTGGTCTTCCTAGCTGTTCACATCTAGCGACTCTCACATGCGTATGGACGTGCACACGCATGTGCACACGCGCACACACACACACACACACACACACACACACACACACACCCTTTTCAGCAGACACCAGGGAACTAAGAGAAACACTCTCCCTCTCAGACATTCGCCTGTGCCAAGATCAGGCCTGATGACACTGGACTCCTCAAAAGGGCCAATTCCTGCAGGTGAGAAGCCCCAGTGACTGGTGGGGCACTCTCTGAAGAACTCATGCTAACATTCTGGAAGGGAGATGGCTCTGAACGCCCACGGCCAAGAGAGCACAATGCCAGCCCACAAGAGCTCAAGTCAAGGAAGAACTTTCCAGAGAGAGAGATGCGAGTGGGGTGATGAGAAGAGAGAGCGGAATGGAAGTGCCAGAAAAAGCAAAAGGAAGCTCACCAAGTGACCCCTCCCTCCACCCACAGCACCCACTCGGGTCTCTCTGACCCCATGGCCTACGCTTGGAGCCTTGCTGCTACTCTCCCCCGATCCCCAGGGCAACACAGAGTAGGGTGGTCTCTCGTGCGCACGGCACAGATCAGAAGACAGCCACCATGGCTCCATTCCTCCGGTCAAAGTACCCCCACTTATTTCAGCTCTTCCTTGGAGGGAGCTGTTCCCACTTCCATGCCGTCCTGTCCACCTGCCTCTGGCTGTCTTCTAGCTCATCCAGGGCCGCTTGCACCTGTGGCATCCAGGATGCACTCTGGAGGGGCCAGACCGTGGTCCCCGCGGTGCCAAATATGGCCTGCTCTTCTGGGCATCTGCAGTTCTCAGAGCATTCAAAGGCCTTCCACCAGATGTCACTGAAACATCTAAATAGGCCCCGGGCCCGGGACCCACAGGTGCTCTGTGGGAGCCCCTCTTCCCCAGCGGGGCTCCCAAAAGCAGCTTGTGCAGCTCACGCCCCCTAAGTCAGGTAGCTCCACGTGACTGGAAGGCCTCTATTCGGGTCACCTGCAGGAAACTTCATATACATACTTGAAAACTATTAATAGGGAATTTTGGTCTTACAAAGATGAAGAATTACTCAACCAGAATGACAGGAATATTGAATTTTTAATAAAGCGCTATGTTCATCTAACTTATTTACTTGAAGATTATGTGATTTAAGAGTAGTAATAAAGGCCTCCATCCATTGGCTCTTCATGGGCCAGGCATTATGCAAGTACATTACATATACCGGCGTACTTAATCCTCAGAACAAGTTTGAGGGCAGGGTTATCAAGAAAATTAAGGCTCACTAAAAAAAAAAAAATTAATTAAATTTTAAAAAGTTAAGGCTCAGGAAGATGAGGTGACTTGCCCAAAGTCACCCAGCTAGTAAGAGGCGGGACTGTCATTCAGACTTAGATCATGACCAAAACGCTCTCTCCGAGGGTGGGCTGAGCTCTCCTCCTGGGTCCCGTACGGTCTCCAGCACACGGTACCAACAGGGCAACACTGAGCACAGTCTGCCTGGCCTTCGGACTTTCGCTAAAAGCCTACGTACCTACTACAATTTTTGCTAAATTCATTCATGTATTTCTTTGGCAGCCTTTGTTAGACATAGCAGGCCCTTCTGTTTAGATCCGCAATATCTTACAAATGAAGTCCGTGTTACTCTATGTCTTCTGACTCGCACTAGCACCTGGTCTGAAGTTGCTCCTCTGGCACCGTCCCGAGAAATGTTACATCATCGACACACATGATATCAAAGAAGGCACCGCATACAAATAGGCCCGTACGTCTAGAGAATTTCCTAATCTTTGCTTTTTTACCACATCAGGCATGAAATGGTATAGCACATCAAAGGCGATATTCCAAAGAAAGCAAGCGACATTCAATGAGTGTCTCTGTTGTTGTGCCTTCTGGAGAGAAGCAGCAATAAGAAAAGCTGTGAGTGTTCTCCCGCTACCATTCCCTCTGCTTGTGTTCCCTCTCTTGCTGTGTTTCTGTCAAATAAATAAAATCTTTAAAAAAAAAAAAAAAGGGGGGGTGCCTGGGTGGCTCAGTCGTTAAGCGTCTGCCTTCGGCCCAGGTCATGATCCCAGAGTCCTGGGATCGAGCCCCGCATCGGGCTCTCTGCTCGGCAGGAAGCCTGCTTCTCCCGCTACCATTCCCTCTGCTTTTGTTCCCTC
>CM053611.1:96743964-96848066 GCA_028646535.1 Procyon lotor
GGGAAGGAGTCAGGGGAGGGATCCGTGGGCAGCAGGGAAGGAGTCAGGGGAGGGGTCCGTGGGCAGCAGGGAAGGAGTCAGGGGAGGGGTCCGTGGGCAGCAGGGAAGGAGTCAGGGGAGGGGTCCGTGGGCAGCAGGGAAGGAGTCAGGGGAGGGATCCGTGAGCAGCAGGGAAGACTCTCTCTCTCTTTTAAAGATTTTATCTATTTGTTGTTTGTTTATTGAGTGGGGGGCTAGGGGAGAGGGAGAGAAAGAAGCCCAGGTAGACTCCGTGCTGAACAAGGAGCCTGCTATGGGGCTCGATCCCACAACCCAGAGATCACGACCTGAGCTGAAGGCAGAGGCTTTAACCCACTGAGCCACCCAGGCGCCCCCAACATTTCTCTTTTTAAATTTTGTTTTATTTAAAAAATTTTTTTATTATGTTCAGTGAGCCCACATGTAGTACATTGTCAGTTTTTGACGTAGCGTTCGACGATTCATTACGTAACACACCGAGTGCTCATCACAACACGTGCCGTCCTTAATGCCCACCAACCAACATTTCTCTTAAATAAAAACAGAGTCATGCTTCAGACTGTGGTGGAAGACACGTGACCTCCTATATAAAGTTGCACTTGAGCAAAATTTTTAGAATGTAGTTTCAGCACAAATACTTTGTCTCTTGAGAGGAACTGGACGCACCCTCCATTTCGCAAGGGAAAACGACATCATTCAGCCTGCATACCCTTTCTGCTCTGGCCACCAGCGAGTTCAGAGCTAAATCTGACCTTCCTATATTTCTCCCCTCTCTTTCCCTTGTCTGACTTTCTTCTCTGTCTTTTGTTAACGTTTTAGGAAAAGGCAAGATACAAATTCAATACTTACTTTACTTCTATTTTATTTTATTTACACAAGAGATGTATTTCCTTGTTTAAAGATGGAAATATCGTTGATGAGGCTAACTTGGTCATAGTTCCTGCCTCTTCCCCTGGAGCAGCCCTGTCACCAGGGAGAAGCGCGCTTGTGTGTCTTCAGTCCTTGTTGGCGCGTTTTCGTGTCTACGTACCAACACAAGTTTCCGAATTGCGATTTTTAGAATTCCATTTCTCCTCCTTTCTGAAAGGAAGGCAGACATATCACACTACAACCTGTCGCACTGTATTGACCCGCGGCTTGCTCTTTCCTCACTGGAATGTCCCGAAGCCAGCCCCACGTTAGTCCATAAAAAACAACCTCCTTGTAACCACCGCGCACAATTCCATGGAAGACAGTGGTGGGTCTATTTTGCCACTTGCCTCTTGATGGACATTTAGGTTGTGCCCAAATGTCATCTTCACCCTTACAAAGAGCGCTGCTGAGAACCTCTTCATACCTGCCCCCTTGCACACCTGTGGGAATGTTCTCCGTGTTGGGGTCAGGAAGTAGAAGAGCTGGGTGCTCAGAAAATATTAATGGGACTAATATTTGCCCTCTCAAATGGCTTTGTCATTTTGTTTCTTCATCCACCCTACAAAGTACTTAGGGAAAAAAAGGGAGGGGGCGCCTGGCTGGTTAGGCATCTGACTCTTGATTTTGGCTTAGATCATGATCTCAGGGTTGTGAGATTGAGCCCTGCATCAGGCTCTGCACTGGGCTTGGGGCCTGCTTGGGACTCTCTCTCTCTCTCTCTCTCTCTCTCTCCCTCTCTCTCTTTGCCCCTCCCCCATCCCACTCTTTCTGTCTAAAAACCAAAAAAAAAAAAAAAAAAACCCCAAATAGGAACCTAGCTCCACACCGTCGCATCTCATTCTCTGAGGCACGTTGCACACTTCACGCCATCCCCTCTCTGCAGTGGCAATGTGCAGCCCCTCAGGACCGCCAGGGGGGCAGGTCCAGAAAAGGACATTGGTCTCCCTGCCAAGGCAGCCTGGCGGTGCTGAGCTCTCTTGGGACGCTTGGCTTGTTTTGGGAATTGGGGTAGGAGCCATTTGCTTCTCCACCTTCTCCTTGCCACGAGCCCCCTTGTCATCACCCTCGAGACCATCCCCACTTTAAGAACAAATAATACAGTGGCCACGCAGCCTAAAATAATTAGGGCCACGTGATCTGGAGGAAGCTCCCAGCAGAAAACAGGCAAATATTGTCAGATGCCTCCTGCCAAACACTTTCCAGCATCCTCGGTCACGAGGGTTAGTAAAGCCCAAGCCGCTGGGGATGGTAAGCGCTGCTGGAATCCTGGCCACACAATAACCTCTATTCAAGCAGAGGATTTGGGAATGGAAAGCAGCCTGTTCCACCATCCCGGCCCGCTCGCTGCCAGCACATGTCCCCCTGCACAGCCCCACCCTCTCACACACCTCCCTGTCGCCTGCGTCCCTTCTGCTCCTTGTGCGCCAGTCAGGGTTCTAGACTTCCTCCCTTGCAGCAATTCACGGAGGGAGGGAGGCCCTTCCCCAGCGGAGGACGATAGAAGACCCAACTCTCGCTTTGTTGGGGGGCATTTTTTTCTTTCCTTCAAAAAAATTGAAATGAGGTCTGGGGTGATCAATGGCCTTTCAATAGTTTAAATTAACATGAAACAAAACAAATTTCGTGTTTCCCTTTAAAATGCTCTTGGAGGCCAGAGGTAGAACGTTGGTCTTGGTACTGTTCCAGAGAAGCGTGTGGAAGTCTTAGACCAGATCACAGCTCCTAGACCAGAGTCATCGCGTGTGACCGACACCTGACATTTGTACCCATTTCTGACTTGATCCTTTACTCAGCAGTGGCAGGATATTATTTGCTTGCATCATAGGAGTTCAGCCACCTGGTCCTGGAAAGGCAGGCCAAACGTTTTTGGGTCCGACACAGCCAGAGCTGTCACAGCCAGCCGACATAGCCAGCAGGGGTGGCGGCGTCAGGGCCGCATGAGGGGCGGATCTCAGAGCACGAGACGCTGCGCTGTGGAGCTCGGAGCTTATTTATTTATTTTTTTAAGTATTTTGTGCTGTGGTTAAGATATAACACAGTAAAGGCATTCGAGCGGGCAGTTTTGTAGTCCCACTAACGTTTTCCCTTGTCCCCCACCACCACTCCCATTTCTTGACCCCAACATGGCGAACACTCCCACAGGGGTTGGTGATGGTGCAGTAGAGATGCATAGAGACAGGGGAGGGATGGAAAGAGAACATCAGGGGCGGATGGCTCATGGTGGAGAATGGTGCCCACATCACCCCAGCTGTCAGGGGTGGCCCCAGGGCTCTGGGCTGCCCGCCTCCGGGCCGGCCCTGACAGAAGCATTAGCAACAGTGCAGAACTATGATGCCGTGCCGTTAGATAGTGTCGAATTTTTGTCCAAAAAAAGGAGGGGGGTAGGGGGGGACTTAAACCAAAACATGAGCATAAGGATTCCAGAACCTGGCTAATCCCAGACCTTTCTGGAATACCAGCCCCGTAGTTTATAGGCCAAGCACAGGTTCTGGGTTCGGTTCCTGCAGGTTCTGTTCCAATTCTGTCATTACAATGGCAACACTAAGTCCGTAAGTCAGTCCACTGCTCCGCATCAGCCTAACCTACAGGCCAGTGGGCTCGCACCAGGTGACATCACCAGCCGAGCTCCCCGTGAGAACCTTGGAGAGTCAGCAGGACTGTCAGCCCGGTTTAAAGAGGAGGACGCCAAGGCCGGCAGCTGCAGACAGCAGAGGGTCACATTCTCACTCCACCCAAGCCAGGGAATGCCCGGCTCCCAGGAAGGGCCCCGAAGGGGAGGCAGAGTCAGCTGAGGTCCCGGGAGGATTACCGGAGCCACCAGAACACAGTTGTCTGCTTGGTGTGTCTACCCAGCAGCAAATCGTGGGCCTAGTGCTATTGGATAAAATGGATCGGGTTGGTTTGTTTGTTTGGGCTTTTTATAGCATCGGCCTCAGACCTGGCCGGAGCCAGAGCCCACCATTTCGTCCATAGTTATTGTCTGGTGATGTTCTCTCTTTGGTTCCCATCTCCTTCGGATCCACTGTCGGCTTCTTAAAGGCAATGGCGGCAATTGTGTGTTGGTGTTCAGTGCTGTCTTCTACAGTGCCTGGCACATAGTAGGTGCTCAATAAATGTCTGCTGGCTCACTGACCCCATGAATGTCAGTCCATAGCACCTAGTGAGGCCTTTAGAAGCCTCGTACCTGAGTTCACACCGCAAGCCCGGCTTTTCCCAGCACAGTGATCTTGGGCAAGTCCCTTTCCTCCTCCATGTCATGGAGGTAATGTTACCCACCTGTGCACACTGTAGGCACTGGGATATATGAATCAAATATGTTTGTATGAATCAGGGTTTTTCTTTAATCACCTAGGTCTTAAGATTTAAAAAAAAAAAAAACAACAAAAAGAGCTCTTCTAATCTGTGCAGAAGTCTGCTTTCTTTCCTTCCCACTGCCTCCTCTGTTCTTTCTTCTGACGTATTGACAGTGTTCAGGGCTAGGAAATTTGCTAACATAAACAGGGATTCTGTTTGGTTCCTGCCTTCCAAGGACTCTCAATCTAAGATGTAAAACGTTCCAGGAATATTCCAGCATAACCTAGAATAATACTAACAGGTATCCTTATCCGGGTCCCCCTCTGCCAGCCAGCAGGCTGCAGGTTGTACATGGACTCTTGTTAAGTCCCTCTGCAGCTCTGGGAGATGGGTACTGGTATTGTTCGTGTCATTTTACTGAGGAAGGAGTTAAGTCTGAGAGTTCGAGCAGCACCGCTGAGACCGTGGCGCTCACAAGCAGTAGAGGCAGGGTTTTAAACCCAGTGAGCGGGGGCACCTGGGTGCTCAGTGGGTTGGGGCCTCTGCCTTCGGCTCAGGTCATGGTCTCAGGGTCCTGGGATCGAACCCCGCATCGGGCTCTCTGCTCGGTAGGGAGCCTGCTTCTCGCCCCCCCCCACCCCCCGCCTGCCTCTCTGCCTACTTGTGATCTCTCTCTGTCAAAATAAATAAAATCTTTAAAAAAACAAAACAAAACAAAAAAAACCCCAGCGAGCGTTATTGCGGAACCCAGTGCTGTTTCTCGGCGAAGGCTGTGGGAGCCTCAAAAGAATCCAAAGAACTGTGGAAATCCCCAGCAAGTAGGGGCAGAGGCTGGGCCTCTTGTCAAAATGTTGTCCTCCACCCACGGTGCTGGGTACTGGGCAGGTACCCATCGCAGCACCCTGCATGTTACCGAGTGAACGAACGTGAATCCAGCGAGGAGGAAGAACCGATGAAGAGGCCGTCCTCAGAGGGGGCTGGGTGGGAATTAAACATAGTGTCAGGAGAGAGGAATTTGAGCTGAGCCATGGAGGGTGAGGCACAGCATAGCAGATCACCTCCCGTGGTAAGAACACCATGGAACGTGGGGGTGGGGGGATGTAGCATGATCAGTGGTCCCGTTGGCTGTAGAGAAGTGTATGTCCAGTGGAGTGGGTTGGGAAAAGGCTGGAGAAGTAGTCAGGGGTCAGATGTGGGGGCCTTAGATACCAAGGGAGGGAATTAGGACTTCACAGAGGCAGAGGGAAGCCACGGATGGGATTAGAGGCCATCTGGCCTCTGATCGCTTAGCAAGTTTGTTTTCACAGATTTTTAAGTCTCGGACAGCTCTGACAACTTCCGGAATAAGTTACTGTGTCCAGCAAAGTTTTTAAAAAATCCTGCTGCTTTTACCAGAAGATTAGACAGCAGGATTTTAATCTTCTGGTAAAACAGAAGAGGAAGTTTCTGTTATAGGACCTGGGAAGAGGAGACAGAACCAAAAGCTCGTGTGTCCATAGAAGAGAACAGGTTGCAAAGGAGAACAGCAGGGACCATTATGCTGGGTGCTGAAACGTCTACTCTTCATCGTGCGGTGGGGATACACAGCCTCCTCCCGCGCCCCGGGATGCCGCGGGCCGAAACCTCGTCAGGAGGTCTTTTTCAAACTGTGTACCGCAGATAATGACTCCTGCTGGCTACTAGACGGAGTTCATTATCTCCGCATAATAGGATGGGCTCGATTCAAATATGATCAAGTTATTAAATAGAAGATCAGAAAATGGAAGACGTGGGGAATTTTTTGGTGATCATTAAAAATATCCAGGTATAATGGGGTATTGTTCACCATGTCAGACTAATGATGTCCTGTACAAGTGAGGAGGAAAAGGGGAAATTTCATCAGATATGAAGAGAAATAATTAACTGCCTTTCTTTCTGCCGTGCCTTGGTCAGCGAAGCGGACATTCCAATTAGCAACTTCAGTACACACGCGGAACCTCTGGATTTTGTAAGGAGGTTTGGGGAAAGGTATCATGACGCTCTTTCTGTGGAAACTCATCAAGCGTCAGTGTTGCCCTGAATGCCAGCTACGTCTATTCATTCGTAGAGCTTATTAAAATGCCTCGTAGTCATAAGCCACCCAGATACCTTGAGGAACAAAACGGGGGTAGAAATGTACTTCTTTAGAAGGTTCTGGCCTTTGGCAGGTAACTGCTTAATTAACTCAGCCTGTGTGAGCTGTGACTTGTACCCGTATGGATTCAAATAGTTTGTTGCTGCTATGGGCTTATTTAATGGGATACATTTTAACCTTGGTCTTCTCTTTTAATGCTGACGCATTGGCCCTACTTAGTGAGCCATAGGAACATCCAGTAGAAACTGAGGCTCAGGGGACTTAAGTAAAATAGCTAATGGGAAGAGGAGTCAGGAATTTACCTGGGAGCCTGTGCTCTTTAATACCACATTATCCCCAACCCCCGTAACTCCCTTGCAGTTCTTAGTCATGAGGAACGGGGCCCCCAGCCATGCACTCAGCCCAGTCAGGAACCCCAGAGCGTGCTTTGGTTGTTCCCATCCATCTCACGTCTGGCAACGACACCCTAAATATCTCTGCCCCCACGGCCACGCCTTCAATTCACGCTCCATCACTTTTTGCCTGGACTCTTGGAGTAGCTCTTTACTGGTCTCATTTGTTCATTCATTCAACAGATACTACTAGTCAGCCACCGTGTATGTGCCAGGCCTTACTAATCAGCCATGGCCTCCTACCATGGAGGTGCCACAGTGACCTTCCCAAAGAATGAATCTGATCGGGCCACAACATGCTTAAGAAAGCGTAACTGGCCCCCTGTCATTTTAAAGGGTCACATGCCTTTCATAAGACGAACTCTGAATGGCTTGAAATGTATGCATGTTGCATGTACCTATAGGATTTTTCTGGCCAAAATTAATGTTAGGAAATTGTTAGTAAGGGTAAGCAAAAAGGGATACTTTTCCCCTCCCCACAGAATGTCCTGCACAAAGTTGCAGCTGCCCAAGTTGTGTGTGTGTGTGTGTGTTGGACTGGAAAATGTTCCCCCATAGTCCAGAAAGTTGAAATCAAAGCTTGCAAAGGAAGTTGCTTAGTAGGACTCCCAGTAGTCTGAGATGAAACCTATGAAACTTGGGTGTTTGGGGTTTTGATTGTTATAATCTCTTACAGTCAGCCCGTTGCTGCCTAACAGATCATGTTAAGTTTCAAATTAATATTGGTGACTGTTGTTGCCAATGACACGGTGGTGACTTCTGCAGCATCCCAGAAACACTCTGCCCCTCCTGCCTCTGAGTCTTTATTTTTCCAGTTCTCTAAGTTCTGCTTCACCACCCCCTGAAAATAACACTTTTGTAGGAGCTCCTGAACTCCGAGGGTTGCCAAACTCCTTTGCCAGGCTGTGTTCTCTTGTGGGCACGGGAAGATTCTCCATGCCCCCTCCCCCATGATTTCGTGTTTTCAGAGGTTCCTCTGCAAGCCCGTCCTCCGCTCACACCATTGTCTCCATCATTTAGAGCACTTCCTGGTGTGTCCTCATCCTCCCTGTTCCCCTTGCTTGGAATCCCTCCATCCACCAGAGCAGGGATATTGCAATGGTTTAGAGTAAGACTGTCCCACTGACTGGCTGCTTGACCACAGGCACATGAGTTCCACTCCCTGAGCCTCCGTTTTGTCATCCAAAGCATGGGTGTAATGCGTAGTATATATGGTTTTTGTGAGGGTGGAAAGAGATACCGGATACCCGGTGCCTGGCACCCGGGAAGAGAGCAAGAGATGCTAACCATTGTTGTCACAAGGTTCAAATCCCAGTCCATCCAGGAACCTTAACCATCTCCTCTAATCTACAGGCATTTCCTCACCACCAACTGCACCTGTTGTATTTAAGGATTCCTATCTCGTGCGTTATTTTCCGCAGATAGGCCGCAAAGTGAACTAGGGAAGAGGTCGTGCCTCATGTCGACGCAAGAGCTTACAGGAGCCAGACAAGGAACAGAAAATAGATTAAGTGTCAGAAAAGGAGGGAGGAGTGGAGACTCTGGCCAACTCGAGGGCACGCATGCTTCTGGCCAGTTATTGGTCATATGGGAATATGGGCTCAGTATTGCCAGATCTCAGCCTTTTCAAAAGAAGCTAGATTATTATGTGAAGTGTACTGAATTTTTTTTTTAAGATTTTGTTTATTTGACAGAGAGAGAGATCACAAGAAGGCAGAGAGGCAGGCAGAGAGAGGAGGAAGCAGGCCTCCTGCTGAGCAGAGAGCCCAATGGGGGGCTCGATCCCAGGACCCTGAGATCATGACCTGAGCCGAAGGCAGAGGCTTTAACCCACTGAGCCACCCAGGTGCCCCAAGTGTCCGGAATTTTTTAAAAGTTGGGCCAACACAGTTTTCAGGTCAAACAAAGCCTGTCTGTGAGACCCCTCCCCCCACCCCCACCCCCGTTTGTGAAAGCTGTCGGATTCAGATGGCCCACACAAGTTTGTGCATAAGCTGGTTATTTGGACCTCTGAGCTCACTTTCATAGAGAAACAATGCTGTGAATGGCATGCAGGAGTCCAGGCTAAGCTAGAAGGCTGATTCCCATTCATAGCCGACCTGAAGCTTAGGACAGTCCTAAGGATTCTAATCTCAATGTGAAAGCCTTTTCCCACAGGGAACCACATTTAGAGTTCTGATTTACCATGTTGGGGACACGTGTACTAGAATATAAGCCCTTTCAGGACAGGGCCTTTGTTTTGTTCATTGCTATTTCCTTAATGTCTAAAACAGCGCCTGGAACTCAATAAATATTTGCTGAATTAAAGAATACTCGTATCTTTACCCACTTGCCCACCAGTAATCTGCTCCTTATATGTAAACAAGGACCGTCTTGCATCCCATGGCATTCCCAGCACTTGGCAGGAGGTAGGAGATCAATAAGTGTTTATGGAATGAATACATGACGGCAACCATCGAGCCCTCAAACACTTATGGAGCACCTGCTGTGTGCCAAGGGCTATGCTGGGCTTGAAAGATGCAGGAGTGAATCAGACCCCGTGCCGGTCTCCGGGAATTAGGTTACACAGAAAGGATTGCATAAACTGTTTCCTGGAACGCTTCTAAAAATGGTCAGGAGTTCCTCAGCATCCCCCTTCCCAGAAGAGGGGGGAGTGGGTGAGATGGTGAGACCATTCAGGATTCTTCATTCATCTGAGCATGCCTGGGGTTGAATTCATCCGTAGGGTCTGGATATGAAATGACTGAATTGATTTTCTTTCAGCGGCATGTCAGAATGAGCCAAATGAGCGCTCCCTTTTCAAGTGGGCACCTCGGGAGGCCGAGTTCCTGTTCCACTTCATAGTTATGACAGTGCTGGACCAGTCCTTTGGCAAGTGCCCCCAGAGAAGCTAGAAGCCATTTGAGGATATTTGTTTCACTGTTTTAGGACCACACATTATTTTCGCCCCCTCCCCTCCCCCAAAATGTTTGGGATGAAAGAGTTATTCCAGCCACTTTATCCCTCTAACTTGGTTCCAAGTGACTTTGGGTTGTTTCCTAAAATCCAATTTATGATCAAAAGAAAAATATTTTCTGTTGGTGAGTTAATTGAGCATCGTGTGCCCCAGGCTCTAAAAGCGGCAAGCCCAAAGAGAAGTCCCAAAAATTGTCACGTGCCCCAGCAGTTCTATTGGAAGAAGAGTTCAGTCTTCCAAGCTGTGTGTCACAAAGGGGGCAGGATTCTTTCTGACGTCTACACTCTGGTGTTTGTGCTAAGGAGGAGGGAAAGTGATGAATTGTACCTCGTTTACTTTTATGTGCCCAAGATCAAGCACAGATTCTGGATGTCTAGACACCGAGGTTTTATGGAGAGGAAAAGTGGAGGATTGTGAGGTCCAACATCGAAGTGTTTATCATGTTTCTCCCGGTGCTGGCTCAGGTCACACGTTACATCTGATTGTCGTGTGATCGAAGGCGATCACAGTCAGTACCTCCAAAAGGAAACTGAGGTCGGAGGTTAAATAACTTGCTCAAAGTCATGGAGCCAGCAGGTGACAATGCTGGAGGAAGTCCCCAGAGGAAGCCCCCACCCCGGGCTCCTAACCTGTACTCATTGAGAAGGTGATGGGCATGGAATCATAACAGTCTGGAAGAGGCCCCCACTGTGGTCATAAAACCTCCCTTCAGTCAGTGGGTCCCTGGCTGTCCAGCTGTCTGGCTTCTCCTTGGGTATTATTGTTCCCAGGCCACCCCACTGCACTCCTCTTGTTAGCAAAGATGCTCCAACCCTGGGCCCCCTATTGGAGAGGGCTGCATAAGGGAGTGTGTGGTTCGAAGCTCAGCTGAATGGGGCGCCTATAAGCTCCTGTGTATTTTTGGAGGTTGGAGGAACCTGCTCTACCTGGAATCGGGCCAGACCAATGATAGCACAGAAGAGAGGGACTGAGAATTTGAGCTGGAAGTGACCCAAAGTCATACCCACGGGGACCACGAGTCCGATCCCGCTAACCTACCTATTCCATGCCTGCCCTTGGGCAGGTTGCTTGGTCCTCCTGGGCCTTGGTTTCCCCATCTGGAGGAAGAGTTCTCTCCTAGTCCTCCCCTGGAGGAGGACTAGAAGGTGCACGGCCTTCTTGCCTGACGTTTGTTCACTGGGCGTTTGTCCTGCAGGCTGGAGGAGAACTATGAAATCGCAGAGGGGGTGTGCATCCCACGCAGCGCCCTCTACATGCATTACCTGGACTTCTGCGAGAAGAACGACACCCAGCCTGTCAATGCGGCCAGCTTTGGAAAGGTGAGTCGGCCTCCCCAGGCTTATTCCTTTTCTTCCCCTCTTCTAAGTCATTTATACACAGTTCTTAATCATTCTTAACATCTTCATTGCTTTGGTTTTTTTTTTTTTTTTTTTTTTTTTTTTTTTAAAGATTTTATCTATCCGACAGAAACACAGTGAGAGAGGGAACGCAAGCAGAGGGAATGGTAGCGGGAGAAGCAGGCTTCCTGCAGAGCAGGGAGCCCGATGCGGGGCTCGATCCCAGGGCCCTGGGATCATGACCTGGGCCGAAGGCAGACGCTTAACGACTGAGCCACCCAGGTGCCCCATTGCTTTGGTTTTTAAGTTACTTTGCTGTAAGCAGTTCAAACACTTTCTAACAAGGTGATACCGAGCCAAATACCAAAATGTAGTAATTCCAAAGTATTAAAAACTCCAAACAATTCGGACAGGTCCTCAAGCACAAAAGTGAGTACCTAACTTGAATTTCCTCGATACTTAATTTGCAGGAAGTGGCTTCTTTCCTCCGAGAGGCCAACGTTAAACTCCCAAGCGTGTTACATGTGTGTCAGGTGTGTCAGTGAGGCCGGGGCAGGCAGACTGCCTGGCTTTGCCCTGGGAAAGCCTTGGGGAAACTGGAAAATGGCCTTATATCATTAGCTTGGAGGTCTGAAAATCTTCTGTGGGGAGTGGTACTATTTGTAATATGCCCGCAGGCCTGGCTGCCGTATGTCCGTCTCATGATAAAAATACATTCCACACTTCAGACTCTGTCCACAAAAACTCGTTGTCGCTGATCATTCATATTTAACAGGCCAAGGAACGCTGGGGGAGCCCTCTTGTGAGACTAATCTGCAATCTCTCTGATAGATAAAAATACAGGTTTTGGGGGTGCCTCTGGGTGGCTCAGCTGGTTAAACATCGGACTCTTGATTTCAGCTTAGGTCACGATCTCAGGGTCATGAGATCGAGCCATGAGTTGGGCTCCGTGCTCAGTGCAGAGTCTGCTTAAGATCCTCTTTCTCCCTCCCCCTCTCCCCCTCCCCCTACTCTAAATAAGCAAACAAATAAATAAAATCTTAAAATATATGTATATGTTTTTATACCTCGAAAATACCTAATTTAATTTGAGTCAGTACATCCAAACTCTTCCTTCCTTCCCCATGTGTAAGTTTTGCCCCCTCTGCTCACAAAAAGGCAGGTGTGTTTTGCATCATGACTCCTCACCAGGTTTCTGAGTGCGGGTATAACAAGGACCGAAGTGGCAGAAAGAGGTCAGTATGTACATTTCACGAATTCTCTTTTCCGATCCCCAACCCAGTAGGTCAGTCATCAGCGGGGGGTGGGGGGGGGAAGGGAAAGAAAGCAGCATCGGGCCTGAGCCAGCACTGCCGCCTCCCCCCCCCCCCCGGAGAGTTCAAAGCCATGTGCTGAGAATTAGCTCCACTCAACAAATGGGAGGATGCTCCGTGGTGACTTAGGGGAGGGCATGTGTTTTTGTGATGTGTTCATGCTGTTTCTCATACGTGCAAATAATTGTTTAAAAAGGTCAGTGGGAAAACCAGCTTTGTGGTTTCTTTCATTCATTTCTTCCATCTGTTAGTGTGGGGCCAAGAAGGGCTGCATGGCAGGCCCCGTGTTCTGCGGAGACGCAGGAGGGAATCAGTATAGGTCCCACCTGTGGGGAACCTCCCAGTCGAGGGAGGGAGTCAGTGAGCACCTCAGGGGGTTCGAGAAGGGAGAGCACACCAGGAATGCAGGGGGGACTGGAGCTTTGTCACCCGTCTAGGGACCGGGGACATTCACTCGCATCCCACTCCCTCACAGCGGCCCCAGTAGAGAGTTCAGATAAGGCCTCCGATGGAGGGAGAGGTTGGGTGAATGAAAAGATCCAGAATGCTGAATGTGCTGGACTTAGCCCGTAACTTCTCTGGGTCACCCTGACCCGGGACTCTTTCTTCTACATAGAGCACTTGTCTTCACCTGTGCTGTTCAGGACAGCAGCCGCAAGCCACATGTGGTTGTTTAACTTAAGCAGAAGAAAAAGTTCCATTCTTTAGTCACACTAGCCGTATTTCACATGCTCACCGGCCACAGGCCACTGGAGGCTATAATATTGGGCAGTGCCAATAGAACACTTCCATTTAGTATTGGACAGCCCCGTTCTGACCCATTGTGGGGGGGATGAAACTCAGGGTCCTCTTTGCTTTGCAGCAGGCAACCCGCAGAAAGCATCTGTGACCCCAGTAGACTGAAGTCTGCAGGAGGGAGTTAAATGCTGAACAGGGTCCTATGGAACGGATATTCCCAGCTCAAGGCTCCCCTCCACACTGGAGGCTCCCGGGGCCTCCCCCGGCCAGTTCCCTACAACGGGCCTGAGCCCTCTCTGCTTGGCCACCTCCTCTCCCCCCCAGCACCTCCCCCAAACCACCCCTGTTCTCTCATCCTTGTTCCCGCTGACCTCTATGCCCACTTGGTCTGATTTACACCGAATGGCTTTTCAAAATCTTTTTCCAAATAATAACTTTTCTCTCTAAGAATTACAGTGCCAGCTGCTTCCAAAGTAGTCACTAAAAAAGACAGCCAAACTCCATTTTATCTTCAGTCCAAGAGCAAGGACATAGTCCGATGGTATTAAAAACACAAGTGCAGGAGCTCTTTGCAGGTACCTAGCCATCGATTCCAAATGCACTGGGACCTGGGGCTGTCCTACCGGCCACAGAGGACAGAAGGAGCCTGCTGAGGGTTTCTGCCCTGAGCTCCTCGAACTGGAACCCCAGCCACATTTGCCCTTCCCGAGGGCTCCCGGCTGCAGCTGCCATCCCCCCCGAGAGAAAGGGACTGGTTGTTCTGTGAAGACTGGGACTGTAATCGTGGGCAGCCTTCCTTTGAGCAGATCCATCCACACTTACGATTCACTGATGAACTTTTAACTCTAAGTAGACAAGGTTCAATACTTTGGCTTTGCGTTAGGAGAAAGTGTCACTGGTGGCAGCTTCCCCCCACGCCCCTCCCACCTCCCCAGCTTGCAAGTGGGCTGAGGCGAACCGGGCATCAGCCTCGAGGCTCGCCCCCCGCGTCGCCTGGCTGGGATACGGTCCTTGATAAAGTGAGTGGAGCGCAGCAACTGTTTTGCCACAAGTAAGAGCTGAAAGAGATTGTCTTTCCAGCACTGCGGCCAAACTCCGTAAGCCCTGGCTTCCAGTAATACTGTATTGACTGTGGGTCCCAGAATTAATTTAGGCATTGTAGAGGATGCTGAGGCTTCGAGCTGAGCTGCTCTCGTGCTTGCTATTCTGTTGGCCAGGGTAACGAAAGGTCACCCAGCTTGGAGTCAGTGAAATTTTCTGAGCTCCTATGTCCTTACCTCTAGACCAGAGTAATCCTTCCCCGAATTCCTCTAGGGGAAAAAATGAGACAGTGTTTAGGAGAGCATTTTTAAAATTGTAAAGTGTTCTACCAAATGGAAGTAGGCACCATTATCTAAAACTGGCCTCACTCCATCCTATCTCCTCTGTTTCCTACCATGCTTTACTTTTCTTCATAGCACTTGTCATTGTCCCAACTGTTACCTATACGATATAACTGATATATTACATGTTACATGGATGGTTATCTATATGTCATTGCCTATTATTCTGCCATTATATATTATAGTTAATATAGATTATACATAACTATTACATACATATAACATAACTAATATATATCTATATATCTATATATATGTCTCTATATATAAAGTAGCTATACATATATTTATTAGTGGCTTGTTTTTTATTTCCCTCCTTCTCTACAATGGAAGTTCCACAAGGACTTTTTTGTTCACTGTGAATCCCCAGCTCCCAGAATAGCCCCTGGCACATAATAGATCTTCAGATATTTATTGAAGATTGAATGACTTATGGCTATTTGCCAAGGACCCTGGAATCATTGGACACTTGTGAACTTATTTGACCTGCACATATGAAGCAGGCATTATATCCATTTTCCACTAGCCTGTTTGCTGAGCAGGGATGAACTTGTTCAGGTACTGGTGGAAACTGGTTGTATTTTCCCATACTTTGAAGGGCCACCTTCAGAGTCCTCTGTTCAGCCTTCCTGCTCTGCCCTCTGATGACATCACAGGGAAGCCCCACAGCATCCGGCCATCGTTGTGGTCTTGGTTGGGTAATTAAAACTTATTCTCAGCTATGAAAAAGTCCCATATAGTCCAGTTTAGAACTTCCATCTGTGGGCTCAGTTGGTTAAGCATCCGCCTTCAGCTCAGGTCATGATCCCGGGGTCCTGGGATGGAGCCCCGCGTTGGCCTCTCTGCTCAGCGGGGAGCCTGCTTCTCCCTCTGCCTGCTGTTCTCCCTGCTGGTGCTCTCTTTCTTCCTGTCAAATGGACAAATAAAATCTTTTAAAAAGACAAAAAACAAAAACAAACAAAAAAACAAACTCCATCTGACATGGAAGTCAGAGTCTCTCTGGATCCTGAGGCTCAGGATTTGCTCTGTGGAAGAGGGGCACGCTGGGCTCTTCCTCTGTCCTCTGAGTTCTCCAGAGCTGGGGCAGTGCAATATTGCAGAGGGGTGGGAGGAGGAAAGTCAATGGGAGTCATTTTGAGCAGCTGGTGCCCTGCGAGGTCTCCTCCTGCTAGTGACCTTTGCTGGGCTCATGGTTTTGGGGGGAGCCCATGGATCTCTATCCACACTGGCTGAAGGGACGGGCTCTGCAGCTGACCTTCCCTTCCACCACCCACCCCTAGGCTGCTCTTGCTCTAACACTGAGTTGTGTTAGAGGGTTTTGACCAGCTCACTGCATACTGAACATTACACCCTGATTCTCAGAGATGCCCAGATGAGCCCCCGCAAATGTAGCCAGTGTATGGAACAGGCTGAACTCAGTGGTGTACACACAGAAAGTGACTTTGCTTTGTTCTGCCATGTTATGGCCAAACCTCCTTCCCTGACCCCTGATGGGCTCATGGCAGGTTTAAGAACTTTTTGTTTATTGATTATAAGAACAAGCCTCTTTTCAATAATTTAGACTCTTTTAGACATTGAAGTCCAGTCCAGTACTCCAGTCAAAACCTGCAGCCTCAAATCCACTTGAAAATGCCTCCCTGACCCCCAGCTCAGCCTTGACCTTATGTGGCCTGGCGACTTGCCGGGGGAGAAGGGGAGAGCGTGGTCTGACCTTCTACTTTTCCTCCTGCTGCTGGAGTCTATAGGCTTATCAGCTTGAGAAAGAAGACTTCCAAAATGGTAACCCTAGTTTTCCAGCAAAAGCAGTAAAATAAATTTTACGACAGAACTGTAAATTGAAACGAACACAAGATCATAGGGATCAGTTGGCCTACACATGACATCATACTCAGCTAAACTGCCCAAGCCTATTAAGAGATCATTCTTGGGACACCTGGGTAGCTCAGATGGTTAAGCATCCAACTCTTGGTTTTGGCTCAGGTCATGATCTCATGGGTCATGAGATGGAACCCCACATCAGGCTCCATGCTCAGCGGGGAGTCTGCTTGAAGATTTTCTCCCTCTGCCCCTTCCCCCACTTGCACACTCTTTCCCTCTCAAATAAATAAGTAAATCTTAAAAAAAAAAAAAAAAGATAACTCCTCTTAGCAGATGTTAGAAGTATTTAGCTATGGCTAATTATGAATGTAGGATTCATAGACTTTCCATAAAATGAATAAAAATTGCAAACACATAGGGCTTTCTATGATCTGGCACTGTTGTAAGCATTTTATATAGATTAGCCTCCAAACTACTCTTTGAGGTAGAAACTGCTGTTACCCCCATTATAGAGATGGGTAAACTGGTTCCCAGAAAGGTAAGGTAATTTGCCCAAGGCCACACAGCCAGTAAGCGGATGTGAGCCTGGAAAAGTCTGGTTCCAAGAGTCCATGCGCTTAAACTTATCTCATTTACCCAGAGCATTTATTTTGGCGGGTAGGGTGTGTATGTCTGGAGGCGGGAGGTGGGTCCCTGTGGAGAACAAAACAGTGGGACTTTGGACTTTGGTGTAGTCATTAGCAGCCACCTGGCGACCTCTTAGATGATGGAATTTGGGAGTGAAGTCTCAGCCTCTCTTGTCTCTCAGGGGCAAGTGTGCCGGGCATTGCAGTTGAGAAAGCCCCCCCCTCCAAATCTTGCCCCACCTGGGGGGTTCTAGGCACTGTGAACCCCACTGCTGGTATTCCCCATGCTGCTTCCCCCTCAACACTTGGGTTTACCCAGTTATTAGATATTCATTGACCTCATCCTGCTGTGGCCCCAGCCCTGTAGGGGCAGGTGGGAACTGGGGTGAAGAAGATGGTCTGTCCTCGAGGGGAGCGGGCTGCACAAGGGACACATCCCCATGGGAAACCACAGAGCACAGTGGTGGATGTGCCCCGGAGCTGGAGTGCCGGGGAGCGGAGGGCACAGACAGGAGACTGCTGCCTCCTCGGGGGTGGGGCAGGGGCGGCAGCCCGAGAGCGAGGCCAATCTGGGAGGAGGCCCAGACACCCACAGTCACCCTCTCCCCGCTGCAGCCCTGTGAGATCCACAGAAGCTGAAGAGGGTGTTTCAATGTCACCAAATACTTCTGTCTCCTGCGGCTCCACTGGTCTTTTGGAAACTCTTAGCAAAAACTCTACGTGCACAAAGATGGAGCATCTCGGTACTTAGCAGCAAGCTAAGCTTTTTCAGAAACAAAAATGAGCCTCAGATCTCTGAGCCAGAGGATGTCTCTGACTTACCAATGGATTGCTTTCCAAGCGTCTATAACATGCGTTGCTGAGAGGTTGAAAGGCAGAAACACGTCTTCTTCAACAAACCTCGGTTGAGGTTCCACTGTGTGCTCGAGGCCAGGAATTTGGAGGAATGCCAGGTGTGGAGTCCTAAACTTGAGGATTATCACCCTTACTCTCTGCACTTCAGTCCCTCCATCTGCACGTGGGGAAGTTAGTCCAAAATAGACAATCGTCTCTACCACATGAGCTGGAAATACTTTGCAGCTAGAAACCGTAGTGCAGTGTCTCGTGTCCTCCTCACACGGCCCTGTGAGCTCGACGCTGGTTTTGTTCCTTTTGAAAGTGGGCATGGCTGACTGCAGGCCACTCCAACCTTCTCCGTGACGTAAATCCTAGGTGGAAATCAGAAGGTGGATCAGTTAGGAATTGTGTTGGGACTGTGGGTTAAAAAAGAAATGCCCCTCCCTCCCCAAACAGTGACATAAATAAATGAGTGGTTTTGCCTTTCTTCACATAGAGTAAGTCTAAAAGATGATAACCCAAGTGCTGACATCACGGTTCTAGAAGAGCGTCAGGGACCTGGGGTCCATCGATCTTCCTATGCTCTGCCCTTTGTAGCAGATGGCTTCCAACTTTGCATCACCTCATGGTCCGAAGGGGCAAAGGCTATATTCCAGGCCACAATGGGAGAACGTGGGGGGAAGATGAGAAAGGTCAAAATTCCCCCCAAATCAGCCGTCCTCAGGAGTTTTGCCAGAGCCCTCCATCCTGGTTGTCAGGGAAGCCGGAAACTGTAGACCTTTGCTTCCTGGAATAAAAAATTAGAATTTGGCTAATAAGAGAAAAGGGGGAAGCAATGAGCCATTTTAGCCACATAAGGGCACTTTAAAAATCCGTTGTATTCTTTTTTTTAAAATTGAGATATAATTGACATATAACGTATTAAAGGTATACAACACAATGATTTGATATATGTGTATATTGTGAAATGATCACCAAACAAGCTTAGTTAACATCTGTCACTACCGTAGTTAACGATTTTTTATTGTGATGAGAACTTTTTTCGGTGGTAAGAACTTTTACGACCCATTGTCTTAGCATCAAACGTCCAGCAAGTATTAACTATGGCCGTCATCCTGACTGTGGCGTCTCTAGGACTTACTCGTCTCCCAGCTAGAAGGAGGGGGCCTGTTGACCCCTCTCCCCTACAGGGCCCCCGTGCATCCTATATGTTACAACTATGAAATGGAACCCAGGATCCTGAAAACACGTACTGAACACCCTCAGATTAGGAGCCCTTGGGAAGGAACAGAGGCAGCAGGACGCAATCTCTTAAGACTGGGGGAGGGTCCCATGATTGATGGTCAGTGCCACCCAACGTGTCGGCGAGAGGCACCAGACAGCTGTGACACAGTGTAGTTTGAATACGTGGACAGGACAGTTAGCCTCAAAACTGCATGTCCCCTGAAGTCTTGTCGATATCCGAATCCTCGGTTCCTTTCCTTGAGGAAACGCAACTAGAAGAGAGCTTGAGAATTCGTTAATTCATATGGGTTACTAAGACCTCAAATGCAAGGAGCTCAATCTATTCAAGGGACTTAGAGATTGGTTGATGAGACCCAACCACCTTCCTTTTTTAGCTGAGGAGATGGAGAGAGGGACTGAGTGGTTTGCCTGAGGTCACACGTGTCTTGGCAGGGCTGGGACTGCGGGGTGGGGGACACCAGGACGCGGTAGAGAGACTGGAGAAGGGGAGGCTGGGGCTGCGGGGTGGGGGACACCAGGACGCGGTAGAGAGACTGGAGAAGGGGAGGCTGGGGCACCGGACGGATGAATTGGGTTTATTTATAGCCTGTCTTTTCCCCATGAGGACTTCAGGTAACTGGCAGTTTTGGGCTCTTGGTGGCTCTTCCTTGAGTATCTGGCTCCTTCCTCACGCTGGCCATGCTCGAGCAATGCCAAAAAACGCCCAGCGTGCTCTGCGGACCCGTGCTTGGGGCAGCTGCATATGCCTGGAACAGAGACGGAGCCAGAGGTTCCTCTGGTTGTGCGGGCCTGCCGTCTTTCCTCGAGAGTGCTGATGGGCCGCCCTGGCCCGGGGTCATGTGCACCCCCGTGCGGGGCGCCTGACAAAGATAGAGGTGCTCTTGGGACGTTAGGATCCTTCAGGAGTGGTCTCTTTCCAGTTTTCAAAGGAAACCACTTGGTATATGGGTAGAGTTTCCTTCAACTTCAAGTTCTCACATATGTTTTTCTTCACCGTTGGTACCCACCGTGGAGTGCCCGTGTCAGGTCTGATGTCACCCCAGGTCCCATAGTCTGTTACTTCAGGTGTCTCTCCTGTCGCACCATGTGAGAGCTCAGAAGCCAGATTGCGTGGGCTCGGATCCTGTCTCCACCATTTATCCCCACCGTGTGAGCTCAGACGATTTCTGAGTCGCTCTGGGCCTCCCTCTCCCCATCCACAGATCGGGACAGTGACAGCGACCACGCGGACAGTTGTTGGCGCGATGACTGTCTGGGGGGCTTCCTTGGCTCAGTGCCTGGTAAATACAAACCCTCCACACACGGGAGCGGAAGTCATGATTTCGGTTTACCATGGCAACATCTCATGACTTTCCTACATGTTTTTAATATATCACCACCAGCATTGATGTTTCGACTCTTCCTTCTGAACAGTCTTGAGAACAATTGTTCTAAAAATTTCCTGCCTCCCTCACCCGCTCTTGTTCTCGCCCTCAGGGTTATTCCAGGTTTGACTTAACCTGCCGCTTATGTAACTCACCTCATTCTAAGTAAATCGGTGTGTGATGACTGGCTTTTCTCCTACTCTCACACGTGACACGTCGCCCAGGCAGCCTCTGGACGATGCTGGGCTCACCTACGGAATCTAGGACTTCTTGGACTTGTCCTCCATGGTACTTCTCAAGGGGCAACACAGTAGCCATTACTCTCCTGGCCCTGGGGGTTTCCACAGAATCCCGCATCAATCCATACGCGTGATTTGAAATTCCATTTCCGTCTTGTTGCACTAGATAGGAATTCTTGTGAATGTTTGAAATTGCTCTCAGGGAATTTCCCATGGAACCTGCAGTATCCTACTCCCATTGAATGGCCAGGGTCGCTCAGTGTAGTGTAACCACTCTGGCAAACACCCATTTCAAAATGAAAGCATTGAGGTAGGCTGTTTAAAAATCCTTATTGATGGCACCAGACTTAATTTTTTTTTTCCTTAATTTTTTTTCCTTCTCTGTTAAAGGGGTGAGGTCTCTGGTCAGTAAAGGAAGTGAGTCCGTATCTCACTTTCAGAGTTAAAGTTGTGACGATATTAATCCCTTTAGCCAGTCGGGTTCCCTCATCCTTTCTTTCTTGTGCTCACGAAATAGCGTGTGTGTTTTAAGAGAAGGCACGAGACTTTGGCAATACACGGTCACAGAACAACCACTTGTCATGGTACTGGATTTCTCATTTATTGCTATTTGAGTCGTCCCTCTTCCCTTCCCACACTCAAGTAACATCTGAACTAAGACCCACAGCTCTTATTTTAAGCACACTTGACTTCTTCTAGACACAGAAGCTTGTCTCCTTCAAAGTGTAGGAGGATCTGCACTTATCCCATTACCTTGGAACTTCTTTTGGGTTGGTTCTTGTTGGTGGCAAATCTTTGCCTACTGAGGGTGGACTGAGTTTCTGGAAACAACCAAAGCCCTTTTTTCAGAGCCATCCCTGATGACTAAGTTTGGAGACCAAGCTGGGTCAAGATCGCACGGTTTGAGGTCAAAATCAAACAAAGCCTTTCTGTAAGAATCACAAGATAGAGTGGCTTTCCGGAGTGGCTCTAAAGGTGTCCCTTGAGGTAGCATCTAGAGAGGACGTCGGGGGTCTCCCACCCCTTGCTGGCTCCCTTGGGTGCCGGCCAAACTGAAGAACGGGAGAGTCAGTGGAATGGGCATCCCGTTTCTCCCACCGGCCGAGTCTGTGAATCTGAGCAGCCTCGAATGGCCGTAGACCCCACTACCTCATCTGTGAGACGGGGAACTTCATTTTTCCCCCCAGCGTCATTTTTAGGATAGAATCAATGTTGTGTGTAAAATACCTCATCTGGCGCCTGGTCCTCGCTGATGCTCAGTGGGTGGTGGCTCCCCTCGCCCTTACCCCGTCTTAAACGAGGGCGGTGGTGTGAACATACCACCTCAGAAGCATGGGCCTAAAACTCACACTTCTTACAAAACTGCACCCCCAGAATGAGGTCAGGGTGGCCCCCAGGCGGAGTTCCCTCTGACCTGGAGCGGTGCGTTGGGGAGAAGTGTGGGCAGGAGAGATGGATAACCTGGCCGCTGCCACCACCACCACGGAGAAGTACCCCGGCAGCTCCGGGGAGGGGAGATCGGCAGAGCTGCTCTGCCTCCCACCCCGAGCCCCATGGAGCCCCCTGGCCCAGCCCGGCTGCCTAGGCTGAAAGGGAGAAGGGTGGGATTCCCGAGTAATTAACGGGAATTTGGAAGGCCGGGATGTTGCGGAATGTTAGATCAGTAGCTAGAACAGCATGTGGTGTTCTTTAGGCAGGCTTCATTGAATCCATACAAAAAGAGAAAGAGGGGCTGCCTGCCGTCTGCTCATTTATCAAACAGCGAAACTCAGCTTTCACAGTTCCACAAAAGTGTTTGACTGTTTGCTGAGTCTTGCTCCAGAAATTAAAAGCTGAACAGCCTTAGTGGGGCTGAACCAACTCTGCATTTTGAGACTCCAACCAAACTGTGCGGGGCTTTCAGATTCTAGGACCAGCTGATTATTTGGTAAAAAGAGAGGAGAATAATTTGTAATTTGCAGCACATGAGGAACACGAATAAAAAAAAAAAAGGCAGCAAACCCCCTTCCCACAGATTTTTGTTGTGGTCGGAAGGAGGAGGTGCAGTTGGTAAGAGCCCTTTCTTTGCTCAGAGTGGGAAAAGTCTTGACCTCTATTTGGGCAGAGGGGGCTGCGGTCCAGCCGCGCCCCCTGCATCCCCCACCCCTAACTCAGCACCAGGCCCTTCCTCTTAGTTCTCTGTTTGAAATTACCTTTTTCTCTTTTGGAGGAGAGGAGAGGGCTTGGCCTCCAAGTACTTCTGGATAAAAAGTATTGTCCCAAAGGGAACTAAATATTCCAACAGCACGAATACATTGCTTGGGAGACCAGGATATACCACAAAAGTCTGGAAAAAAAAAAACAACAAACGAGTTGAATGAGGATCCTCCAAAAACCCATCAAAGGGTGACTGTCAGTGAAGAGAATGGACTAGAAGAGGTTGAGGACTGAGGAGACGGGTAGGGGGTGGGGATGTTAGCACACGGGGTCTCTTCTGCTCCAGCGTCCTGCCCATCGGCGGGTCACTGTCCCCCTTGTGCCCCCAGGAGCGCCCGTTGAGGCAGAGCCTTGCCATAAGCCTGTGAGGTTAGCTGAGCAAGTGTTTTATCCCCATTTTACAGACGAGAGACCTGATGCTCAAATGGAAAATCTCTTTTGGCTCCTTGGTTTTGCACAGATAATTGCCTTCTGCACTTGACAGAAAGCAGCTTGATGGTATCTTTTACGAACCTTGAAATGTTTCTCCCCTTTAATCAAGCAGCTCTGCACTTGAGAAACTATTATAAGGGGGGAACCCCCACAAATGTTAGCAATAAAAATAAAAATCATTCCGCAAAAGGTACCGCTCATAGCGTGGTTTATGTCAACACAACTTTGGAAACAACGTCTGTGTCCAGCTGAAGAGATAATTCACTTGTTCTTTCATTTATTGAATCAATGAATTAATGTGCTGAGCTGTAATGTCTCCTCCCTGGACTACACAGCCATCTTTTGATGGCTTCCCTGCTTCCACCCTTGGCCCCGATGGGCCCTTCTCCTCCCAGCAGCCGGAGCCATCCTTTGGAAAGCTAAGTCAGCTGCCTTGTTCCCGCTTCCCTACTTGGAGCCCTCTGAAGTCTCCCCATCTCATTAAGGGTAAAAGCAGAAGTGCTCACAAAGGCCTACAGGGCCCCGTGTGAACTGTCCTCCATCACCCCTCTTGGCCTCCCCACCTCATCTTCGGCTCTCCTGAGCGCTTACTGCCCTCCGGCCACACTGGCCTCCTTGCTCTTCCTGACATGCGTGCCAGACAAGCTCCTACCCCAGGGTCTTTGCACTGGCTGTTCTCTGGGCTTACACCCTCCCTCCCCTAGGTATCCATGAGGTTCATTCCCTCACTTCCTTCAGGTCACCACTCAAATGCCACATGAGCACTTAGCCCTTATCACCCCCCCCAAAAATAGCCCTCCACCCCCACAGTCCTTATTCCCCTTCCCCTGATCCTTTTGTTTCTCTCCGTAACACTTACTTGATGTAAGATATATTGACTTTTTAATGTATTTAATTTTGGTCTCCCACTAGATGTAAGCTTCCTAAACAAAGGCTGTTTCTGTTCCGCTCAGTGTGGTGTCCCTCAGCCTGGCCAAATGTCTGGCATATAGGAGGAGCTCAGTAAATATTCGCTGTTGAGTGCATCCTAACTATGTACCATCAGGCAACCAATTGTAGCCGTTGAGGCTGCAGCTTGTCAAACGTGGGGGAGAGTGGTAGGAGACAAGGCTGCAGGTCCAGTTCCCGTAGAGTCCTATGGGCTATGCAAGGACTTAGTGGGGCTGAGAGGAGGATTTAAAAGTATTCAAGGCTGGATAAGAGGGTCCTATGGACCATGTAACTACAGTCCCTTAAACCCAACCGGTGGCCCAGGGAAGATTTTTGGAAGGACATAAGGTATAAACTAATATTTCAAAGGTGAGTAGACATGAGGCAGACAGAGGACATGGGGAGAGGGTTCCAGAAAATGAGAACAGCCTGCAGGGAAAGCTAGAGTAGGAGGGAGCACAGTGTATTCACGAAACTTGAAAGAAGTTCTGTATGGCCGTGGGGACCAAGAGAGGAAGAGGGAGAGGTGAGCTGGAATGAAGGCCGGGCCCATCCAGCTGGCCCTGGTGGGTCTGGCCTTCATCTAGGGGCTTCATGAAGAAGTGGTCTTGGTGCCATGACTGGATGCAGGGGCAAAGAGGAGACCGTGGTCACAACCCAGGCACGAGATCATGGCCTCAGGACTCGTGGTAACAGGAAGATGTCAGTAGAGTCCGGGTATGTTCAAGATGGAGGGAGGACGGAAGATGGGCACATATTGGAAGTGGCAAGTGCCGTCCTGGTTTGGAGAAGGGAGAGCGCTTACCCGGCTGGGGAACCAGGAAAGGCGTGTGGAGGAGTGGGGAGCATGCTAGGTGGCCGGGGGTTGCCGCGGGGGCAGGATGCAGAAGTATGGCGCCCAGGGCGGAGAAGCACTCGGAGAATTGGCCGGCACCAAGGGGTCTGGTTTGGGTGGAGCACGGCTCACGCAAGGACTTTGTGAGAATAAAATTGGCAGCGGAGTGGGGAGTTGCACAGTGCGTCTGAGCTCCAGAAGGAAGAGCCTCTGCTCAGTCAGCTGGCTGTGGAGAATTGGTAGAGGCCTCTGAGGAGACAGGTGATGGTCTGGATTGTTCTCTCCATCAATCCAGCAGCGGATTCCGAATCATCCAAACAGAATGACTTTTGCTTTCTCAGTATTTCTATTAAGCAGAAGAAGTTTTTAATTGCCAGATTGCCACTTTACTGGAGGCAGGTGGATTTAATCTAAGAGGAGACACCTGCGGCTGTGACAGTCCTATCAGCTGTTTCTCACTTTCCCCGGGGGATTCAGAGCCCCGGCCCTAAGCTGCTGTTCATAGCAGAGGCCACCAGAACGCTGCCAAGAGTGTCACAGTGAGGCAAAGTGGAGTCTTCATTGAAGAGCAGATGGGAACAAGAAACCATTTCATTCCTCACCTAATGTGTAAATGCAGGAATGCGACATAAAAGGGAAAAAAAGGTTGCTGTTAAAAGAGGGGATGAGGGGGCTCTAGGACCCTTTCATTTATTCGGGGGCAATAGCATTGTCATGGTAGTGTTGAGTCAGACTGGGTACCTTTGGATCCCGGGTCCACATCTTATGAGCTGTGTGGCTTTGTGCAGGCTACTCAGCCTCTCCAAGCCTTGGTTCACTCATCTGTACAGAGGGAATAGTAATGATTGTAATGATTAACTGAGATAATACACATAAAGTGGTTGGCACAGTGCCTGAACCAGAACTTGACCCCAAAGCATGTGTGCTTAACCGTCATACCTACGGCCTTGCCATTCACCAGGGAAATGGAGACAGGAGCATCCGAGGTCATGTGGGAAGGTCACAGGGGAAGTGGGACAGGCTCAGAGAGAGAGAGGAGTTCCTCTGGCGTTGAGCGGGGCATAGTGTGGGTCTGGTGTTCCAGGCAGAGGGAACAGCATGTGCCTGGAGCTCAGGGGACACGTGGGGGGGTGGGTAGCGGAATTTGAGGCTGGGTGTTGGACTGGGGCAGATGACAGAGGGCCTCAAGGACCAGCTTGAGGAAGCTGGATTTTTATCCAGTGTAGGCTGTGAGCAGGCATCTGGCATTTACAACATGGAAATGAAATGATCATATTTGGATTTTAGAAAGGTGGTGCTGGGCTGGGCAGCAAGACTGAGGGCAGGCCAGGCAGTTCGGAGGGTGAGTCTATGGGTCCAGGTGAGGGGTTGTGGCGGGTGAGGGCAATGGCTGGGGGGACAGGGAGAAAGAGGCCAGGCCCAGTGGGGGTCTTCATCAGAATCGGTAGGGCACGGGGTTGTGCGGTATTGGGAAGGGTGGAGTCTCTCCTGCTTCTGTCTTGGGTGACTCAGCAGAGGCTGGTGCCGGCCACAGAGAGGGTAAAATGGCATTTATTGATCCATACAGTGTTCAGAAGGAATAAGTAAAATCCATAGGCCAGGGAGAAAAATCATAGGATTCATTGATCCAGGAGTTCAGAGGCCCCATTCTATCATCGATAGTTCCCCAAGACCACAGCGCAGGGAATTTCAAACACACTGACTGTACGTTTTATTGCCTCTTAGTGGTAGAACAAATAGCTCCAGAAATATGTTCTTATTTCTTGGGGGCTTTCTGGAACATCTCTAGACTAGAGTCTGTGGCCCTGGTACTTTAGCCTGGGGCCAGGACGTTATGTAGGGCGCTGTTTAGAAAGATTGAGAACTTTGCTCCTTCTCTTCGGTCATGTACAATCAGGCTTAGGAACAATAACAGCAACAACAAAATGCTGCTTTTTTATTATCTACATATGGTTTGCAGGGACTAGGCAATGATTTTTTTTAAAGAAAAAGCCACCAGAACATTCTGAAAGATTTCTGGTGCTTCTTTCAAGGCCATCTTGAACTTCTTTTGTCAATTAGGAATATTTCCAATAAGAAAATCCTTTTTTTATTTACAGAAAAAGTTTACCTTGTATACAAATGTTAAAGAAAAATCTTTTTGTTCTAGTCACAATCCTACTAACCTAACAAATATCCATTTTCTGCTTTTCCTTCTTTCCTTTCCATTTCTCTATTTGTAAAAAAAAATTATAAGCATAGCATCAATGTAGTTTGAGGAATGCTATTTCATTTAATGTTACGTCATACATAGACTTTCTGCGCTGTGACATAGTATTTGTCACTATCATTTTTTAAAAAAATGGTTTATTTATTTGAGAGGGGGAGATTGGAGGAAGGGCAGAGGGAGAGGGAGAGAGAATCTCAAGCAGACTCCCCACTCAGCCTGGAGCCCGACCTGGGGCTTGATCTCACAACCCTGAGATCAAGACCTGAGACAAAACCAACAGTGGGACTGGGACGCTCAACTGACCGCACCACCCAGGTGCCCATGTTACCACTATTTTAAATGCCTCCCTCCTGGTCCACTGAGTGCATGTATGATCATTTATTCAGCCAGATCCCTGCCATTGGACACTTACACTGTTTCCAATTTTTCTGCCTAATCAGTAGCCCTGAGCATAGCTTTTTCTTACATCAGATTAGTTCCTTGGAATTCATAGACCAAAAGGTATATATATTTTGTGATTCTTTTTCTTAAAGATTTTATTTATTTATTTGACAGAGAGATCACAAGTAGGCAGAGGCAGACAGAGAGAGAGAGGGGGAAGCAGGCTCCCTGCTGAGCAGAGAGTCCGATGCAGGGCTCGATCCCAGGACCCTGAGATCATGACCTGAGCCGAAGGCAGAGGCTTTAACCCACTGAGCTACCCTGGAACCCCTATTTTGTGGTTCTTGATACGTATTGTGAAGGGTCATACCCATAAATTGTGTCACCAGCAATCTGTGAGAACGTATCTTGTCACACCTTGGACAACCCTTGACATTCTTTTCCAAATGTCTGCTAATATTAGAGCATTACACACAGTACCTTCCTGTGGTGGCTGCTGTATGGGGGACGTCTCCCAGACTAAAGTGCAGAAAAATCTCTGCTTTTCTGAAGCAACTCGTGCAGGTTTATCTTAGGGGGACTGGGGCTCTTGGAACTTTATTGTAGTGGCTAGGTAGGAAACTCTGAACCCAAATTGTAATCCCATGTTTAACCAAGTGCAGACACCCCGTCTTCTTGCTTTCCATATGTCCCTTGGATCCCTACCGGCATGTCCAGAGATGGTCAGTACTGGAGCTTCACGACAGCTGCTTCATATCTGGGCAGGTCTGTGACGAGACCGGTTCTGTGATGAAAGTCCGAGGGCGTCCTTGGCCAGATGTGGGGAGGCCTCCAAAACCGGGCTGCGCATCATGGGCCGAGCCCATAGAAAGTCCGGTCGCGGACCCCGCTCAGACCCCACCCTGAATCCTGCTTTCCCTCGTGTCACAGCAGCTTGAGAGGAACATAGACAAAGTGAGAGCCCATATCCTCAGCTTCGGCTGAAAGAAACCAGGGCTGCGTCAGCTACGGACGCGACGCCCTCCAAGATTTCAGAGAACGACTGCATTGTTTCCTGCGGCATCATCACTATTAGAAGCCCTTTTTATTTCCTAAAGCAGTATTACCATGTTCTCTTATTAGATTTTCTAACCATCCTTGTAAGCAGTGCATGTTTTTTACTTGTTTTTTTTTTTTTTTTTTTTTTTTAACCCATTTTCAAGTGAGAAAAACCTGCCCCGTTATTCACACTGGAGACAGCTTCCTAATGCACAGAAACAGTCCATCTTCATGGCACCCATTCCAGAGTCTCAGTTTCTCTCTGATTTGTCCACTCCCTTCCATCCCACTGATGCTGATTTAGTTGAGGCCGCCATCACCTAGGGTCTGGGGAGGAGCATATGCACCCACGAGTCCCCAGACGTCAGAGGAGGGAACTAAGCACAGAGAAGTTAAACATCACATCCAAGTTCAAAACTAACAGGGTATCAGTAAATGTCTGTCGAGGGACTGAGCAGATTCATCAGTGAGAGTATCAGTGTGACTGGAAGAGGGTGTGGATGGCTCAGGAGAGACTCGCCCTCGTCCTCGGGGAGGCACGCAGTGCTCACGGCCCGCCAGTGGGAAGTCGGAGGTTGGGTCTCATCTCACAAAGGGCAGCCTGCAGGCAGGCTCTCCTGACCATGCTCGCCTGCCTGGTGAGGTACTAGAAGAGGTGGGAGGCTGGAAGAGTTCAGTGAGATGAAAAAAGTCCCTCAAAGTAAGAAGGAATGAGTTATCAGGATGATCATTACCCGTTAATAATGGGTAATGTTTATCGGGCCCTTACTAAGTGCAAGGCATGGTTGCAAATTATCTGCATACATTTGCTACTAGACTTTACAAGAATTCTCTAAGGTAGGGGTTATTATCATTCCCGTTTCACAAATGAAGAAACTGAGTCATTTGAATGTTAAGTTGCCTAAGGGTCCCTAGTGAACAAATGGCTAAGTTTGGATCTCTCTAACCCAGGTGGCCTAGCTCCAAAGCCCTTCCACAAACATCATCTCTGAACACCAAGGCTGAGGCTGCTGGTTGTGTCTTCACCTTGGCAAATGGCTTTGCTTCCAAGTTTCCCACAAATCTGCATGATTATCCCAGGCAACACTGCGCATGAGCCGAGTGTACCCCCAGGCAGGGGCTGGGCTTCACCCCTGCACTCAGCAACACGCATGGAGCTCCTCGCAGGTGCCAAGCCCAGCTCCAGGTCCCTGCTCTCAGGGAGCTAACGTTCAAGTAGGGGGAGGCAGAAAATCAGCACGCAGGGAGCAAGTACACAAGATAATTTCAGAGTTCAGAGTAAGAAGAAGACATAAAGCAGGGCCACAAGGTGGTGAAGGATTGCCGTTCTCCTCCCCCCTGGCTGGTCAGAGAAGGTCCCTGGGTGGACGCCTGAATGTTGTAAGCAGAGGAGCCAACCGTGTGGGGATGGGGATGAGGTCGCATTCCCGGAAGGAGGGAACTGCCTTGCAGAGGCCCCCAGAGGGAGTGGGCCTGGTATGTTTCAGGAATAGGGAAAAGAATTTAAAAGGCCAGCATGGCTGGAGTCTGGTGAGTAAGGGTGAGTCACAGGAGAGGAAGACCCAGAGGTAAGAGCAGGGACCCGTGACAGAGGCCAAGGGCAGGTCTTAGTTCCGGGAACGATGGAATCCACTGGAAGGCTTTGAGCAGCAGGGCTGACACGTTCTGCCCGTACTCCCCCCACATTGTGAGCAGGAGGGCAAAGCACGGGGCAGCCAAGTGAGACCCCTCAGAGTCCAGGGCCTTGCAGTCCTGCCATGCTTGCCCCTCCTCCCCCCACTGGTATCTTCCCCAGGGTCCCGACCGACTCCCAGTCGTAATCATTGCAATCAAGGACATGTGTTTTCCCTTCTCTTTGGATTGCTGTTTGTAAAACGCAGTGACTGTGACCTTTTCCCGACGGGTAACTGATTCTTGTGTTGACTTACAGATCATAAGGCAGCAGTTTCCTCAGTTAACCACCAGAAGACTCGGGACCCGTGGACAGTCAAAGTAAGCACCACCACGCCATCGGCAGAGCTCACATCTCTGAGTCAGGCCCGCACTCCAGGTCTTTTATTCTGAGCTCCCTTCCCAGGCCTGGTGGGAAGTCTCGGCCTGGCAAGGAGGAGCTTTAGATAGCAAGGGCCCCTCTCCCCGGGCCCCTGACAGAAAGGCTGTCAGAAGGCCCAGGGCTGTCAGACCCAGCCAGCTGCTTTAAGGAGTCTGACTTTATGCCACCCTGCCTTTTGGTGTCTTTTCCTCATGGTCTCAGGCATCACTTAAAAGAGCACTGATAGCTTCATGGACAATCTCTAGGTTCCTTGGATTGTTTTGCTGAGCTCATTTTCTACTCTGATAGTATCTTGTTGACCGGAGTAGCAATGTGCACTGATCCCTGCAAGGCAGATGGGGTGGAGGGGTCCCGCCAGACCCTGGTACGTAGGGCGTGCTGTTAACCAGCCAGCCTGTATTTGCTTTCACACTTTCTGTGTGTCTCATGGGCAGTACAAGGTGCACATCACCTGCCCTCCTGGAGTGTATACTCTGGTGGGGAAGACAGATCAAAACAAGATACGCAGATTGTGACAAAGAGGCCTGTCATACAGAATAACAAAAGGAGAGTGGCCTGGTTTAGAAAGGGTAGCCCAGGAAAGAGGGGTTTTTTGGGGAAGAGTCCTGAAAAGTGAGAAGGATGCATGGACCCCTTCTCCTTCGTGGGAATTGGTGGGGAGGGAATCTGCCTTTGCTGCACAGGCTTCACTAAAATCTGATTTATAAGATTTGCCTCAAAGGGTATTTCAAAAATCATTGAATGTTAACAGGTGTTCCGTGGAAAAGCTCTGTTGGCCACGTACGTTTGGGAAGTATGTTCCTTTATGCAGGACTTCTCAGAACCTTTATTATGTTGATGTACACGGTGACTCCACTAGAGGGTGCCTTATTATGTAGCATTTCTAACGTTTTTGACCATGCTGAGTAAGCAGATCAGCACATACTGACACACAAAATACTGACACTTAAAAAAAACCCCAAAACCAACCATATAGGACTTGTAAGACTTGAAACTAAAGGTTGTACTTCAAAAAGCAGCATGTCCCATAATGTCCCCCTACTCCCTCTGCTTCTGCCATCCCTGGGCAACATTCCTGTTCTCCCCAGGTGATTTAACTTTGGAGCCAAGTTAGGTTAAAAAAAAGTTGATCAAATTGGGAAAACCCCTTTTTTTGGGGGGGAGGGTAAAGCTCTCAAAATAACAAGACTCATCAAGACTCATTTTGTGTGTGTGTGTGTGTGTGTGTGTGTGTGTGTGTGTGTGTGGTTCAGAACCTCTGGGGGCAATTTCCAATGAGCTTTACAGAAAATTTTGAGCAGGGGACATTTTGGAATATATTTCTAATAATTTTCCAAGGTAACTGCTCTGAAGTGCAAATATCATCTGTAAAGAAAAAATCCAGTATTTGTTTAAAAAGGAGGCTTCAGCCTTGGTAAGAGTAGAGAATACAAAACCACACACCTCCTTACTTATTTGCTGGTAAGCCCAGGGGTTGGCACACGATGGACAGTTCAGTCCACAGATTGGTAGGAAGAGTGTTGCATGAACAGAAATGAGTGGGTCTTTGAAGAGTCCCTGGCTCTAATACATTTTTGCTCATTTCTAAGATAGAAGAGTAGAAATAAGACCACAAAAATAGATCCATAGTAGAGACAGGGAGGAAAGGTAGTAAAGCTAGAACAGAGCCATTTCCCATCCTTTATAAACTTGGAGAAAGTTTCCTTCTGCCTACATGTGAGAGCCCGTTTTTGTTTTTTGTTTTCTTTTTCTTTAACCCAGAAGTTGGCAAATTGGGCACTACCTCCTTTAAAAATTCGGTGGTGTCAATTTCATGGTATTCCTTCCTTAAGAAGCCTCCCCCCCCCGCCCCCACCCTCCTCCCTCCCCCGTTGGTCACACCTTCAACCAGTTGAAAGGTAATAAGAAGCTCTAGTCTCCAACCTGCCAGTTGGTGTTAGAAAATCCCTCAACAAATTTACCTTGACAGAGTACATCTGGGGGTGTGTATGTGGGGTGACTGGGTTGTGTTGACGTGTCCTACAGAACTGAAACAGAAAACCCGAGAAGGGATCAGAACAACAGCTTCGCTGAAATGACTGATTTCAGCAACACACACTCTGGAAAAATCAAGAGGTGGTCCCATCTGAAGATGCTGTCATTCCCTCCTTATAGTCAAGAGACTATAAAGGGGAACTTTGCTAAGGTTTGGGAGGCGTGTCCTAACTGCCTGGCCCCCTGGAAGGCACTCCCGGAGCGCTGGGAGCCGGCCCCTCCCCCGCCCCAGGGCACCTCTCCCCGGGGCAGGCAGTTATGACAGTTGGGAAGTAGAAGGTGCAGAAACCAGAGAGCGGCTCAACACAAAGAAGAACTTTCTGATAACTGTCCCGACCCAAAATGAACTGGGCTGCCTTCGGAGGGCCTGAGTTCTTCATCCCAGGAGGCATTCAGATAGAGGCGAGATGCCCACTAAGCAGAAATATCACAGAATGGTATCAGGATGAGGGGGGCAGGGAGAGGGGAGGTTATGCGTGCTCATCTCCCTTTCCCGTGAAGCCTCTCCGCTAACTCCGAATGCTTTCTCCCTGGTGTTATTTGGTGATTGCCCCCAACCATATCTCCACGAGCAGTAACGAGTAATTTATATGTTGTGCAGCGTTTCTGAAAGCGAGGTCCATGAGTTACTTCCATTAGCATCGCCGTGTGACTCTAGAAACCTACTCTAGACCTACCAAATCAGAATCTTTGGGGCGGGGGTGGAGCCCAGGAGTCTGTATTTTAATGTTTTGTAGGTAATTCTTAGTAGTAGTTAAAGTTGGACAATCACTGGCTTAGTGGTTAAAGCACTTCAGAGATTCAAATCCTGCCTCCACTCACTGGGTGATCTTGGGTGCGTTACTTCAATTCCCTGGGCCTTAGTTGCCTAGTCTGTAAAATGGGGCTAATAGTTAATTCCAACCTTATGGGGGTTTTGCGATATTAAAGAAGGTAATGTGTGTAGAGTGCTCAGCACCACATGAGCTGCTGTGATGAGCATTGATTTATAATAGTAAATAATGAACAGCATCTCCAACCATTGGGGATCATAGAGCCGGGAATATAGTGCAGGGGCCCGACCGGGCAGGCTAGTCAGTCTCAAACTGATGGGTGTCAGAATGACCTGCGGTGTTTGTCCCAGTGCTGATTCTTGGGCCCCACTCCCCTGTTCTGAATCAGTAGGTCTGGGAAGGGCCTAGGCATCTGTATTTTTATTACGCTCCCTAAGTGACTCGGAGTTTGTAGTCGCATCCCACGGTGTTTTCTGCTAGGGCAGCATAGGGCCTTTGTGGTCAGACAGACGGGCGCTCAAGAACCTCTTCTAAAAAGCTGGATGACCTATAGCAAGTGTCATAAACTTCCTTCCTTTTGCTCATCTGTAGAAAGATTGTGCTAATCCCCATTTCCTAGTAGTAGTTTCCAAATTCCATGTAGGTAAAGCAGTTTGCAAAGTGCTTAGCTCAGGAGTTTCTGTAGCTAAAATCCAAACAAGAGGTAGCTTCTGTCCCTCCTTCAGCTTCATTGAAAATGTTGCTGTTACTAGGCCCATCTGAGGCAATGAAAAGTTCTGGCCTTTTACATATCCAGTGCCAACGGAGCCACTGAATGATCCAGTTAAGATTACCATTTATTGACTAAGATCTGGGCCAGTGGATTGGTGGCAGTGGTACAGTTAGCGGTTGCAAACACACCCTTTTCTTGGGGCTCCACTGAAAAGGACCCCCGAGTTCTATACCTCTGAGGTCACACTGACTCAATACAAGAGATTAAATACCAATGGAAATTTTTTTCATCCCTCCCTTTCTGCTTTGCAAAGTATTTGACTTAACATTTTCTGTAGGAGGCAATTTGGGTTATTTTTACCTGCCTGATTGATGGCTGGCAACTTGGAACTTTGGTTTAATTCTAGATTTCTGAGATGTCAAGTCTCCCAGGAGAGTAAACTCTTTGAGCCCAGGGAGGATGGGCCCAGCCATCGTGGGCCTTGGGTACCCGCCTCTCCAGAAGCCCCACTTGATAACAGTGCATGTGGGTCTCTCTCTCTCTCTGGCCCAGGTACCATTACTACGGCATTGCGGTGAAGGAAAGCTCCCAATATTATGATGTGATGTATTCCAAGAAAGGAGCCGCCTGGGTGAGCGAGACGGGCAAGAAAGAAGTGAGCAAACAGACGGTGGCATATTCACCCCGGTCCAAACTTGGAACATTGCTGCCAGAGTTTCCAAATGTCAAAGATCTAAATCTGCCAGCCAGTCTGCCTGAGGAGAAGGTGACCACATCTGAGGCGTTACTGGGAGTGGGTGGCTTCCCTTTCTCTCTCACACACACAAAACACACAACCTCTCTCCCTCTCAGTGCAAAATGGTGAGATTAAAAATATAAAGATAGAGGGGTACGTGGGTAGCTCAGCGGATTAAGCATCAGACTCTTGATTTTGGCTTAGGTCATGATCTCAGGATTGTGGGATCGAGCCTCGTGTCGGGCTCTGTGCTGGCTATGGAGTCTGCTTAGGATTCTCTCTCTCTCCCTCTCCCTCTGTGCCCCACTCCCCCGGCTCACATGTTCACTCTCTCTCTCTCAAAAAAAAAAAAAAAAATTAAAACATATGAAGATAGAAACTGGAATAAAATATGGACTTTAGTTAATGATAACATACTCAACTTTATTCATTAGTTGTGAGGAATGCACCACCCTAATGTAAGAGGTTGAAAGAGCTAATGGGTGTGAGGCATATGGGAACTCCCCAGTCTTGTTTTCAGAACTTGTCTGCAGATTCAATACTCTCCTAAAATAAAAAGTTTATCTACCTATCTGATAACCTCCCTGCCTTTCCATTTATGATGCCACACAGTCCCATGTCGTGAAGGAAGAACCCCTTTGGTTCTAGATTGGTTTTTCAATAGGATCCAGTTTATGTCCCCATGTGCTTCAGAGGATGTGGTGAAATCATAGTCCCATAGACCAAGAAGGCTTTATAGGTGCCGTGAGTCAGACAGTTTGGGCCATAGGGCATTTGGAGAAAATGACTGGAAATCTCTCACCTACCTATCTTAATGCGGCCCAGTGCACCAGCAGACATTGAGTGTCTGCTGCCTACAATCCCGCTGGGAGCTGGGACACGCTGTAACAGACGTGAGGCCTGCTCCCAGGACTCTCACGGCCGAGGGGGAGATAGGTGTTCGAGCACAAGCAAACTAGGTTTACATGAAATGAAAGCATGTCTACGTTCTGAAACAAAAAGAGTATCTGTAAATGCTCTAAATCTAAGAACTAGTAACTCCCCCTGCCCCCCGCTTTGTTTAATCAATAAACTTCCTATATTATAGCTTTCAAAGTCTTGGTTAAATGGATCTGGAGATGTTCTTTTGCTGAGCAGACTCTGGGAAATTTCTGAAGGTCTCTTTGTGATTTTTGGCAGACTCCTCTTCTTTTAAGTACTCGCTGGGTTTTAACTTTTCAGTATCTTAGCTGATGAGGAGAATCTAATTAATACGCCCTACTGAACTCTACTACGGGCCAGGCGCCCTGCAAAGCGCTGAATACATGAGCACGAATAGTATACCATTTAAATTTTCCCAGGTCCCACGGTCTCAGGGTCGGGGAATGGGGGAGAGAGAAAAACCCATGCTTTCCACTGGATCCCAGGGCAGGTGCTCTGATGGAGAGATGTAACCAGGAGCCAGGGAGGCACAGAGGAGGGAGCCCAGGGTCAGAGAGCACCACGAAGGAAAGTTGGACTTACTTGGGTCTTACAGGGTGAGTAGGTGTTAAGTGAATTTCATCCCCTCAACAGGGAATAAATGACTTGAAAATTGAAATGCCAAGGGAGGGCAGCAACAATGTGTATTAATTATGCTTTTATTGTTGACCCCCCTTCTCCCCACAGGTCTCTACCTTTATTATGATGTACAGAACACACTGTCAGAGAATACTGGACACTGTAATAAGAGCCAACTTTGATGAGGTAGGTCAATAAGGGTTGAGCTGTGGGATACTCTGTACTCAAATATTATAGTAGCAGGAACTCCTATTTTTAGAACTCCTACCGAGTGATCAGGCCTCAGGCCTTTGGAAAACCCTGGCGTGCGTTAGCTCCCATCATCTTGCCAGTGATCCCAGGCAGGCCATCTTGTGTGTGGACAGCAGGTGGCATGGCCCCATCCTTGATCTAACTCGTGCACTGCCGCCTGCCCCACTAGCTTACAAGGAAGACAGTTTCGCAGAGTTATCATTATCCCCAGGATTATAGGTTCAGAGAAATGGAAGGAAAGCTTTCCTATAGTTTGGATTTAATCTTTTCCTGAGGCCCCATTTTGTTTTTATTTTAAAATAGTGCAGTTACAGAATGGAGAGGAGAAACGGGAGGATGAAGGACCAATTACATAACCAGAGAGACCATAAAATTTTCTTGCCTAAAATGCCATCCAAAAAAGCCTTCCAGAGGGATAGCAAGAAGCCCCACAGTTCACCCCATAAACCTGAGGCCTTTCTGATTCCAGAAAATGCCTTCAGGGCAAAAAAAATCCCCAAAAGCCCCCCCTACACCCCTTGGCGTAGGTGATGGACATTGAATTTGAGGACGATGCAGGCTTCAATGGGGCTATAAAAACCAGGAGCTGTTGGTGGACAAGATCCAAGAGACTCCCTAGTGTGTGTTTCGGGGCAGGGGCTGGGGTTGTGCACTGTGGGAAAGGGAAGGGTACAAAATGGCATAAAGCACAAAATGCTCAAAAAAGCACTCTCACCAACATTCTGGTGCCTTTCTGCCATGGTATCATTGTCTGCATGGTGAACATTCACTGAGCACTCTGCTGACCTGTGAGAGCTCACTGACTGTCCCTCAGTAACCTGGGCGCTGGTGGTCGCCTCCGAGCTGCCACGTGGCTCACGGGTCCAGAGGGGATAGCAGGGTGCTGGTAGAGAAGGACCCTCATTCCTGCTCTTGGCTTTTATTCATGAGACTGTTTAAATCTCCCAATTCTTTGAGCAACCATTTAAGTGGATTTTTAAAAAGATTTTATTTATTTGACAGAGAGAGAGAGAGAAAGATCACAAGGAGGCAGAAAGGCAGGCAGAGAGAGAGGGGGAAGCAGGCTCCCTGCTGAGCAGAGAGCCCGATGTGGGGCTCGACCCCAGGACCCTGAGATCATGACCTGAGCCGAAAGCAGAGGCTTTAACCCACTGAGCCACCCAGGCGCCCCATTAAGCAGATTTTTTTTGAAAAAGAAAGAAAAATCCCTGCTTTCTCTCATGCTGTGGTTTGGCTCTGTCTTACACCCCATAGATCACTGAGATGAGAGCAGACAGAGGTTCATGCTCAGTTCAGACCACACTGACTTCTGTGACAAATAACCCCAAGTCTTAACACATTAGAAGTTTATTTCTCACTGGTGTCACGACCCAGTGTGGATGCTCACAGGGGGAAGGCTGGTTCCCGGGGGTAGTTGAGGGACCCAGGCTCCTTTCGCCATGCGGCCACCTCTTCCCTAGAGCCTTGGCATCCTCTTTGTTCAGCTGACAGATGGAGAAAAGGATTATAGGGAAGACATACACGTTTCTTAACCTTGTCAGCCCAGAAATAAATGCATCATTTTTGTGCATGTTCTGTTGGCAAAAGCTGGTCTCATGGCCCCAGCATGATGCAAGGGAATCCGGTCCGTCACTGGGCAGCACTTCTCTGCCACAGAAGAGGAGCTTAGGGAGCTCTGGTGGCCCGCTGTCTCTCTCCACTACAAGTACTAACCACAGAACTAGTGACAGTCACGTGTACTTTATTCGTCTCAACACTCACGCTCCTCATCTCACCACACCTAATTCCACGCATTAATTCCAGCACTTACTGGGCACCTAACGGTGCCGTGCTCCTGCTGTAGGTCTCAGGAATGGGGCAAGGAGTAAGACCCAGCCCACGGGGGGGAAATAGGAATGCACATCAGGAATTAGCAGTGAGGGCTGTGGGAACCTGGAGGGGACTGAGTGCTCCTGTGGGGAGAGTGCCAGACTCGGAGCCCAGGCTCTGCCGCGAAGGCCTTCATTGTTTATCCTAGAAATAAAGGTAAAAGTATCATCCCTGCCTTTCTAAGGCAGAGGGTTCCTGGAAAGAGAAGATGAGCAATATCTAGCAAAAACCCTTTGTAAACTATGAAAGGTCATAAGAATGCTTGCTCTTATCGGGTATGTCAACCAGAGAGTTAGAAGACTGGCTCAAGGTCACACGTTCAGTTAGGGCGAAAGTCATGGCTGCCTCTTTTGTCACCTGACACCTCCAGTCCAATATTCTTTCCATGCCCTTGGCAGAGATATTTGGTGGCTGTTTTTAAAATGTGTAACCAAGATGCGGTTCATTCACCCAGCCACAAAAGGATGAAGGAGGTTCTTTTCCTTTTGATGGGCATGGCTTTCTCCCATAGCTGAGGAAGGTCATGGGTAAATGGTGTGTGTGCTGCACCTTGACATTGCAGTTTGCTTCAGGTCTTCAAGATCTTTAAGGGTTGAGGTTATAACTAATGCTGGTATCACATTCTTAAATTGTCTTGTTGGCTGGCTCACTGTTCGTCTCCTCCCTTGAGGGCAGGGACCTTGTCTGTCTGGTTTGCTTCTGTGTCCACGTCAGCCACACACTTAGGCTCTCAGTAAATATTTGTTGGGGAGATGAGAGCATGGATGGATGGGTGGAGGGATGTAAGAACATCACGGCCTTGGAGCCCAGTCGGGCAAGTACAGAGAGCCCCAGCCTACACGGAGGGGAGTCCTTGCAAAGCCTTCTCCAGACTATGTTGCATAAAGAGCCATCAAGTCCAGAGAGTCTTGTGTTTGAGTCCAATCCACCACTTACCAGCCTGTGACCTGGAGCAAGGTACTTAATCCCTCTGAGCCTCAATTTCTTTGGCCCTAAAATGGAGATGATCATTTTATCTACATAAGAATTCATGGAAGTGTCATGTGCAAGCTGAGCAGGATTAAAACAGACAGATGCCTGCTAAAGACTGATTTTCCACAGATTTGTTTTAACCTACACAGCTGCTGATCTTTTCCAGAATTTCGGCTAGAAATTGCTCACATATTAAAAAAAAAAAAAAAAAAAAGGCAATAGGGCTGCATGCAAGGAGAGCTAAGCTAGATTGATGAATTCAGAATCTACCAAATTATAGGAATCAACTGAGCAGAGGTTCCTAGGCGGCATTGGAAGGATAGGCAGGGAAGTCCAGGACTCGGCCAGATCCTGATGTCCGGGCCGGCATCAGGAATAGGGGAGGGTCCTCTAGAAAGAAAGCACCTTATCCAAGAGCCCTGGCCATGTCCAGGCTCAAGCCAAATAGCAGTCAGCCACCAGGTGTCCCAGTGCCGGAGGAAGATCCTTGACAGGTGAGCTGAGCCACAGTGGGGTCCTGGCTGGGCGACACTCCGAAGCTTAGGCAAGGTGTCACAAAGCTTAGGGGAGTCCACATGGTGGCAGGGTCTCTGTGATGTAATCACCACCGCCGCCACTAACCTTTAGTAGCATCTACCATGTGCCAAGCACCAGCATAGGTACTTCCAGGAATGTTTACCAAAACCTATGCAATAAGTGCTACCTTTACTGCCATTTCACAGCTGAGGAAGCTTACCTATCTCTAAGCTGAGAGATAGTACACCCCTGGTTGGTAGTGGGGCCCAGGCTGAACTCTGGAAGACAGCTTTCACTCCTCTGCATTTTCTCTTTTAAGTTTTAATCTGGCTGAATACTCTGTAATATTTTCACTGTTAAGGAATAAATGTGACTTAAGTGTCACAGTTTACAAACCTGAACTTCGTTTTTCCCATGCCTTATCCCATTAGCCTCTCACCCAGGGCAGGCGGTGGATGTCAGGGAAGTCTGTCCACAGGAGGTTGGGCTCAGATCACCAGGCTGGAGTCAGAGGAAGCCTGGCCAGAGGAAGGCAAGACCCTAGTCCTGAGAGCAGTCTGAAGGACACTGCAAGTTGTGAGGACAGAGGTAGATATAGCTGGGAAGCAGGCAGCAGTCCGAGGAGAGCTGTGGGGGGTCAGGAATGGGGTAGAAGGCCTGTTACCATGAGAAGAACAAGCTAGCCACGAAACTGATCAGTGGAATGACTGAGACAGAAATGGGCTCCATCTCATCCAATCCCTGACAAGCTGTCTGGATTTGGACGAATAAGTTGACGTCTCTGCAAAATGGGAGCAAGGATTCTCAGCTGTACAAATAGTATAAGTATCCAATGAGAGAACCTGTGCAAAGTACCTGGCCTATCAGAGTGATCTGATAAATGAAGCGAATGCCCACAGTAATCTCACCTCCAAAGTATGAGACGAGGGGTACCAAAGTGTCTTTTGCACTGGATCAGGGTTGATTCAGGGAACCGAGAATGTGGGGAATGCTACCTGTGGGGGTTGGAGAGTACCCATCTGTGGGGAAAAGGACACACAGTCCAGGAACCAAGTTGAGCCTGTGAGAATTCACAAAAATTCAGTCATTTGTTCCCTCTCTCCAAGATGAGACACTCTTCAGTGTTAGCTAAACCCCAGGTATTTTTTTTTTTCAATTCTAGGTATTTTGATGATTAATTAGAGACGTCAATTAACCCTCTCTGCTGATTCCCTTCACTTCCCTTACCTTGTCCCGCACCCCAGACCCCCACCTGCTCTCTCCCTGACTCCCACTCACACACTGGAAGACGGAGGTATCCCCGGCCACCGAAGAGTTGTCTGCCTTAGACATTCTCTCTGCCACTTCCGCGGCAACAGCCCAGCTAGTGCCCCTGCCGTGATACTGATCACACTCTCCTGGGGGCCGCCTGCATTTCTGTCGTGCACTGGTGGTCGAGAGGGGAGGGCCCACGGCGGCGTTTACCGCCCACATACCACCATCTAGCATCCCATAGTGGCCACAGCCGGCCAGGGCTCTTTGGGGAAATGGAGGGATTTGGATAGGGAAGAGGTCCTTGCATTTTCTTCTGGTTTGGGTACACACATCTGACTTGGGAGACTTGTCTGCGGCTGAACTTTCCTCCCTTCAAGAGGAAATAAGAGGAAAAAAGGATACATTTCTTTTACCAGCACCTCACACACCACTCCCTTCTTTTCGAGAATACCCAAGGGCCCCAAACAGGCCCAAAGAATAGTGCCCACTAGTGTTCTCCATTTGTTAAGAGCCCCTTCCCTTCCTTAAACTTTCCCTGGACCGCGGTGAGCATGAAGGGGTGGGCGGGTTAATGCGTAGTCCTCTCTGCAGGGCAATGGAACCCAGGCTTCGAGAGCAGGTGGTTCTGCATCGGGGGGCATGGCATGCAAATGGGCAGGGGGAGGATGGGGCTGGGGACGGGGCCCCCTCTGCACAGCAGGGGGAGCAGATGACCCCACTGCAGGCTGGTGAAGCCCTGGGCTTTGTTGGGAGGGCCCCGTAACCTCATGGTTCTCCTTTCTGTGGGTCGATACAGGTTCAAAGTTTCCTTCTGCACTTTTGGCAAGGAATGCCCCCCCACATGCTGCCTGTGCTGGGCTCCTCCACGGTGGTGAACATCGTCGGCGTGTGTGACTCCATCCTCTACAAAGCTATCTCGGGGGTGCTGATGCCCACCGTGCTGCAGGCACTACCTGACAGGTGGGCACGCTTCCCCTTGTGACTCGTCCTTAGCACGTACCGCTCCTGCTTCTCTCCCACTGAACGTAATCATGCGCTGTCTGGGGGTCTCCCTTGTAAAGACCATAGGCATTGGGCTTTTAAAAATTCAATTTGATTTACAGGTTTTAATATAAATAAAAATTTGAACATTTTGAACCATTTGTATGGTTCAAAATTCAAAAGGTGTAATGCGGAAATGGTGAAAATTCTCCCCATACCAACTCCTGTTCCCCAGGCACCCCAGACTTCTCCATAAAGCATCAAATAGAGTCATTTTCTTGTCACGAGGTGGGTTCAGGGGGGTCCATCCAGATCTGCTGTGCATGTAACACATATAACCGATGCATATATCATACTCTTTTTCTCTTTCCCACTGAAACGGTGATATACTACATCATACTGTTCTGCACCTTATTTAAAAAACAATCTTGGTGCTTATGCTGGGGCTTCCGTGCCCCTCCAGATCCCTCCCTACCATGCCCCATGCTGCCCCCTGCCCTGGGGCTGGACCAAATGGAGTACCTCACAGGGCTCCCTTTCCCTTGGGCATCCAGCTGGGGTCATCCAATGGGGAGATCAGAAGGAGGGAGGGAGAAGAGGGAGGTCAGAGTCTGTCTCCTTCCCTGGGAGGTCACCTTGGGCTGGCTGTGGCCGTCCACAGGCCTCTGGGGCCTTCCAGTGCACCACCAGATTCAAATTCTCCTGGAGTTCCTGTGCTGAGGTCGGAAGCTTGTCCTTTGGACATGGGATGGGTGAGAGCCTGCTGCCCCAACCCACCCACCCCGACCCCGGTAGCAGCTGTCTCCTCATGGGCTCCTTCATGCCTGTCGACACCTTCATGACTTGTCCCTTATAAATAAACTCTCTTATTTTGATTGGCCTCTGTTTCCTGTTAGGACTCTTAGAGAACATTCCATATCAGTCTGTAGAGATTTAATTGTCTTTTTGTGCCTGCATACTGTTCCCACTGGACTGAATGTAATCAGTTGTCTTCATGTTTCCAGTCTTGTTTTACTATGATTAATGCTGTGATGAATGATGTACATTCCTTTTCAGGAGGAGGGGTGCATTAGCTTTCCAGGGCTGCAGAAACTAAGTAGCACAAACTGGGTGGCTTAAAACAACAGACATGAATTCTCTCATGGTTTTGGAGGCCAGGATTCTGGAATCAAGGTGTGGGCAGCGTTGGTTCCTTCCAGAGACATACTCTGTGCCTGTCTCCTGGCCTCTAGTGGTGGCTGAAGTCCTCGGTGTTCCTTAGCTTGTAGATGCGTCCCTCCAATCTCTGCTTCCGTCTTCACATTGACTCCCATTCTCTTCTCTGTCTCTCTGTGTCTTATAAGGACACTTGTCATTGGATTTAAGGCCCATCCAGTTAGTCCAAGATCTCATCTCAAGATCCTTAATCATAGCTGCAGATAAGGTCACCTTTAACAGGTTCCAGATGGACATACTGGGGAGTGAGGACGGGGGTACCACTTACCCCACTGTATGAAATGGATGTGCAGAATACGTTCTTATAGGGCCAAATTTCTGGTTCAAAGGATACATATGCCTTAGACCTTTTCAATGAAGTTTTGATGGGGATTTCTTTTATTATGAATAAAGTTGAGTATCTGTTTGTATCTTTAAGAGCAATTTCTGTTTTCTTTCCTGTGACCTCTCAGTTCTTATCTTTTGATCATTTTTCTGTTTGGTGGTTGTTGGTTTTCTCATTGATTTATAGGAGCTCTTTATTTTTTTAAAGATATTTATTTGAGAGAGAGAGAGAGATAGTGAGAGAGCAGGGGGAGAGGGAGAAACAGGCTCCCTGAAGGGAGCCCGACATGGGTCTCCAGGTCTCAGGACCTGGGGACCATGACTTGAGTTGAAGGCAGATTCTTAACCCCCTGAGCCACCCAGGAGCCCTCTGGAGCTCTTTATTTATTAGGTATAATAACCATTTATCTGTATTAAGAGTTGCAAATAGTTTCTCATTTTGTTGTCATTCCTTTGTCTTTGCCACACAGAGATACATTTATGTAGTTGAATTTATCAGTCCTTGCTTTATGGCTTCTGGATTCAGTATCGTAGTTTTAAACGTCCTCCCCATTCTAATGATTAAGTAATTTCCCCATGGTTTACCACACCAGCTTTATGGTTTCATTTTGGACTTCGGAATTTTTGTTCAATCTGGAACTCATCGTGATGTAAGATGTGAAGGATGGTTCTGTTTTCTACTCAGCAGCCGTCCTATTCTCCCAGAACCGTATGCTAATTATTCCATCTTTTCTTCACAGAGTTGAGATGCCACTTTTTTAATATAGTAAATTTTCTATGTATTTGGGGCTGTTTCGGGACTTCCCATCCTATGCCATCGATATTTCTATACATTCATGTTCCAGGGTCACTCGGTTTTAAGTTTTGTGCTTTTAAACATATTTACTATTTAGTGGGACAAGCTCCTCATACTTACTTTCCTTTTTTAATAGTTTTCCTGTTATCATCACTTTATTTTTCCATATGAACTACCTTGTCATCAGTTTGTCTATTTCAGTACATACACATATGTATGGACAATGTGTCCATACACAATACTTAACACATGTATTCTTATTGGGATTACATTACATTTGGAGATCAATTTAGGGAAAATTATGTGTTTGTGATATTGCGAATTCCTAACAACATGGTTTGCCTCGACATTTATTCTGATCTTTAATTTTGTGACTGCAGGAATAGTGTAAATGTTTTTTCATATAAATCTTACACATTTAAAAAATTTATTCTTAGATATTTATCTATTTGTTGCTATTGTGAATGCAGTCTTTTCCTCTACAGCTCTTGACAGATGGTGGTTTTTGTATATGAAAGCTACTGATATCTGTGTGTTATATTTGGAGCTGACTATGCCAAGCTTATCTTGTTGTTGTATTTCTTTTTTCAGGTTCTCTTAGATTTTCCATGTTTAGAGTCTTATTATCTGCAAATACAGATAATTTTACTGTTGTTTTTCTAATTTTTACATCTCTCATTTATTTCTTTTACCTAATTACATTGGCTTATGCCTCAAGAACATGTTGAAGTTCTTGACTTTAGTGAAAATGCATCTAGTGTTTCTTCATTAAACATTGTGCTGGCTTTTGGATTAAGATTGTTATATTTTATCATGTATAATCATACAGACATTAAGGAATGTCTGTATTTTCTTAATTCATTAAATGTTTTGTGAAGGATGTTGTTGAATAGTATCCAATGTTTTTCATCATCTATGGAAATTATTATATTATCCATCTCCTAATATTGAACCATTCTTGCATTCCTAGAGTAAACTCCCACTTGCTCGTGGTATATTTTCTTTATTTTGCTACAGGATTTTATTTGCTAATGTTTTATTTAGAGTTTCTGCATCAAAGCCATGAAATGAGATTGACATGCAATTTTCTTTTTGTGTTTAATCTTTGTTAGTTGTTGATATCAATGTTATTCTTGCTTCATAAAAGAAATCTGGAAGCTTCTCCCTACCCCCATTTTTCGCTATGCTCTGACACACTTTAACTAGCACTGAAATTATTTGCTCTTGAAGACTACGTAGAATTAATTCCCCTTTGAAGGCATCTGGGTGTTGTGTTTTGTGGGAGTAAATCTTTGAAATTTTTCTTTTTTTTTTTTCTGTAGTAATTGGATAGTTTAGATTTTCTGTCTTCTCTGAGGTAAATTTTGGTAAATTATATTTTCCTAGAAAACATCCACTTCTAGATCTTTAAATTATTTGTGTAGGGTTGAGCAGAGTGTACTTGTAGACTCATTGAGTTTCCTCTGTGTCTCATTATTTCTGCTTTAATACATTTTAGTTGGTGTACTTGTGCTTTCTTCTACTTCTCTGTGATTAAGTTACCTGTTTTATTTTTTCAAGGCACATGCTCTTGGATATATTTATTGGTGCTATTACTCTTTCTTTTTTCTAATACAGTGAATTATTTAACTCATATCTTTTACTTTCCTAAGTTTACTCTGTTCTTCATTAATTCAACAAATATACTTTATTGAGTGCCCACTACATAGTTTGTTGTTTCATCAGTGACCAAAACCAACTGACCAAAAAATAGATGCTTGATTTACTTACTTTCTTTCATTCTTGTTTAATAACATAAATATTTCAGACTTGGGTTTTCCTTTGAGCACTATTTGAGCTGTATCCAATAGGTTTTGGTGCATGATATTTTAACATTGTTATTTCCTAGATATTTTGCTGCTTTGGTTTGGAGTTGTTCTTTGTCCTAAACATTTTAAAAGAGTACTTAAAAACTTCCAATTGTTAAGAACTATTATCTTCTGGCTATGTTATTCATTTTAGCTTTTATTGCCTTATGATTAGTGACTATATTCTGAACGATTTTTTTCTTTTGAGATTTTACTTGTTGTCTAATACATGGTCGATTTTGTGACACTTGGAAAGAAGAAGCACTGTCTGTCTTCAAAGTACAGACTTTGGCAGATCTGTGTCTGAGTCAACATTATTGTTACTTATTCTGTTCTCTTACTATGGTCCACTTAGACCGTTATGAACCAAGACAGATAAACAGGTTTCAGACTTATTACCAATATGTGCTAACATATTTCACCTTGATTCTCCCTTAAGTTTTGTTTTTGAATGTTGATGCCATTTTATACAATGCTTTGATATTTCTAGCTGCTTTATCTTCAGTGTAATACTTTCATTTTGAATCACAACATCCTTATTGTAAGTTGTACTCTTAGCATTATTTTTTTTGGTACACTTAGCATTATAAAGTATAATTCAAATTCTTCTGGCCCAGAATTTAGGTTGTCTGATATTAAGATCATGACGTCCCTGTTCTTTTTGTTTTCATCTGTCTGAATACATTTGCCCATCTTTTTATTTGTGACCTTTATAACTTACTTATATGTAGAACCATTTAGAATTTGTTTCATAGTTCAATCTGATTTTTTCTCTTAACTAGGTAAGACTAGCCCAATTACATTTATTGATACAACAGATACTTTTGTTCTTAGTTCTATCATTTCATTTTATATTCTTACATATATGTTTATAGCTTTTTATTTAATTTTATTTTTAAAATTCAGGCTTGTTGAAGTATACTTTATATATATATAAACATTAGCCGTTTTGAGTGTATACAGTTGACCTTGAACAACACAGGTATTGGGGATGCCAAACTCCTGTGCAGTTGAAAATTTGTGTATAACTTTCAACTCCTCCCAGAACTTAACTACTGAGAGCTGCCTGTTGACCAGAAGTCTTACCAATAACATAAACAAGCATAAAACAAAAACACATATTTTGTATGTTACGTGTATTATGTACTTCATTCTTAAAATAGAGTAAGCCAGAGAAAAGAAAATGTTGTTAAGAAAATCATAAGGAAGAAAAAATAAATTTACAGTACAGTATTTATTGAAAAACAAGTCCTGTATAAGTGTGCTCACACAGTTCACACCCATGTTGTTCACATGTCAACTGTACAATTGAAATACAGTTTTATCACTTTGAAAATGTTCTCATGCTCCTCTTCCTCCCACTGCATTCAGTGTTTGCATGGCATATCCTTTTCTACGCTGTTACCCTATGTCTTCATATTTAAAGTAGATCTCATGTAGCCAATATAGTGAGCTCTTGCTTTTTTATTCAGTCTGACAATTTCTACTTCTAGTTGCTATGTCTAGACCTGTGCATTTAATATTAATGATACAGTTCATTAAAAAATTCTGCCTAACTAGTTGTTTTCTTTTTTTTAAGCTTTTATTTATTTGAGAGCAAGCAAGCGAGAGAGCATGAGCAGGAGGAGGGGCAGAGGGAGAGGGAGAAGCAGACTCCCCACTGAGCAGGGAGCCCAATGTGGGCCTTCATCTTAGGACCCCAGGGTCATGACCTGAGTCAAAGTAGACACTTAATCGACTAAGCCACCCAGGCACCCCTCTTTTCTTTTCCTTTCTTTTTTTTTTTTTTTTTTTAAGATTTGTTTATTTATTTTTAGAGAGAGTGAGAGAGCATAAGTGCATGGGGGAAGGGGCAGAGGAAGAGAATTTTTTCTTTTTTTTTTTTTTTTTAAAGATTTTATTTATTTACCTGACAGAGAGGGAAAGAGGAGGGAGGAGTAACAGGGAGAGTAGCAGGCGAAAGAGAAGGAGAAACAGGCTTCCCGCTGAGCTGGGAGCCCAATATGGGGCTCGATCCCAGGACCCTGAGATCATGACCTGAGCCTAAGATAGACTCTTAACTGAATGAGCCTCCCAGACAATTCAGAGGGAGAGAATTTTCAAGCAGACTCCCCACTGAGCACAGTACCCCACGTGGGGCTCAATCTCATGACCCATGAGATCATGACCTGAGCCAAAAGTAAGGGTTGGATGCTCAACCGACTGAGCCACCCAGGCACCCCCAACTAGTTATTTTCTATTAGTTCCTTTGGTTTTTATCCCTTTTTCCTCTCTTTGTTCCTAGTTTTAGGCCTTTTTTTTTTATCATTCTATTTTATCTCCATAATCAGACTGTTCTTTATACTTCTTTAAAAAAATTAATGGTTGCCTTACTTACAACCTACCTTCAGATAATATCATGTTGCTTCTCACGTCGTGTAGGGATCTCTCAACAGTCTACCCCCAACTCATCCTCTCATTTTTTATGCTGTTGCTGTCACACATTTTGGATTCATCTATACTCTAAACTCACATGTGTCATTACTATTTTTGCTTTAGATAATTATTCTTTAGACCGATTAAAGATATAGAAAACAATCTTTAAAATTTACCTTCAGTCTAATGATTTCTGATCCTCATTTCTTTATGTTAAATCCCAGTTTCTGTGATATATTATCATATCCCCCTGCCTGAAGAATCTTCTTCTTCAGAAGAAGAAACTTCTTTAGTATTGCAGGTCTGGTGCTAATGAATTATTTCAGCTTTTGTTGGTCCAAAAATGTCTTTATTTCTTTTTCATTTCTGAAAGATACTTTCAATGGGTGTGGTGTTCTGGATTCACAAATCTTCTGTCTTGTTTTGTTTTGAGCACTTTAAAGATTTTAATCCGTTTTTTTCTGGCTTGCATGTTTGTACATCTTTTCTACTCGGTATACAATGTGCCTTTTTTCCCCCTCTGGCTGCCTTCAAGATTTTCTCTATCTTTGGTTTTTAGCTGTTTGAATATGATGTGTCTAGTTGTTTTGTTTTGTTTTCTTTAATCCTGCTTGAGATTTTCTGAACTTCTTGGATCTGTGCTTTGATGTGTTTCATTATATTCGGAAAACTCCTTGCCATTATCTTCCACTCTGTTTTCTCTCTCTCTTCTCCTTCTGTTATTTCAGTTACATGCATGTCAGACCACTCGGTACTGTTCCACTGCTGCCTTGGAGGCTCTGTTTAACTTTTTTCACTCATTTTGTGGTTTGGTTTAGGTCATTTCTATTGGCCTTTCTGCAGGCTTACTGATTTTTTTCTAGTATATGTCAACTTTACTAATGAAGCTGTTGATGGCATTCTTCATCTCTGTTGCCATGCTTTGTTTTTATTTTCATTTCTAACATTTCATTTTTATTATTTCTTTCTGCTGAAATTCCTCATCTGTTCATCCTCATTGTTTATCTTTTCCATGGGAGCCTTTGACATATTAACCACGGTTATTTTAAATTCCTCGTTTGATAGTCAGGTTCTCGTGATTGCTTTATCTCTTGAGAGTGGATTCTTTCTCTTTTGAAAATTTTTATTTTTGGAGTATAGTTGACCTACAATGTTAGTTTCAGGCATACACCATAGTGATGGGAAAATTCTATACATTATCAGTGCTCACCACAATAAGGGTAGTTACCATCTGTCACTATCCAACATTATCATCATATTGACTATATTCTCTATGCTGTACCTTTCATCCCTGTGACTTACCTGTTTTAAAACTGGGAGTTTGTACGTCATATAATTCCTTTCACCTGTTTTACCCATCCCCGCCCCCACACCCTTCTCCCCTCTGGCAACCACCAGTTTGTTCTCTGTATTTATAAGTCTGTTTCTGGTTTTTTGTTTGTTTGGTTCGTTTTTAGAATCCATGTATAGGTGAAATCATATGATATTTGTCTTTTTTTGTCTGACTTATTTCACATAACATAATACTTTCTAGATTCATGCATTTTGTTGCAAATGGCAAAAATCTCATTCATTTTATGGTGAAGTAATATTTTGTTGTGTATATATACACCACATTTTCTTTATCTATTAATTGATGGACACTTGGGCTGCCTCCGTATCTTAGCTATTGTAAATATGCTGCAGTGAATATAGGAATGCATATATCTTTCCAAGTTAGTGTTTTGATTTTGAGTAAACAGCCAGAGTAGAATTACTGAATTGTATGATATTTCTATTTGTAATTTTCTGAGGAACTTCCATACTGTTTTCCACAGTGATTGGATTAATTTACCTTCTCACCAAGAGGGCAGAGGGTCCCCTTTGCTCCATATCCTCACCAGCACTTCACACTTTTTGCCTTTTTGATCTTAGCCACTGTGACTGGTGTGAGGTATATCTCACTGTGGTTTTGATTTGCACTTCCCTGGTGGTGAGTGACGTTGAGCGTCTTTTCCTGTGTCTGTTTGCCATCAGCATGTCTTCTTTGGAAAATGTCTATTCAAGTTCTCTGCTTATTTTTAATTGGATTACCTGTTTTTTTGGTGTTGAGCTATATATGCTCTTCATATATTTTGGATATTAACCCCTTATTGATATATCATTTGCAAATATCTCCTTCCATTCAGTAGGTTGCCTTTTTGTTTTGTTGATGGTTTCCTTTACTGTGTAAGAGCTTTTTATTTTATAAAAATTATATATATATTATAATATATATATTATATATATAGTTTATTTTTGCTTTTGCCTGAGGAGACATATCCATAAATGTGTTACTAAGACCAATGTTCAAGAGATTACTACCTAGGTTTTCTCTTAGGAGTTTTATGGTTTCAGGTCTCATATTTAAGTCTTATTTTGAGGAGTTTTGTGAGTATGTTTTTGCCTTGTTTTCCCAACACCATTTGTTGCAAAAACTGTCTTTTTCCCATTGTATAGTCTTGCCTCCTTTGCCATAGGTAAATTGACCATATGAGCATGGCTTTATTTCCCACTCTCTATCCTGTTCCAGTGATCTGTATGTCTATTTTGTCCTAGTACTTTACTGTTTTGATTACTTTAGCTTTGTAGTATATCTTAACATCTGAGATTGTGGTATCTCTGTTCTTTCTCAAGATTGCTTTGGCTATTTGGGATACTTTGTGTTCCCACATAAACTTTAGGATTATTTGTTCTAGTTCTCTGAAAAATGCTATTGGTATTTTGAAAATGATTGTGTTGAATCTATAGATTGCTTTGGGTAGTATGCACATTTTAACATTATTAGTTCATCCAATCCATAAGCATGTATTTCTTTATATTTATTTATATTGCATTCTGTTTCTTTCATCAGTGTTTTACAGTTTTCAGAGTACAGGCCTTTCACCTCCTTGGTTAGGGTTTATTCCTAGGTATTTTATTCTTTTTAGTGCATGTGTAAGTTGGATCATTCTCTTAATTTCTTTTTCTGGTACTCCTTATTAGTGTATAGAAATGCAACAGATTTCTGTATATTAATTTTGTGTCCTGTAACTTTACTGAACTCATTTATTAGTTCTGATAGTTTTATGGTGGACTTTTTAGGGTTTTTTTTTATATATAGTACCATGTCATCTGCAAATAGGGACAGTTTTACTTCTATGTTACCAGTTTGGATGCCTTTTGATTCTTTCTTGTGTCTGATTGCTATGGCTAGGTCTTCTAGTGCTCTATTGAATAAAAGTTGGTGAAAGTGAACATCCTTGCCTTGTTCCTCATCTTAGAGGAATACCTTTGTTTTTCATCGTTGAATATGATGATAGCTATGTATAGGTCATATATAGCCTTTATTATGTCAATGTATGCTCCCTCTAAACCCACTTTGTTGATAGTTTTTATCATGAACTGATGTTGAATTTTGTCAAATGCTTTTTCTGCTTCTATTCAGATGATGATATGGTTTCTATCCTTCATTTGTTAATGTGATGTATCATTTTGATTGATTTGTGTATATAGAACCATCCCTGCATCTTGGCAATAAATCCCCCTAGAGCTTGGTGAATGATCCTTGTAACGTATCATTGAATGCAGTTTGCTAGTATTTTGTTGAGGATTTTTGCATCTGTGTTCATCATGGATATTGGCCTGTATTTTTCTTTTTTGGTAGTATCTTTGTTTTTGATATCAGGGTAATGCTGGCCTTATAGAATGAATTTAGAACCTTTCCTTTCTCTTCTATTTTTGGGAGAAGTTTGAGAGTAATAAGTATTAACTCTTCTTTGGTTGATGTTTGGTAGAATTCACCTATGAAGCTTTTAGACTTTTGTTTATTGAGAGTTTTTTTTATTAGTGATCAATTTTGTTACTAGTAATCAGTTTGTTCAGATTTTCTGTTTCTTTCTGATCCAGGTCGAGAAGACTGTATGTTTCTAGGAATTTGTGCATTTTCCTTCTAGGTTGTCCAGTTTGTTGGTGTATAATTTTTTTGTAATACTTTCTCACAATTGTTTTTCTGTGATGTCAGTAGTTATTTTTCTTCTTTCGTTTCTGATATTATGGAGTCCTCTCTCTTTTTTCTTGATGAGTCTGACTAAAGGCTTATCAATTTTACCTTTTTAAAGAATCAGCCCTTGGTTTCATTGATCTGTTGTTTTATAAGTTTCTGTTTCATTTATTTTCACTCTGATCTTTATTGCTTCCTTCCTTCTACTAACTTGGGGCTTTGTTCTTTTTCTAGTTCCTTTAGGTATAATATTAGATTGTTTGAGATATTTTTTGTTTCTTGAGGTGTGCCTGTATCTCTATAAACTTCCCTCTTAGAACTGCTTCTGCTGTGTCCCAAAGATTTTGGACCATTGTATTTTCAGTTTCATTTGTCTCTATGTATTTTTAAAATTTTTTTATTTAACTTCAATTTTGTTAACATATAGTGTATTATTAGTTTCAGGGGTGGAATTTAGTGATTCGTCAGTTGCATATAACACCCAGTGCGCATTCCATCAAATGCCCTCCTTAATGCCCATCATTTCTTCTTTGATTTCTTCATTGACCCATCAGTTGTTTAGTAGCATTTTGTTTAGCCTCCACATGTTTGTATTTTTTCCAGGTTTTTTTTTTTTTTTTGCAATTGATTTCTAGTTTCATACCACTGTGGTCAGAAAAGATGCTTAATAATATTTAAATATTACTTATTGAGATTTGTTTTGTGGCCTAACATGTGCTCTATCCTGAGGAATGTTCCATTTGAACTTGAAAAGAATGTGCATTCTGCTGTTTTTAGATGGAATGTTTTGAATATATCTGTTAAGTCCATCTGGTCTAATGTATCATTCAAAGCCACTGTTTCCTTATTGATTTGCTGCCTGAATGTATTTCTGCCATTGATGTAAGTGGGCTGTTAAGTTTCCCTGCGATTAATGTGTTACTGTCAACTTCTCTTTTTATATCTGTTAATATTTGCTTTATGTATTTAAATGCTCCTATGTTGGGTGCATAGATATTTATAATTGTTTTATCTTCTTTTTGGACTGATTCCCTTATGATTATGTAATGCCTTTCTTTGGCTCTGGTGACAGTCTTTATTTTAAAGCTCCTTTTTGTCTGACATAAGTATTGCTACCCATTTTGTGTGTGTGTGTGTGTATGTTTTCACTCTCATTTTGCATCCCTTCACTTTTAGTCTCTATGTTTTTTTAGGTCTGAAGTGAGATTCTTGTAGGCAGCAAATAGTTGGGTCTTGGTTTTTTTGGTCCATTTAGTCATAGCAGGTTCTTTTTCTTAATTTTCTGTGTGTGCTATAATTTTTTATTGACTTCCAAACAGTGGTTAGAACAGTAGAGACTGAAGTAGGTAGTATTTAATGCCTGGAAATAGATATGTTTCTTTTCTCCTAGGCTCTTAATGTGAGAAATTGAGTCAGTTGATTTAGGTATTGATTGTTTTTGGGTTTTGTTTTTGCTATAGGTACCCTCAGTGAACTACCAGATACATTTTCTTCTGGGGTACCCTGTGCTTAGGTTGGAAGTTTGTTTGTTGAGGGTTTTTTCTCAATGTTGCTCCTATACCCTTAGCATTAGGCCTTTCCTGTTAGGATTGTAAAAATAATCTAGTCTCTGGGAAATATACATACTCGTTAGCCTCTTTGGGGCTGAGGTGGGGGTGTGGGTTTCCCTGCTGTCCTGGCTTAGTCCCACCAAGCCCTGTGTTTTTGGCTCTCTGAGTTGGGGATTCTCAGTGATCCTGTCCCACCCCAGAGAGAAACCTCTAATAATCTGAGCCTGTAATGAATTCTATCAAGGTTAGAGAGCTTTTTCTTTTTATTTCCCCCACCTGCAATGGGTCTCTTTCTTTGCCCATGATCAGTAGTGTTTCTGTCCTTTCTCTAGCCACTTGAGGCTTTTGTTCTATAGGGGAGAGAGAGCTGGCTAGGACTTCATGCTTTCCCCACAGCAGTGGTTGCTCCCCTTCTGCAAAGCAGGCACCTCAGAGATAGGCTTCCTCCACTCTCTGTTCTCAGGGATTCTTCATGAGCACCTGGCGAGATCTGTGGAGATCTTATAAATAGATGTAAATTTCCTTTGCAACCATGGCTCCTGGAGTTCTACACTGTCATGCGAGTTCACACATTGCCTTTAGTAATTTGTTTTAAAAATTGAGCTGAATTCTTTTTATCTAGATGTCCCACTTTCCTCCCTCAGACATAGATGAACCGGTTCCCAAATCCTCCTCTCTTTGGAGGTGATTGTCTTTCTATGTATTCCAAGCTAAGCAGTTGTGACCTCAGCTATCCAATGGGTCAGAATTTTGTAGATTATCTGGTTTTCTCTTGTTATGGAGAGAGTATTGCTCTTTCTAATTTTCCACATTCTTAGTGGAACAGAAACACACCTAGAAAGGCAACAAAGATTACATCCTGATGGGATGATGGTCAAATTTTAGTCTCATGCTTTTCTGTATTTTTCTAGTGTTCTAGTTAAGACTAGATTATTTTTATAATCCTGTGCATATGCATATATAGCTGATTTTAAAATTTAAATATGCATAGGATTATAAAAATAAATATACACACATATTATGTGTATATATATATATGGACCCCCTTAAGCTTTGAGGTATTCTTTCTTGTTCAAGGGAACTAGATAGTGGCCAAATGGGTAACTTTGTTTTGTAGTGAAAAAGGTACCTCCTGGGGGCAGGATTGTCAGTGGAAGTATACACACCTTTATATGAGAGCTTCACATACTGCTCGTAGTGTTTACTAGGTGTTACACACAGGACAGGCATCTGTAGTTTGTTATGCAAAAGTATGTTATGCGAAAGTAGTTTGTGGGGTGCTAATGAAATGCTAACCCCTGCCACCTCCTCTATAACTGGCTTGTTTTTATAGACATAAAAATTGAAGCTTAAGAGCTGAAATAACTTAAGTCCATCTTCAGCTGCAAATAAATGAAACAGCCATGACTCAACTGTTCATTCTTTGTTAAACAGTGTTTATTGATTACTGCAACATTCAGGGTGCTGTGCTGAGTCCTGGAGCATCACATTAAAGAAGATAAATGTGCTCCCTGTCCTCACTGAGCTCAGTCTGCCTGAGGAGACCATTTTTAAAAAATGACATTGTTAACTGATTTGTGTGATTGTGCCAAAGTAAAGTGATCCCTGACTTAGAAATCCAGCACCTTTCTCATGAAATCAGGAAGAAAACGTTATTCAAAAGACCTGACTTCATCAGACAGCTGACTGTTCACAATTTTATATACTCCTTCATCCCTGAAAGTTGTTTGAGGGTCTTCTGTGTGCCCAGCCCTGTGCTTGGCCAGGGTAGAAATGAGATTTGACTCTAGAAATGAGATTTGACTCTGGAGGTTCTCACTAGCTGACTAGCTCAGACCCACCCATTATCTTCTAACTCATTAAAGTATATTGAAATTCTCTCTCTCTCTCTCTCTCTCTCTCTCTCTCTATATATATATATATATATATATATCTCCTTGAGGTGAACAAGTGATAACATAGAGATAACCATAAGCCATTTGCTGTTTATTTATAAGAAAAGTAGACCATTCTGAGACTGGGCTTTTCACTTCTTGTGACCTCCCAGGTGATCCTGGCATCGTGGTTGCTAGTAACAATTGGTTTATCAGAAGTAGGGATGCGTGTGTGTGCACACACGTGTGCACATGTATGTAAGGGTGGTGGATGGGCAGAGAAGATGAGGTAGCAGAGAATCAAAAGACTGAAATTCTAGAGTTTTGAAGGCAAACACGTGTGGGCTTCAGTGTTGACTTGTCCACTTGTTGCATCTCCTTGGACAAATCAAGTAACTTCTCTGAGCCTCGGTTTCTCACCTCTCTGCTACGACTACCCTCATAGGGTAGATGCGAGGGTTAAGTTAGAAAATACATGTGAAGTGTTTAGCACATGGCACACTGCACTCATTAAAGGCAGCTGGTATTAGCGCTGTTGCTGTCGTACCAGCATCACGACTGGAAGTCATTCAGAGAGTTACAAGTGTGGAATTAAGACGCAGGAGAAGGGCTGAAGCTGGAGCTACAGACGAGGGAGCCACCTGCACAAAAGGGACGAGGAGGTGTGACACTGGAGGTATGGGACAACCCTGGGAGTGCCAGCCAGCCTGGGGAGTGAGATGGAAGGAGACAGAGTAAGTCAGGAGAGAAGAGGGTCAGGCTGCAGGTTGCATAGCATCGGAGGAGAGTCTGTGAGGAAAGGGGTGATGGTCAGCGTCATCTGAGGCTGCAGGAAGGTGGAGCGGGCCAGCAGGCACCTCCAGGCTAGGTGATCAGGAGGCCAGCTCCTCACTCGCTCATGTTCAGATCGCTCCTAAAAGTCTAGCAGTCCCAGTTCCACGTCCCAAAATAGAATCCTTTCCAGGATGAGTCGCCTCCCACTTTTCTTCACTGTAAGAAAATCAAATGACTGCACAAAGGAAAAGGCCCATCACTGGTCCAGCTGCTTGCTTCCTGCTCCCATACAAAGACCAGCTCCTCTGCTCCAGCTGCAACTAATGGCCCCTGGGAAAGGTGTCATGGGTGGGCAATGACAGCCCATCCTCCTGGATGGTACAGCAGCCATCGGATGATCACTCCAGACACCTCTAAATGTTGACCTCTGTCAGGAGTGGCCAAATACTCTGAGAAGTCTCCTCACTTTGAAGTTGGATCCAATGTGCTAATCACTGAGAATGCACTTGGGCTTTATGACATATGCAGTACTTTTGGCTCACTCAGTAGTCAACATTTATTAAGCACCTCCTGTGTGTCAGGCACTCTGCTAGGCACAGCGAGTACATATACCACTTTTCTTTCACAAAGACATCCTTAACAACCTTCTTTCCTCATACACCCACAACCACTCACCGGGACATCGTGGTTGGCTCTGCCTTCCAAATATTTTAATCTGACCATATTGCATTATTTGCACTGTTACCATCCTCATCTAGGATGCTTTCCTACCTAGATTATTGGGATAACCTTCAAACAGATCTCCCTGCTCTATCCTTGCCCTTCTAAACTCAGTTTTCATCTCAGGAACCAGGCTGATCTTTTTAAAACATATGGCAGGCTCAAGAGTGTTGAGATAGTTGGTAGAAGTTGGAAGTGTGAGGAGACGGACACTTTCAGATCCTGTGGTCAGCACTTGAACCCAACCTCTCAAGTTGTTAAGGAAGGGAGGGAACTGGCTGCAATCTGGGGCAGGAGCTTTCCAGGCTGAGAACAGCAGATGCAAAGGTCCTGGTGGGGTTTGTCAAGGACCTAAAGAAACAGAAAGGAAACTGGTACAGGTAATTCCCACAGTGGTGGGGGTGGGGGATGGTGAGAGGGAGTGGGAGGAGCTGAAGTCAGAAAGATAAAGGGGGCACAGTGTGGTGTCTGGCACTATGTTAGGTGCTGAACACACAGTGATAAGCAAAATAGACATAGTCCCTGCCCTCCACATTGGAACATACAGTCTAGTGGGAAAGATAGACATGAATCCGATAATCACAGAAATCAGTGTAGAGTTACCAACTGTCACAACTTGGCCCTTCAAGAGGAACAATCAGGGGCTCTGACCTAGATTAGGGGGCTTCAGAGAAAGTTTTCCCATGGACATGGCATCTGCTCTGAGATCAGATCGATGAGGAGGAGTCAACTAGGTGAAAAAGGGTGGGATGCTCTTGGACGGAAGGATGCCAGGGTCAAAGGCCCTGAGGTAGAAAAGAACTGGGCGGAGGCAAGAGGGGTTGAAACATGGATGGAGAGAGTGCGAGGTGAGGCTGGAGAGGGAAGCAAGGCTGGACTGTGAGCCTTGGGGGTCACAGTCAGAATTTTGGTCTTTACCCTAAGAAGAATGTAAAAGCATTGGGGGTAGTTTAATCAGAAGGTGAACTAGATCAGAATTGTGAGTGTTTTGGAGAAATGCCTCTCACAACGTGGAAGACGAGGTAGAGGTGGGAGGTGAGCAGAGCAGGTAGGCTCCCATAGCCACAGTTGTAGAAGCTATGGTACGGGCCCAGGTGAGAGATGGTGATAGCTGGACGCAGGGAGGAGAGGGAAAGACTGGTTGAAGCTGAGAGAAACTTGGAGATAAAACTCTGCAGTAACTGCTCATGAGAAAAGAGACTATTCGAGTGACAAAACCAGACACAGTAAAAGAGAGCAACCAGCCAGTGTGAGTCTCATGGTGTGACACAGTGGGCAGACAGGGGCCTCTATGAAGTTCTCTTGCCTTAAAAAAAAGTGTAACTTCATTCAATCTACTCTTTAGACCTGTCAGTTTAGGAGAAGCACACAGGATAGATGAACAGGTTAAATGGCACTATGAGGACATCAACCAAATCAGAGTGTGGGACATTCCAGGAAACAAATAACAGGAGGTGGCCAACAAACCAATGGCATGAAAGAGACTTTTAAAAACGTCTTTAGAAATAGAACAAGGCGGTGTTTTGTGCAATGGGTAGACCTTGTTTGGATCCTGATTCAAAGAAACCAAAAGACTGCTCTGAGAGAAATAGAGAAATTTGAGGACAGAGCTGGGCTTTAGATAATATTAAGGAATTGCTGTTCATTCTGTTAAGTATACTCATGGCAGTGGTGGGTTTTAAATGGTGTGTGTGTGTGTGTGTGTGTGTGTGTGTGTGTGTGTACACACATATATACATGTTTAAGTGCATATTGGAAGATGGACACAAAGTTTCTGAAATAGTCATGAATTTGCTTACGGCATTCCAGAAAAGAGAGTGGCATGTGATAAACTGAACTGGGAAAATGTTGCTAGTTATTGGAGCTGAGTCAGAGATACTTAGAAGTTTAGGATACCATTCTGTCTTGGGGTATATTTGTATTTTTTCCATATAAAAAAGTTGAAAACAAAAATGTAGGGAAAGTAGAGTTCCCAGTGAAATAGGGAACATGAGAATGTCTGACAGAGAAGCAATGAGTTTGGTTTGGACATGTTGAGATTGATGTGCCTTTAGAACGCTAAGTGGAGGGCCCTATAGGGGGTTGGTCTGGAGTTCTGAAGACCGTTGTTCTGGACCTTGAAAGCAAGTGTAGATAGTGACTGAAGCTGTGATCACAGAGAAGCTATCCAGGGAAGGACAAAGTGTGACAAGTGGGCCCAGGACTAGATGTGGAGGAGTTGGAGGAAGTAAAGGCCAGGGAGAGGAGCTGAGCTTTGTGACTGACAAGGAGTAGCCCCAAGACAGAGGGGCCACAACCACCGGGGGAATTGAATGTTTCCAAAAGAAGGAGGGACCAACAGAGCCAAATGCTGCCAAGTGTCAAGCCAGATGGGAATCAAAATGAGTCCACTGGGTTCACATCTGGATGCAGCTTGCTGCCCAGTGGGAGCTGTTTAGGGTAAGGGACTGGAGTGAGCGGGAGGTAAAGGAAAGAGAGTGCGGGCAACTCTCTGAAGAAAGATGTCTGTAAAGTGGAAGACAAAGGGTGGCACCCTGAAGAAAGCGTGAGGAAATAAGACATTTATTTTTAAGGTGAGACATGCTCAGTGAGAGGAAGAGGTGGGATACCCCGGAGCAGGGGCATCACTGAGGTGGGTTCCTGAGGAGGCAAGAGTGGGTGACGTGGGGTTGGCCCTTGACTCTGGCAGAGTGGCCGGGGAGGAGAGCTGTGCTATAGTGGAATGCTGGAAAGTTCTCCCTTTGCGCATGTGTTCCCTGAGAAGTGGGGAGGGTGCCCACTGCTGGAGGAAGGTCTTGGAGAAGTTTGGCGAAGTGAGGAGTGAAGGAAAGAGAAACCCCGTGGGACCACCTGGGGGAGGGTAGGGAAGTCAGTGATTAGGGTCTGACAGGAGAGTCCTTGGGACACTGCCCAGTGCCACGTAGGTGGTATTGCAGGGTGCAGAGGGGCGGGGGGTGGAGGGGAGACAGTGTGGACGCTCCACAGGGGCTGAGGTCCCAGTGGCGGCAAGCCCAAGGGATGACACAGGACCCAGCCCATGGTGTTCACAGTGAGAGCCTGAAAGCAGTTCTCGAAGTCCTCCCGATTCCCATCTCATGCTGCAAACCTGCCACCCCCTCACCCTTCACCCCTGGCCCCCAAATAGCCCTCCGCTCTCCAAATGGGATCTGGCTTCAAGGTCAAAGCTGTGGGTCGGTGCTTCCCAATTCCTGCCGAGCCGCGGGGGCAGCCGGAGCCAGGCCGGGTGGGCGGGCACGGGGCCAGAGAGGCTGCACAAGGTGCTGTCGGGCCCACCGCCCTCCGTCTGCACTCCTCACACAGGCTTGTGCAGAAGCATGATGCTCAGAGTCAGGTGCCCCGTCCCCCTGCGACCTGCGTGGGTACCACAGCACGTTCTCTCCAGGCCCAGCTCACACCCACCAGCGCTGCCGGTCCTGCCCCTGAGGTCACTGCTCTGAGTGACACTGCTGTGGCCAAAACATGATTCAGGACAACCCAATCTGGTGCAGCAACACTTGAGGCACTTAAAATGGATCCTTTCTCCTTCCAGCTTAACTCAGGTGATCCGGAAGTTTGCCAAGCAGCTGGACGAGTGGCTAAAAGTGGCTCTCCATGACCTCCCAGAAAACTTGCGGAACATCAAGTTTGAATGTAAGTAAGGAGCTGAGGGGAAGGGAGAACAACATTTTGGTGCCAAACAGTTTTACATAGGTTGTTCATAAAATAATAATAATAATAATAACTTTCACTTACTGTTTGCAAAGCACCAGGTATTAAGCTTAGTGCTTTTCCTGCAAGAACTTCCTCTGTGCTCCCAAAGGGTGTGTTACAGGTGGTGCCCTTCTCCTTTTATGGCAAATGAAGAGGCTTGGGGGGGTAGTCACTAGCAGAGGCAGGATTTGCCCCCAAGTCTGTCTGGGTCCCATGTAATCCTCATGCCACCTCTGTGATGTAGGGAGCAGCATCCCCACCCCCTGCAGATGAGGCTCTGAGAGGCAGAGAAACCTCCCCAAAGTCACCCAGCCACTCAGCCAGCAAGAAGGGGCCAGGAGTCAAACTCCAGTCTGTCCCACCCCCAAAACTCTGAGATTTCCTCGAAGCCCCTGCCCCCAAAAAAGGTGGTGACGGGAGCCAGAAAACGGCTTCGGGGCTTCACATATTCCATTCTCTGCCTAATGAGAAAGCCAAATTAATATTTCTCCTACGGGGATTAGGGCTGTGATTTTTTTTTTTTCTGCTGAGCATCACCAGCCATTCTCCCCCATTCATTTTGCCTGAGAAAACCGGTCCTATTTCTCTGTCCCGGTGTTTCCGTACTTGTGGAAAGACGCACGTGCTATTGCACAAAGATGAAATGATTTTAAGCAAAACAAAGTTTTAAGATATAGGTTTCTTAAAGCAGCATTTGAATACAGCTTGCCATTCTTGCTCTGGAGTAAGTGGCGGCAGGGAAAATGAAGGGGATCAAATTACCCTCTCTCGGCAGGCACAGGGAACCCTTTCAGCCGCGCTCGGAGGCTGAGGCCGCCTGCCGCGCCCAGCACCTACTGATAAAGCCCGCTTTATTTCACGGCTCTCAGTTCTTTTCTTTTCATGAGCACTAAATTCCACATCACAAAGTTAAAGAAAAAGTAATTAAGGAGAAGGATTAACGATTGATCGGTCTGGAAAATTAGAAGTTCATCTGTGCCCCCCACCCCCCCATTCCTCCACCCCACGCCCTATTTTTCAGACCAAGCTGGCTCTGAGTACAAATTAGAATAATCCTGAGGAAATTTCTGCTTCTTGACCAGTTCAGAAATTAATGAGAAGAATGCCCTGCGCCCGTTTTAATTATGCTGACAAAACAAACCTGTTGAAAGTTGGCAGCGAGGAGGTCTGTGGGACCTTCCACCTGTCGGGGCCTGCGGGATCCCCTCTTGGCAGGGAACCTCGGGGCCACTCCGAGGACGGGCGAGGAGTGGAAACGCACACCAGTCCAGACAACTCTGCGAGAGCAGAGACCTGGGGCTGGCACATGGCTTGTCTGCCTGGTCTTGAAATCTTCGGGTCACCCCACTTTGAACCATCAGCCCGTTATGTCACTGGAGTAAACAGGATCAGCAAAACACACCAGCAGGTCATGGAGATCGTTCAGTAAAAATGGCAGATTATGAAGGTAAAGCCACATTCAAGGTGCAGCCCAAGGTTCTGTCCTAAAAGCCACCCCTTGCACCCCACATCGCTGAGGCCCAATCAAGTTTCCCTATTAGATAAACTACTTTTAAAGGGCCTTCTTCAAAGCTTCCACTTGATTCCAGCAATTATATATGGGGAGAAGTGATTGAGCTTGCAATTAGCGAAATGAAAGACAAGTAAATAATTGCCTTTACTCACGGTTGATTGACGCCACAATTTCTCACACCTGCCAGTATGGCATGCCGGTGACTTTGAAATATGTACCCCACATATCGCCATTTTAGGAAATCGCTGTCCACACGGGAGAACAAAGAATCAAATGCAGGTTTTTGCCAGCGGGTGCATAAAAATGGGGTTGGACAGCGAGACGAATTTAGGCCAATAAGCTACTTTTTGAAATCTGCCCCTGGAAAATGCAGGGTAGGACCATACGGCACGCAAATACTTCAGTCTTAACTCTTCCTTCTTGCAGTGTCGAGAAGGTTTTCCCAGATTCTGAGACGGCAGACATCACTGAATCACCTTTGCCAGGTATGTGTCCCGTGTTGTTTTCTAATTTCTTCGAAGTCATTGCCCGTGAGGGGCACGTCTGCGAACAGCTCCCCAGGGGAGCTCTCAGGGGTGTGGCTGTTTGATAGTTTAATCCAGCGTAATAGGTGTTGGATATACGCTCACTACTACCTTTAATTTCTACTGATAAAGAATAAAAACACTAGGCAATCACGAAATAGTTTCGACTGACATACAGAATAATTTCTGATGTCAGTTACCCCTTAAAGTTCCAGCCACGTTCTGGTGCGAGTTTGCATTTCCCTCGAGTAGATGAGGCTTTCTCGGCCACTGCTGACACGTGAGCCCGGGTCATTCTTCGCTCTCGAGAGGGTTTGGTGCAGTGCAGAGGTTCGGTGGCGTTCCTGGCTTCTTCTCGCGTGCAGCACCCAGATGCCTGGCACCCCTAGGTACCCCCAGGTACCAGGCCAAATGGAGCCTGGGGGGCCCAGTCTCATCCTCCCCTCTTGAGAGTCACAGAGATGAATGATTCAAACGGATAAAGAGGATGGTTTGTTGTGTATGTATCATCCCCAAGAGTTCAAAGCCACACAGTATGTTAAATATTTACCCACTTTTATTTATTTTTTCTGGATTTTTGTTCTTCTCAGCACTAAAATGACATATGTTTCCTATAAAAAAAATTCAGGGGGCGCCTGGGTGGCTCAGTCGTTGGGCGTCTGCCTTCGGCCCAGGTCAGATCCCAGGGGTCTGGGATCGAGCCCCGCATCGGGCTTCCTGCTCCGCGGGAAGCCTGCTTCTCCTGCTACCATTCCCTCTGCTTGTGCTCCCTCTCTCGCTGTGTTTCTCTCTGTCAAATAAATAAAATCTTTAAAAAAAAAAAAAATTCAGCAATAACAAAAACGTGTACAGTGAAAGGTGGAATATCTCCCCAAAACTCCTTGGTGATGATTTGATGGCCTAAAGCTTTGTGTTTCTCTTAAGTTTGCACCTTAAGGAAGAGACTCGAAGCCTATTAAGGCAGCCGGTTACCATTCATTTGAATATTCCTAACCCTAAAGCAGAAGGGGCAGACTGGTGACTACAGGTCAGATTTGGCCCTCAGACGGGTGGGGTTATTTTCGTTTGATTTGAATGTGTTCAGAAATTGTTTTCACTCCATTGTAAACAGTAGAACCTAGGAGGTGTCAGCTGAAGAGCCGCAGAGCCACATTTCCCAGGGCAGGAATGGAGTGGAGGGGCCGAGCTCCTCTCCATCAGGCATGGTCCTCCTTGCCAGCCCCACTTCTGCTTCCGCTTGTGCTTGGGGGACCCCCTCACTCCCGCCTGCCACCTGCCGGCCTTGTGTGGGTGGGGTTTGCCATGTCTCCCTCACACGGTGGGTTCTGCGTCCGTGCCGGTTATTCAAGGTCAAGGTTGGAGGGAGGGGTTTCTAGTCAGAGTGACCTGAAGGAAGCCTCCAGGCCAGGAACCTGAAACAGAACTACGCGCCCACGCACCTTACTGCCGCTGCCCCGCCCCGGCATAAATGGCACAGCAGGTGATTTGTAAGATCTGGAAACCAGAGGTACACCCGTCATGTTCCTGCTGGCTGCAGGGGAGGCCACACCTGGGCACTGCTCTGGGACAGGGCGGAGCCCGGCCAGATCAGTGGGACTGAGGGGAACAAACAGAGCAGCACTGCCCTGTTTCCGAGGGTGCATGCCTTCTGGTTCCGTCCCCAGCTTGGAGGAGCTGGGCTGGGATCATATCAGAGAACTAGGCGTGGTTTTGGTGCCTCCCTCTGGGGCTCAGGCAGTTTAGGAGAGCCTTTGAGCCCTTAATGCATGCAGGTAAAAACATCACCCGTACCTAAGCCATGAGCACGTGTATGCACGCACACATGTGCACACACACATGCTCGCTGTCTGCTTCCCATACAGACCCTACATATCTTAATTGGCATGTGCTACCTTTCTGTCTTCACGGGACAAGCTCTCAGACACACTTCTGGATCAGCCAGAGGAACTGGGGTTAGTGACAGGAAGGAAACTCCAAGGAACATCCTAACTAATATCCCCACAAGCTTTCCTAACCACATACAAGACAAATCATGCTGAAACCCAGGATCTACATACTCAGGCCCTTTTGGATACACCAAGCAAGCAACTTGGCATTCCCGTCTCAACCACTTGTTGCACAAAGTGTTTTGGATGCCCACTGTATGTCGGACACTATGTCTAGTGGTGCTTGCCCTGAGCAGGGAAAAAAAAATGTGAACGAAGAAAATAATTAAAAGTGCTAAGTGTTAGGAAGGAAACACAATGGAGATAGAGAATAATGGGGCAGGTGAGTGTGACTGAGATGCAGGGGTTAGAGGCCACGGGCATGGCCACGGGTGTGACCTTGAAGTAGGAGCATGCGCGATGGCAGGAATGCCGGGCAGGGTGAGAGAGATGGCTCCAGCGGGCCCCGACGCCAGGAGCTATGGCCCTGAGGTGTCCCTGCGTCACCACAAAGAGCATGGACCTGAATAACAGTAGCTCCTGTGTTGAGCTCCCTAAACTGTGCCCCTTTCAAACATTATCTCCACGAGTCAGTCCTCCAGCAGCAGCCGGCCTTCAGGGGCAGGGCCTATTCCCTCCATCTCCCAGATCAGGAAACCGAGGTTCAGTCTGGTGGCCTGCCCCAAATTAGTCAGCGGGTTAGCGGCAAGACCGGGACTTGAATTCAATATATTTGAGTCCAGAATCCCAGACCTTTACTTTTGATTGTTTTCATTGTCTTTAGAGATGGACCCAATTCATAGATTCATACATTCTAGGCCTCTGACCTTTAAAAAGTCCTATAGTGATTTAAGTAAGAGTTTACTTGTGCCCGGATAGTCTGGGGAGAAAGGGGTTGTCAGTATTTACCTTTGCCTGGAAATTCACACCCATTCGGAGACTTTTAATATCTGTGTGTATTGGAAATCTTTTTTTCCCCCCCATTTTATTAAAGACATTTTTTTAGAACATGCAAGTAAAGGAAATGATTCTGGAAATATTTTTCATTGCTTTTATCAGCACTGTTCCAACTTGGTGGTTCCAAGTATTGTTCCCACTTACCAGCTGAAGGGTCTGCTGAGGAAACCACAGGTTGAATGTGCACACGAGTGTGCTCACGCACACACACCACAGGCATGTTAGGAGCAACTGAGTCTCCAGGCTTTTTCCCCTTCCCTTCCGTCTCAGTTATTCATACTTGTTTTTATCTTTATAATCATCTAAAAACCAAAAAAGCAAAAAGAGAAAGCTAGACCATAAACTGCTTCGGAATGTATTTATGTGAAAAAGACACGTGGTAAGATTGCTGGGATTAAAGCCGTCATTGGCCCACAGGTAGCAGGACCATTCCAAGGTCTGGGCCCGTTGCTTCTCGGACGCTGGAGACACGCGGGTTATTAAGCCGGGAGCTCCCATCCTGCAAGCTTACATCAGTAGGCTGACGGGTCTCTGGGCTTCATCCCATTGTTCCCCAGGGGTCAAGACCAAAGGGGCTGAGAACAGCAGGGTGCATGGTCTGGCTTCGGCCACCCTGGAGTAATTTTTTAAACAGCTGCGAAAAGAGAGCCACAAGAAAAAAGACTGTACGGGTCCTCTGAGTGATGGACTCATCTGCTGATTTCCTGAAATGGAGTTTTCCTGAATTTTAAAGTAGTTTGCAAAAATACCATATGCAGATTCATTAAAAAGAAAAGAATGTGCAGGGGTTTTAACCTAGCAGCCCTCAGCTAATGAGTTAGTTGGCTTGGATTACAGGCATCTCGGACAGTGATCCACAGTGCCGACATCACGTTCCAAATGCTGGAAGACTGGAGGAACGTGGACCTCAACAGCATCACCAAGCAAACCCTCTACACCATGGAGGACTCCCGCGATGAGCACCGGAAACTCATCATCCAGTGTAAGATGCTCCACCAAGGAGTCTGTCTTTTCTGTTTTTGTTTTTAAAAGAAAGAAAGAAAGAAAAAGTATTTGGGTAAATATTTAAGTGGCATTCCCACCCTGCCCTTCCCCCTAGGATCCCATCCCTCTTATTGTTCCTGTTAAATGGGTCAGCCCAGATGGGAGGGCTAATTGATTTAAAAGGACATGTGTCAACATCCCTGGGGGAAAGGGAGCCTGGTGCAGCTGGGCAGCACACAGTGTCATGCAAAAGGCCCCACATGTGACTCCCAATGCCTGGCATAGTCCCACAGGGGCATAAAAAACTGAGAACACAAGTGTGTCGCCCCTCTGAGTGTCCATGAGCCTGGAGAGGACCGGCCGCACTGTGCCCGTTGCCCAGCGGAGGGTCGTGTGAGTCAGCACACTGACGGGTGGGTGAACCTTCCACCACATTCGGTGTTTGAGAGGGGAGTTCGTGGTTATGGACTCCTGCGAACTCGCGTTCATGTGTCTGTGGACAAAGACCGCGGGAACCCGGCTCCAGCTGTCGTCCGGATGAGGTCAGGCTGGGTGCTGTCGGCAGCAGCAGACGTGCAGGGCCAGAGAACATGGCCACACTCTGCACCCCGCCGCTGTCCCTCGCGCGCCCACCGCAGCCTGCGGCCCCGGCCTCCCCACCAGTGGCCCTGGATACAGGGCTCCTGGCGGCTTCCTCACTCTGCTCAGCCTTCCTTGCTCATGCCCCGATGCTCATGCTCCCAATGCCTGGCATAGTCCCACAGCACCCAGGAGCACCCCCGGGGGTGCGGACGCAGGAAGCCGCACGGAGCCCGTCCCCCTGAGAAGTTGGGCCTGTTCTCCTGAGCGCCCCAGGCCCCTCAGATTTCCAGCCTGTGCCTTCTGGATGTCCTCTTCAGCCTGGCTAAGCAGGTGGTGTTTAAAGACAAGTAAGCTCCGCAAGATGTTCCTAGTAGAGACCTCCTTCTCCCTGCGCCCTCTTCAGAAGACCCTGGAGCAGCTGAAACCTGAGCCCTGGGGACCTTCCCTGGGGCTTCTTTCCCAGAAAGCCTTCCGTCCTCGTCCTCGTGCCTTCCTCCACAGTAGCCGGCAGCCTGCTTCCCCCGTGAGAACTTGGAGCTGGTCACTGAAATAAGAATTGGGCTCACAGGTGGCCACATCCGCGCAGGGCCTTTGGTCAGACCTACCACGGGCGTGATCTCGTTAATTCTCTACACCAACCCCACGAGGAAGATACCTCCCCCATTTTACAGAGGACAAGGCTCAGCCTCAGAGAGCTGGTGACGCTCACCCCGGCAGTAGAGTGGGGCCCCTGATGGACGCCCGACCTTGGCTTCACCCCCACACTCCAGTGCTACTCTCTTGGAGGAGCCGAGGAGACAAAGATGATGCGATATGGACAAGTTCCAGAGGCTGTGGGGTCTTTCCAGATTCTTGCAGTCACACTCCTGTTGCGTCCGTCCCCGCTCCCCGCCACAGGGCCGACAGACAGCACGGGTGTCAGCCGCCTACCAGCACTGGCCGCATGATCCCTGTGTCTTCAGGCCCCCCCATCCCCCGAGGCCAGGTGAGGTGCTGGGAACGCCTGGTTGGGCCAGACGGATGAATGGTAACCCAGAATGACACGATTCCCAGCAGCATGAGACCCAGCTGTCTTCCCCCCTTGGCACCTTTTGTGGAAGAGGACAACATCACCCACACTCCCAGGGGGCAGTGCAGTGCCCATCGCTCGCTTTAGGGACCAGGTTCTGAGCATTTGCTGGGAAACCTTGGAGGTCACTGCAACCTCTCCAAGAAGGGAACCTTTTGCGATTTCCTCTTCAAGTTCTCTTAGGCCTGGGACAGAATGGTACCCTTTAAAGCTGTGACTGTGCTCTTCTTCTAGAGGAAGGGAGTGCTCAGTTCAACCCAGCTGGTATTTCACTGAATGCCTCTCCTGGGCCAGGCACTGTGTTAGAAGCTGGGCAAAAAGCAGTGAATAATATGAACACTGCCCTTCCCGTGTGGAGCTTAGTGCTAATGGCAGATTAGACATTGAACAAGTAATTCACAAACGGTGGCATGTCACCCAAAAGGACCCCTCTGTATGACGCAGTGCCTGGAAGCAGGCAGTGGCCTGAGCAAGGGTGCCAGCCCTCGGGGCAGCGGGCCGGGCGTGTGAACATCAGCCCTGCGCACCCCCTCCCCCCAGACAGCTGGGCAGTGGGTTCTTGAACAACACAACGGTGTGCCGCGTCCTCCTTTCCTCATTACCAGTTGACCAGCCTGCACGTTCCTGCTGCAGGGGGTTCCCGTCTCCTCTGTGAAACAAGTCCTGCCTGGGAACGCTTGCTTACCCTAAATTAAAGAATGCACATCCAGACTTGAGCGTGCTGATGAGCACGACCATGGTAAGAGCAGGGGCATGGGATGCCCAGCAATCCGTGGCTCTCGTGTCCGGTGACCCTGGCTTCTGAGTCTCTAACACGGGGAGACCGTGGGACGATGGAAGGGGGCCTGGACAGTGCCGCGCTTGAGAGGCAAGCATTGGGTCCGGCTGGCTTTGAAAGCCACCTCTGCTATTTGCTGGTGGTGAGACCTGTGCAGAGTCAGAGTGCCTCGTCCCCCTCCTTTGTAAAATGGGGAGTAATAACAGTACCTGCTTCCTTGGGTTGTTCATCTGTTCACTCAACCAGCATTTGAGAAACCACTGTCACATTCTCGGGGTTGCTGTAGGCTTAGACTAGAGCGTCCATGCAAAGCAGTGAGGAAGGGGCCTGGCACACGGCAAGACCCCAGCAGGTGTTAGCCGTAAGCACTCTCTCTGCCACTTCTGTCATCCTCACCCTCAGCAATGGAAGCACAATAGTGCCCGATGCGCAGACGAGGCCATCAAGGGGAAAGCCCCCCAAAGAGAAATCAGAGACGTGGGCTCTGTCTCAGCTGTGGCACTCACTCACCCTCTGTCTTCGAGGGGGACCTTTAATCTCATTGAGACACAGCTTCCTCCGCTCTCAAAGGACATCGATATCCACTCAACGGATGGACGTTTTAAACCCCTTCTCATTCTAAACTGTTCTCGGCTCCTGGGCCGGTGGCTGACTCTTGTCCCAGTCATCAGCTCAGGAAACCGGAGCGCCTTGGCTAGGCCCGTGGAATGGGAGACCAAAAACTGCTCGGACAAATGAAAACTGTAAAAAAAAAAAAAAAAAAAGTTTGGTTTGGTTTACAGAGTTCCACATGCAGAAAACACAAAACGGTCATGAAAAGAGATGTTTCAAACTGGAGGTCACCCCAGCAAGTTTTCTTTTTTCTGTAGTGCTTTGTGAATTCCATAGCCCTTCCGGACTCAGTTATTTGATGTGCATCTGAAGACACGCTATAAAGTGGTACGATTATCTATCCTCCTTCTCCTAATGCGGAAACTAAGGGCACGGAGATTGTTTCCTTTGTGCTGTGAACATTTATTAAGCATCTACTTCATGCTGAGCCCTGAGAGGCTGGTTGGGTGACTTGCCCAGTACAGTTGTGGTTTAGAAGCATTGAACCATCAAACGTGCCTGCCATGAGACAGAGAGCAAGGGACTGGCACTGGGTCTGTCCATGCAAGCAAGCACACCCTGGACAGTGACTGCATACGGGGAAGGCCCCAGCTAGGAAAGATCCCCGGCGGAAAACTGGCCCAGGAGACATGCAGCAACTGTCACACAGCATTGGCGATGCAGCGAAGGGGGCATACGGATAATGAAGTGCTACGGAAGCTCCTAGGACGGGTAACCAGTTCTATCAGCGAGGGGCCCACGGAGGGGGAAAGGGATTTCACGAGAGGCATCATGTCGGCTGGGCACCAGAACCAGACAGTCTGAGCAGAGGGAACTGCCTGAGAAAATAGGGCTTGTTGAGGGCAAGTTAAACATGGGAGCCAGGCTCTCATGAGCCCGGAAAGGTAAGTCAGGGCATATTTGCTAAAGCCCGAACGCTCTGTTAAGATTAGAGTTCCGTCCTATTCAGTTTCATTCCTTTGTTCTTTGAAGATGTATCTCTTTGTAGACACAGCTGCAGTGACGTGGGGGGCTCTCCTTTGTTTGACAGTGTACCAGGAGTTTGACCACCTCCTGGAGGAGCAGTCTCCCATCGAGTCCTACATCGAGTGGCTAGACACCATGGTGGACCGGTGTGTTGTGAAGGTTGGTAAGCCGGCGCAGAAGGAGCAGCCCTAGTACTGTATCCCGCCCCTCACCTCTGTGGCACTTGGGAGATAGAGAGCCCCACCCTGAGCCACCTGAATGTTCCTCAGCAGCCACAGAGCCCTGGGGTTCTGAGGAGAGGCATGGGCCCCCTCCGGGGGTGGGGGTTGCAGGAGGCAGGACCGTGAGTCTCCTTCCCTTGATTCAGCCAGGTCACCGTCTCTTTTATCTATTGTGGACATTGGGTCTTGAAGTAAGATTTCATTCTTTAAAGCATATTTTTTTGCTGGAAGAAACAGCAAGTCAAAACCACTGTTCCATAGCATTGGACTTGGAGACCCATAAGCCTTCCTAGCACTTTCCAGCGAGACAGTAATAAATGAAAGGTTACATTGACCACTGTTTGAGCTGTTCCCTTTCTTGTAGGTGGCTGCCAAGAGACAAGGGTCCCTGAAGAAAGTGGCCCAGCAGTTCCTCTTGATGTGGTCCTGTTTTGGCACAAGGGTGATCCGGGACATGACCTTGCATAGTGCTCCTAGCTTCGGTAAGGCCGCCCAGCCCTCCCCATATCCAAACCTTTCCTCTCTGGACTTTGTGCTTGAACTCCACCTCTCTAGATTCAGCCTTGATCTCACTTGCTGTCCCTGAGCCCACAGGGACATCACCCTGAAATGTATCTGTTCTGGAAGGCATTGACGTTGACGCAAATCTGAGAACGGAGGTTCTCACCCAGCTAGTATTATCGGAGTTCAGAGAGGACCAAATAGCACTGGGTGTGCTCCCCTTTGGTCATGAGTCCCCAGTGAATGCTGCCTCCCGGGACTATTGCAGATTTTCATAGTGTGGACTTCCCAAGACCCGAAGCCTCTGAGTGGGAACATTTGCATATTGCTTGACTAATGCTTCAAGAGTGGGGAGAGTGTCTGAAGGTTTAACACTGTGCCTCAGTTGGATCCCTGGAGAAGGACTTTTATGTTCATTTTCCCTTTGGTTTTGCTCACCCCTTGGGTGCTCCTCACCTCCATCCCCAAGGGCACACCTACTGCTTCCAGAGTGATACTACTTGGAATCTCTGCCCAGGGGCGCACATGCTCGTCCTTGGGCAGGAACCGAGCTACCGACTCAGGGTGAATGCTGTGCTGTATTGTGGGACACGGTTTACTCCTTTTCACTGAGTCCAGGCTATCGTTAGCAAAGTGAGGAAAAACTCTGAGGCATCATCCAGACATCTGAAATCTCCGTACACTTTGGCCTCAAATTTTGAGGCATTTCAGCAAAGGGCTGTTGGTAGATTTTCTGGGTAATTGCTTCGGTTCACTATTTTACTTTGCAAGTAGAGATGTGGTTTCATTTCTCATTACCTCCAATTAAGCCAATCGGCTCTGGGTTTCGCTCCGGGTTTAATTTGACACTTTTCCATCCAGCTTTTTTATGGTCTTGTCACCATTTTCCAGTTGTGCTATACAACGAAGCAAGTATGTGGTAAAACAAAGGCAGCCCTATTTTTTCTAAACAGCTCTGCCCATGAAAGACTGTGTTTCCCCAGTTGGAGAAGTGTTTTGTTGTGGATTTCTTTAATCTCGGCCTTGGGAAGTTCTACGCACTGGCCTGCACCGTGGCTACTTGAAAACTCTCTTTGAGCGGTGTGTGGAAATGCTCTGGTGGCCGCTACCTGGGCAGGGCCGTCGGGCATGGCATTTTGATGACTTCCAGCTCAGCGCAGTTAGCGTTCGCACATGTCACCTCGGGGTCTGGGAAAACCATTCACACATAGCTGCTTTCAGTCCAGCAAATGGCTGAAACTTTTTTGCAATCTGTTCACTGCTTCAAAATCAAAGAATCCACAAGATCGCACTCAAATATACGTACCCACATCCACAAAGCAAGCATCCTTTTTCACTTTATCCCTTAATCTTCAGTGTGCTCATTCTTACACTGATTATATAGATTATTGAGGCCCCTTCATTAGACAGGGAAAGTAATTGACTCGGCAGGATTCGTTGGAGCTCATTTGTTTTTACTAAGTTAAGAACATGACAAAGGAAATCAGGACAGAACAGCTAGGGTTCTAGGAAAGGGTTGAATTTATTACCAAGAAACGTTTTCCTTGAAATGTATCCCTTTCTTTCTTGAACCACGCACTGTCTTAGGGTATACCGGAAACTCGGGCGAGTGGCAGAAACGGTCACAGATGTCTTAGAAAAGGCATGGAGCCGCTCACCCAATTTCACGTTGACAGTAATTCCCAGCCCGAGGCGGCCTGAAATAATACCTGTTTCCAAGTCCATGTAGCACACTGTCTGCCGCGGTCCCGCTCATCCAACTCACGGTGGAATTCGGCAGCTTTGGGGTGACAGGCGAGTTGAAAGGACCCGCGGCAGACAAAAGCCCAGCTCCCCCTTTCTGCCTGTGTATGTCAAAGACACAGTTGGTGGCTGTGTTTGGGTCATGTGTTCCCTGTATAAAAACAGCTAATTAGGAAAAAGAGCCCTCTGTTCGCCGGCCCCCTCCCCCAGCGGCAGGGGCCAGCTCTATCTACCCCCCAACTCCCCCAGGGTCCCTGCCGCCCTGCGGGCTGACAGGGCCCTGAGGGTGGGGAATATCGCAGCGATCCTGGGGGAGGGGGTGTCCTCTGCCACCTCTGCCCAGAACGGCCTCTTTCAAAGGTAGTTGACTCCTTTCTTCTCCTTAATTCCTTTTCACTCTTTTCTTCCTAATTCCTTCTCCCTGAAAGAGCCTATGCTGTGAACTAAAGTAGCAGACGTTCTTTCTTTGCGCCAGCAGCGGTTTCTGGTAAAATCAGTCAGCAAAGGCAGGCTGGCAGGCGATGAACTCTTGAGTTCTAACGGGGCTGAGGAAAATAGTTTCTGCTTTTGAAACTCTCTCTCTCTCAATCTCTCTCTCTCTCTCTCTTTCACACACACACACACACACACACACACACACACACACACACAGAGAGAGACACGCACCATATATTCTGTCAAGGGCTGTGATTTCCATTCAGAGGACACCTGGGTCCCAAGTCAGTGCAGGTGCCTTTACCCTTTTACTCTGGGTTTTCACCACATGCCCCCAATTTCACTGTTGGGACCATCTGGCGGCAGCTGAGCTGCTGGAAGCTCTCTGGCATCAAAGGGCTGGAAGAGCCACCCCTGGTTTGCCCACCGAGGGGGCAGGATTGCTCACGGCCCACGTTCTTACCTGCTCGTGCGCTTGTTTTCTGGCTTAGTGTCATAGCTCAGCCGCTCAGGGAGGGCCAAGGAGGCCATGAGGGAGCAGCCCCGTCCAGCACCCGCTTCCACACCAGGTGGCCATGACCGAGCCTTCCAGACTGCTTCTCCTGGCGTAGGTGACCAGGCCGGGCTCTCTCACCCAGAACCTGCCAAATGTTGCATACGTCAGCCAAGCGCTAGGAGGCGGGAACCGCTTTTCCTGTATTCAGGAGGAAGCCGGCCACAGAGCACAGGGGCTGGCCCACAGGTGCGCCCCAGACTGTGCTGAGCCCCTGTTCTTGCTGCTTAGCCACCACCTTGTCTCGCTTTCTTCAGCTGAATACCACTCATAAAAACAAGGTAGCATTTAGGGAGAGTCTAGCAGGCACAAGGCATGATATTGGGCACATCCTCATTTCATTCTTGCAACAACCTGTGAGGTCTGAGGTAGAATGTGAAGCAAAGGCAGGATAATGCTGCTCATTATAGCCAATGCTTAGAAGGGACGTACTACCATTCAGTCCTCATGTGAACTCTTCGAAGCAGATAATAAGAGGTGGAAAAGGAGCTTGGGGAATTTTCTTGCCCAAGATCAGTATGGCAAGGGGCAGAGCTCTGTTTCAGAATCACATCTGCCTGACCACGAGACCCATGCTGCTTCAGTTTCCACAACTCAGACAAACACCCTGGGCTCAGATGCAGAGCACCGAAGGGCGAGGCAAATTTGTTTAATCCTCACTGATGGATTTTCAAAAATCCATATTGGTTTATTGATTTAAAAATTTTTTGAAGCTATGAGAGAACAAAACAGCATGAGTAATAAGGGATGCCAGAAATGATATCTTTCAAGTGTTGAGAACAAAGAACTGTCCACCATTATTAAGAGTGAGGGCCAAATAAAGACATACTTGGTTCTACAAAGACTTAAGAGAATGTGGCTCCATAGGACATCACTTAAAAAGCACTTAAAGGATGCATTTCAGCAGGAAGAAAAATAAAGGTCTGGGATATAAGAAGCAACCGGTTCTAGTTATTGTTGCTGTGTAACAAATTATCCCAAAGCTTAGTGGCATAAAACAGTACTTTGATTATGGGTATGGATTCTGTGGGTCAGGCATTTGAACATGGCACAGCAGGGATGGCTTATCCCTATGATGTCTGGAACCTCAGATGGAAACACTCAAGGGCTGTGGTGCTTCCACAGCTGGAGGCTGGAATCATCTGGAGGCTTCTTCCCTCCTGTGTCTGTGCTTGGGTTTGGAAGTCTTGAAGACAACACAAATCCTGTTGTGAACAGGATGCCTTCTGTGGACACTCCATGTGGCTCGGTGTCCACACTGCAGTGGTGGACTACAGACTTCTCACACAGTGGTTCACTGTTCCAGGAGGGAAGCTACGTTGCCTTTATGACCCAATCCCAGAAGTTGTCAGCTCCCCCATACTCTGTTGGCCAAAGAGTCACAAACCGACCAAGTTTGAAGAGGATGCATAGACACCCAATTTTCCAGGGAAGGAATGTCCCAACAATTTGGGGGCTCTGTTTTAAGATGAGAGAAGTTCTTAAATTTGCAAACAAATTTAATTGCTATAATTTTAAAAATAATTTTTGCATGTTTAAAAAAGATAAAAGCAAGTTCCAGGCTACAATATAACATGAAGTGGTGGGAAGAGAATCTTCAAGGACTGGTTAAAACCTGCTAAGGTTTTTGTTTCTCTGAATGTTAAATAATTTTAGACTTCATTGAAAAAAATACAGTTTGGATTTAATGCATAAGATATATGTTAATAAATTAAGAGCTCATCACTAATAATTTACCAAGGAAAATGGAAAAGTTTGAAGGAAATGGTAAGATAAAAGAAGCATAGAAACAGGATGGTAAACAAAAAACATAAAATAGGATACTAGGAATAAGATCAAGTAACAATCGCAATAGATGTAAAAGTCTCTTCCTTCCAAAAACATCAGGCATAAATGTTTTTACAGATAGCTTTTACTAAACTTTTAAGAAATCCTTAGTTAATGAACATGAAAATTGATGTTTCAGGCAATAAAAACAAAAGGAAAGCTATACAACTCATGAAGCTAATGTAATCTTAATTATGAAGCTAATATAACCTCAACTTCAAAATCTTGGAAGAATGGTAGAAGAAAAGAAAATTCCGACCCAACCACACACATATAGATGTAACACTCCAAATAAAATATTAGCAGATCAAGTCCAGCAGCAAAATTTTTAAAACAATGATTAATAAGGCTTATAGCAAGAATTCAAGTATGATTCAAAGTTAGAAAAATTACTAACTGACCTACACTATTAACAGATTAAATGAGAAAAATCATACGATCATCTCTATAGATGTAGAGGGAAAAAAGGATTTGATATAATTCAGCTCCCAGGTATGATTTTTAAAAACTCTTAGCAAACTAGGAATAGAGGGGAATTTACTTAATATGTTTAAAGGGCAACCAAAACTCTGCAGTGAACATCATACAAACTGGTGAAACTTTAGAAGTTTTCCCATTCAAATCATAAAGACGAGAATGCCTTTTAACACAGTTTCTAATAAATTTTGACTAGAAGTCCTAGCCAATGCAATAAGAAAAAGAAATAAGAAAAGGAAATAAGAAATAAGAAAAGGAAAATAAATTAAGTATTGGAAAGGAAAACACAAAACTGCCTTTTGTTACAGATGTCATGATGGCTGACAAAAGACAATCTACAAACAAATAGCACAAGTAAGAATTCAACCAGATCATTTGACTGTTTTTTTTTTTAATCATTGGCATTGGCATATTCTTGGCATTAACCAGAACCTAATTAGAAAATATAATTGAGCATGTGTATATAAAGTATATATTAAGTATATACTAACATATATTAAGCATATATCATAATATATAAATACACACACTCATATACCATTCAAAATAGCTAAAGAAACTAAGAAATACCTATAAAATAATTCTACCAAAAATTGTTTAAAGAACTTCAAGGAGAAATTTTTAAAATATTATTGAAATATACCCTGTTCGTGTTTGGAAAGAGTCAACATCAAGGAGATCTTTCTATCAATTAATACACAAATTCAATAGAATTCTAGTCCAAACCTTAATTTTTTCCCTTTGATTGTGACAATCTGATGGTAAAATTCATGTGGAAAGACAAAAGGCCAAGGATAGTAAAAACATTTTGTAAGTGAAGAAGAACACGATATAGGGTCTTGCTTACCTGATATTCACGTTTGTTACGGAATAAGACAGTGCGGGGTTGTAACATAGACCAGTAGAGCAATGAAACAGAAGTGCCCGAGACAGACAGATGCGAAAATTGTCTTCCCCTCACCAGATCCTTCCCCTCACCAGTTCCCTTGTCTGTTAAACAAGAGGGTTATATATATAACAAAGATGGCATTAAAAATCAGTGGATTAGGCAAATTTCTTCTGGACAAGAATTTTAGGGTACAAAAAAGAAAATTAGACCCTTTGTCTACAACTTCCGAAAGGAAACATCCATATGGGGGGGAAAGAACCTTCAACCTTTTGGAAGAAAATAAGGAATGATATCTTTATGATCTTGAAATAGTATATTTATTTAAAAAGGCACCATAAAAAAAAGACCAATCATAAAATATTACAAAAATAAGTACGTTTGGATTTCAAAATTGTGTTTATTAAGCACACTAAACAAAATTAAAAGATAAAAGCCACAGAAAAGGAGAACATATTTTGCAGTGCATATAACAAACTGAATATATAAGAGACCCCTCTAAATAAATTATTTAAATACCCCAATAGAAAGTCACATATCCCGATATTATTCAAATACCCCAAGAGAAAAACGAGCAAATATGAATAGGTGATTCACATGGGGTGCCCGGGGGGCTCAGTGGGTTAGAGCCTCTGCCTCAGCTCAGGTCATGATCTCAGGGTCCAGGGATCGAGCCCCGCATCGGGCTCTCTGCTCGGTGGGGATTCTGCTTCCCCCCCCCTCTCTCTGCCTGCCTCTCTGCCTACTTGCGATCTCTCTCTCTGTCAAAGAAATAAAATCTTTAAAAAAAAAAAAAATAGGTGATTCACAGAAGGGGAAATTCAAGGGGACAATAATCATTTGAAAAGATGTGTTCCTTTCTAGTAATTAGGGTAATGCCAATTATAAAGACAATAAGATAACACTTCACACCCTTTAGACTGGCAAATATTATATTTCATAGACTGTCAGCAGGAACGTAAAAAAATTTGGTGAGCAATTGGATACTATCTCTTAAGACTGAAGATGCAGGCACTCTTGGACCCAGCAGACACAAGAAAAGAGGTGCAGAAGATACTCGTTAGAGTCAATTTCCAATAGTGGAAGCTTACAAACAACCTAAATTCCATCACCAGGAGAATGGATAAAGTGTGGTGCATTCGAACAGTGACCATCGGACTTGAGCCTCATGCCTCCATGTGGATAGATTGTCAAAAGCAAGTTGTAGACTGCTCTGTGAGGTATGATACCATTCACATCAAGTGTGAAATCACCAAACACCACCATATGTTATTTATGGATACATAATTATATGCAGTAAGAGTAGAACAAATAAATACTAAATTCAAGTCAGTGATTACTTCAGGGGACGAACACCAGGAGGCAGAGAAATACAATCAAGGGAGAGAACACAGAGGGTTCATCTTTATCTTCAATTAAAAAACAAATCTGATTCAAACTTAGTAAAATATTAAGACTCTATATAAAGCCGGGAGTTGAGTACACTCCCGTTCATCTCAAAATTCTGTGTACTTTTCTATATATTTGAAATTGTTCAGAAGAGAGATACTTTGATTCTATGAAGTGTGATGTTAACACGTAGCAACAGCAACAAAAATCTTTGTGTCCTAATACCTTTTTCTATAGCAGACTCAGATGCCCACTCTGTGATTTTAGGCAAACTATTTCAAGTTATTTAAAGCCTCTGAGCCTTCATTTCCCCATGTATTAGTTGAAGATAATAATAACTCCCGTCTCACAGTGTTGCCAGAGAGCTTAGCACAGTGCATATTGTACACAGGGCTTGCATATTTGATTGATTGATCTAAATCTCTCTATTTTTTTTTAAGGTTTTATTTATTTATTTGACAGAGATCACAAGTAGGCAGAGAGGCAGGCAGAGAGAGAGAGAGGGGGAAGCAGGCTCCCTGCGCAGAGAGCCCGGCGCGGGGCTCAGTCCTAGGACCCTGAGGTCACGACCCAAGCCAAAGGCAGAGGCTTAACCCACTGAGCCACCCAAGCCCCCAGGCACCCCTGACTGGTTGATCTAACAAATAGTCATTGAGCCTCTACTCTGTGCCTGGCACTGTTGTGGACGCTGGGTATGGAGAACAGTGGGAAAAAAAACCAGATAAACATCTGCATTTATGGAGCTTATGGTCTAGTGTAGGGAGGCACGTGATACAAGTTATAAAGTACAGGGAACGGTGATAAGTACTAGGGAGAGAAATAAAGCATGGGATGTTATCGGTAACTGCCTCTCCCCCCTCTGTCTCTCTGTCTTTGATGTTTCTCTCTTCCTCCCTCCATCCTGCCCCCTCACCCCTTTTTCCCTCTCACAGTCTTTCTGTCTCCCCTTTTTCACTTTGCCCTCTTCTTCTCCTTGCACTGTTCCCATGGCCATGACCCCACCCCCCTCCAGCGCTGAACTCTTTGTTGCCCAATTATCTTAATGATTGACTTCTGCGATGCAGGACCCTGTAGCTTTTGTGGAGTCAGGGACTGAGCTTCAGGTTTCTTGTGTACTCAGAGCACAACAGTAGGCGGCTAGCAGTAGCTCTACAAACTCATCAAAAGGTGATTGAAAATTAGAAACCGGTTGGGTAACTGATCAGAGCCATTAGGGAAGAGAGCATGAAGCTCGGAATCAACACTTGCCCCAGAGTACTGGCCTCCAAACCCAGATCAGATGTTTCTCATTGTGCGGTCTTGGGCAAATTTCTTCACCTTGTCACATCTTTGTTTCCTTGTCTATAAAAGAGAAGCGTGTATAGATAATTTCCAAGGCATGTGCCTGTGATAAAACTACTACACCCATTTTCATTATCTAGAGTTTTCCATTCTAATTCATCATTCTGCAGTGCGTTTCTGTCTTTCTATACTTACTGACCTAGAGCAACATTGCAGCAAATATGTTTACATTTTGAATAATACCCTTTTAAGTATTTGATGCTATCTTTTGCCCTCTTTAGCTATATGAGCAAAACAATCATATTATGATAGGATGTCCTGTGGGATCTTAAAACATCAGGAGCAAAAGGGATTTTACAGATAACAGTAGTTTCCATTCATTAAATATTGAGTATATCCTTTTCCTCATTATGCTTAGTACTTCTATAACCAAAACAAGGGGTTGTACTGTGCCCCTTGTAGAGAACTGTATTGCACAATGATCTGCACAGAATCAGACAGTCTTGGGTTCAAGTCCCAGTGCTGCCAGTTATTAGTTATGAGACATTGGACACTTACTTTACCTAAGTCTCAGTGTCTTCCTTTGCAAAAGGAGAGTTATCACTCATCTCCTGTAGTTGTGATGAGGATTAAGTGTGATAATAAATCTGCACATTTACACAGATTTATATATAGATAATCTGTCATAGAGCAAGGGCTCAAGAAGTGGCTGATTTTAACATTTACTAGGAGTAACTCATCCAGGGTCTAAGTTACTAAGTGACAAAGCTGGATCTTAACCTGGGCAGATTGATCCAGCGCCCATGCAGTTACCCACAATACTGAACCTCCTCAGTGGTTCATGGGACCTATTTTGGGGAAGTGGTTGGGAAGTTGAGTTTTGGAGGCTATATCTCACCATGACTTAGCACAATCTAACCCTTTCTGAATTTCAAATGGACACAACACCCTGGGGATGAAGGAAGGAAAAAGTATAGGACGGGGACCCTGGCCTTGAGCTTTGTGGATACCAGGACCGGAGTTTGTGGCAGGCTCTGAAGAGAGGTGGTATAAGAGTTGGTATATGTGACCCGCGGGGCGTCCACTGGCCTCAGAGTTAAGCTGAGGATTTTCTTCTACAGCCTTCTGTAGAAGGGTATGCATGTATATCCGTGTGCATGTGTAGAAGCCAGGTGCAATTAAAAAAACCTGACGAATTCCACCAAGAAGGTGGAATTAGAAAGGAAAATTGATAAATTCCACCAAGGAGGTGTTGTCCAGTCCCCCCCAGCTGGCCCCCATCACCTTATTTCCTACAAGTATCCTGCACTAAGCAGTTGTACAACTGGAGCTGTAGCCCCAGCACCCTATTCCTGAGACTTGAAGAGGCAGAAAAGGCAGAACTCCCAACTCAAAGGGCCCTGTGGGACCTGGTCTTTGATTTTCCATCCGTGCTGTGAGCAGACTGAACTGGATGATCTGTAGGGGACTGGAAACAGATTTGGGAGCCAGACCAAACTGAGGCAAATCCCTACATGTCGCTAATGGAGAGACTCCTTTCCTGCTCCGTAAGTGAGGACATTACCGCTCATCCCAGTCTGTGGTAAGAAGGGGACATGTGTTAAGTGCTCAGTAGAGTTTGGCAAGCATTCAGTAGATGTGACGATGATGATGATGACGGTGACAATGACTAGGACAGTGATAACCGTCATGGTGGTGATGGTGGAATCACAGAGAGTCTTCCAGGTCCTCTAAAAAAGCAAACTAGAGGGAAATGGAAAGAGGAGGTCAGGGGTACATAGGTGGGTGAGAAGTTTTGCACGGTTTGTGGGTAGAAGAATAGCCACATGGAGATGTCCCCTTGGGAGTTGGAAGCATGAGACTAGGGATGAAGGTTTGGCCCCCCTGGCTCTGACATTCCTGAGGCTTGACTACAACAGACATTAATCGAGCCCCTTCCACATGTGGATCATTCCACTGGCCAGCATGATATGCAAGAAAAGATGGTTTTGAAATAATATGTTATAATAGGAATATAACTACCTTACAGGGCGATTGTAGAGATTAAATGAGAGACTATGATTTTTAGCACAGAGACTGGCACTTTGGAAAAATCTTTGGAGAGGGTTGTTGTCATCCCTTTTCATAAACAACCTAAGAATGATGAATGCTATTTGAGAATACCATACATTTTCAATTTAATACCTTCTCTAAGAACCATGTGTTAAACAGAGGTCTCAGAAACACTCAAGGAAATAATTCAGTTGATGCAAATTTTAATTTTCAGTTCTGCTCCCAGAATTATGTCAGGTCCATCAGTATAGGGAACTAGAAGGCAAGATCCCTACTATGGACATTCTTAAAGTCCAATCGGGGAAATAAAACATACTTGTGGAAGAGATAAAAATGAAAGATTTTTGAACAAAGTGAGTGGTGCTCTGATGAGGATGAGGCCAGTGGGCTGTGAGGGCTCAGATGGCTCAATGGGTGCCATTTTTGATGAGCCAGATTGAGCAAGGAAAAGACTCACTTGCTACAAAATGTTAGTGACACTTACCTGATGTCAAGCACTAGCCTAGGCTGAGGATCCAGCAAAAAGGAGCAAATTTTGACCATGTGGAGATGATAATGGAGTGGGGAATGAGAGACTTGAACAGAGCGTTGGAGCCCAGTGTAACGTGGATTGTTGAGCAGGTGGGAGGGCTGTATGTGAGCTGCCATGACTTACCTTCTGTTTGGATCTTCTCTCACCAGGGTCTTTTCACTTAATTCACTTGATGTTTGATGACTATGTGCTCTACCTATTGGAATCCCTGCACTGTCAGGAGCGGGCCAATGAGCTCATGCGAGCCATGAAGGGAGAAGGAAGCACTGGTAAGCTGGCGTTTCACTGGGAATTGCCCTACTTGGCAATTTGATTTGTGTCCTTACTTCCACGCTCTGTGTTTCTTTAGCTCTGTCTTCCAAAGAATTTAGCTGTAGTGGGCAGGCCACGTGGTATGAAACCAATGATGTCTTCTTCTTCTTTAGAGTGGGCACACGTGTGTGTGGAATTGCCATGGTGGTGGTGCCAAATCATCAAGGGGCTTGAAGCAGGGGGTGGCATGACACAGATGAGAAAGAATATTCCAAATGTTAAAGTCCTTTAAAGATAACTTGCCTTGACCTTTGGCTCTGAGGACCCACCTTTTCTCTACCCATAGCAGAAGTCCGAGAAGAGATTGTCTTGACAGAGGCCGCCCCGCCAACCCCTTCCCCAGTGCCATCGTTTTCGCCAGCAAAATCTGCCACGTCCGTGGAAGTGCCACCTCCATCCTCCCCCGTCAGCAACCCGTCCCCTGAGTACACTGGCCTCAGCACCACAGGTAACGAAAGGTCTACCGCAGGCTCTGAGTGCGGAGTTGGTATTTAAAGCCAGAGCTTTCTGGAAAAACATTCTTTTCCCCTCAACCCCTCAAAAACAATGCCAATTATTTGCCTGGATTTACAGATGCCTTGCAGTTGCTCATTTATTCATAGGTACATATTCTTCATGCTTCTGTTTTCAAGTTGGCAGATGGAGTACGTGATAATCGCCACCCCCCCCCCAACTAAGCCACTGAAAGATATAAGACATAAATTAATACACAGTCATTCTTTCTTGAAAACGAGAAAGGGAGCTCTCTGTGAACCAGAAATTGAGCGGCGTCTCTGGAAAGTGGGGCAGCCAGGAAGCCATATGCTAAGACATGGCAACCACATCGAGGTGGGGGCGGTAAGCAAGGTACAGACTGATGCTCTGGGGCTCCCGAGGAAGCGGAGACTCCCTCTGGTGGGAGGCACCGAGGAAGACCTAACAGAGGAGTGGCTTTTCACTTAACTGAGGACGGTGGAGCAGAAGGGCCTTCTAGACAGAGGGCGGTGTGAACAGATGCACAGGGCTGGGGACATGTGAGGCCTTCTCAGCACATGGGAAACTTGGTCTGAAATGTAGGAGGTCCGTGAAGGAATCCTGTGAGGCTGGACATGTAAACTGGAGTCCCATCCTGAAGGATCTTGAATGCCAAGACACGGTTTAGAAACGGAGAAGAGATGATACAAGGATAATAATAACTTGTTGCTAAGGTCCAGTGTCACTGGGACAGCCGTCTCACAATAGCACTACAAGGTTGTGGAGGAGAAGTGAAGGTCACAAAGCTTAAATCCCTTGTTCTGGGCACCACACTCATTCAGCCATTCAACAAATGTCCTTAAGACATTGCTCATGAGACTTGGAGAAATGAGACTGTGGAGGTGGAATATTCAACACATGTTAGCTAATATATGATAGTGTGTGTGTGCGTGCGCGTGCGTGTGTGTGTGTGTGCATGTGTGCACATACGTGTGTGTCTCCAGAGCAGCTCATGGGGTTGCTGTGGGGATCAGATGAGGTAAGAAAAGCAAAAGCACTTTGCTAACAGTGAGGTACGATCCAGATAGAAGGGGTTACTGTGATTAATGCCTAGAAGGTGAGGGCTACGGCGATGCTACGGGGGCCAGAGGAAGCAGCGGTCCCCTCTCTGCCCACCTGAACTCGGGCAGGCAGGAGGGAAGCCTGCAGGAGAGAGGGGGCACACCAAGGCAGCCTTAGAAGCCGACAGAGACCTGACAGGAGAGGAATGAAAGGGCCCTGGGTGGGCCCTGGGTGGGGCTGGGCCCGCAGAAGGACCAGTCCTTGCAGAGCGGAGGGCTCCTAAGACTGTGATAATCCATTGTCATCTTTCCTTCCAAACCTGCTTAACTATCCTCCCAGTTACCCAACTCCACATCTGGGAGTCAGCTTCAGATCTTACCCTCAGCTCTTGTATTAGTTAGGTTAGGCTCAGCCGCTGTAACAAACAGATCCAAAAGGCATGGAGTCAATACGGGAGAAGCCGATTTCGTGCTTGCGGACAGTCCTGGCAGGGTGCTCGGGTCAGAGAGGAGGCTCTCTGAAATGCAGCCATTTGGAAACACTTGGTCTTTCAGTATTAGGTTGCACCGTACCCCAGGGTAGTGGTTCTCGAAGTACGGTCTGTGGACCAGCAGTCTCAGCATCTCCTGGGAATGTGTTAGAAATGCTCATTATCAGGTCCCATCACAGACCTTCTGAATCAGAAACTCTAGGGACGAGGCCCAGAAATTCGCTCAAGATGCCTCCAGGTGATTCTGAGACACACTAGCTAGAGGCCCACTGCCTTTGGGCTTCCTCACGTCTGCCCTGTCTGCAAAGCTGCCAGAAATAGAAGGTGGGTGTGGAGAGGAAAGCTCATGCTCTCCAAGGCCCTGGCCTGAAGGGGGTGCGTGTCCCTTCCACACACATCCCCCAGCAAGGACTCAGTCACATGGGCTCAAGTAACTGCAGGGAGGAGCTGGGAAACGAAGGGGATTTGATGGACCTATTCCTTCCCATCCCACGGCTGCCGTGTGTTGGGGCCTTGCCTGCCTCTTGTGGACGTTGAGCAGATTCTCAGGCTGGCGACCTGCCTCCACTCTTGTCTGCCCACTTTCTTGTTGCCCCTGGGCTGGTTTCCCTCCAAGTGCGGGGGTCGAGTCCACCCCTCGCACTCAGGCCTGTGAGCAAGCTCGTTCTCCAAATCGCTGCTCACACTGCTCGTCCTCCGTCTGAGGAAATCCTACTCATCTTCATTTCCCTCACCCTCCAGGTTTGAGTTTTCCTCAAACCAGACCCTCACAGGATGCTTGAGCTTACTTCTATCCTAGTTCTACTTAGAACAATTATTTCCAGAATAGACTAGGGACTAAATTGCATGTTTTTGAAGACCCAAATAAATAGGGTGAGATTGCCCTATTTGGGATGTTGTGTTTTACCCTTTCATTCATTTACACGTCCATCCATTTATCTACCCATTTATCCAATAAATATCTCTCCAGTGGCTTCTATGTACTAAACACTTCAGATACTTGCCTCCCTGGAGTTTATTATTTGGAGGTTCAGGTTCTGAGAAGCAAGCTGGCAGTCACAGATAATGTGATGAGTGCTAACTTGGGCTGATTTGGGAGCAGGGAAGAGAGGAGCACAAAAGGGAGGCTGTGTGTCCGCAGGGTCTGGGAAGGCCGAATAATGCGAGAGCAGGTAGTCTGGGCAGGGGGAGTATTAGTACAAAGACCTGGAGGCCAGAGACAGCATGTCACTTTCGGAGAAGCTAAAGTATATATCCTAGGAATCTTGGGTTAATTCCTTCCCTCAAGTTTCCTTTTTCTCCAGAACTGGCGCTACCCAGAGAGGGAATGAGCAGGTGCTTAAGAGCCGGTAAGGGGCCTGGCCTCGTGTGCACTCTGCCGGGGTGGAAACTTGCCAAGGAACTCAGCGGTCCTCCATCAAGGACTGCTAAGGAGACTGGACCCTTCGGAGTATTGAGTAGTCGGGTGGTCAGTAACTGGCATTAGCTAGAGCTTTGGTTTCACTTTGGGTACATCGCGGGAAAGTGCCCTCCCCTTCTGTGAAAATAGACATTTTGGCCTCACATTCATGTTTACATGGATGCACCTGGAATCGTGCTTTGTCTCCACTTTGAGGAGGAAGAACACGCCCACCCTCCCTCCCATTTTCCCTCCACCGTGGGCTGTTGTAGTTCCTGCTTGGGAGGCTTGGGAAGAGGAGCCATAGGGGAAAAAAACCACCTTAGTCACAGAAAGAGAACTGTTCACAGCTCTTCAGCCAGTCAGGGGTCCTTCCCAGGCCAGAGCATGGGGCAAGGAAGGAGCCAGGACGGTAAGAAGGGCTCTCAGTCTCACCCCTACCCCCGGGAGACACGTGAGCCAGTCGTGATAACATCCTTTCCGTGAAAATAAACAGGGCAACCATGCGCGTCCGACAGTCGTGCATTGTGGAGCAGTGGTTTGGGTGGGAACTCTCCGGCAGCCTGGCAGCTTGGCCGGCACGGAGACCGTGAGGAAAGAAGGGGATGGCAGGGCGGTGAAGGCGGCACGTCTAGAATCTCCTCATAATTCTCGTCCAGCTAATGAGTCTGCCTGGCGTTCCTCACAGCGCTGTAGAGGCCTCCTGGTGCGGCAGGTGTGATAGTCAGGCCCGCAGGAATATCATAAATGTGTTCAGAGATTCTGCGCAATGTGGTCAAGAGTCATAAAAGTAGCTTCTTAGAAATACAAATGTGAAACAGGTTCTCTTCAGATGATCGTAACCTTTGAAGATTTTGGCACATTCCTGCTTTGTTCTCAGACATCTCCAGGGGGCATTAAAAATGTCATCCTAGATAAAACTATGTGTAATATTTTTCTCAAGTACCACTTTTGAAATACTCCATGGCTAAATTGGACTAGATCTTGGCATGCATGTGGGTCATGGTCTTGGAGGAGACAGAAACATAATTTCCTAACAACATGGATGGTTTTATAGCTATTGCATTTTAAAACACTATCCTTGATATACACCAAAGTATTGGGAAATATACTGTGGTAGGTTTCTTAAATTTGGAGATGTGGGCAAACATTCCATTGACCAATATTGTGAATTGGAAAACAATTATTGTGTATCTTATAAAATGCATTTGCCATTTTTTTTAAATTAACTCAACATATGGTCTTCATGCCCAGTTAATTTTTATTTTTGTTTTAAAATTACTGGCTGATTTATATACCATGACTTTCCAGAAAGTATGTGGAGTGATTAACAATTAATAAAGAAACAAAGAAAGAAAGAAAGAGCAAGTTTTTTACAAAAGACCCAAACCAGAAAGCAAGAAATAAAGAAGTGGGGAAAATTAAACCAAATGAAACCACGCTAAAAACAGTTTACTAATACGTTAAGTAAAATTTTATGTGACCTAGTTATTTTGCTGGGTCTCTAGCATTCTCTGGATATCATCACTCTGATGATATACATATTATCAAGTTCAAGTTAGAGTCAAGGCCAATCAGGTGTCTGCAACTCTCCACATATCAATGTCTCACTTTTGACGGACACTTCCCCATTTTTCAGCTGTGAAAAAGAGAACAGTATTATGTCTGCTTGGTGAGCACAAAGAGAAAATTAATTCATTGCACATAATATTTCAGCATCCTTTGGTACAAAACTCTAGTGAATACAAAGTCCTTTATTATAGATAATGAGTTATGACTTACTAGGAAAACAGCCACTCTGTTTGTCTATGGCTTTGTGTCATTCTACGTCCATACCTACATGTATTTCTAAATATGTTTTCTTAGGACTGTTTTCATTAATTGCTTTTAAAGGGGTGGAGGGGGCTGTGGAAGGAAGTGAAAGGAAAGCAATATCGGGCACCCAAAACGGAACCCGAGACTGGCTGATTTTGATCAGGCACGTTCAAGTCTACGGCAAGGCCATGATCAGTGACTGGGTAAAGGATTACATTTCAACAGATTTCCACAACATAAAAGTCTAACCCATTTATCTGTTTTCTTCCCTAACTTTGTGAGCTTGCCATCTCACTCTTGGCCCAGCAAAGGTCAGAAACTTTCATTTTCGTTAATGGAAACTGGCTCTTTTCCTCCTCAGGAGCATGGCGGGTGGTACCACCCAGCCAGCCCACTTAACATGACATTGGGCTGCAATTCTTTAATGTCATTTAACGCAAACTGTAAAGCTCCCATTCCGTCCTGGTGAGGCCTCAGAAGGGCTCGAAGACCTGGTTTATGATGTCATTTGAAGTATTCCCTCCTTTAGCAATGACAATAAAAGTTAACTATTAAACTCATGTTTTCACCTTCCCACCATGGGTTCCCTATGCCACAAAACCAGCAGATTAAATCACTGAGATGTTAGGATGCCTACAGAAATAAAGGCAAATTCCTTACAAATGGCCCAAGCTGTAGAACAGCTGGCCTGCCCAGCTGCATTTTCTCTCCACCGGTTGAGGACGTAACAAAGCTAACTGGCCCCTACTCTTTCCAAACAACAAAAGCCCAGTTATTCTGAGGGCAGTTAGAAGGAGTGGGCCACGGCGGCCACCGCAGCCTCGCCCCAGAGCCCACGATGACTCACTGACACATCTTCGGACGTGTCCCTGCCAGTGAAGGCCTCCTCCTCCAGCCCTGCTGCTTCCTTTTCTCGAAAGGAATAGAATTAGGAAATACAAGCTGGAACTGAAAACAAATTGTTGAATTTCTTCTTGACTTCACTTCATCAGGCCTTGGCTTTGGATTTGCTCCTTCATTCTACTGTTGGCTTCTTTTGTGCCTAATCTGTGCCGTGTCCTGGGGGTACAGAGTGAGAAGAACAGGCTCGCTGCCTTCATGATAACTTAAATCCTAGTGGGTAAGGGAGTCGATACAGAAGTAAACCACCAGGTCAATAAACTATTTCAAATGCTCATAATGAGAATAAGAGTGTGCTAGGAAATGATCAGAGGAGGCCTCTCTGAGGAGGTAGCATTGATAAATGAGACCTGGATTGATAAATCCGAGACCCGGAATATCAGAAAGGGTCAGCCACATAAAGTCTAGGGAGAGGAAAAGATCATTCTAGGTCGTGGGGAACAGCATGGGCACAGGCCTGAGGCAGAGACGAGCCTGGCCTAGTGAGGACTGACTCCTGCAGCTAGATGAAGGGGAAGTGGCAGCCCGGGAAGCTGCGGAGGGAGGCAGGCAGGGCCAGATCCTGAACCAGCCTCTCTCTCTGGGAACAGACCCCGGTCAGCTTTGTCAATCAGATTCTGGCCAGGGAGCTACTGATAAAGTCACCCACACAGATAAGGTTTTCAACTTCAGCAAGTGTTCTCCTTAAGCACTGTTCCCTGGAGGATAGATCGCCAGTAGGATAAATATACACATGAAGCCTTCTTTTCCTATCTCAGTCTTGAAGGTCATACCAGATGTTTGCTTCATAGCAAATGCTGTAAGGGGACACCATTCAAACAGAATTTTCTGTGATGATGGCAACTTTTCTTTTTTAATCTGAGTTGTCCAAAGCAGTAGACCTTAACCACATAGGACTACTGAGCACTTGAAAGGTGGCTAGTGCAATTAAGGAACTGAATTTTGTTTATTATATTTTGTTTTAATTAGTTTAAAGAGCCATCTATGGCTAGTGGCTACTGTCTAGGCAGCTCCAGACTGTAGATATACCGAAGGGAGCTTATTTCTCAGGAAGGTACTAACAAAAGGCTTAGGTAAGATCAAAACCTGAGCAACATCTGTGATGGTTCAGAGATTCCTAGCAGGGGGAAAAGGTTCAAACGGTTTAGTCCAAGATGTGAAGGAAGGCTATGGCCAGGTAGCCTGAAAAGTAGCCTGAATTTCCTCACGTCTGTCCTAGAACCTTACAACTTCTGATCTTAAATGGCCCTCTCCCTGCAGCGTGTGTGACAGGAGGCGGCTGTCTTTCAGAGAGCCTTGCCACTCCAAGTGTGGTCCACGGACCAAGAGCATTACCATCATTTAGAAACTTGGTATAAATGCCAATTTATTGGCATTTTTGGCCAGCCAGAATTGCTGGCTCAGCTCCCAACCTACTGGCTCAGAATCTGCATCTTAACAAGATGTCCAGGGATTCAAAGGCACGTTCAAGTGTGAGAAGCCGCCGCTGTTGTGGAAAGGCTTTGGAGGTGGGCAAGATCTGGGTTCAAATTTGCACAAGTCTCGGGCCTCAATTTTCTCACCTACAAAAGGGAGATGATGCCACCTACTCAAGATTTCGTGAGTTAGTATATAAAAAGAAAGTAGCTTGAGGTCTGGTTAATGTTGATGATTAATCATTGACTCTTTCATTTATTCAACAGGTTATTCTTGTCCACCTGTTATATTCCAAGCACCCTTCCCAGCCTCCGTTTAAAATCCCCTACAGGAAAAATGACAAAAACTCAGGGAAGAAAAATATTTTGGTGGGGATGGAAAGGAAAGAAAATCTTCCTCTCCTGCAGTTTTCATACGAGAACAGGGACAAAGCTTATCTTTATAGGATTCTTAGATCTTTGGGATCTTTATGCAATTCTCAAAGCCCAGGAGATTTTCTACGCGATCCTCAGACTTTTAGAAAACTAAAGATGGGCATATGGGGAGGGAAGAATAAGAGAAAGATCTGGGAATTAGGCGCATAGGGAAGGTTTGTCATTGTCTTGCCAATAAATAAAAAGCATTAGAGGAGTCTTAAAAATTAAGCGCAAACTGTTAGCTGCACACATTTTCTTTTATTAGTTTCCTTAAAAAAGCAGCAGCAGTAGTTCTCACAGGAGGTCCCACTGATAGGAAAGGGAATGTAAGGGGTGTCCTTTTCTGGTCCCCAGGCAAAAAGGGTTTCGCACCCGCACCCGAGCCAGTAGGTTTTACTCTGCTAAAGCCTGAGTGGGTCTCTTCGATGGCTGGCACATGGCCATTTAGGGGTTTTGTTTCCCAGACCACAGGAGCCCATTTTTCCAAGCCGTCCACTAGCTTTCTGTTTGATAACCTCTGTTTCTAGCACATTTACTCCTTCAACAACAATTTCAATGAAACAAAGATTTCCTGAACACCTTCTATTTGGCAGACATTCTGTTGGGGATACAGAGATGAATAAGGAACAGTTGCTCCACTCCAGGGGCTCAGACAAAGTAACTGCCACTGCCTTCCCTCAGGTGATGGCTATTATCCTCACTATGTCTTCCTACTGTCGGGTGGGGGGCAAAGAGAAAATCTTGTGGCTTCCTTGGCTGCCTCCTTTAAATACCCTCTGACCTCACAGTGCTCTGCCGAGCTCCCAGGGGCTTGAAGGGTTACTTATTTGCTTGCCGTGGCTGGTTCATTGTTCTCCTGTACTTCCACCTGGCTCCAATTCTTTCTCCAACTGTAAAATTTATTTAATATATTTTAATAATGTTTTTCTTTTCACGGGGGCAATGCACATTCATTCTAAAAAAATACAGATAAGCAAAATGAAGAAATGTTTTAAAGCCTTCCTCAATCCCACCACCTAGAGATAACCTGTTTTAATAAAAAGGATCCTGTTAAAAATTATAAGAGCAATATAATTTCATATGAAGTGCAAAATACAGAGGAGGGCAATCAGGCATAATCCAGTCATCTGGGGCATGATCATTTCGGGGTTTTGTCTTTCCAGTCTCCTTGCAGTTACTATAAATGATGCCTAACAGATAGCCTGCTAAAGTCATTATCTCCTTGTATATGATGTACATGTGCAAACCAGGAAGGGGTACTTTTAGCCACCCTGGTGAATAAGAACACCTAGGAGTTTATGGAAAAAATACATTTAGAAGCTTGCCGTAATTAGCTAAATTTCTGTTGCTGTTCAAATTTCATCCCTGGTGACAGAATCGGACCCAAAAAAGTGTCTTTCTTCCCTGGCATCTGAAATGGGACATAGAGAAATCTCTACTTTAAGAAAGTCTAACACAAGAATTCATAGTGAATTCACAGGGAAGAGTGCGCGAATATCCTCAAGAGCCTCCCATGTGTTCATGTCAGTTACCTCTCACAACAGTTCTGCAAGACAGATATCATCATGCCTGTTTTACAGATGATGAAAGAAAGTTTAAGAGGCTTGCCCAAGATCGTCCAGGCCCCAGAGTGGAGAGGCAGTATGGTAGAGAGAATGGAAAGCCTATGGCAGATTGGGGTTCAGAGCCCCCCTGGTCCCACCCATGGGGACCTCGGGCAAGTTAGGGTTCTGAGTTCCCCTGAACTGGACTTGAGTGTGACCACTAGGTTGAAGCGCAGACCTAAGGGAGGGTCCTGAGAATCAAGCCTGGAGTCCGCTGTAGGGGTGTTGTGGGGGACACTGCTGGGCAAGTCCCAGTTGCCTTTTGTGGGGGCATCAGAAAGAAATTCCTGTTTGATCTTAACTCCAAGGACAGGTGACTCCTGAGTAGCTTGTTTACTATCTTATGGCTCCTGACTTGTCCGGTTTCTCTGTGGCCTTGTTTCCTGGAAAATCCCTGAGCCCAGGTTAAGGCCCACTTCTAGGAAGAGTTCGAGTGGGCACTTCGAGCCTCACTCCTGCTTGCACGTTTTGCTCCAGTTTTAATTTCTTTGTTCACTCCTACATCCACATGATTTTTTTGAATCCTTTGTATTCCTGTGCACTCCTTACGTTCTTTCGTATTTAACCTTCTGTTTCCTCATCTGTGAAGTGGGGATAGTATTTGTTTTAAGGGTATCTGTAAGGCACTTAGCACAGTGCGTGGCCTGTATTAGATGCTCTGTAAATGGTGTCTCCTTCATGCTCTTGGAATGAACCTTTGTCCCTTCATTTAAAAGGGGCGTTATTTGCATTCTGAAAGATCCTCTGGTTTAATGGAGTTCAATACAGAGTTCCTCTTCTTCTTTTTTTTAATACAGAGTTCTTTTAATAATGAACAAATGTGTTCAAAGTAGGACTCCATTTTCGCTTGCCTTCCAGAGCATCCCTCACAGAACCTGTCGTGTAATTGACCCAGGGCTGGTCCACTTGCTCCACATCAGTGCAGCTACTTCTGTGCTATTTGCAAAGTCCTTGGGATGGAAGCGACCGCATTTTTCAATGAAAACCGTTCCTTCAGCTTCCCCCAGAAATGTTAAGACAGAAAAGATCTGCAAAAAACAGAACTAAAGCACCAAGGATTATTTCCCTTAAAAATGGCCTCCCATAACCAGTTCTTCAATTTTCCCTGTGGCTGCAAGGGGCTGTTCAATTCTGGTCCCTCCACCTCCTCGAAAAGTTTTCATTATTTCCATTAGATCAACATTTTGAAATTTATCAGAAATTGTCAAGTGTTATCATTTAGTGATTTCTTAAATTACCATATTTATAGTCTAACCATCTCATAAAATTCTTAAGTATCTTGAGGGTTTTAAATTTCGTCAGTTTCCCTTCCCAATCCAAAGTACCTTAAAGGTATCCAATTAGAAAGTAAGTTAATGGAATTAGTAGTATGTATGGAATAGGTCACCGTTAAGGTCACTGTCTAATAATCTTCAAAAAGACCTGGGCTGGCAGAGCCCAATAATCTACTTAGGGCTGCTTAAAGCAGTTTGTTGGCTCTCTGACACCTGTTTAGTTGAGTGTTGAGAAGTTACTTGGCTGTGCTTCTTCAAGCTTTCTTTTGTCCTCTCTCCTTCCCTTCCTCTTTCTTTTCCCTTTTCTTCCTTTTAAAATGTTTGTTGAAACATTTTGGGCCACCAGCCTCTGTACCAGGCACTAGGGATCCAACAGTGACCAAAACAGACAAGGCCTCTATCCTTGTGGAGCTTCTAGTCTAGGGGGGATAAGCATTAAAAATCACATCCATGAATGGTGTAAGATGACAAATTGGCATAGGCACCGTGAAGGACTATAGTGCAGTCGGGGATCTGACTCAGTCTGGGGTTAGGAGAAAGCTTCTCTCTATTGAGACGTGAGGAATGAGTGGGTACTAAGGGAAGAACATGGTTTCAGGCAGCAGAAAGAACATGTGCAAAGGCCCTGTGATGCTGGGAATTGTGGTTCTCTGGGAAAAAATGAGAGAAAGCTCTTGTGGCTAGATCAGAGAGATCAAAGGCAGGGGGGATGGGATGCTCTTCATGAGGTCAGCCAAGACAGAGATACATGCTTTGTAAAGATTTTGACTTTCAGCTTAAAGAGCATGGGAGGCCACTAAAGTGTTCTAAGAATGGGGCATGGAGGAGCTGCGTGAGTGACTTATACATCTTAATATATCTCTGCAGGAGCAATGCAGTCATACACGTGGTCTCTGACCTACACGGTGACAACGGCGGCAGGGTCCCCAGCGGAAAACTCCCAACAGCTGCCCTGTATGAGGAGTACCCATGTGCCTTCCTCCTCCGTCACACACAGGATACCAGTTTATCCGCACAGAGAGGAGCACGGGTAGGTGACTTGCCCGGGATGCTGCTGGACTTTTGAATTTGGGCTCACTTAGCAGCTGTTTTCTCAGAGGGCAGGGAGAGTGCTGTCCTCTGCAGGCACTCGGCACCACACTGCATATGACCGTCTCTCGCGGTCCCCACGGGGCCCTGGAGGTGGGCATCAGCGAGCCCGTTTCCCAGATGCAGAAATTGAGGCAACGGCTCAAGTTCAGTCCCACAGGCTCACACGGCTGGTAGACGCAGGGCCCAGACTAAGCATCTGTCCTGTCACACCCAAAGCCTGTGTTCTTCCCTCTCTTCTGCCTTAGAGCCCCAGCAGAAGACCCCCTTCCAGCAGTTTCCTCAGGCGGTAGAGCCTCGTCCAGAGCTTCCGTGACTGGATTAGAGGAGGACTTCCCCACCTGAGGGCTGAAGGTCTCTAGACAGCAGCAGTTGTTAACGGGGCTCAGGGAACCTCCTTGGGTTCCATTGGTGCTTTGTGCCCAAAGAAATAAATCATTGGTTTTGCCCGTTTTCCCCCCCAAATCTCTGTAGCGTTGTTGCTGTGGTGAATGAGTCACAAGTCCATTAAGAAGTGATATCTGAAGCAGAGTACCTTCTTGCCATCATGCAGTGTCTTCATCAAAAGACACTAATCTTATAATGTCTAATGTGCTGTCATCTGAAAACCACTTACGACATTAAAAAGGGCCCTTATTCTCAGGCAGGCGAGACTCTGCCATGCGGGTACTGGGAGGTGTTTCCAGGAGAGCAGCAGTGAGGGACACAGGAGGAGGTCTTCCACACGGTGGCCCAGCAAAACACGGCAAGGGGCCGACCCCAGCCAGGCTGGGCACCGGCCTGGCTCCTGGCTGGCCGACTCGAGTTCTGTCCCCAGGGTCAGGTGCCCCTGACCAGTGGGCAGGCAGCCTTTCTTTTCTCAGGGGACCTCTTAAAGTATCTTTCCATACCTTTAGAACAGACTTTGAAAATTGTTTCAGGAAGCCTTTTGATTCGGGGGCAACAGCAGAAGAGAGACCCATGTGGTCTTATGTCCATGTTTTTGCCGAGAAGATGTTATTAAGAACACTGATAAGAAAATCCTGTATCTCCTAGGACTTCCTATCTTATAGAGTGTTTTCACATACCTGACCCTCAGAATAACTAGGGCCAGCGTTTTTACCAAAGTGAGAAACAAGGCTGCGAGTCGCCCAAGGGTCCCACAGCTAGAAAGGGGCAGAGCCAGGCTCAGCACCGGGATCTCTGACACCTGGTTGAGCGGCCCACGGTGCATCCCCCCTGCAGTGAGCTCGCAACTATGTACAGCGTCCTGCCCCATCATGGGCAAGCAGAGGCCTAGACGATACAAAACATAAATCCCAAAGTAATTTCTTCTTTCTTTCCTATTTGACCTCAGGCTGTGACATGGGGCTTTTCAACAGGACAGGAGTAGAAGTTTCCGTCCCTAATTATGTTTTGCTCAGGGCTGGCTTTCATTCCCTGAGCGCGCTCTGAGTGGGAAGGGAGGTGTGCCGAGGAGAGAAGGGAAATCAGCCTGGGAGTTTAAACTCACCACAACAGGGTGGAGATGGTAAGAACCAAAAAGAAGGAGAAAAGTGGAAAAGAAGAAAGAAGAACAAAAAGGGAAGAAAAAAGATGAGGTTGATTTTTAGAGGCATGAAAGTGAGCCTCCATCCCCGCCCTGACTCACACTGTCCGCTGTGCTTCCTGCGTTTTAGATACACGGGAAGCTACAACTACGGGAGCTATGGTGGCCAGCATCCTCCCCCCATGCAGAGCCAGTACCCGGCCCTCCCCCACGACACGGCCATCTCCGGCCCTCTGCACTACGCCCCTTACCACAGGAGCTCCGCACAGGTGAGTCGGTGGTCCTGCCTGCTGGCCCGCCCAGGCCTCAGGACGCGTGGTGGCAGGTCCAGTCAATTTAACACAGTTAATAGGTACCTTCTGTAGGCCACGTGTGTCTGCCACCAAGGAGAGGGGAGGATCCTTTCCTCAGGGTCACATCCACCTTTTGGTGGCTGCCCACTGAAGTGAGTGCTCAGTGATTACACTCCGCTCCACTCTCACTCACATGGGTGCACACCAGCTGTCTTTGGTTCCATCCTCTCTAATCGCAGGATCTGGTCAGCCGCCATGTCTGCTGTCCTTTCTCAGGTGGCCGCCCCAACACGGGATCTCTGGTCTGCCATCTTCCTGGGGTCAGCCCTCATCGAGTCCTGTCAGGACTGTTAGCTGGCAGCATTCTAACTGGTCTTTGGGTCTCACGTCTGTTCCTTTCCAGTCTGATCCACACACACTACCTCACCAGAAGAATCCTCCTGAAATGGACCCTTTACCAGATTGTTCTCAAGCCACACACTTCCTTTGGCTCTTCGCTTGTCTAACAAACCAAACCAACCCTCTGTGGCCTATGGGGAATGGAAGTTGTGGTGGCACCTCTAACGCCAGCGTTGGGCCCCTTACTTGTCTCAGACCTTCCTGTTGCTCTGGCCTCAGAAGCAACTGGTCACCAGTTCTACTCAATTCTGCATCCTCGACATCTCTGCAGCCCCCACTGTCCTTGCCTCAGCTCGGGGCTAAGCTAGACAGTGACAAGATCCTCCCACCGGTCTCTGTGTCACCGAACTTGCCCCTCTCTGGACCATCCTCTACACTGCAGGTGGAGGAGTCTTTCGGGGGAAAACCTGATGGGCCGTTAACACTCTCCCTCTTTTCATGTCATTGCATTCAGAGTCACGTTCAGTTCTCTTGTCTCTTACGACCTATTACCTTATGACTCGTCTTAGCATGTCTCTTACGACTTGTTACCATCTGGCTTTTGCCTGCCTCTGTGGCCGACCAGCCACCCCACTCCCATCTGCCCCAGCCATGCCAGCCCCTGTGCGGTTCACAGATACTCCTGTCCCAGGCTGGGACTTTCTCTCCCCAGCTTCTGTGTGGCGTTCAGGAGCCACATGTCACCACCTCTGCGGCGCCTCCTGTCACCAGCCCTTCCTCCCTCCAGGACTGTATGAGGTCCCACTGCTCTAGACTCCCATAGCGCCTCCTCACACCTTGTTACTATTGCTGACTTCTGCAACTCCTGCAGGAGACCCCAGAGTGACCGGAAGGCCAAAAAATAAGTCTGGTGTCCTTGGGTCACAGGCCATGGCACCTGTCAAGAGCCACAGCTACCTCTGACTGAACACTTGTCATGGGCCAGGCCCCGTGCTGAGCACTTTACATGTCATCATGGTAATCCTTGCAGAACCACCTGCCTGAGGATCCTAATCCAGGCAGTGTGACCCCCATGTGTCCAAGCTCCTACACGTGGCCCTCTGTCCCCTCTCGTGTGTCGGCATTCACTAGGAGTTTCTGGAACCAGTGAGACAGGAAGTGAGGCAACACGAGCAACAGGAGTGCAGAGGACCCTCACTGCACCCTGCTGGTGGGGCTGGGAGCCAGGCAGGCAGGATGGGAGCCCCGCTTGGGTGGGGGTTACTCAGGATAAACCGGAAAGGGGCCCAGTATAGTCAGGGAGCTCTGCTGCAGGGCGCTTGCGCGAGTCTAGGAGAGAGATGGCAGGACTCGAATAAGGGCGGAGGGCACGATTGCATCAGCTGCCCACCTGAGGATGGTCCTCGGGGGGAGGCGCTGAGGAGTGTGTATCCACAATACACAGGCGCTTGGGGCAAACAGGCCTCTGTTTTGATTTCCATCTGCGGTACCAAGGGGAGCCCCGGTATAATCGCCATCATATAATCAAGAAGTTGATTCCACTAAACCATCACCTGGGGCATTCATTATAGGCCTCCAACTGCGTCACGCAGAGAAGCTGGCTCCTGAGGTCCTGCTTCCCTCGGGAGCAGAGTCTCTGCTCCTCACTCACCGTGACCCGCAAAATGCCTCCGAGCTGCTCCGGAGGCTGGCTCATACTGATAGTCTTGAGCAGCTCACGCGGGCATTTACTCACTCACTCACTCACTCACTCACTCATTCACTCCTCAAATGGTTGTGGGATGCTTGCTGTGTGGCAAGCAGGCTCCAGCGCCTGATCAGACAGCGGAGAAAGGGACAGAAGTGCGCCTGCCCTTGCAAAGCTCAGGCTCCAGTAGGTGACGGTCGTCTAAGCAGCAGTGGCCAGATGAAGCTAAAGTCCAAGCCGCAGTGCCCGTCACTGTCTTCCCTCTTTCTTCCCTCCCTCGTCCCTCCTCGTGAAATTTCTGGGGTGATATTTTTAAAGCCATGGCCGTAAAAAGAAACCAGGGTCTCCTGAAGGCCCGTGTGGTCCGTGGTGATCAAGGACAGGTCTGCAGCCTCAACTCTGGAAGCCACAGAAGTCCCCGAATGGAGCACTATCATTTAATAGCAGCTCTTAATCAAAGGGCCAAGGACTAATTGAAAGCCCACGGAGGAGTCCTTTGAATCCAGACGAGGGGTGAGAGGTGACAGGATCGGGCAGCCTCTTCAGCACCGTGCCCTGTGGCCCTCTGACAAGGTCTTTTGACAACCTCTGACCCCCACCACACACTCATACTCTGTGCTTGAAGGGTTATGCCTTAGCCTCCATTTGTAAAGTGGGGTGAGAAGTTAATCACATCACCTCTCTACCCTAGTTGATTGGGGGGAGGGGTCACTGCAACATAAAGAATTCTTTGTTTTTCATTAACATTTATGCATCAAGCCCTGTTTTAGGCACTTGCAAATACACAGACTCACTTAAATCTCATAGCAACCTGGGGAAGAAGGCATTTTTCTCCAGTTTTTAAAGATGAGGAGACAGCCTCATAAGGTAATTTGCCCCGGCTTACGCATCCAGCGAGCAGCAAAGCAGACTCAAATGCAAATTCTCCAGCTCCGAACCCCAAGCCCAGGGCCATGAACACCATACCCAGTGTGTTTTTGGAGGGTAGATGCAAATTCAAGAAGTTACTGCAACTATTCTCAGTTTCAAGTGACCAAAAAGAAGAATCCCACACCCTAGACTCCCTTTCTTTCTTTCTTTTCATGGTACTCTGGTTTAACATTGAGCACAGAGGGGAAAACCCACTGCAGGGCTGATTAGTTTCAGCTTTCCAGAGCAGAAGTCAAGCTGTTCCGATCCTAAGTACTGAATATCACACTTCATTATATCAGACTCACTGGGGGAAAAAATCAGTCTGAATTGGAGAAAAACCACAATTATAGAACACAGTTAAGGAATGCAATTGGTCATCAGCACCAGAGTAACTGAAACTAATCTCTGCAAATGAATGCCTGTCCTCAAGACAGATACACTGTATCCGTGAAGTGACGTGATCACCAGCGTCCCAGCAGGTACCTGCTCAGAATAATCGGAACCCATTTGGTTTTTGAAAGAGTATGCATGTGCCCTTATTTATACTAGTTATTTGCACGACACATGCTTTCCCCTTGGGTGATAACAAACGTAAACCTCCAGTCCTGCTTGAATTCTCATAATTTCTGAATTAGTGAGTCCAGATGAAGGAGGTTTCACACTGTAAGGTCTGAATTATTTCAGAAAAACACCCTTCTTGTGACTAAGCCACACTCATTCACGTCCAACTAAGTGAACAAGGGATGGTCTCGGCTGCCTCTTCCCAGGTGCCCCATTCCCATACCCGACGAAACAGGGAAGACAAACAGACCAAATATGTGGCTACAAAATATTTCTGAGCCTCATTCAACACACATTTGTGGAACTTCTACCCCCTCAGTGGCCATGAATGTGCACTGGGCCCTGGCACCCAAAAGCCATTTAATCAACTAGAAGCTGGAGGGCTAGAAATTTACCCAGAGTAGACTAGAAAGCCATCCGTATGGCCGATACCCAGCCTTGCCAACTGATCCCACAGCTCTCACAGAATCTCTAGTGGCCCAGCCCAGGGCCAGTCTGCTTAGGGTGTTCCACTTTGGGAATCCTGAGCCAAAGGAGAGAAAAGTCAATGAACCAGAGTAGTATAAGATCTGTGACTGTAGAGACAGCTTCCTGGGTTCAAATCCCAGTTCTGCCTCTAATCAATTTCCTTATCTGAAAAATGGGGAGAATTGTAGTACATATTTCTTAGGGGTGTGTGGGCTAAGTGAGTTGATAAAGATTGGACCAGGGCCTGACTCATGGCTAACGTTATTTGTGTATATTATTATCTTTCGTAACACCATACTTGTAATTAAGGAATATCTATTTCTCTCGCTATACTAGCTCTATGCAGACAGGGACCAGATCTTTACTTCCTGACCATCATAACCCCAGGACTTAGAATAGATGTGGCTTTTAGTGGGTGTTCAGTTAAATATCTGTCAATGAAACGAAATGAATGAATGGCTCCTCACTCTGGTATTAAGTTGCTCTGTGACCTCAAGCAGATCGTTTCCCCTCTCTTGACCTCAGTTCCCACATCTGTGAAAGGAGAGGTAGAACCAGATGGTCAGTCACTAAGGCTCTTCCTATCATTAACGGACCATGATCCCACAATGCGAAGAAGAACGTTAATAAGAGCTAACACATCTTGAAAACTTACTATGTGGGAGTTCTAAGTGTTTCGTGTGTATTAACTCATTTAATCCAGATCCTAAAAGCTCAGCGGATGTGGCTTGTCTGGCCAAGATTTTGGGGGAGCAACATCCTCTTCCAGAAGAGGCTATAAGAGGAAGCCTGCCCAGGGGCAGGCCCACTGGCAGGACTCTGGTGCGGTGTGAGAGCCGCTTTCATAGGAAAACAGTTTGTGCTCCTGACTGGGCCACCTTTCACCCCTTGCTCAAGGAGCAGCCCATGTGCTGAGGGTCAGGGATAAAGGGCTCATTCTTCCCTCTTCATGTGCAGGAGAGTCAGCCTTGGCATGGGGAGTTGTTTCTCAAAATAGAACTTCCTAATGTGATTCCAAAGAGGCCCAGAATCGATCACAGCTGAGATGGCCATCTGACAGAAACTTGGACTACTTGTGCACGCGCGCATGCACGCATATGTGCCCACAAGCACCCCTCACACACCTCTCTCACAGGGCGGGGACTGGGGACTTATCCCCAGCTTGCCATCAGTAGCCACAGCCTGTGATTTAACCCCGCAAATGGTAGCTTCCTGTTCTGGGCCCTCAACAAAAAGCGCCTTTATTCTGCGCCGAGCTCTCTGGACCCCGGGGTTTGTGCCCAGCATGCCTCAGGACCCCGCATGAAACCGGATGTAAAGTGTGAAAGGTGAGGCGGGTGCCACAGGCCGGCTCAGCCGCTCCCCCCAGACTGAATAGAAGCTTCATTGGTGGCGTTAATCACCAGGCGGAGGCAGCGGGCACTTTAGCCTCTCATCTTTCAATGGTCTCTTCACCGCGGGGAAAACGAGGCACTGACTCATTTGCAATTAGCTGACCTAACGGGACAGATTTTTCCATGCTGGATTCTGTGGTAACAGGATTTTATTGTCCCATTAGAGATATTTTGAGCCAGTCTCATTTCCAGGCAATTACGCTTTTGAGTCTGTGACACCACCCCTGGGCACAGCTGCATCTAGGGTCCTTGATTAGGCACAAAAACCACACTCTCTTGGGTTCTATGGGAAAGAGGCTCCAAGTCCATACTGCGACATTTTACCTACATGGGCCAAGCCGAGGCAGGTTCTGTCAGAACAAGCAAGAGGAGGCCTGGTCAGAGCTCTAAGACCCTGTGGTGTGTAGGGGAGGAAGGGGCCTAAAGCAAGAGGAACGGAGACATTAAAGTATAATGGGCATGTCTTACTCTCATGTGACTCAGCCGTGGCCGGTTATGCCTGGTTTGTGCCACAGTGGTGTGCGGGAAAATGCCCGGCCCCGGGTTTCCGTGCCAGCGCTCGCGTTAGCCCGTGGTGTGGCTGTGGCAAGGTGCTTCACCTCACGGGTCTCCGGGTTCCGTGTGCACACACAGGGCTGGAGTATAGGATCCCTAGGCTGTCTTCTAGTGGCAGCCTTGGCGTTCGGTCGCCGGACGGCTGCTGGGAGGCTGGCAGCATTCCAGATATTAGAAATATGGCGGCAAACGTGGCAAAGCCCAGCCAGGAGCTTATGAATAGAAACCAGTGGAAAGAGACGGCTAGCAAGCAGGATGGTAAGGGCCTGACCTGAAAGGCAGAGGGTGGAGCATTTAGCATCTTAAGATAGGATGTCCAGAAAAGTCTCTGAGGAGATGACGCTGGAGCTGAGATCTGAAGGAGGATAAAAAGGCAGGCGTGCAGGGAGCTGGGGCCGGGGTGGGGGACAAGTGTTCTAGGCAGCGGGAACAGGCAGGACTAAACTCCCTGAGTGGGGAACCAGCCTGGCCTGCCACCGGATGGGAGAGGAGGCCTCTGCGCCAGGGAGAGCACCGTGAGGCGAGGTGACACGCATGCAGGGAGCTTACTTGAGAGAGTATCAGGAGGGGGAAGCAATCTTTTGGGAAAAATGCAGGACTGTTTTGTAATAATATTTCTTAACATTACCTGTGTGATACCTGGGATCTTGTTTTCTTGGGCAAGGTCAAGTCCTGCCATGACCTCAGGCCTGAGGCTTCACCGTGGCCGCCGTACACACAGGACCCTGTAGATTCCCCGTGCTGGGCACCTGGGTGCACTCAGGGGTTTCTGATCTGACTGGGGCATATGAAGGCCTTGGTATGCG
>CM053611.1:96848566-96888941 GCA_028646535.1 Procyon lotor
TTCTCCCCTGGGCCACCACCTCCACTCTTCTCCCTCTTTCCGACCTGTTCTTGGGCTGGGAAGTGGCTGCAGTTTCTGTATGAGGCATGCTGTCCTGTGTCAAGAAACCCTTCCTACCAGAAGTTGGAGCCCTTTCTCTTGACCTCTGAGTAACTTGTTTCCCTCTGCCTGCTTTGGGCCTAACAGCCTGCCCCTGCCTTCCTCGGGCTCCCACTCAAAGAAGCAGAATGGTTCTCTGTGGCCCCCTTGACTAAGGGGAGCAACCACTGTTGTCAGAATCCCTTCTCGAGGCTGTCTAGGCTGCAGCCTGTCTGTCTCCCTCCCACTTAATCCCTCGGGGCTCCACTCTCCAACTGTCAGGGAAGACAGATGGGGAGCAGAAGAATTCATACTTACTCTCTCTCCCCTACTCGCTGCCCTTGCCATCCTTGTTGACTGGCCCCCCTCCTTGCTGGGGTGGCCCTTCTGTAGCCCAGGGAGGAAGTCTGTGTGTGGACAGGTCTGCAAACTTGGAGCTCTCAAAGGGAGCCCGGAGTGCTGCACGTTCCTCCCCTCTAAAAGGGGCTTATTTGCATAGCTGTCTTGGAAACAGAAAAGAATGTCGAAGAAGCACTTCTCTTATTCCCAGTTCTTTCTAGAACTACTTCCTTTCTTCTGTCCTCCACAAAAGCACCCCTCCCATCCCCTCTCCATTGGCTTATCTTGACTCCTTCCTCCACATTCACACCAAGCCCAACAATTCACCATTTCCTACTTGTGCCTCTTTCAAGACTTCAGTGAATGTGAACCAAAAAGAGAGATGTTCTCTAAATGATAGGCACTAATAATAACCTTTGAAGCTGTTGGCTTGCTTCCTCTTCAAAAGCCTGCTTTTAGGCTGCAGTTCATAATTGAATTCAACTGTAAAATGCTATTTTTAATAATGTCACTGTGTTTTACTTGGTGGTAGTGTTCTCTTGGGTTGATGGAATGGGACCTATCACATCTCCCTAACTAATGGTAAAATTCACAGCCATTCCTCCATACGTCCGTATCTGTAGGGACATGCTGTTACTTGTACACACACACACACACACACACACACACACACACACACACACTCACACACACTTTCCTGTACTCCTAATGGGGCTATTCCTTCTTTTGGATTTGACTTCCCCAGATATTCTAGATTCCGAGCACAAAATCAGTATTCCTACTTGAGTGAACACCAACTGTGGATATGAAATCCTTTGCATTTCTCCTGTTGGTCACTTCCTAGACGAAGAGTCAATCTTTCAGAATTTCACGGATTTCCTTCCTATTAACTTTCATTAATAGCATCTTAAGAAATTAACTTAAACTATGAGCATGACCAATACTGTGTATATGCAACTTTCAAGCTAAGTTTAACTTTGTGGAATTTCTTTCCCCTCAACAAGTACCCTTTCAATAGCCCTACTTCCCGGATGGAACCCTGTTTGATGAGCAGTACTCCCAGACTGCATCCCACCCCAGTCACCCCCCGATGGCCAGAGGTGCCCACAGCCAACACGTGCTACACAAGCCCGTCTGTGCATTCCACGAGGTATGGAAACTCTAGTGACATGTACACACCCCTGACCACGCGCAGGAATTCTGAGTACGAGCACATGCAACACTTTCCTGGCTTTGCTTACATCAACGGAGAGGCCTCCACAGGATGGGCTAAATGACTGCTATTGCAGGAATCCATATTTAATATTAATAATAATTATTAATAATAATAAACCCAACAACCCACCCCCAGAAGACTTTATCTCTATACATCATAACTCATGGACTATTCCTAGGTGTCCATTTTCCTAAAGAACGTGAGTCTGGGATTCAGTGTGGGATGAATCAACTTTAGTTCAGAAACAGGACTCACTGAAAGTCTATGAGATTGCGTTCCTGTAGCCACGCCAGACTTGACTGTTTCTATAGAGCACTATTTCGGGCAGGCCAATCTGTGCCTTTTCCCTCTGTTCCACGACTTTGCTTTGTGTTGGCAAACACTCCCCATAAGCTACTTATTTTCCTGTTGACAAAAGCTCATTAGTCTTGATGGCTACTACAGACAGAGTCTGGTTTGTGTTCTTGGACGGGCACATAATTTACCAAGAGCATCCGCCTTGCCATCTGTCTGTCATCTACTGTACTACGACCAGCCCTCAGGTATGTTCTACGCATCCCTTCTTCCTGGTGGTGCCGTCACTGCTTCCTGGAGCTCCAGGGTACAGTGCTGGTGTCTGGGAAACTCTCGAGTCCCTGTTACTACACCCGTGTCTTTCACAGTACCTGCATTGTCTTGGAACGTAAGCACTGTCTAGAGGGAAGGAAGAGGCCTGTTCTGTATGCCTTAAGTTGATTGAGGTTTGTAGGGGACCGGTTCTTCTACATACAAGTATTTGTCCTAAGTTTGCACAATGGCTAGTGTCAGCAAAAGGCAGGAGAGGGATTTTTAAAATTCTGTGAGAATGTGGATTTATGGTATTGAGTACCACACTCAGCTCTGCTGTATTAACTCTGTGAAACCAGATGGACCAAACGTTAACTTACCAAGCACCAAGTGTGAAAATGACTTTCATGGTTCCTTCATAAGACCATAATAATTTCCGACACTTTGATAGAAAAAAAAAAATTCAAAGCTGTGCCTTTGAGCCTATACTATACTGTGTATGTGTGGAAATAAAAAATGTATTGTACTTTTGGAAATTTTTTTCGTAGGCATTTTTCTGTCAGATTTGTAGCAATTTGTGAGGTTTGTTAGAGATTAACATAGGTTTTCTTTCTGTATTATAAAATGCACCAAGCAATTATGGTGGACCTATTACCCTATGGGTAAGAAATAAATGGAAATATGACATCGGATGTTTTAGCAGTTGTTCTGTAAATAAAATCTTTGATCACACCACTCAGTGTGATAATCATGTCTACAGCTAAAATGGAAATAGTTTTATCTGTACAGTTGTGCAAGATATGAATGGTTTCACACTCAAATAAAAAGTATTGAAATGACCTCTTTCCTCATTTTCATTTTGCATTTGACATTTGACAATATGCGTGTGTGAGAGAGAGAGAAATAGCTTTGTGAACACTTAGGGTATAAGTAGGCTAAACAAAATTAGGTGGGTCTTGTCTGGTTGTGCTTCTCCACTTCCCCCATCATCTTGTCATAGAACAATCATTACAGTTTGGATAGGCCACACATCCGGTCCTTGAAAGACTTAACACTGACAGCCTAATTGAGGTTTGTAGGCGACCAATTGTACATTCAGGGACTTGTCTTAGGTTTGCACGATGGCTAGCGTCAGCAAAGAGCAGGTCTTACAGGGAATGTTATTCTTCAATACCAGCATCATTAAGAGGTCCCCTGGTACTTAGTTCATCATGCTTTAATGATCACTGGGTGTAAAGATAATTCAAGTGCAGGCCTTTAAATACAAATAAACTTCTGGGATAGAATAGTAAACAGTAACATTGCTGAACACTTAATAAGTATCAACAAGTTCTTCTCCAGCCCTGCATTCTAACTCTAGGGCTGAGGAGTGAGGCAAAATGACTATTTTGTCCAAACGTTAAAGAGTAGGATCTATGAGAAATTCAGAGCCACAGATTTCCAGAAATGGCAGCAGTGACTATTTTAACTAAAAGGCAAGAGAATTTGACAACTCAATTTGCATGTTGAAAGATTTATTTTTAAAGCCAAGCTCTTACTTGCCATTACATAACATATTTATACCTAAAAATGATTTTAGGATTAAAATGATATATTTTACATAGCATCCACTTAAAAATATTTCACTATGTTATTCAACAAAAAGAAAGTAGATGTTGGATTTCACTCCCTAAAGTTTGATCTCTCGGCCACGATGCATTAGTTGGCCCCGAGGAGAGCAGGGTTGGGGGAAGTAGAAGAAATGTCGGATTTGGTCACCATGTAACAGGAGACTGAGAAGAACCAAACCCGTCGCTCCCTTATAAGAGAAAGCCAGTGCTCCGTAAACAACAGGAGGTAGTCAGTCTGACACTGGACTTACCAAGCATGAAAAAATGAAGCATTTGCCAAATTTTCTAGCCAGGTAGCAGCAGCACATAACGAACAGTGCTCATGTGCAAGTAACAGCCATAAGGTCGTTAAATGGAGAGATCTTGAGGCAGAGACCGTCACAATCAGCAAGGGCCCAATCCCAGAGAACAGAGCGGTCATTCTATCGACTTTGCAGGGGAGACAATGAGTGTCTCCTCCTCACCGCAGAGCCGAGGACTGGGAGTCAGCCCTGTAGGAAGACGGCAGCTCTCCGTGAGGACAAGGGGTCACTGGGCACTCTCTCCAGAACACAAGGTGCCCACTCTTGGGAGTTGAGTATACTGCCTATGTTCCCAATTGTTCTAAACCTTCCATTTCAGAACTGAGAAGGATCTGATGAGGAAAAGACAACAGCTGCTGTGAACTCGTGACTCAAATGCACCTTCTCTCCCCTCTGATGGTTCCTCGCCAGTCACCAGAATGGGAACGGGCAAGGTTGGCAGTTGGGAGTAGGGCCAGTCACTTGTCAGAGGAGGAACAGAGGAGTCTTGGCAATAAAGGGACACTCCCCTCCTTAGGACTTTTTCTGAAAAGGACTCTGCCAGCTTGAAACTGGCTGAAGTCATGAACCGCAGCCAGGACGGCTCACCCACGTTGCAGGCCTCTGGCGTCCTAGGCATCCATCCTGCTGTGTCCCTTTGTCAGGCCTCTCGTATACCCCCAGGTCTGGGAAGAAAGGGAATTTGTGGCCCCTCTGAGACTGCAACCCAGTCAGAGACCAATCAGAAATGTGTACCGTTGGGTGAGCCCAACCCAAACGGGGAGAGGGACTGAAATCGCGGAGAAAGAACTGAAAGGGAATCTTGGCTTCACCACCACGTGACCTTGGAGGCGTCACCTCCTCACGCGGGACCTCAAGCGGCATGTTGTAGGGCCGAGACATCTCAGATTATGGCCCGTGCGCTGATGGAGCAGGGCCGGCAGATCTGGGTGAGGAGGGCAAACAGCTTAGGGGAAACAAAGAATGGACTGGCAGCTGGGCAATGATTCAGAGAGGGAGCCACAAGAGAGGCCGATGGCTCCACCAGCTGGTGCTCAAGACACAGCCCTTGGTTCGTGCCCGTGAGCCGTGCCCGTAAGCCTGCCCCTGCCACTGAGCGAGGCGTACCCCCTTCCTCAGAGCCAGTCCCCCCACCCCCCTTCCAGGGCTCTGGACTGCACTGTCTCCTGCTGCTTCCCCTGCCTCCAGCTCTGTCCTTCACACTTGCTTTAAAGTGACATCAATCAAAAGGTCGGAAGTGAATCTGCCGATGGAAAGAGCAAAAACAAACAGGCTGTTTGTCCCAACATCTTGTACCTCTTAAAGGCAGAATCACAAGATTTAAATAAATAAATAAATGCTGGGGAGGCGTTGGTATAAACACTCCCTTTATTACAGGAAAAGAGCATGTGTGTGTGGGGGGGGCGCGGGTGATGTAGGTTTCCTGAAGCACAGAGTTCACGCTTAGTCAAGAGCCCGAAATGTGCAAATTGTTGTCACTGGAAGCTTAAGAGAAAAAGGTGGATCTCCTCCTTGGCTTCAAAGTGAGGGAGCTCTGAGATCAAATCTCGGTCCCACCAAAGATGTTACAGAAGGGACCTCCCTGCTCTAAGTAGGATTGGACTTCAGTGGTTCTCGACTCTGGCTGCCCAGTGGAGTTATCCTGTCAACGTTTTTAAAAGTCCTGATGTATAGGTCCCCTCACAGTAAGTAGGTGGCCAGGAATTTGACAACCCACCTACCTCCACCAACAACAGCATCAGCAGCCTGCAAGCTCCCCAGGTGACTCTAACTGCCTCCCAGGTTGAGAAACAGGCCCTTCCACCTTGACTCTCAAATCCAGGGACAGCTACTCCCTGAGTATGCACCGCAAGTTTGTTTCAGTCAGAGTGGAGACGGGAGCCACTCCCGGTAATCTAGGCTGCCCGGTTTCCCCGCAGCTGACGAAGCTTCCCCTAAGGGCACTGTTTTGTTTGCCCTTTAGCCCAGCCCACCTCCCTACCACTGCGCCGCCTGCCCTCCTAACCTGGACCTTCTCTGCCTCAGTTCCTTGGCAGCCTCCCAAGCTGAGCCAGCTTGGACGCGGCCCCTGTGGCTTCCTCTTCTTCCGAGGAGGTCAGAACCTTTTGTGCTTCGTCAGCCTCCTCCCTGAAGCTCTTCCCCCGTCCCTCCTCCTGCACCTCACGCCCCCCCCCAGCCTTCTCACCCCCATATTTTGCAGCTGCTGGTGTAGGTGCGACGGAAGACGTGGGCCCCAGGAGTTGAGAAAGGAGCTGTTGCTAGGAAAGGAGTGTGGGTGAGAAAAGGTAGTGGGCGGGAGACACAGGGCTCCCCGGTCGTATTCCTCCCCTCGCCATCATAAATGCCTCAAGAGCTAAAACCAGTTGTTGGAGAAGAACGATGAGAAATAATGAGGTCCGACCGTGACAGCAGGGGTGAGAGAGTCAGCCTCAGGAGCAGCTGCAGGGCTGCCACTTGGTATTTCGAATAGCCTCCTAAGGGGAGGGAAGAGAAGGATGAGAGAAGCTGGGAAGAGCGGGTTCTCGGGGAACTGCCAGACTGTGCTCCCACCGGGGCTGATCTCCAAAGTGTCCCGGCCCGTGCCTCCCAGACCCCATCAACCGCAGGAGGTGAGAGGTAGTCGAGGCAAGTGACAGCCTGAGTGAGGAGCGCAACACGCTCACCTCCCTTTGCTCTCAGCCGTAGGTGGCACGGCTCCGAATCGGGTCTGCCTCCATGGATGGAGGTCCCCATTTCTTGGGGTCTGCTCTGTGCCGGGCACATCAACAGATGCCCTGTCTCCATGCCTCACAACCTCCTTGCAATGTCAGAGGCGTAATCATTTCTGTGTACAGATGAGGGGACCGAGGCCCAAAGTCACACACAGTTAAGTGGCAGGGCTGGGACCTGAACACAGAACTGCCCCACTCCAGAGTCTATGCTCTTCCTACAACACTCTGCCTTCCTCCTCCTTCCTCCTTTTGTCTCCACTCCACCCCGTACTCACCGCCCCCACCAGCCTCTCTCCGGAGCGCCTTGGCTGGTGCTGTTTTTTTAAAATCAACCTTGACCGTGGTAATAGAACCTACTGGGGTTGAAAAGAGTTTCAGAAGTTATGGGAAATTCTTGTGTGCGCTAAATGAAGGCAGTCTCCAAGCTGGGCACCAGATCTTTCCCCCACGCCCGGGGTGGCATTCCACTCACTGTAAGTTAACAGCACACGAGCTTTCCCTCTGTCACTTTCCAGGGTACATACGAACAATACATTATCAAGGACTAAGATTTGGTCACTCTACACAGAAACAGGAACAAAAGAAAATCAGTAATAATGTAAAAAAAAAAAAAAATACCAGGTCACAGGAGGATTTTTATTACCAGGTTGAAAAAAGACTCTGCAGGGGAGGTGCAATGAGCCAAGTATTCACTAGAATGAAGTCATTTGAAGGGGGGAGGCTGTGAAGGGGGACTGGCTACCTCTTGCTGTTCAGGTCACTACCCTTTGACAGCGGTGGCCTCTGACCTCAACAACCCTACAATTCTGTTTTGACTGACCCTGAAACCCATGAAATTCAGATGTAGGCACTGCCCAAAACTTGAGATAAAGCTGACTAATATGGGAAAAGCTCCCGGTATGTGCCCCCAGCTGAAAGGAGCTGGCAGTTCTTTGGCGGTAGATGCAATTTATTCTGTCCTCCTCCTCTCAGGGAAATGCTAATCCTTCATAGGCAACTGGAGGGGAAGACTAAAATGTGTTGATGATGAATGACAATAACCCTTTGTCCGCTCCTGCCTCCTCCTAGGGCTGAACCTTACGAGTTTAATCAAATGTTGGTAAGTACATTAATGCTTTACTGCATAAAGAGTTAAAAAGCAAGTAGTGGGAAGGCAGCCTGTGAGAATATATTTCTTCCGACTTGTGAATCTCAAATACTTCGTTGCAAAGACACTGATATGGGTGTGTGTGTGTGTGTGTGTGTGTGTGTGTGTGTGTGTGTGTAGTGTTTTAGTCTCCTTACTTACACATACACATACAGGACAGTGTCCCCAAACTGTCCTATCCCCTGTTCAAGCGTGTCAGCGTTAAAAACATTACTTTTAGGCCGAAAGACCAAAGCAGTGTGCTGGAATTACTCTTCTGTTGTTACACATCAGCAACAACAAAACTCGTGTGTTTGTGCATCAGTAGGAATAACATGACCTTTATCCCCGAATCTTCACATCATTGTGAGGGAGGCTGCATTTTTCATTCCAGTTCAGCTAACATTTCAGGGGCTACTCCACGCTGGGGCTGCTGTGCTGGCCACTTGGATGGCCATCTCTTGTAACCCTCTGAAGTAAGCTGTATAATGCTTGCTACAGCTGAGAAAATCAGTGCTCAAAGACCTCAAGTGACTTATCCTTGAGCACCCAGGGAAGGAGTTAAAATTCAAATGAGTCTTTTGGCTTTCAAGTTTTCCTGTTAGATACAAAAAATTGCTTGTCAGTTAGGGTTTTAAAGAATTTGACAAATGATGGGCTTCTGAGACGCACACAGTGAGTCGGGACTCAAACCCAGGTTTTCCAATCCCGGGTCCCAGGGCCTTTTGCCACATGACAGCATTGCCACCCAAAGCGCTGGGTTTTCCCAAGAGGTGTTTGGATGGGATTCCAAGCCAGCAAGATGCAAATAGGTCTGACCCACATTCCAGCTCTTGGATAAATAAAAACTCCTAAAGGGCAGAGCCCATTTTGTGTGCTTCATTTGAGAGTCCCACTGTGGACAGTCAATATTAAACGACGATAGGTACATCTGCCAAGGACTAACAGCATGGGCTCAATTTTAGCAATTAAAATACTGGGAATATGCCTGAGGAACCTAATAAAGGTGCTGAAAGGCTGGATCAAGTAATTATAGATTTTTAGGAGTTTTAAAAAAAACCAAAACTTCGAAGTCATCCAGTCCAACTCTAATTTTATAAATGAGACCTTAGAAATTAAAATAATCTGCACAAGGATCTGACACTGGCTGGCAACAGACCCTCTCCTGTCTCCCAGTGCTATTTAACTTTGTCATATGGCATGGTAAGAAAATGTTTTCAGGAACATAACATGCCATAAACTGAGGTTGGATTGGTTGGCTATGGAGTCCTCGTTGATTATGAAACATCTCTCAGATTTAACTTTTACTTATCCCAATGATAAACTGACCTCTAAGAAATCTCCACTGTTGACTTTCAAGTTTAACCAGGTTGGTATTTTTCAATAAGTGTCTCGTTAATTTTGGTCTCCTGAACTCCTCTCATGGCATCCCCCCCCCCATCGTCTGCAGGCCCTCCAAGCTCCCTCCACTATTCTCTCTTTATAATTTACCTTCTCCAAAAAGGCTTCTCTGCTTCCTTGTTTTCCCATCAATGTTTCTCTTGCCTTGATTTGCACAGTACTTATGTTCGATTCTTTCCTTCCGACCAGAAAAGATTCACTTATTGCCTGGCTGTTTCTTAGATCCCCAAAGGACAAGATAAATGGTTTCTACTCACTTTTATTTCTAGTGCCTAGGACAATGCTGTGCTCCAATAAGCACCAAATATTTGTTAGAGGAACAAATCATGTTAATTAACTTCTCTACAAAAGGGAGATTATTGGTAGAAAATGAAATAAAAGTCACTTTTATCTGCTAGGTTATTTTGAATTCTCAAAGACTAACAGGTTACATGCACATGAGTTTGTTCGTCTATAGAAAAACTAGTTCAGTGGTTGATGCTGTATCAAGATCTTGGTCCAGTGGTTCTCAACCCTGGCTGCTCACTCAAATCAACTTGGAAGCATTTACATTTACTACCAAAACCTCACCACAGATCAACTGAATCAGAATGTTTGCAGGTATGCCCAGGCAGTGATTTGCATACACTACATTGGTATTTGACTAGCATATACTGATTTATACAACCTCACCCTTATTAACAGATTTTTCTAAAGAACGAGCATGATCAAATATGGTTTTGTTCTTGGAATCACAGAGTTTTAGAAGTGAGAACTAAGATTCTATCTGGACCAACCCCTTTATGTTACAGCTAAAGATTCTGTGACTTAAGAGATTGAGCGAGTAGCCTGACACAGTGCAAAGTGATTGTTGAGTGACAGGTCATGTCCTGAATTAATGGGATTCTCTGGTTCAGGAGCGGTAGCAAGTAGACTAAACTGTTCAGTTTTTTAAATTTCTGCCGCCTTGTATAGAAAATGTATGAAAATGTGTGTGTGTGCGTGCACGTGTGCATGTGCACGCGCAAGATTTGGATTTTAAAAGCTGTTAGCACCAGGTACTCCTTAAAGACCAATCTGGCACCTTCCATCTAGCCCATTGTCACGGCAGAAGAAATGCCACAGCAGGATATATCAAAGTCTAAAAGAAATGACTAGTATGTATTTGCAGTTTTTTTTTTCATTGGCCCCGATCCATAACATTTTATGCTATCAGAGCCCAGTGCACTTCTAGCCCTTAACTGTACCACTTATTAGCAGACTTATTGCTTGTGAGCAAGCTAATCAACACCCTGAACTTCCCTTTTCTCCATAAAAAGGAAGATAGTGCCTGTCCTATTGACCTTGCATTTTTCAGCCATTAGGAGGATTAAATCAGATGATCTATGTGGAGATATCTGAGAAGAGTAAAGCATTGTGTGAATATATGTATAGAATTATTGTATTACTAAACTTTCAGAGCAATGACTTGTGAATACTTATGTGTTGCTTTGATTACCTGGGCTCTAAATCCTAATCCTTCAGTACCATGCCACCCAAGAATCAACAGGAACTGGAGTTAGTGCTGGACTAGAAGCTCTAGTCACTGAAAGTATCACATAACTAAATATTCAGGGAGGTAAAGTGATGTAGTGACCAGGATTTAGCTAGTCTAGGCTCTAGTCCCAGAGTCTGCTTTTAACTATTGACTTTGGACAAGTCACTTAATGTTTCTGGGACCAGAGTCTCGTCAGTGGTCAAAGGATGACTTGAATTAGAGTCAAAGATCCTTTTGATTTATAAAATCAGAATATTAGTGCTTAATTAAAATTACTACAGTGCAATTTCCCAAGTTGTTAATTGATGTGGTTTTACATTTTTTAAATCTCTTTTTAGAAGTACAGGGTTGGAGCCTAAAAACCATAAGCCTGTTTCTGGGAAACAGACATTTTGAACACATGTGTAAGACCCTCTTTAAAAGAAACATCTCAGGGCACCTGGTGCCTCAGGTCATGATCTTGGGGTCCTGGGACAGAGCCCCACATCGGGCTCCCTGCTCAGAAGGGAGTCTGCCTCTCCCTCTCCCTCTGCCCCTCCCCACAGCTCATGCTCTCTCCTGCTCTCTCTCAAATAAAGCCTTTTTAAAAATTCTATGAAATAACTCAGATACTTTGCGCTTGTTAGCATCCTGGCCTGATACCCTTGTTCCAAAAATAAATATATGTTTACCCAAAAGGCATGTAATACACTACTAGACACAGAATAGGTACCCAAATACTGTTACCTTACAGCTCTCAGTTTGAGTCCTAGCTCATTACCTAGTTCATCTGAGCCTGTCTTCTTATCTATAAATGGGAACATTCTTCAATGATCCATTGAGACAGTATATATTAAAATGTTTCATAAACTATTAAAAACAATTGCATGATATTACTATTACCTAAGGAATATAGCTTATCATACCATAACACCTCTAAGAACTGTACTTTTCCAAGAGATAGATGAAAATCTTTTGAATTAGTTTATTATGGGCACAGCATGTACTCCTGGGCGTGGCTCAAAAAATATGCTCAATAAATGTCTTTTGCATGAAAAGTATAATCCACAGGAAGACCAAAAGCTCCATGAGCTTAGATTCCATATTCTTTTTTTTTTTTTTTTAAAGATTTTATTTATTAATTTGACAGAGAGATCACAGTAGGCAGAGAGGCAGGCAGAGACAGAGGGGGAAGCAGGCTCCCTGCTGAGCAGAGAGCCCGATGCGGGGCTCGATCCCAGGACCCTGAGATCATGACCTGAGCTGAAGGCAGAGGCTTTAATCCACTGAGCCACCCAGGCGCCCCGATTCCATATTCTTTTTTAACGCCAAATTCCCAGAGCTAGCACAGCATCTGACACATAGAAGAAATACAACAATTATTAGTTGAATAGATTTTTGTCCCCCTTTTAGTTCCTCTTCAGCACAGCTTAGGAGGTCGACATGGGCAGAAGAGGCATTAAAGATTTTTGGCAGATGCTGCTTGGAATGGAACTGAGAATTACTTTGGAAATTCCCCCACTCTCTAACAAATAGCTTGGGAGAGCAAAAAGAGCATAGATTGAGTTCAGGTGTTTGCAAATTGTCCAATCTTGGTAAATTACTCTGTTAACCTCTCCAAGACTGTTTCCTCATCTTAGAGTGAAATAAAAAGGAGAACAGTACCTCCCTCATAGGATTAAGCACTAGAATGGAAGCCCCATAAGAGCAGGACGTCATTTGGGGCCCACTGTTATCTACACTGAACAGTACTGAACTCTTGAACAGCGCCAGGCACACCACAGGTTCTCAAATACTTGTTGACTTTGTGAGAAACTGAGAGGACACAGGTGAGGTTTGTAACGGGAAAATGGCACACAGTAAACATTTAGCAAACGTGAGCCTCTTTCACCTTCACTTTCCGCATCACCACTATCATCACTAGTACATCAGTATTATTACAAGACTGGAGGGTGTAGAGCAGCTGCCTTTGGGGAAAAGACCCGGATTTAAATCTCTAATTCCCCATTTACTAGCTATGTGGCTTGGGACAGATTACTTAACCTATCGGGGTTCCTCTGCTTCCACAAAAATCTGAGTCGCGACAATCAGAAGCTGTATGGCGACCACCTAACACTGAGTCTGAAGCTCCCGCGACACGCAATACGTGGCAGCGACTAAGAGGAAAAAAAAAATCCTTTTATCCAGATAACTGCCTGCAATTTCCCACATTACTGCTGCTGAATACATAATATGACCGCAAACAAGGCGAGGAAGGAAAGAATTTCACAGAGACCGAAACCGCCAAACGGGAAAAAAAAAAAAAAGGGAATTAAACCGGTGCTTGGCAGTTCCCACCAAGGGGTGCCAGTTTCCGCGACTGTCAACCTGCCCCACCAGCCAAGGCTAGAGCAGGACAGTCAGCTCCGATAGGAACAAAAAGGAGGCAGAGCCCAAGCTTACACCCTCCCCCTAACGGTCTCTTGGCCGATGGCCTCGAGCGGCCCCAGGACTCCCGTTTCCGGCTCTGGCCGGACCACAGCTCCCAGCATGCCTTTGGCGGGAAGTCTTTCCCGCTGGATGACTACTAATCCCGGCATGCCATTCGGCACACCAGTAAGTTAGATGGAAGAGGGGACTGCCCCCAACGAACGCAGGGAATTGTAGTCCATTTAGCTGCTGGCTCTTAGAGGGGAGGAGAAGAGCCGGGTCGCTCTCGTCAGCTGAGGAGAATGATTCATAGAGGAGGGTCAGGAGAGAAAAACAGTTCTGTCTGCAAGAGCCCACTTAAAAGGCTGGACTCTTCTCCGAGGGAGGGAGAGGCAGGAGAGTAAGCCAGGCCGCGGGACTGATCCCGTCTCAGGCCGCTCGGCAGGCCTCTGTCGAGTCCTGGGCCTTGACGGGGGCGGCCGCGAGGCGCCGGTTGCTGGGGGACCGTGACGTCGCGGGGTGAAAGTTGAGGGGCGGTGACGTCGGCCCAGCCCGGGCGGAGGCTGGCGGGTTGGAGGCAGGAGGGAGGGAGGGAAGGAGGGAAGGAAGGAAGCTGGGAACGAGCGAGCGAGCGGGGGCGCGAGGCGTTTACCTGGAGGCAGTGGCTTGGGCGCGCAGAGCGGCCGCGGCTCCCCCGCACCTGCGGCCATGGATGAGGAGCGCGCCCTCTACATCGTCCGGGCCGGCGAGGCGGGGGCTATCGAGCGGGTCCTGAGGGATTACAGCGATAAGGTAAAGAGCCCTGGCCCCGGGCGTGCGGTAGAGCACCCCCGGGCCGCCCTCGGGGCTTGCACATCGCATCCCTCCCAACCCCCTTCATTCCGGGGATGCGCGTTACTCTCCCCCGAAGACGTTTCCGGCTTGGGCATGCGTGTTTGTGCCCCCAGCCTTTCCCGTCCGTGCATCCTGCATCCCCCTGCCCCCACTCTGGCGCCCACTCCTCTGATTCCGGCCCAGCAGCCTGTCCTACGGTCCTCCTCCCAAGCGTGCAAGTCACACCCCCGGAATCCGTAGATGTGCGTCTGTGCCCCGTGCCCCACTCTGGGATGCATAAACGCACGCGAGGCTTCCTCACCTGTATAGCATGAAAATCCGTGTTTCCGTGCTCAAACACGGCCCTTGGTATGCATAAAACCTATCAGCCACGATGGCAATTCTTTGTATACCTATGGCACTGTACACTTTCCAAGGCTGGATGTCTCCTGTGTGGTCAAACTTGATTCTCAGAGTGTTTATGGGGTAGATGGTACCATTCTTCCCATTTTATAGATGAGAAAACCGAGGTGCTAAGAACTGAAACCATGCCAAGGTCGTGGACGTACTATGTTGTAAGTTGAGGGTAGAGTCTGACTCCGAATAATACCTGTTATTTGTATCGCATTAACAGCTTTCCCATCCATTATCTCATTTAATCTCGACAGAAGTCCTGTGAGGTTTTATCTTCGTTTTGCAATTGAGATTCTATTTCGGTTAAGTAACTTGCCCAAGGTCATCCTTGTGAGCTGGGATTCCAACCTAGGTCTTCAAACCATTAATTGTTCTTTCCACTTTACAACTCTGCAGCAAAAAGGCATCTTGTTAGAAATCCCAGTCACTTCTCTGAATGTTTCTCCAAGAACCGTTAGCTCTCCATTGCTTCTCCTTCCAGGAATTTTACATGCTCACTTCAAAAAGTAGCATATCACACCTTTATTCTTCATTTAGAAGACTATACGAATGACTGACTACTCCTTTCTGTGAAAACAGTTAACACCAAGTCTCACCTTAGATATAGCATCTTTCTTCCTTTAACTTGCTTCCACTGGTAGTTTCCCCTCCTGGGTTTGCTGTGTGCCCACCACCGCATTTTACTGTACTTTATATGATTGAGCTGCCATTGTGCCATTTCTGCCCTGGGTGGAGAAGATCCAAAAATAAGATACCTTCATTTCCATTTCATCTTCCCAAAAATGCTGTGAGGAAAGTGGCGGTATTCCCCCCATTTTGCAAATGACATTTAGGGCAATGTTGCCCAAGTCCACACAGTCATTGAGAGATGGGGCTGAGATATGAATCTAGGTTGTCTGACTGCTCTTTCTACACTACTATGCTGCTTTCCTTGGGAGGATGTATGGATGGATTAAATTCTGTTTGTATCTTAGCTCTTTCCCTCTCTAATATGCTTTACGGTTGCATATCTGCCTAATTTAGGAGAAATTAATTTAAGGCATAGGTGTACATATGGTGGAGATTCTATGCATTTAACTTGATTTATAACTCCTTTCCAAAAAGAACTTGAGGTAGCTACTAACTGATTTTCAAAAGAAAGAGTGTTGAATCAACTAGTATTTATTTTGCAATTACTATATGCCAGATATCCAGCAATAAATAGGAACTTTCTTTTCTAGGGAAGGGAGGAGGAAAAACCTCTAACTGGATCTTAGCACTTTCTTCAGTATTTCTCCTTCCCTTCATGTCTAAGCTGATTAGAACTCCAGATTCGATTCCTTGAATTTATCTCTTCCTCTCTTTGATCTCCCTCCAGGTTGGTTTCCACTTAACCACTCCTGGTCTAGTGCTGTCAGAGCTTAGCTTCTGGACATCTCCAGCTCCCCTTTCATATTGGGAATGTTTTTAAAATTATAATGCCCAGTGTGTTATTTAAGGTGGTATTCCTGAAGTACTTTTTGAGCCACGCCTGAGAACGCTCTGACTTGACGTGAACCCTGTCAGTCAGCTCCTTCAGAAAAGAGCTCTCATGTTTAATGCTGATTATAGTAGGGCTAGCGCACAAAAAAAATAGCTAAGGTTCATGATGGCAATGGGGCTTTGCCCCTCAAGGCAAGAGAGACCTTGGAGGCAGATGAATAGGAAGGGGAAGTATGATTATGGTAGTCTGGTGATAAAAATGGGGAGGTGAAATTAAATTGCCCAGCTCTGTGGGATGTGGAGTCTGAAACCCTGAAAAAAGTAACTGAATACTGTGTGCTTCATTTTCCTCATCTGGAAAAATAGATTTGAGAAATGTTTAGAATTATGGGTGATGATGGGGCATTGAGGAGTCTAACCAAGAATGGAAATGAATGATGTACCGAGAAAGTGACTGGTTCCTTATTTGGGTCATGAGGTTCTTTATGCTACCTTATTTCTCTAATAAAGCTAGAACTTGGGACAGTTCTAGAAACACAGCGTACACATTTGAGTAGGATATGTAAATATCCTGGACCATGTAAGAGGATTTTTTGCTTTCCACTTTGAAGTTGAGTTCTGACTCTTTTGAGTTCATTCCACAGATTTTTCCAGAGGAGCATGTTTAATGGGCTGTTCCCACCAGATAGTGGAAAGAAGGTAGAATTTAGAGTCGGATAAATCTTGGTTCAAATCTGCCTTTTACTGGCTTCATGGCTATGGATGTTATTTTAAGCCTGAGTCTTGGCTTACTCATCTGTAAAATAGGGATAATATTACCTCTAAGTTATCATGCGACTTAAATTAACTGAAGTTTAATGCTGTACACTGAAACAGTGCACCTATGAGGTGTTTACTCAGTGAGTTACAGTTCTAATGATCAGGGTACTCAGGAGGTCCTGTGGCTATAGCACAGGCTCTGGACCCAGACTGCCTGGACTCTGATCTTCAACTCACTAAGCATGTGGCCTAAGATAAGTTATATAACTTTGTTGTGGCTCAGTTTCTTCACCTGTCAAACAGGGACAATAATAGTACCTACATCATAGGTTTGTTTTCAGGATTAAGTGAGTTGTATGTCTAAAGCACTTGTAACAGTGCCTGGCAGTGAAGAAGGCAGGAGTTAAACCTGTAGCACTGAGTTGATGTAACCTGATTTAAAAAAAAATTAGAGGAGTATACTCCATCCTTTCTCTTTTTCCTTGACCCTTACATTTTCTAATGGGTAGCAAAATACCTTGTACCATGTTTAGAGCACAGTTACCTATCTGGCTCTAGGTAACAACATATAATTTCTACTGTATTACCGAGACACTAATTTTCAAGCTTTTTTCCGTCATTCTTTGACCCTTCTTATTCTGGGGGAGAGGGAAGATCCATCTATCCCAGAAAAAAATGAAACTTCTCTGTTTCTCAAGGGCAGAATGCAAGTTGATCTAGCATAGGAAAGTATTAAAAAAACAAATAGAAAGAATGGTTATTCTTTTTCACTTGTCTCAATTCACCCGTTAACCTTTATTGAGTGATTGCTATGTACTACGTATTATCTATCCCAAGCATTTTCACATGTCATCACATATAATTCTCTTACGTTAAAACTTATAAGGGAGATAGAAGTATTCTCTTTTGGCGGAGAATAGGAAATTTAGGTTCAGAAAGGCAAAGTGACTACCTGTAGGTTCAAGGGCATATAGCTAGAAGTGGCAGATTCCATATCCATATTCTTTAGATTCCATATCCAGGACTCTTTTTGCAGGGTCATGTTGCCTTTACCCTATCTGTTCTGTGTTTTTGAGCACAGAAGAAAAAAAAAAGGTTTTCAGGACCAACACACTACTTCCTATGGTTACTGCTGGGTCTTAATTACCTCCACTCTAGTTATAGAGTGAGCTGTTAATTATGGGACATATGGATTGTTCTAGTGTAGGCTCTTCAGGCTCCTCCTCCTTCAAGGCCTGTTCTGATAACAGATTTAGTAGAGAGGGGCCTGAGTGACTCAGTCAGTTAAGCGTCTGCCTTCAGCTCAGGTTGTGATCCCAGACTCCTGGGATCGAGTCCCACATCAGGCTCCTTGCTCACTAGGAAATCTGCTTCTCCCTCTGCCTCTGCCTCTTCTCTCCCCACCCGCCCCCGCCAGCTCGTGTATGCGCTCTCTCTGTCAAAATAAATAAATAAAAAAAAAACCCAACCAGATATAGTAGAGAGATTACCATCTTTATGGTATCGTTAGGATTATCAGGACAGTGATCAAGGGCCCCGAGATGTACAGTATTATCTTAGCTCCTTGAATCAGGATATTTAGACTAGAAGGAGTCTCAAAGGTAATTGTATCTGTCCCCTTCAGTTAATAGGTGAAGAAACCGAAGCCTAGAATCATCAACTATGGTGACAGAGAGATGGCTTGGTGGCCATAGAGACTGCCTGGGCTTATGATCACCCCATAGCAATCTCCAACAGGATCCCATTTTGGAAATATAGCAATTTATGACCCAATTAAAGATAAAAGTTATGTAAGATATGAGGAAGTAGGTAGGTCTTCAAGAGTACTCATAAGAGAGAAAAATGATACTGATCATAGTGAGGTCTTCATTTATGCGCTAGAAGAACGTGACTGATAGGGACCTAATATTGAGACAGTTCTAGAAATACAGGCTACACATTTGAATAGCGTATGTAAATATCCTGGACCATGTCAGAGGACTTTTTGATTTCCACTTTGAGGTTGAGTTCTGACTTTTGAGCTCATTCCACAGATTTTTGCAGAGGAGCATGTTTAGTAAGCTGTTCTTTGTTATACCTTGTTCTTGTTTCCAGACTGAATTATAGAATCTCAGTTACTGGCATTTAGTTCTAGGAATAATGTATTCGTGAAACACAGCATAACACACACACACACACACACACACACACACACACACACACACCTCCCCAGTAGGTTAATTCCTTTGTATCAGTACTGTTTGAGTATATCTTCTAAAATGTGAAATAACTCCTAGTTCTCTAATAGGTCCGTATTTGGCTAAATGCCACATCATAACCCATGCTATAATAACAGTAGTGGCCACTTATTGAGCACCTGCAATGTGCAAGGTGCCATACATAAAAGATAAGGAAACTCTGACAGGTAGTAAAGTTGAATAACTTGACCAAGGTCACACTTTTAGTAAACAGCAGGACTGTACTCAAACCCAGTGCCATCTGACTCCTAAACCTGAGCTTCTTAGAGCCCACTTATAGGATATAAAACTTATGGGGAGGAGTCCTCTTAGAAGTCTGGTGTGTCACTGAGCTGTTCCGAGTTTACTTGGTTTCTAAATTGAACAGTGGTTTTACTCTTTAGTTTATATTTGACTTGTTGCTCCTTTCATCTGGAAATTAAGCATATAAAGAAGGTGAGGTGGCTGACTGTTGGCTAGCAGTTCTATAAAGGTATTTATAGTCAGAAATGCTAGTTCCCCTTCCCTTCCCTTTCAGCGTTAGAAAAGGTATAAAATGGGGCTCCTGGGTGACTCGGTGGGTTAAAGCTTCCCTGAGCCTTCTGCTCAGGTCATGATCTCAGGATCCTGGGATCGAGCCCCCACATCATGCTCTCTGCTCAGCGGGAAGGCTTCTTCCCCCCCCTTTCTCTGCCTGCCTCTCTGCCTACTTGCGATCTCTCTCTCTGTCAAATCTTAAAAAAAAAAAGAAAGAAAGAAAAGGTATAGAATAAGGGCTAGAAGTACTGAACAGATTAGGTACAATCTAAGTTATATAAAAGAAACCAGTCTTAGAGAAGCCAGCATCTTTGGATCCAAACAGTCTTAGAGGGCTGAGCTTCTGAATAGATTGGCACATTCAAAATTCAATTTGTATTGCCTCACATGCGTGTATATTTTCTAATTAAATTAAGCCCTCATGCTAGTTAGGGCTTTTGAAAGCTTTTCTTTCTTTCTTCTTAAATGTTGTGGTTTTATGACCACATCAGCCTTGCATTTAAGAGCAACAGAAAATTTAGTCCTTGGTACTATTATAAATTATCACCTTAAAAGATAAATTCTATGTAGAAACTGTTTGAAAGATACTTTTATAACTTAATGAGGGTCTTTTCAAAAGATAATTTCTTTCTCTGTTCCTTTACCATAAGTGCCAGAAAAAGTTTAGGAGGACCATTATATTGGCAACTAAGTTCATTTATTCCAGATAATTTATGAATTTAATATTTCACATATAATGGCAAAAAAATCAGCTTTCTTGGTCTCTAAGTGCAATTTACTCTCATTTGTATTGGACTTTTATTAAGCTTCAATTTAAAACCTTAGCCTGATGTCTGCTCCTTCTTTATCTAAAGTTAGTTTTTATTAAACCTCACCTATACATTCCCAAGTTATAGACTTCGGATGTACAACTTGTTCTTCCTTTCTCTTTTCTTTCTTTCTTTCCTTGTTCATTCATTCATTTATCTTTTATTTTTTAAATTTCCCTTTTAATTATAAAAAATAATATACCAAAAATGAATTTTGTCAGACTTCACCAAAGATCCTACCACCAAAGATCCTACCACCAGAGATCCTACAGTTGCTTTTATTTTCGCATTTTAACACTCAAGCCTTTGTTCGAATGCATCCATGTACTTATATAGGTACCGTCATCATAGACATCTAGCTTGGTGTTTTACTATTTTTCCACTTGATGCCATTATAAGTAATTTTCCATGTCGTTACAGAGATTTTTAGCCATTTTTTGTTTTAATTGCAGTATAATATTTTATCAGTGGATGCACGGCAGTTTATTTCCTCAATCTCTTGTTGTTGGATATTCAGATTGTCTCTTTCTTTCTTCCATTATATTAGATAACACTGCAGCAAATATGCTTATGTATGTAATTTTTCTCTCCTTCTGGATGACTTCATTAGGATAAATTCCTAGGAGTAGCAGTTCTGGGTCAAAGGATGTGAATATTTTTATGTTTTCTAGTATATGTTGCCAAATTACTTTCACTTTTAGAGTTCATGTCCGTTTGTACTGCTGCCAGCAATATCACACCTGGATTACTGATGCCCATTTCTTAGAAGGCTTTTTATGTTCTCAGTCTTGCTGTCCTTTGATATGGCCTATAAGCAACCGCCCAAAATATTCTTCCAGCATGTTCTATTGTTCATACCTCTCTCAGAATCTTCCTTTAGTTGCCTGTCACCTATCTGCCAGATCAGGTATAAATTTTTAAATTCAAGCCCTTCTTACCACCTGATATCATCCATTTTAATTGTTTTGCAAACCATATGTGAGACAGCCTCTCTTCAGTTTTTTCAAACAGCCCTTGTCTCTTACCTCTAAGTCTTCCCCCTGACCATTTCTTCAGAACTGCTTTTCTGTCAACATTTCTCCATCTCATTTCATTTCAAAAATTGCTACTTCTATAAAACTGACAACATAGAACCACCTGTAATGATGATATCTTTAGTACATTGTGTACTTCTGATGAGTCACCAATAAATGTCATTGTGGCCAATGAGAAAAATACAAAAGAAAGGCAGAGATGTTCAGTGTATATTTTTTTAAAAGAAAACTTAGGATTCCTAAGAGCACTTGGTTCTCCTGAATAAAACCCGAGAAGGGGAATGAGAAGTTTTGTGCTCTATTTTGGGTAATATCGCTCTTTCTGTGACAGTGGGCTGGTCAACTTACTCCATTCTCTGTTTCAGCTACAGAAAGGAGAATAGAGTGTTGCCAATCATTTGGAGAGTCCTGACATTCTGCTCTCTTCCAATTATTTTTTTGTCAATATCATTGGCATAATCATCATAATCCTAATATTTACTGAGTGTTTACTCAGCACCAGGCACTGAGATGGTATGTTATATGCCTTAGCTGTTTTAACCCTCACAGCAGCTCTGTGAACTAGGTATCCCCTCTTTTCACAAGAGAAATCCAGTGACAAAGATTTTATTACTTGCTCAACTAGTTAGTGGTGGAGCCATAATTAAACTTTAATTCTTAGAGAATTGCTTTTCTGAAATTACCAATCTATTAAATCTCTTTCCTGTCTACAATTCTCTGATCATTTCTATCTGCATATGAAAAAGCAACATTAGGTCTTAGCAACACTGGAAGACCCTTCCAAATTTCTGTCCATTTTACTTTTCCATTTTCCTTTCTCTACTTTCCCATCCCCTAACATGTGTCCTATATTTCACTCTGACAGACCTGTTTATTTCACAAATATATCATATCATTTCACACATCAGAGCCTTTGTCTCTGTCCTTACAATGCTTTCCATTTGCCTCTTGGCAAACTCCTATTCATCCCCCACGATCCAGCTCAAATGCTCTATATTCTGTGCAAAGCATTCCAGATTTCCTCAGGCAGAGTTAGTGGCTTGGTACTCCGTTCTTTTTGTCTGTTTTTCTGTTGTAGTCTTTCATACTGCTTTATAATTATTTACTTACATGCCTATCTTTCTTCCTTTAATATGAGTGTTGAAATACAATGTGGGAAGGCAACATTTTTACAGACATGTTTTTAAATGTAACCAAAATTAAAAATCTGTGTATTTAAAATGACATTGTTTCCCTTTTTTCCCCCCTCAGCATAGGGCTACTTTCAAATTTGAATCAACAGATGAAGATAAAAGAAAGGTAAGCTTTGGTGTTACTGTGTGTGTGTGTGTGTGTGTGTGTGTGTGTGTTTCATTCATAGACTCTAAACAGTGAACTTGTTTTCATCTGATGATTGTTTAGTTTTGGTTTCCTTTCAGTTTGTTTTTAGGAACTCTGAGAAGACAAGTACCAGGGGTAGTATGGATTATACCCAGCTTTCTGTGTTCCATCCTCACAGGACCATTACACTTGCATAAATCAGGGAAATGGGAAGGGTTTCGAGGGGACTCTCCCTCTTTTCACTCTCATATCTTCTCACCTCCAGAGATTGACTTTACTTGGTGTCAGAACTGCAGGCTGCCCAAAATACATTGCTAATATTGTGAAGCGTGGCTTTAGATTAAGTTTTAGGAAAGCAGCTGTTCACGCTGCTGCCCCTCAACCACACATTGTTCCCTGTACTGGCAGTTATTTATGTTGTCAGCAATTGTCTTGGTCACTGACTTCACAGCATAGAGAAAAATGGAGTCAAGAGCCTCACCATCAGAGGAGTTATTATAAGAAAAGGTCAATCAGAGGAGTGCCTGGGTGGCTCAGTCAATTAAGCATGGACTCTTGGTTTTGGCTCAGGTCATGATCTCAGGGTCATAAGATCGAACCCTGCGTCGATATCCACACTGGGCACTTAGAGCCTGCTTAAGTTTCTCTCTCCCCCATCCCTCTCTCTAAAAACAATAAAAAAATAAAAATAAATAAAAAATAAAGAAAAGGTGCATCAGAGATAAGACCATCTAATGGTATGTTTGCCTGTTGGGGTTGCCTGTGATTGCTTTACTTAGCTGATTAGAGCATGATGCTAAGGAAGGAGCTCAGCAGATCCCCCTGAGCATTTTGCTGGGCCGCATACATCTATTCCTGGCCATACAAATATCAAGACCAAGTGAGAGAATATGACTGAACCAGTGTAAACCTATCACTGCTGCTGAAAAAATAGCTTAAATCCAGTGCTCTACTGGGAATGGTTTGATAATACTTTGAAATCATCCCTTTATTGACTTCCACCTCCACGTATGTCTACATTTTGCTCATTTTACCTCTTAAGACTCCTTCAATCCATTATCTTCCTAATCCCTGCCCTAATTCAAGCCTTCACCTGAGTTACTGTACAAGTTTCCTGACTGTTCATTCTTTTTCCAGTTATATGCCCTTTCAGTCCACTATCCATAATTCTAAAACAACAATATGATGTCACTCCCAACTTTAAAACCCATGAGTGACTTTCTTTGCCTATAGAATAAGGTCAGGCATCTTAACATGATATAATACATGTCCAGTGATCTGATCTCTGTCCAGTACTACTCTATTATACTTTATGCTTTAGTAATACGAAATATTTCCAGCTACATAAACATCCAGATCCCTTCTGTCTCTTTCTTCCTAGCTTTGCATATGTTGTTTTCTACCTACAATGCCCTCTCCTTGTATACCACTTCCTCTTTTCACCTGGTTAGTTCCTACTCAGCTCCAGGAACACCTCCTTCAGGAAGCCTCCTCTGACATTCTGTCAGGATGAAGTACCCCTCTTCAGTATTCCCATAAAATTCTATGTAAATCTCTAGCATTATGGCTGTACATTGTCTCTTAATTATATATTAATGTCTCTCATTGATAGACTGCACACTCCAGTGATAGATACTATTATTTATCTTTATATCCTTAACATCTAGAATAAATAGCACCTAATAGGTACTCAAAAAATATTTATTGAATGAGTGACATGGGGTACAAACTGTGACAGGTAAAGATTTAAGTCTGATTTTCTTTTGGATTTGAACAATGTAAACAAGACTAGAGTACCTTGTAGAATAGATTCTCAGCTAGGGATATGCTGTTTGGAGAGCCTTTTCAAGATAGGCCTGCTCAGGCTTGATCCCTTATCAACTGAGTCAGAATTTGGGGGGTGGAATCCAGGCATGTGTATTTTTATAAATAGTCTTCAGGAAATAAGTACTTACACATTTGGTGGGAGTACAAAATGGCACAATCCCTATGGAACAGAAACTGGCGCCGTCTACCAAAATTACAGATGCATTTTGCCCTTTGACCAAGCAGTGTCACTCTTAGAAATCTATTCTGTGGATAGGTTCAACCCAAATAAATACAGTTATTCATTGAAGATTGTACATAATAGCAAAAGATTAGAAACAAACAAATGTCCAGCAATTAGGGAGTATTTGAAAGAACTGCATAATGAAAAAACATCTGCATAATGGAATACTATGATGTAATAAAGAGAGAAAAGGGAAGGAAGAGAAGGAGGGAGACAGATATATGCTAAGGGGACAGAGTCAAGGGAAAAAAAGAAGGAGCAAGGTGTTAAAAAGAATAATTTTTGACACATATGATAGGTATTCAGGCTAGGGAGGCAGTTGCTATTTTTATTTTATTTGAGAGAATCTATACTATATCTCTTTATTCATGGGACCTTGGGACTCTGATACTAGAATCTGATAGTGCTTTTACTGGTCAAAATAAGTACATTAAGATGGAGATTCCCCCCACTCCATGTAGGTTTCACTCAGTTGAGGCAGAATATATAATTCCCCACTCAGTTGTTAGTAAAGCATGTGTATTTTCTGTAGGACAGTAGCAAAATGTAACATATCGAAGTATTTATTGTCTTTTACTGTCTGCTAGATCTTTGGAGATAGTAACTCCTGTACTGGTGTTACTTTCAGTGATGGTAGGTAGATTCCTGCTTCCTGGGAGGTCGGATATAAACATATGCAATTAGGGACCTAGCTAGCTGTCTTATTAATGAAAAAACATAGGTAAACAAAATCATTTTAGTCTCCAAGGATTAAAATCATTAGTGACTCTTCCATGCCTAAGGCCTTAAAACTATTGGAATGCTCCAAAGGACCTCTATCCTAAAAGCTTTTTAGGTTCTCTCTGTAGAGATGTGGAATAGTATAGGCATGTCTCCACATTAAACCCAATCTGAAAATTAGAGGAGCTCAAGTTACTGTCCAATTTGTTTTGCTGCCGTAGTTCTCTTTTTCTCTTTCCTAAACATGTCTCTGGAGCCTTCTGCCAATAGCTCCTTGGTAACAGCAGCACCCCTTTCAATAAAGTACAGGTGCTATCTTTATGAAAAACACTATTCCTTTCTTCTAAAAACTTTTATGACAACTTAGAAGTAAATGTAAGTGAACAGACAGAGCCTTTCAAAAAATGATTATAGTGAGCTTTTTAGGAAATGGTTATAAATTAACGATCCTTATACCTAATTCTCAACGCTTAGGTAGTGTTTTGCATTTTTACAAAGATTTGTGTTGCAACAATAATGCAGTAATGCTGTAAGTATGGCGAGAATTTGCCAACCCTATTTTATGGATAAGAAAACTGAGGCTCACATTAATGACAGTTTGCTAACACTCACATGACTAGTAAGTGGCAGATCCTCAAATAGAGAGTGGATTTTCTGACTGTTAAGTGCAGCTCCACCACTGCTCGGTGCTCCATAGCTGCCACTCATTACCACTTGAGGTATATTTCAGAAGTTTTGAAATTATGACTCATTACCTTGTTTTATCTCTTATTTCATTCTTTGAGACACCATTTAGGCAACTAGACTTAATTGGAAAATAGCAAAGGAAATTACCAACAAGAAGAATTGAAGTTTTTCTAGAGAAGTAAAGTTGGATACAACTGTTATATTTTGCATATAATGCAAATAGTTCGTTCCAGGTGCATGTGGATCATTACATAGTTAGATATAAGCACCTGTGCTTATTGAAGCATTTGCCTTACATCCTCTACCTCCAGACTGTGATTGTTTGCCTGCACATAAACAAATATATCATGCAAATAGGAAGGATGGGGAGGGGTATGATGAATAATCTGAAAATTTACATCTTGAGAAAATAAAAATAAAATTTCTTATATTGGCTTCTAAAACACAACTGATCTCAATACCCATGAAGAGTACTAATTGCAATAAATGTTAAAAAATACATGTCATAAAATGAGTGAAAGAATTGCAGCTCTTTCACCTGTAAGGGAAGAATACAGCCATATCAAATGTGGAAAACCTCAGTTCTCTGAGATAAATCTTTGTGTACATAGCAATTTTCCTCAAAAGAGTAAAGTTAAAAATAGCTAAATTTTGAGCTTTTATATCATTACCTCTAAACTCATTTTTAGAGAAACCCATTTTTTATAAAGGCAGAGGGTAATTGCTAGTTGAGAACTCTTGAAGAATGAGAACTCTGGCTTAGTTTTCTTTATATATTTCAGCCCCCCATGTGGCAGAAAATAGGCACTTATATGTAGTAAACGCCTATTAAATAAATGGAGGGAACTTGGAGATTGAGTGGAGGCCAGAATTCCTATGACTTGTACATATTGTTTGACTCTGAATTTGATATTCTCTTAATTATACAGCAGAATCTCAATGTAATGTTTACTGGAAAAAATGGATACAAAAGTATTCATACAGTATGATCACAATCCTGTAAAAGTAATAACTATACAAAGAAAAATTACTAAGGAAATTTACTAAATGGTGGCTATCTGAATATTATTTTTCTTTCCCTTTTCTATATTTAAATAGAAAATTACAGTAGATTATGATATAAGAATATGATAATTATATACCATGTTATATATTCTATTCTATAATAGTATGAATAGAGGCATAAGCAAAGACCAATACTTTTTTTTAAATCATTTATTTTCTCTAAAATTGAGCCTTCTTGATTATCTTATATATATGCCTTTGGAAGGAAACATAAAAAAAAGTTACAGGTTTGGAAATAATATTATTCGTGGAGCCAGTTTATTGTGCAAAATAAATTTATATGAACATGAAAGTTCATTCTACCGTTGAAATTTTCTTTTAACTTTCCCCCCCAGACTTGAATGTACTTGGCATAGTAGTAGAAATCTCTGTAATCCACAAATATTTTTTCAGTAATTCCTGTGTGCCAGGTCCTGTGTTAGACCTTGGTTGGTAAGTTGGCTATTTGCCTGTGGTGTGTGGTTTGGCACTTTCTCAGCTACAGATGCATTCTGAAGATTGCCATTGTAGACTCTAGAAAATGAATGGGTAAATTTTCATATTAGATTCCCCTAAGGAAAATGTGCCAAGATGGAACCATTGATTCTATACAGTGAATCCATGCTTAGGAATAGCTCAAGGCATGATGCTTGTTCTGAAAGCCCTTTATACTTATTTTAGTTATTTGAAATTGTTAAACTCCAGTTTTTGCTAAAACAGAATGAGCTTTTTATGTGCCTTGTAAATTTGACTCAAATTTTATTTGATGTCTCACCTTAGGGAATACTGTGACACATGACGCCAATACAGCTCTTATTTAGAAGACAGTAACTTTAAAGATAATCATTTTCATCATCTTGATTTCTTTAAAACACACGTGCATGCGTGCATGCACTTGTGCACGCGTGAGCGCGCGCGCGTGTGCGCACACACACACACACACACACACACACACACACAAAAGCATCCTAAACCTTTTACTTTTTAGAGTTCCTTGCCAGCTGGGATCTGGCACAAAACTTGACTTAAAAGGGCTGAATTGTATCATATGCCAAGGTGAATGCTTCATAGTAGTTCAGAATAATTTAAATTTCATTTCAGACTCCGTTTTTTATTTTAGATGTTTGCAAAGTCATTGAAAGACTAAGTGTGGGGAGAAAGAATCAAACAGCCCTTCCGACTTAGCAGGCCATAGAAGTGTACTTTAGAGTTTCAAATTCATCTCATACAAAAAAAAAAAAAAGTTCCACTTCCAGTCATGACAGTACGAGTTCTACAGACCTCCCCACTGAAACTGGTGAAAATTATTTTTAAAAAACAATCATTTAAAGTCTCTGGAAATAGTCTTAAGAGCATACAGTCAATGAAAAAGTACTTGTTCAAGAAAATCTACTAAAATTCAGTAAGAAAAGTGAAAGTCTATGCTATTTGAACTGAGACCTACTCCCTCCCCCTGTATTAACTGAGTGAGATGGAAACTATTCTCTAGACTGTTGCATTCAAGAACATAGAGCTCTCTCTTTCCTTAGTTGTCAGATGGAAGGCTATCTTCCCAGTAGGAATATAAGATGAGCAATTCTCATCCTGCCCCAGCTACCTGTTGCTGAGACTAAATTCTAGGTGAGTACAGTTGAGGGGGCAGTCCCCCTCCTTTCGCCCAGCCCCTCTTCCACGGGACAGGGGCTCTACTGTGGATATGGCAGCACAGAAGATAGAGGAGCCCCAGTTGCACCAGCCCTAACCTGTGGGATGAAGAATCTACTCTAGGAGAGGCAAGTTGGGGATAGCTGGGGTCCCTTCATCAAACTCTCAAGGAGGTATCACCCAGAGAAGCATGACATTGTCTTTGCTCCCAACATCAGAACCAGAGCTCAGAAATTGTGCTCAGAGGAACAAGCAAACCTTATAGCAGAGATCTCTGAATCTCTCCCAGAGGGAACCAACATCATTTGCAACAGAGTGAAGTGCATGCCTGAGGGTGCAGGTTGTGGTGAAAGGAACTGGAGGGAGACTGATAGTCATTGGAGATGCAGGCTAACCAAAGGACTGGCTAGTTTGCTAGAGAGAAAAAGGGAAAGAGGCAGCTGGGAGGAACCATCCTGTGGTTAGAACAAATCCTAAATACTGACCTCAGGGACTATCCCTTCAAAGGAGCCCTAATAGATTGGTTCAGGTTGTGGAGCGATTTATGCCCAGGACATTGTTGAAGACAATAGATCAATCCGCTTAGTAGTTAGTGGAACTTAACAGCTGGGTGTGGTCAGGGAAAGAAAAGGTCAAAGGGGCCAGCCAAAGCCATTGTCATTTTAGGATGACTGTGGCAGAACTGAGGGTGAGCCCCCTGCAGAGCAACATCTGTAGATAGGGAGAAGGAAAATATACTTAACTTAAATAACTCATCCAGTCACTGAACAAATGATAATAGGAAGTCTTGGAGGGCAGATCCAGTATCTAGTGTTGCTACTATATATTACATAAAATGTCCAGTTTCAAAAAAAAAAAAAAAAAAAAATGAGATGTGAAGAAACTAGAAAGAATGACCTATATACTGGGGGGAAAAAGCAGGTGACAGAAACTGTGAGAATGACCAGATGTTGGGTTTAATAGACAAAGGCTTCAAAACAGCCATTATAATTATATTCAGAGAACTAAAGGAAGCCATGATTTAAAAAGTAATGCAAGGGTTGGTGACAATGTCATATCAAATAAAAAATATCAGTACAAAGAGAGAAATTGTTAAAAGGAAAAAGAAGATCCAAATGGAAATTTTGGAGTTGAAAGATATAATAAAGTATAGTAACTAAAATAAAAATTCACTAAGGGGCTCAAGATTAGATTGAAATTAGCAGACGAAAGAATAAACAAACTTGATGATAGATCAATAGAGAATATACAAGGTAAAGAACAGAGAAAAAATAAACAAAGACTCAGAAATATGGGATAATGTTAATGCCAACAGATATATATAATGGGAGTACCAGAAGGAGAGGAGAGAGAGAATGAAGAAAAAATATTGAAAGAAGTGATGGCTAAAAATTTCCCAAATTTATTGGGAAACAACCTATACATCCAGGAAGCTTAATAATTCTAAGTAGGAGATCTACAAACAAATACATCATTAGCAAAAATGCTGAAAGCCAAAGACAAGGAGCAAGAGAAAAATGACTCATCATTTGTAAGGAAAGCCCTACAAACTTTCTCAAAATGCCCTACATTCTCAAAAATGTAGGCCAGTGGCAGTGGGATAACATATAAATTCAGCTCAAAGAAAAAAAACCTCAACCAAAGTCCTAGTACCAGCAGAGCTATCTTTTAACAGTGTGAGGAAGTTAAAGACCTTTCCAGATAAATGAAAAACTGAAAAAATTTGTTCCAGACCCACCTTATGAGAATACTAAAAGTTCTTTAAACTGAAAACAAATTTTCAGTTCAGGTCATTAAACTGACCTTAAATTATAGTTTGAATTTACATGAAGAAAGAAAAAGCACTGCTAAAGGTAATTATGTAATTGTAAAAGACTATATAAATGCATATATTTCTCCTTTCTTAACTCATTTTAAAAGCACTTACATAAAATAATTATGTATGTAATGTATTGTTTTGAGCCAATAACATATGGAAATGTAATATATTTGCTAAATCGCACAAAGGCGGATAAGAGCAAAGCTGCATTAGACTAAGGAAATGACTCTAGATAGTAATTCAGATCCTCAAGAACAAATCAAGAGAATCCAAAATGATAAATAAGAAGGCTAATATAACAAAATCTATAAGTATATGCTTGTTTTCCTTTCTCCTCAGGGTCTTTAAAAGACAAAATTTTGTAAAGTAATAGTTATATTATATATTGAGTTTGCAACATTCGTAGATACATATATAACAATAATGCTACAAAAAGAGGGAAAGGGAGTAGCATTATATAGTAATAATGTTTCTATATCTTACTGGAATTAAGTTAATATAAATGGGAGCTGATTGTAAAAAGATGTGCATGTGAAGTAAGCCCTTGAGCAAGAACCAAGAAAACTTAGACGCAGAAAATAACTCAATTTTAGGAAAATCACAAAATGTTGTTGAAAGAAACTAAAATCTAATAAATGGGAAGACATTTCATGTCCATGGATTAGAAGACTGGAATTAATTCCAGTCTTAATAATTAAATATTAAATAAAATAATATTAAATATTAAATAAAATAAATATTAAATAAATATTAAAATATTTTAAATAATATTAAATATTTAATTGTTAAATATTAAATAAAATAATAAATCTAATAATCTAATAATTAGAAGATTAGAAGACATTTTGTTAAAATGGCAGTACTTCCCATATTAATCTATAGATTTAATGAATTATCTTCTAGAATTCTAGGTAGCTTCTTTGTAGAAATTGACAAGACAACTCTAAGATTCATACAGAATTGAAAGAGATTCAGAATAGCCAGAACAATCTTGAACAAACTTGGCTCACAGTTCCCGATTTCAAAATGTACTACCAAGCAACAATATTCAAGACAGTGTGGTACTGGCATGAGGATAGATTAAATATAAATATATGTATATACACGTAGATCAATGAAAGAGTATCAGGAGTCCAGAAGTAAACCCATGTGTCTCTGGTCAACTAATTTTTTACAAGGATGCCACGACCATTCAATGGGGAAAGAACAGTCATTTAACATGGTGCTGTTGATAGGTAGATAGTCTCACTTAAAGAATGAAGTTAAACCTTTACTTCATACCATATACAAAAGTTAACTCAATGGATTAGACCCAAATGTAAGAGTTAAAGCCATAAAACTCTTAGAAGAAGAGAGAGATAAATCTTCATGCCAGAATTTGGCAATGGATTCTTAGATATGATCCCAAAAGCACAAGCAACAAAAGAAAAAAACAGATAAATTGGACTTCATCGAAGTTAATTTGTACCTCTAGGGACACTTATTAAGAAAATGAAAAGACAACCCACAGGATGGGAGACAGTATTTTCAAATCATATATCTGGTAAGAAACTTCTATCTAGACTACATAAAGAATTCAATAAAAAGACAATCCAATTCGAAAATGGGCAAAGGATCTAAATAGACATTTTTCCCAAAGATATACAATTGGCCAGTAAACACGTGATCAAAATGATAACCTGACATCATTAATCACCAGGGAAATGCAAATCAAAGCTACAGTGAGATTCCAGTTCACACTCACCTGTATGGCTAGAATAAAACAATCAGATAATAGCAAGTGTTGGAAAGGAGGTGGAGAAATCAGAACCCTCATACCTTACTGGTGAGAACATAAAATTGTGCAGCCATTTTAGAAAACAGTCTGGCAGTTTCTCAAAAGGCTGAACTGAGCAATTGTACTCTTAGGTATCTACACAAAAGAAACGAAGATATATGTCCATGCAAAAACTTACATGTGAATGTTTACAGCAGCATTATTCATAACAGCCAAAAGGTAGAAAAAACCCAAATATCTATCAGTTTGTGAATGGATAAACAAAACATGTTAATCATACAATGAAATATTATTCAGCCAAAAATAAATAAATAAAGTAATTGATAAGGGCTCCAACATGGATAAACTTTGAAAACATTATGCTAAGTGAAAGAAGCCAGACACAAAGGTTACATAATGTATGATTCCATTTGTATGAAAGGTCTAAAATAGGCAGATCTGTAGAAACAAAGTTGTTTAGTTGTTGCATAGGGGCTAGAGAGAGGGGGAATGGGGAGCTAACTTCTGACTATTGGATTTCATTTTTGGTAACAAGAGTGTTTTAAAATGAGACAGTGATGGTGATGGTCGTACGTGTGTGAATATACTGAAAACCAGTGCATTGTACACTTTTATTAACAGGGTGAACTTTATGATACGTGAACTATATCTCAATAAAGCTTGTTATTAAGTACCAGTAGGTAACATACACTACCTGTCCATTATCATTCTAAGCAGTGTATGAATATTAACATGTCTAATCCTCACAACCAGGCTATAAAGTAGATATTGTTATTTTGCTTTGCACATTAGGAAACAAAGGCACACAGGAAATTACTTGCCTAAGCTAGTGACATGGGAGGCCATGATCCAAGCCCAGGCAGTCTGGCGCCACAGGCAAGTGCTATACCATACTGCCACTCATTAATAATTGAATTGACCTGTTGTATAGCGTAGGAATTGATTCTATTCATTTTCTGATTTTAGGCTTCTAAAATTTGAAAATTGATGCAGAGCATAAGCAAAGCTTTGACACTGAGCTAATTATCAGCATTGACAGGAAACAGAAGAGCACACTTTGCAGTGGGACTGGATAGGGTAGAATGTAGTGTCAGCTCTCCCCTTAAGCCGCGCGGTACTTGATCATAAGGAGTTAGGCATACTGTAGTTTTTGCTTTTTGGGTTGTTTTTGTTTTTTGTTTTTGTTTTTGTTTTTTGCCAAAAATGTAGTTTCTTTTTCTTAGCAGTTAGCTCTTTTCTTCCTTACTAAGTTTGATTTGTACTAAGGAAAGGGGAGAACATGTATGTCTATCTTTGACTAATTAAAAATTCTGAGAGACGTGAAAGTTACTGACTGAACAGACATCTTCAGGGTTCCGAACTTCCCCATTTGTAGATGAAAAATTGAGAAGTTGATTTGCCAAAGGTTGTAATTAATGAATGGAAGACCTAAGACTCAAACCAGGTCCTCTGTCTCCTTTTCTGCCTTCAATGCTCCTCCTCAAGGAACTCAAAGTGCAGTAAGGGACCCAGAATATCTTCCAGTACTGCGATTCCTTCTAAGTAAGATATCTCGCACCAAGGGTCATCACACTCTGAATAGTCAGTAACAGGAAGCCCACAGCAGCCACTGCTGTCAGATAGCTTTAATTGTTAGAAAGCTTTTAGTTATATGAACTCTAAGTCTGCTTTGGTTGATCCCCCCACTGTACACATATCCCTCTCTGCCTCTACCTTTGTCCACTGTTGGGTTAGTCTTCCTACCTCCTTTCTGCCATACCGTCTCAATCATTTTTTCCCCACTTATTGCCTAACACTCATATTTATCAAGAAGCTTTCTCTGGCTGAATTTTGTGTAGTTTATTCCTTCAGTCTTTTAATACACAGCTTAAATTGCTATACATTGAAATATGTTTACATTCCTTATTTATTCATTTTACACATGTTCAGTCTTCCTAATATATAAACAGCTTAAGTTATGCGCTTTTTAGCTTCCCAACCCAAAATAGACTTGTCACTTAGAATTTATTTCTCTTGAATAATTTGCATGTACTTGAATCTTAAGTTGGGAACATTTTGAGTTGTGTGCCTCTATGGGGGCTGAGTACACAAGTGCTCAGTAATGGACACTATAGATTCCAAGTGAACACCGCAGAATCTATAAAATTAATACATAATTGCAATGTTATGTTTATAACATCAGCATTTTCCTTTTTCAAGTGGCTTTGCCATTATACAGATAACAATTTCCTAGCAATATTATACCTGTGTAGAGTATGCCTGTTCATGTTTCTTGAACTATTTGTCCATCTGGCCATCTTTATGATGTAAGGTATATTAGCCTCTACTCTACCTCAAGCTAAATATTTTTAAATATATAATCTCATTTAATATTTATAAGCCCTAGATGTTATTCCTATTTTTAGAGATGAAGAAATGAGGCACAAGTCATTTTCAAGAAATTTGCCCAAGATCACATAACCACAAGGGCAAGGCTAGTGCTGAAGCCAGGTGCTTTCTTCACTTCAGTTGTGCTGTTTCCCAATAAGTAACATAAGGTGACTTACATCTTACTGTATGTTCTCTTAGTGCTATCTATATTAACTAATGACAGTAACTCTGTGATACAGATACATTTCTGTCTTACACATGAGGAAATTTAGCTTTAGATAGATTAAGAAAATTGCTCCAGATCCAGGTTCAGAAAATAGTAGAGAGACTAGAGAGAAAAACAATACTCTGTTCTGTGCTTTTTCTGTTACATCACTAGTGTCTTCGTGTGATGTAGGTGGCTTCGGCTTATAGGTGGCTGCCATCTCACTGTGTGCTCACATGACCTCTTTGTGCAGAGAGGGGCCAGGGGGAGACTGTGAGTGAGCTAGCTCTCTAGTGTTTCTTCTTAAAAAGACACTAATTCCATTGGACCAGGGCCCCTTCCTAATGACCTCACCTGACCCTAATTACCTTCCTGAAAGCCCCATCTCTTAAATACCAACACATTGGGGGTTAGGGCTTCAACATACGAATTTAATGGGGACGCAAACATTTAGTCTATAACATCAGCTTACCACCCCTGGTCAGTGCCCCTGACTATCTTCTGTATATACCTAGGCCATTACAGCTGAGAACTAGGGATTCAGAGATGGAGTAATTAGTACAAAGTGACTAGTTTAGTGTTGTGGGGTAGATGGCATTGGACACAAAGCAAGGAAATCCTAAAGAGACTATGTAAGAAAAGACTTTGATAAACTGAAAAAGGCAGAGGAGCTGTAGAGATCCATGGGACCATGATCTCTATTAGCCACTAAGCTATGAGGTATACGTTGTGACAATGTCCATCTTCCAGCCCTGTTAGTACATTGCATAATCAAACTACAGCTTGTGCTAAGAATTCGCTGAAGATTAAATGAGATAACGACCCTTATTTGGTAAATTATAATAAGCAACAAGCGATGATACTTTGTATTTGCCAGTATATTAAAGTACTAAAATATATTTTACATAGGTAGTGGAGAAAAGGCCTTTCTGAAAAATAAAAAGACTCTTAAGTACTAATAGAAGCAGAGTTGGCTGGTACTGTATTTGAAGAGAAATAAAAAGTTTGACATGCCCAAGAAAAGATGGGTAGCTGATTGATGTTGTGTTTCCACTCACACCTAAGTGGTCTTTCCTATCCCTTAATGAACTTTTGATGATCCAACATGTCTTTCTCAGGATTGCTAATTAGCAAAAAAACTTGAGCCAAACTTATGTAATTGTTGTTCCTCTACTCTCTTTTCAGTCTTTTTGGCAGAATTACCACGGTATAGAACATAACCAGAAGGACTGTCTTACTGAAGAGTGTACATGTGCAGTAAGGGAAACTAAAGGAGAAATTTAGGAAGTGAGATAAAACCTTATTCACAAGGACAGTATCCATAACATAAAAAGTGAGAATTACCATCACCTCCCGTATTACAAGCAGGGAAAGAAACACACAAGAGTGCACAGATAAAATATTAAGCTAAATATCAAATGGAGACCCAGCTACATGAGTATTCATTTAGAAAATTTCATCTTTAGCTTTTTATAAAGAAATTCCAAATTTGACCTTTAGAATCCTTTCTCCAACCTTTATTAAAAGCACAGTTAGAAATTCTGGCAGTGAGTCAGTGATTGTTTAATATTTTTGTAAAATACAAATTTTTAATAGGTCTGTCTTGTAGAACTGACAACACTGTTCCAACTGTTAATTATAGTAAGTTTATTTTAGAATTTAATACCTTTCTCTCTCTCTTCGTGCACACTCACACACTCACGTGTGCTGTACACAGAGGGCAAAAGTTTAGAACTATCAGATTTAGGTGGCTGACCTTCTAACTCCAGTTAAGAACTAAAATTAGATCCCTGTGGAATATATATCCAATGACATCCATCAGAGGAGAGAGTAGGCACAATCTTGAGAGGCCAGGGAGGTGTCATCCAACAGATCCTGGCTTAGCTACAATATTCCTTTCATGTCTTATTTTTTAATCTTAAAAATTCCTGTGACTTTTTGTATTGTGAGTTTTAATGTATTTGTTTATTTTCATGGAGAAATTCTTCCCCACCCTGTCCCCACTAAGTCTTTTAGTAAACCAGTTGTTAAAGAGGATGTACTAAGATTGTCCTGTGACTTTAAGTATCTTTGGCACTGTGCCACATCTCCCAGATGAATGTGCGTAGTCTATTTTAAGATCAGGGTCCTATCCCATCACTATAGGAGCACTGGTTGGAGCTAGAGCATAAATCAAGCATGTGGTTAATGTTGTGGACATAATGGACAAAAAGTGGGTGGGCGTGGGAGTCCATTGTTACTAAAGAGAAAGTGGTAGACTCTAAGAATAGGTATTCACTACCATGAAAATAGAAGAACAGAAACATTAATAATAAAAAAGTGATAATAAATAGAACCATGTTTAAGAACTTAAGTTTGTTTATTGAAGGAGAAAAAAAAAATCAGTCCTCAATAATTCCTTTCACAGGCTAGCTTAACCAAGAATTGCTTTGAATGTTGGAGCAACCACTTTTGTTTTATTTTTTTATACATCGTCAGATACCAATAGAATGAATAGAGAGTAAGACTGAGAGGTAAGAATCTGAGTCCCCTTTCCCACTGTAGCTTTCTGTGCTACATTAAGCAAACAATGTAGCCTCCCTTGGAGTTTTCCTATTTGTAAAATAAAAGAAATATTCCCTAGTCCTGGATATATTATTAGATATTATTTTTAAAAGGATTCTGTGGTCAAAGGAAGTATCAGTTTTTAAAAATTAAACAAGTTTCTTTTCCATAGTACATCTGAGAATCGTTAATACTTTATAAGCTTTATAAGTTTCTCAGACTTACTCTCCCCAATATCCACCTTTTTTATGGAACCTTTTGCACTGCTAATGTTTGCTAATAGTAAATAGTCATGATAGCCCCTTCTAACTCTTAATATTCTGATCTGTCAGTTATACTGATTTTGTTTGGCTCTTCAGCTGTTTTCTGGCTTGTAGTTATGGTAGAGTTACTGCCAAGTTGAACTCAGTGCTGCGTGTGTACCCTGAACTAGAAAGTTATTATATTTTCCTGTTTCTTATAAATAAAACAGACATTAGTCCATGTCTTTGGCAATGTTCACTTTCTCTGTTCACTGTTGTTTCATTTTAATTTAGTTATTCAATCATTGGCCCACTGTTATTCTAAAGTAATCTATAAATATTTACCTGTATTTCCCAACTTATAGTAAAGATTTTTTTAAATCTCAGCTCATTAAATCCTTTTGATAAGTACTGACGTTAGAGAGAAAATTACATGTCAAATATACTTATAGGCTTATTATTTCAATCAAAAGTAAGCCTTCTTCAAGATATCGCTGTTGGCTGAGATTGTTAATTATAGGTCTTGTTCCTGGAAGTGTACAATTTTAGCTCTTACTGTGTACCATCATCTCCTTTACTAAAACAACACTGTAATGTATATTATCTCCATTTTACACATAATGAAAATGAAGCCCCCAAAAAACCACAAGTAACTTGCCCAGATCTTACAAATAAAAACAATGGCAAAGTGAAGACTGATTCTGGAAGTCATAAGTCATATTCTTTTTTCTTTTTAAAAGAGAGTGCTCTTATGAGCTGGCGGGGGGTTTGCTAATATTTACTACAATATTAGCAAACATTTAATATTAGCAAACATATTCCATTGTATATATGGAACATCTTTATCCATCCATCTGTTGAAGGGCATCTCGGCTCTTTCCACAGGGGGTGGGCGTGGGTGCAGAGGGAGAGAGAAAGAGAAATCTTAAGCAGGCTCCACACCCAGGATGAGGCCCAATGTTGGGCTGGATCTCACAACCCTGAGGTCACAGAAATCAAGAGTCAGACACTTAACCAACTGAGCCACCCAGGCACCCCTAGAAGTCATATTTTTTTTTATTATAGCATGTAGCCTCTTACTAAATTATAGTAATACTATATATGGCATATGCATTTTAGTTATAATGTTAAATAATGTTTATTGAGTATTTATTTTATTCTAGGACAGCACATGCACACTGTCTCATTTAATTCCCCCAACAGCCCTATGAAGTAGGTACTATGATACCTGTTTTACAAATAAGGAAATTTTAAAAGTTGACCAATTTATTCTAAAACATACAAATAAATAAGTGGCACCTAGGAATTAAGCCCAGAGCTTTAATGACCTATCTGGACATAATACTCTATGTTTAACACATAGTGCTTTGAAGATGTAGCACTTAATATGTATGTGTGTATATATATGTGCGTATATATTCAGCATATTTGACAGCATCTTTGTTTTTTTAACATCTTAATTTTATTTTTTTCCGTTTCCTTATAGTCACGTGTATGTTCTAAGATTCATTGTTTATGCACCACACCCAGTGCTCCATACTATATGTGCCCTCCTTAATACCCAGCACCAGGCTCACCCATCCCCTCACCTCTCTCCCTTCCATAACCCTCAGTTTGTTTCTCAGAATCCAAAGTCTCTCATGGTTCATCTCCCCCTCTAACTTCCCCCAATTCACTTTTCCTTTCCTTTTCCTAATGTCCTCCACGTTATTCCTTATGCTCCACAAGTAAGGGAAACCGTATGATAATTTACTCTCTCTGCTTGACTTATTTCACTCTGCATAATCTCTTCCAGTCCCATCCATGTTGATACAAAAGTTAGGTATTCATCCTTTCTGATGGAGATATAATATTCCACTGTATATATAGAACGTCTTCTTTATCCATCTATCTGTTGAAGGGCATCTTGGCTCTTTCCACAGTTTGGCGATTGTGGCCATTGCTGCTATGAACATTGGGGTACAGATGGCCCTTCTTTTCACTACATCTGTATCTTTGGGGTAAATACCCAGTAGTATAATTACAGGGTCATAGGGTAGCTCTATTTTTAATTTCTTGAGGAATCTTCACACTGTTTTCCAAAATGGCTGGACCAGCTTGTGTTCCCACCAACAGTAGAAGAGGGCTCCCCTTTCTCCACATCCTCTCCAACAATTGTTGTTTACGGTCTTATTGATTTTGGCCATTCTAACTGCTGTAAGGTGGTATCTCAGTGTGGTTTTGATTTGAATCTCCCTGATGGCTAAAGATGATGAACATTTTTTCATGTGTCTGTTAGCCATTTGTATGTCTTCTTTGGAGAAGTGTCTGTTCATGTCTAATGCCCATTTTTTGACATGATTATCTGTATTTTGGGTGTTGAGTTTGAGGAGTTCGTTATAGATCTTGGATATCAGCCCTTTGTCTGTAGTGTCATTTGCAAATATCTTTTCCCATTCCATGGGTTGCCTGTTTGTTTTGTTGACTGTTTCCTTTGCTGTGCAGAAGCTTTTTATCTTGATGAAGTCCCAAAAGTTAGTTTTCGCTTTTGTTTCCTTTTCCTTTGGAGATGTGTCTTGAAAGAAGTTTCTGTGGCCGATGTTGAAGAGGTTATTGCCTGTGTTCTCCTCTAGGATTTTGATAGATTCCTGCCTCACGTTGAGGTCTTTCATCCATTTCAAGTTTATCTTTGTGTAAA
>CM053611.1:96889041-96900588 GCA_028646535.1 Procyon lotor
TTCAACATTTCCTTAGTGATTCAGGGTCTTCTCTGGTTCCATACAAATTTTAGGATTGTTTGTTCCAGCTCTTTGAAGAAAACTGGTGGAATTTTGATCGGGATGGCATTGAAAGTATAGATTGCTCTGGGCAGTATAGACATTTTAACAATGTTTTATTCTTCTGATCCATGAGCATGGGATGTTTTTCCATCTTTTTGTGTCTTCTTCAATTTCTTTCATGAATGTTCTGTAGTTCCTCAAGTACTGATCCTTTACCTCTTTGGTTAGGTTTATTCCCAGGTATCTTATGGTTCTCGGTGCTATTGTAAATGGAATCGATTCTCTAATTTCCCTTTTTATATTTTCATTGCTAGTGTATAAGAAAGCAACTGATTTCTGTGCATTGATTTTGTATCTTGCCACATTACTGAATTGCTGTATGAGTTCTAGTAGTTTGGGGGTGGAGTCTTTTGGGTTTTCCATGTAAAGTATTATGTTATCTGCGAAGAGAGAGAGTTTGACTTCTTCTTTGCCAATTTGAATATCTTTTATTTCTTTTTATTGGGAAGGCTGTCAGCTTTTCCCCATTGAGAATGATATTCGCTGTGGGTTTTTCATAGATAGATTTTATGAAGTTGAGGAATGTTCCCTCTATCCGTATATTTTGAAGAGTTTTAATCAGGAACAAATGCTCTATTTTTGACAGCATCTTTGTACCTGTGTAGCAAAAATAATATCAGACAAATTCTGCCCCCTACCAAAAGTGATGAAAGAGATAAGAAATCTCCATAAATATAATTCAAGGTCAGAAGTGTGTTAAGTGCTATCAAACTGGTAGAGGTAGAAGAGGTTACTTCCTAAAGATTACCAAGATGACATTTGCCTTGAAGATACAAGCCAAAGTATTGGGAAGGTCAGGGTTTAAGAACACATTCTAAGTGCAGGAAATAACATGAGAAAAGGTACATACATTCACATAGGTAGTATAGAGTAGGTTTCTTAGCCCAGATCAAGGATACTGTGATAATAAGTAGTTGAGTATGAGTTTTGGAAAGGTGGACCTATAGGGGACTTATGATCTGACCCCTGCCTAGTTAATGAGTTTAGGTGTATTTTATTTGAGGTGTCCACTGTGGGACAATTATGGAGAAATGTCTATCAAGCAATATCATTTTCTTTTTGCTGCCAACTTTAGGAAATGGGTCCCCTATCTCCTGAATGGCTGATACCTCCATCAACCAAGTTGTCCAGGTTAGAAATCTGAGAGGCTCTTTGTCTTTTTCTTCTCCACCCTTGATATCCAGTCATTCTGCCAGTCATTCAGTCACTTCTACTTCCTTAAAGTTCTGTTTGATTTCATTTTTTTAAAAGTAAGGTCTACACCTAATGTGCAGCTTGAACTCAGGACCCGAAGATCAGGAGTCACATGCTCTACCAACTGAGCCAGCCAAGCATCCCTTAAAAATCTCTTAGCTTTCTACTTTTCTGCTCTAGTTCATACTACCATCATTTTTCACCTTATTAAGCATTTCTGGTTCTGTTCCCTTTCTTGGGAATCAAGAAATTGGGAATTATCAGAATGATAATTCCAAAGCACATATCTTACATCATCCCCCTGCTTAATACCCTGCAATAAGTCCCCCATTTCCTTCTGGATTAATTCCAACTCTTCATTCTCTTCATTATGCAGACATGGACTAGTATATCTTCTCTTTAAAAAAAAAAAAAGAAAGAAAGAAAAAAATGACCTCTCTTGATCTTATAGTCCCTCTTATTACCATCCTATTCATCTGTTTCCTTATAGTCACGTGTATTGAAGGATATGTACTTCTCTCTGCACTTTCTCATCTTCCAAATACTACGCAGAAACTGCTTTTATCAAGGGCATCGATGATCTAGCATTGCCAAATCCTTAAGCTACTTGCCACACTCCTAAATTTCTTCTTGCTTCTAGATGCAACTCTTAATCTCTTTTATGAGGTTCTCCTCCTCCCAGCCTCTAAGTGTGGGCATTTTTCAGGACTCTTACCTTAGTCCCTCTATTTTCTATATATTTTACTCCAGGCAATCTATTCCTATAGCTCCAAACAACCTTTACTCATAGAGAAGACATAGCCTCGATGGCTGCTTAAGGCTTCAACCACATACATTCAAATTTCTACTTGACAGCTCTGCAAGCATTGCAGACTTAATCTATCTATACATAATTTTCTCCAAAACTCATTCTTCTTCCAGTCATCCCCATCTCAGTAAATGGTGCTGTACTGCTCAAGCCAGAAACTTCACTCTCCCCCACAAACGGCAAGTTCTGTCTCAAAAATACACATCAAATCCATCCACCTCTCTCCCTCTCTGCTGTTTCCACTCTGGTTGAAGCTGCATTTGTTCCCCTCCATTTTCCATACCAGTGTGATTTTTAAGAATCTTTAATTGGGTTGTATTTCTCCTTTGCTTAAACTCCTCTAGTGACTTCCTAGCATTTAAAGTCTAATCTCCTTATCATAGCCTAAAACACTCCACATGATCTGGTGCCAGTTTGCCACATGATCTGGTGCTAGTTACATCTCAGAGCTTTCGGCCACTAACATCATCCACTCTGGCTTTCATGACCTTAAACACACCAGGCTCTGCCTGCAGTACTCTGCACATTTAGCACCATCTCAGCATTAGATGGCTTAAATATCACTCTAAAGTTGATCCTTTCTCCAGTTATTTTCTATCATACCATCCTGTTCATTTCTTTTATAATATTTAAATGTTACAGGAAATAAAAAATAATTTATATTTAGTTTATATATGTGTATGTATAAACGTATATATTTATATTATATATAAAAAAATAAATAATTTTTATTTATCTTCCTCATTCAACTGTCATCCCCATAACACCTAACAGAATTATGTTTGTTTTGTTCGCCAGTATACACCTATCACATAACACAGTAATATAGTAGGCATTCAAGTATTTGTTAAATGACTGAATGGAAATCAGACGTGTGCATTTCAGATCTCACCTTAGATGCCACTTCCTTAGTAGGAAGTCTTTCCCTGAATTCGTCTACTTTCTCCCGTAGAATTTAGATTTGTACTGTCATAGGTTTTTATACTTAAATCAGTGATTCTTAATAGGGGGTGATTCTGTTCCCCAGGAGACATTTGGCAGTTTCTGGAAACGTTTTTGATTGCTATGATTGAGTAGTGGTAGTGAGAGGGTGTTACTGGCATCTAGTGAGTGGGGGCCAAGGATGCTATTAATTATCTTAAATATACATAGCCTCAGAGAATTACCCAGTCCAAAATGTCAGTAGTGCTGAGGCTGAGAAATTCTGGCTTAGACCTATCAGAGCACTTGTCACACTAATCCATGGCTTATATTTCTTTGTAATTCTCCCTCGTTCAATTTTGAGTTCCTTGGAAGTTTGCCATTGTCTACCCAGTACTAAGGACAGTGCCTTGGATTTACTAAATAGACACTTGGTGTATTCTTGATGAATTAATAAATAGATAAACAAATGAAGATACAAACCAGCCACGGCACAATCAGACCATTGAGGTGAAATATAACTTCTGTTACTTATGGAATGATGGTACAAGAGGGTCTGTATGAGGTACTGATGAAACATCCTATTTTGGAGGTGCGTTTTATTAAGTTTAAAGCTAAGTTATTGCAACAAAGGGACCCCAAGATAGATGTGATTTAAGGAATGTTGGTGTTTTATTACCTTTTTAAGTAATAGTTCTGAGGTGGTCGATCAGTTCTAGATAGGTGGGTGAGTGACTCTGCTCCATAAATTTATTCAGTTGCCCCATTTCTTTCTAAGTTGTCAAGTTATGCTTCAGCATCTGAGCATTGTCCTGCCTGAACTGGGCTGCCACTTCCAAGTTCTGGCCTATAGAATGGGACAAGAAAATGGAGAAGGTATGCCCACTGTCGAAGAGACCCAAAGCTGAATGTCACGCCACATGTCATGCCACATGCCCACATACATTCCATTGGCAAGAGCTCAGTCATGTGGCCTGAAGAGCAGCTGAGGAATGTGGTATAGCTAGGCAGTCATGGGCCTTGCCACGATTCTCTTACTATATAGGAAGGGAAGAATGGATTTTGGTGGACAACTATGTTTTCAACATAATGCCTAGCAATTAAACTAAATCTTAGATAAGCATATTTGAGACATATTATTCCTTAATTACTGTGGGAATGGAGTTCGTTTGACTACTTTGGTTACAGAGTTGAAGAAAACTTATAATACAATATAAAATTCATTTTCTGCATCAAAAACTAATGATGTACTTAACATAATAAAAAAATTAAAATTTTTAAAAATTAAAAAATAAATGCATTCTCTGGAATGATGCTTCTTAACTTACTTGTGGTTAAGGGCCAAGCTTTTTGTTTGTTTGTTTCTCAGTTTTTCCCTAATTTGTGGTGGACTAGTGCTTTCATAAAATACAATAAAAATGAAAAATTAAAAGAAATAATCACATCCTTCGAGGTCACAGCAAAGTTGGATTACTATAAATATTTCCAAATGCAAACTCAGTTTTTTATACCTGTTTCAATTTGTGTACCTATCTCAACACAGTCTAGTAACAAATAGTTTGTGAACTGGCACCAATCTGTAGACAGTTTTGAGTAGCATCTATCTACCTTTTGGGTTGCCAGAGTAGAGTAAATTATGATGCTTATATTTTAAGCAAAGACTTTTTTATGTGGAAAATTTGACTTTTAGGGTTTTTTAAAATTTTTGGAAATCACCTTTTAAAACTGTGTAAATCATGATAGATCATTTGAATGTTCATATATGCCTTATAGCATGTTCTGCTTGTCTCATGGCTAAAGCCAGAGCTGATCTTAGTTTTACAGATTCATAGTGAAAAGTTTACCACTTTGGAGCTGGAAGAAGGTTGCCTTAGAGAGTCTTCCAATTTCAGTGTATTTGCTGCCGAAGCAAACACTGCTTTGAAGAGTCTTCATGCATAGTATAGATGAAGAAATAGGCCTAATAGAGTGTCATGTCAAGATACAGTTAATAAATGACAGCTAAGGGTACAATCATTGACTTGGAGTGGAAATCACACTGGAGTCAGATGATCTAGGTTAAGGTCTGGCCTACTTCTTATTTAAGGGTCCTTAGGCAATAATTTAGTATTTTGTGAGCATTTCTTAGATTGAAGGACATATATGAGAAGTGTTTTTGTAAATTGTATACCACATAAACAATATCACTATAATTATTAAAATTATGAAACCACCCCCTCTGATGCTAGTAAGTCCACTCTTCTTTCTGGATTCTGCCGTATATCATTCTAGAGGCTTACTGAGAACAGAAGTCATTTAATAATGCATCGATATAAAATTATTTTTTTTTAAGATTTTATTTATTTGAGAGAGAGAGCACAGAGGGAGAGGGAGAAGCAGACTCTGACTGATTCAGTCTGGCTCAGTACAGCCTTTCTGGCCTTTAATTTCCATATCTGTAAGTGAAAGAAGTGCAGCAAATATAAGATCTCTTTCAGTTCTAACATTCTGTGACTTAAAAAAAAAAAAAAAAAAAGTAAAAATCTTTTCTAGCCAGAATCTGACTGCTGTTACCTACACTGGTAGAGAAGTATTCTGTCTTAAATCATTTAAGCCAAGTAATGATTTTTGCATACTCATTCTTGTTTTTCAGAAACTCTGTGAAGGCATATTTAAAGTCCTTGTAAAGGACATCCCAACGACATGTCAAGTGTCCTGCCTGGAAGTTCTCCGCATTCTCTCCAGAGACAAAAAGGTTTTAGTTCCTGTAACAACCAAGGAGAATATGCAGATACTACTGCGATTAGCCAAGCTAAATGAGTCGGATGATTCTTTGGAGAAGGTGTCAGAGTTCCCAGTTATTGTGGAGTCATTAAAATGTCTGTGTAACATAGTGTTCAACAGTCAGATGGCACAGCAGCTCAGCCTGGAACTTAACCTTGCTGCAAAGCTCTGTAACCTCCTGAGAAAGTGCAAGGACCGAAAGATTATCAATGACATTAAGTGCTTTGACTTGCGCTTGCTCTTCCTCCTGTCACTTTTGCACACCGACATCAGGTCACAACTGCGCTATGAGCTCCAGGGACTACCGCTGCTAACCCAGATCTTGGAAAGTGCCTTTAGCATCAAGTGGACCGATGAATATGAATCGGCCATAGACCATAATGGACCTCCTCTCTCACCTCAGGAGACAGACTGTGCCATTGAGGCCCTCAAAGCTCTCTTCAATGTGACGGTAGACAGTTGGAAGGTGCATAAAGAGGTAAGGTTGAGAAGGATATTCTTATCTACCTATAATTTAATTGGTCTAGGGCATCCCTAGAGCGCCTTCAAGAGAGGAATGCTTGCTTTCCATTTGTGTAACACTTACCAGAAAAATAGGATGAAGATGGACTATTTCATTATTTTTGTTTTTTTATAGATTTTTAAATTTTTAATTCCAGTTAGTTAACTATGAATTATTTGTAAGGTGGGCAAATATAGTTCCTTTTTCCAGTTGTACTCTCGCCTGCCTTTTTTTTTTTTAGTGCCTTTTTCATTTAAACAAGGTTTAAATGAAGAGATTTGAAGGGAAATAAAACAATATGGTTCATAAAATTATAGGCATTTACAATGACTGCCATCTCAAAGAAAAGATAAGCTATTTCAGGCCAGTTAAAATTGATCAATCAGAATTCGTGTCTGCTCAGAAGAGCAAAAGATGTTGTGTGTATCCCCTATCATCCTTAGAGTGTTATAGTATGAGATAACTATCAGAAATATAGGACTGCCACTAGATATCCATACTTTTACACAGTCCTAGAAAATAAATATAATTACACCACAGTGTGGGAAAGGTTTTTTTCTGAACTAAGATCCTTTTCTGTGATTTAGACCTTAGAGCAGCCCAAAGCGAGGCAGATTTGATAGTTTATATCTAAGTACCCACAAGATCAATATGCTAAACAATAAATTAGTTTAAGGAAGGCAACAACTATAAGCAAAATGGACATAAACTTTTTTCCTTGTTTCTAGAATCTTAACATTTCACATTTACATTCTTTCTTTAACCTTAAATGATGAGTGAAATTGAGCCCCTGCCTTAAAAAAAAAAAAGGAAAGAAAGAAATGAGGTATTCCGGTGCCAGCATAAATTATCTTTTCTGACAATTGACTTGAGGACTTAGGCTAACATTTTGCTGTGTCCATTTGAAGCAGTGCTCACCATGAATACAGATCTGTTTTTGCCAGCAGCCTACTTTGAGAGGATTATCTCAGTGCAGTGCTATAGTGGGAGTATGCAGGCATCTGAGTTTTAAAGTGCAAATAGGTCTATATTTTGAAACCAAATATTTGAAGATCAGTCCTAACAGCTGTTTTAGATGACTGTAGTATGGTCAGTTTTTCCTGAGACTTGGCAGGAAAAGATGTGGAAAGCCCACATGCTCCATTTATGCTTTGAAACCAAATATTTGCAAGTATTTAAAACATTATGTCTCTATGCTTATTTGGTACCTTCTATGGTTATTTTTCTTACACTGTTTGTTTTGGTGTTTTTAAGTTCTCCATTTAGTTGCAAGAGCTCTTCTGAGACTGTTGGTTTGCCATTGTTGGAGCCCCTATTATTTAAATTGTGCCCAAAATAGTGGCTCACACTATTCCGATTCCTGACCAAAAGGGTTTATTATAATTCAATGGCTCTACATCAGTATAAGTATGGAATGACATGTAGTATCTATCAGTAAATTGAGATTACCCTTTATTAGTTTAATAGTGGGGCTGGAAGAAGCCTTAGAAGATGTCAAAGCAGCAATTACTTATTCTGGGTAATAGAAAGTTTATTCTCTAAAAGATGCGTGAGAAAGGACCAGTAGTCCTGAAGCAGGCATCTCCGCAGACCTAGGGCTTCTTGTGAGTTGTGGATCAGTAGATAAAGCCATTATAAAATGTGCCCAGTTATTGTGACTCTGGGCTATTACTGAAGTTATCAGAAATTTAAACAGTATTGAAACCAGTATCTTGTCAACCCATTTAGGCAAGAGTGTGGGAAAGTTGTTTTTTTTTGTTGTGTTTTTTTTTAAACCAATTGAATTTCCTTGAGTCTCCAAATTCAAATTTTAGCAAACATTTGGTCAATCATTCAGTTAGTCAATAAATATTTATGGCCATTTACTAGGTATTATACTGGCATTGTGTAATATGTTGGCAAATAATAGGCATAGTCTCTGCCTTCAGTTTTGTTGGTGACACAGGTAATAAATAAGTAAACAAATATTTAATTCAAATTGTGTTAAGTGCTTGGAGAGAAACAGTGCAATGATTGAGAATACTTAGCATAGTCTGGGAAGACCTGTGAAGGTGTCTCCTGAGATAGGATGACTGAGAACGATGGAACTGTTTGACAGCTGGGAGGTGAACGTTTCTCAGAAATTGAACAGCGTGTGAAGAGACCCAGAAATCAGAGCATGGGGAGGTACTCACAGCTAACATAAGGAAAATCGGTGATAAGGATGCAGAGAAACTTGCCAATAAGAACCCATTTACTTGGGTTTTAATAACACCTCGATTGTCAGATGAATGGCATCTTTCTCCAATTAAACAAGCACCTGAAGATATGTTAACACTTTAAAACACCAACTGAAATAAAGGGATATTGAAAACTTATGATGCAGAAGAATCCCACTTTAAAATTTAACTTTAAAAATAACTAATATTATTTTCCTTATAATGAAAAAACATGCTAATCGAGATCTAAGGGGAAAAAGCATGGAGGCAATAAAAAAGTGAAAATCACCTATAAACCCACCACTTGAAGATAAGCACTATTTACATATATATCTTTCTAACCATTCTTCATTGTATAATATGTAAATATAAACACGTGTATAATTTCTTTCTACAAAAATGCAGTCATTTTTGATCTTGATCTTTTTGTCCACAGTAAATGTTCTTGAAGAGTGGTGGTTTTCAAAATGTTCCTTGAAGCCATAAAGTTCCTAGGAATAGGATGAATTCCAGGTTCTCCACCCTCACTTTTGAAAGAGCATCTTTGATTGTTGCAGTTGCTGTTGTTTTTTCTCTTTATATTAGGTTGTAACTAGATATCATTTGGGGATAAAGAGTTCTGCAACCAAAAAATAATTTAAGAGCCGATTTATTCTCTTTCTCAAAGGTTGATAAGTCCTTATGAAGAAATATCCCTTCATAAGGATCTATCAACCTTTAACAAATACCTTATGTGTAGGCATTTAGATTGTTTGCAGTTTTTTGCTATTTTACATGGTAAATAGTGAATTTTCTTATTATAAAATTTTGTAGATAAATTCCTGAAATTGTTGGGCCATAGGGTTTTTTTAAAACTCTAAGGGTTTTTGATATGTATTGCCAAATTGCCCTTCAGAAGGAGAGTGCTAGTTTATACCTTTCCAGACCCTGGGCATTTCACCTTTAAATATCTTTATCTATTAAACAGCTCAACTGTTACAGAAGATATAGATGTTTGGTTTTGGTTTTAGCTACTTTAGTAGATATTTTTATCACTGTTCATCTATAGTTCATCAAAATCAGAAAATTAATGACTAGGTTTTTCTTGAGGCTTAGCAGGTTAGTGCCATTTGTCCATTTTAGGTTCATGCCTCTGTGTTAAATTCCTGCCTGTCTGCTGATACCATCAGCAGATTAATTTAGAGATTCCTTTCCATTCAGTAGGAAATGAAGCTGGGCTTATTTCCACACGGTGTCCTTCTGTCTCCCTCACTTCCTCCTTCCCTCCCTGTCTCATTCTCTACCTCTCCTAAAGGTAGTATAATGTTTAAGAGGGTCAGAGGCTCCTTAAGCAGGACCTGAAGTCAGTTCTAGAAATGTTAACAAAATGGTCTTGTCTTCCTCCTCCTTTAACACTTGGCTGAATCTCTTTGTTGATGGAGGAAACCATGTTATTGTAGAGATCCCTCACTTAGCACACATTCCCTTCTGCAATGCTCCCCAGGTTATCAGTGCATTGTAATGAGAACACACAAGGACCAACAGACATGGTAAAGCCAGACAACCAAGTGCAAAAAGAGAAGTAATACAAGTATCTGAGTAGTCAAAAGATGCATTTGAATCAGATAAAACAGTGAATGTCCATAGGAGTTAAATGGGAATGTCACATTATAACAGAAGAGATTAGTGCCATGATTATTTTAGAGACTTGAAAGGAAATGTGGGAAAGGGATATAATATTAATTAAATAAAAATAAAGCTTCAAGTTGTGCCATGTTTTTTTGCTGAATCATCTTCTCAGTAAATATTGAGTGCCCAATATATGCTGAGTTCTACATTAGGCATACAAGATACAAGATGAAGAAAGCATCAATGCCCTCAAAGAACTAACAATCTAATAGGAAAATCAGACATATGAACACAGATGGGTATACAACTATTTGTTATATTACTTACTATTCTTCTCTATATTTTCTGTATGTTTAAAAATAAAGAGTTACCTCAATAATGCATAGATGCTTCAAATACCATATGTTCTAGATCTTTGGAGGTATATCTGACCTCCCTGGCATAATCTTTCTGCTAGGCAACATAACCCAGGAAGGAGTACATATTCAATAAACATTTGTTTAATGAGAAAGTGTGATATAGAGAAATATGTAAGAGGAAAAGTCCAAAGTAAGCGGGGAAGAAGGAAAAGCTTATAATACCTTTTAAAATGTTAAAGCTTTTGGGTCATCTGGGTGGCTAAGTTGGTTAAGCATCTGTCTTCGGCTTAGCTTAGGTCATGATCTCAGAATAGAGTCTAGAAATAAACTTATGCATATATAATCAACTCATTTATGACACAGGTATGTTGAGGTGCAATGGGAAAAAAGTGGATTTTTTATTTTTTTTATTTATTTATTTTTATTAACATATAATGTATTATTTGCCCCAGTGGTATATGTCTGTGAATCATCAGGCTTACATATTTCACAGCACTTACCATAGCATGTACCCTCCCCAATGTCCATAACCCAGCCACCCTATCCCTATCCTCCAACCCCCAGCAATCCTCAGGTTGTTTCGTGAGTTTAGGAGTCTCTTATGGTTTATCTCCCTCCTGATCTCATCTTGTTTCATTTTACCCCCGATCCCCCTATACCTCCTGCCCTGCCTCTCAAATTCTTCATATCAGAGAGATCATATGATAATTATCTTTTTCTGATTGACTTATTTCACTTAGCATAATACCTCTAGTTCCATCCATGTCGTTGCAGATGGCAAGATTTCGTTTCTCTTGATGGCTGCATAGTATTCCATTGTGTGTATGTATGTGTGTGTGTTTATATATATATATATTATATAATATACCACATCTTCTTTATCCATTCATCTGTTGATGGATATCTAGGTTCTTTCCATAGTTTGGGTACTGTAGACATTGCTGCTATAAATATTTGGGTGCATGTGTCCCTTCAGATCACTACATTTGTATCTTTAAGGTAAATACCCAGTAGTGTGATTGCTGGGTTGTAGGGTAGCTCTGTTTTCAACTTTTTGAGGAACATCCATCCTGTTTTCCAGAGTGGCTGTAC
>CM053611.1:96901088-96966150 GCA_028646535.1 Procyon lotor
TGTCTTCCTCAATTTCTTTCATGAGCACTTTATAGTTTTCTGAGTACAGATTCTTTGCCTCTTTGGTTAGGTTTATTCCTAGGTATCTTATGGTTTTGAGTGCAATTGTAAATGGAATCGACTCCTTAATTTCTCTTTCTTCTGTTTTGCTATTGGTGTATAGAAATGCAACTGATTTCTGTGCATTGATTTTATATCCTGATACTTGACTGAATTCCTATATGAGTTCTAGCAGTCTTGGAGTGGAGTCTTTTGGGTTTTCCACATAAAGTATCATATCATCTGCAAAGAGTGAGAGTTTGACTTCTTCTTTGCCAATTTGGATGCCTTCTCTTTCTTTTTGTTGTCTGATTGCTGAGGCTAGGACTTCTAGTACTATGTTGAATAGCAGTGGAGATAGTGGATATCCCTGCCATGTTCCTGATATTAGGGGAAAAGCTCTCAGTTTTTCCCACTGAGAATGATATTCGCTGTGGGCTTTTCATAGATGGCTTTAATGATATTGAGAAATGTCCCTCTATGCCTGCACGGTATAGAGTTTTGATCAAGAAAGGATGCTGTCCTTTGGCAAATGCTTTTTTAGCATCGAGAGTATCATATGGTTCTTGTTCTTTCTTTTATTAATGTATTATATCACATTGATTCATCTGCAGATGTTGAACCAACCTTGCAGCCCAGGAATAAATCCCACTTGATCGTGGTGAATAATTCTTTTAATGTACTGTTGGATCCTATTCGCTAGTATTTTGGTGAGAATTTTTGCATCCGTGTTCATCAAGGCTGTTGGTCTGTAATTCTCCTTTTTATGGGGTCGTTGTTTGGTTTTGGGATCAAGGTAATGCTAGTGTCATAAAATGAGTTCAGAAGTTTCCCTTCAACTTCTATTTTTTGAAACAATTTCAGGAGAAGAGGTACTAATTCTTTAAATGTTTGGTAGAATTTTCCTGGGAAGCCATCTGGCCCTGGGCTCTTGTTTGTTGGGAGATTTTTGATGACTGCTTCAATCTCCTTACTGGTTATGGGTCTGTTCAGGTTTTCTATTTCTTCTTGGTTTTGGTAGTTTATGTGTCTCTAGGAATGCATCCATTTCTTCAAGACTGTTTAATTTAGTGGTGTATAGTTGCTCATAATATGTTCTTATAATTGTTTGTATTTCTTTGGTGTTGGTTGTGATCTCTCCTCTTTCATTCATGATTTTATTAATTTTGGTCCTTTCTCTTTTCTTTTTGATAAGTCTGGCCAGGGGTTTATCAATCTTATTAATTCTTTCAAAGAAACAGCTCCTGGTTTCATTGATTTGTTCTACTGTTCTTCTGGTTTCTATCTCATTGATTTCTGCTCTGATCTTTATTATTTCTCTTCTTCTGCTGGGTTTAGGCTTTCTTTGCTGTTCTTTCTCCAGATCCTTTAGGTGTAGGGTTATTAGGTTGTGTATTTGAGATCTTTCCTGTTTCTTGAGGAAGGCTTGTATTGCTATATACTTTCCTCTCAGGACCGCCTTTGCTATGTCCCAAAGATGTTGAACAGTTGTGTTTTCATTTTCATTTGTTTCCATGAATTTTTTAAATTCTTCTTTAATTTCCTGGTTAACCCATTCATTCTTTAGTGGGATGCTCTTAAGCCTCTATGTATTTTAGTTTTTTTTCCAACTTTCCTCTTGTGATTGAGTTCTAGTTTCATGGCATTGTGGTCTGAAATTATGCAGGGAATGATCCCAATCTTGATACTGATTGAGACCTGATTTGTGTCCCAGGATATGATCTATTCTGGAGAATGTTCCATGTGCCCTAGAGAAGAATGTGTGTTCTGTTGCTTTGGGATGGAATGTTCTGAATATATCTGTGATGTCCGTCTGGTGCAGTGTGTCATTTAAAGCCTTTATTTCCTTGTTGATCTTTTGCTTAGATGATCTGTCCATTTCAGTAAGGGAGTTGTTAACGTCCTTTACTATTATTGTACTGTTGTTGATGTGTTTCTTTTATTTTGTTAATTGGTTTATATAATTGGCTACTCCCATGTTAGGGGCATAGATATTTACAATTGTTAGATCATCTTGTTGGACAGTCCCTTTAAGTATGATATAGTGTCCTTCCTCATTTCTTATTATAGTCTTTGGCTTAAAATCTAATTTATCTGATATAAGGATTGCCACCCCAGCTTTCTTTTGATGTCCATTAGCATGGTAAATTGTTTTCCACCCCCTCACTTTAAATCTGGAGGTGTCTTTGGGTCTAAAATGAGTTTCTTGTAGACAGCATATCCGTGGGTCTTGTTTTTTTTGTTTTTTTTTTTTTAATCCATTTTGATACCCTGTGTCTTTCGATTGAGGCATTTAGCCCATTTACTTTCATGGTAACTATTGAAAGATACGAATTTAGTGCCATTGTATTGCCTGTAAGGTAACTGTTAACTCTATATTGTCTCTGTTCCTTTCTGATCTATGTTCCTTTTAGGCTCTCTCTTTGCTTAGAGGACCCCTTTCAATATTTCTTGTAGGGCTGGTTTGGTGTTTGCAAATTCTTTTAGATTTTCTTTGTCTTGGAAGCTTTTTATCTCTCTTTCTATTTTCAATGACAGCCTAGTTGGATATAGTATTCTTGGCTGCATATTTTTCTTGTTTATTGCTCTGAATATATCATGCGAGTCCTTTCTTGTCTCCTAGGTCTCTGTCGATAGGTCTGCTGCCAATCTGACATTTCTGCCTTTGTATGTTACAGACTTCTTGTCCCGAGCTGCTTTCAGAATTTTCTCTTTGTCACTGAGGCTTGTAAGTTTTACTATTAGATGATGGGGTGTAGACCTATTTTTATTGATTTTGAGGGGGGTTCTCTGTGCCTCCTGGATTTTGATGCTTGTTCTCTTCGCCAGATTAGGGAAATGCTCTACTATAATTTTCTCCAATATACCTTCCGCCCCTGTCTCTCTTTCTTCTTCTTCTGGGATCCCAATTATTCTAATATTGTTGCTTCTTATGGTATCACTTATCTCTTGAATTCTCCCCGTCGTGATCCAGTAGTTGTTTGTCTCTCTTTTTCTCAGCTTCTTTATTCTCTGTCATTTGGTCTTCTATAGCGCTAATTCTTTCTTAAGACTCATTTATCCTAGCAGTGATAGCCTCCATTTTTTATTGTACCTCATTAATAGCTTTTTTGATTTCAACTTGGTTAGATTTTAGTTCTTTTATTTCTCCAGAAGGGGATTCTCTAATACCTTCCATGCTTTTTTCAAGCCTAGCTAGCACCTTGGTAGTTGTCATTTTGAACTCTAGCTCTGATGTATTACTAATGTCCATATTGATTAGGTCCTTAGCTGTTGGTACTGCCTCTTGTTCTTTTTTTTTGTGGTGAGTTTTTCCACCTTGTCATTTTATCCAGATAAGAAAAGATGAATAAGAGAATAAAATACTAAAAAGGTAGCAATGACCCCAGAAAAATATACACTTCTGTAAAGTGGTCAATTTTCTGTTCCTAGAATTGCTGTTCTTCTCTTTTATCTCCTATTGAGTTTGTAGGTGTTCAGAATGGTTTGATAACTATCTAGCTGAACTTCTGGGACCTGATGATATCTCAGTCTCCTACTTGTCTGCCATCTTGCTCCTCCCTCCTCTGCCATCTTGCTCCTCCCTCTAGACTTTTTAGTAAGTTACACTGTATCAGTTGTATGTCCTTATGGAAGAAAAATTAATTTGAATCCTTACCTTATACCGTACACAAAAAATTAATTTGAGATGGATAAGGACCTAAATATGAAAGGTAAAATAATAAAGCTTTTAGAAGGAAACAGATTATTTTCATGACTTTATCTGTCAACCATTTCTTAAGTAGGCAAAGATTTCTAGAACAGGACAAAATAAAAATCAAATTTAAAGGAAAAGTTGACAAATTAGTCTTCATTAAATGAGCTTATCAAGAGAGGAAGGTAAAAAAGCAGGCCACAAGATGTAAGAAGTTATTTGTAACCCATCTATAAAGGACTCTAACCAGAATACAGTAAAAAGCCTTACAAATCCAAACAAAGTCACCCCCAATAAAAAATCGGCACAAGGCTTGAACAGGCACTTCACAAAAAAGGTATCCTAATGACCAGTAGTCAAATGAAACTTCATTAGTCATCAGGAAAATGCATAAGAGACCACGGCACACCCACAAGAATGACTAAATTTTAAAACCCTGACAATACCAAGTGTTGTCACAACTGTAGAGCAACTAGTGGGAGGAGTGTAAACTGGTATAAACATTTTGGAACAGTATTTAGCAGTATATTCTAAAGCTTGACACAGCAGATGAGGTAGAAAAAAGTATATTCACAGCAGTACTCGTCAGTATAACCCCAAACTGGAAACAATCCCAGTCTCCATCAAGAGTAGGATAGATAAGTAAAGTGTAATATATTCACTGTATTCAGCAGTGCTTTCTTAACCTAACTGTGGTTTTTTATTGTTTTGTTTTGGTTTGGTTTTTTGCCCTAGCTAGTTTTATTTACAGAATAAAACTCTTGTATAATATAATATTACATACATTGTCAAACTGAAAAAGTCTCTAAATGTTCATGCACACTTTTTGCACTGGTGGCACTGCAGATCAGTGGCAAACGGTGTGGACCAATAGTGGTCCACAGACTGCACCTCAAATAGCACTACTCTCAAGTGATGAAAATGAACACAGGTGATAAAAATGTGTAGACTAGCTACACATAACAATCTGGATGAATCTCACAACCAAACACAAAAGGACCTATATTTTATGATTTCATTCAAGCAAAGTTCAACAACAACAAAAATCACTAATCTATAATGTTAGAAACTAGAATTACCCTTGAAGAACAGGCAATTGTCATTTGAAGAGGCCACAAGGGGAATTCTGGAGTTCTTGATCTTGACATTGGATCATTGGAACCTACTTGGGATTCTCTTTCTCCCTCTCCCTCTGTCTCTCTCTTTCCTCTCTCTCTGTCTCTCTCTCCCTGTCTAAATAAATAAATTAAATAAATAAATAAATAAATATATATATATACATATATATATATATATTGAACACCTATTAAACACATGCACTCTAAACTTCTGAAGGTACCAGATTAGTGGAGAAAGCAATGGAAATGCAAGTATATAAATAAATGTGGCATTATAAATTATGATTTTATGAAAGGAATCATAACAAGATACAGTGATAGAAAATAATGAAGAAAGAAGCCTACTTAGATTAAGTGGACAAGGAAGAGGGTTCTCTGGTAAAATGTTTTAGCTGAGACCTAGGAAATGAAAGGGAATTGGTGATGCCAGGAGTGGAGGTAACAATCCATGGATTTCAGCAGTTGTTTTGGGTACAGAAGTAAAGAGAATTTAGTGAATTTATGGTAAAAGAGGGCATTGCAGACATATAAGTACAACTTGGGAATTGGTGTTAACAAAAGTTGAGACATGAAGAAATGGAATGGAAAGAAGGATTTTGGTTTACAGTTGCAAATAAAAAGACCAGAATGGGTAGTTTTGCAAGAAGCTTGTCAACATCAGTGTGAAAAGAGTACAACTGTGATATCTGGAATAAAGGAAAATCTAGTATTTGGTTTTTTTTTTTGAGAGTGAGCATGCATGAGCAAGTGTGTGGGGATAGGAAAGGGAAGGGGGATGGGGGGAGACAGAGAGAAAGAATCCCAAGCCAACTCCTTGCTCAGTACAGAACCCAATGCAGGTCTCAATCTCACGACCCTGAGATCATGACCTGAGCTGAAATCAAGAGTCATACACTTAACTCATTGAGCCATGCAGGCACCTAAGGAAAATCTAGTTTAAAAGGAAGTGCATTCCCACTTAATTTTCAAAACCAAGGAAAATATGATCTTATTAAGAATTAAGAAATGGAAGGAGTACCTGGGTGGCACAGGCAGTTGGACATTAGACTCTTGGTTTCAACTAGAGTTGTGATCTCAGGTCATGGGATTGGGCCCTACGTGGCGTTCTGCTGGGTGCAGAGTCTGAGTTTCTCTCTCTCTCTCTCCCGCTGCCCCTCCCCACTGCTCATACTTGCTGACTCTCTTTCTAAAATAAATGGATAAATCTTTAAAAAAAAAGTTAAATGGAAGAATTTTTTATGTTTTTCAGTGTGCTTCTTGTAATTTGGGGTAAGTAAAAGTATTTACATATTAGAGAATTTTGTTTCAGGCATTTGAAAATGGATGGCGAGTGGGACAGTGTCTGGGTCCACCCTACCATTCTTTGTGTCTCTGGCATTCCACTGATTCCTCTTCCCCTTTTCTCTCTTCCTTCCACAGCACATGATTATTTCATTATCACTCATTTCAACTCTATCTTCTGTTTCCTTTCTCCTTCATTATTCCTCCTCATCTTCAAATGTTCCACTGCAAGTGCTAAGCACTTCCTTGTGTATCATCCTCTTTAATTCTTTTATAACTCTAACAGTCACATATGTGTGGAGATGCCTGTGGGGAAACTCTGGCTCAGAGAAGCTATATGACTTGTCTAGGGTCACAACCTAGACTCTGGACTCCAAGTACAGTGCTTTTTCCATTGTGTCACTGAGGCCTTCCTCTCTTCCAAATAAATATATGATAGTTTTATGCTTAAAATACTGTCCTCTGCATTATGAGTAATAATACTGTGCTCTATTGTTTGTTAGATTTTATAAGATACATCTTCTCACATCTTTTTTGTATGAATATAAGAACATTTGTGAATATATGTATAATATGTGAGTATATTTCACTTTACACAGACGTGAGATAAATATAAAGTTTTTAAATTTTTTATAGTTTTTTTAATTTGTAAATAGTTTTTGAAGTAATTGGTGACTTCCTGAAGTATAGCATATGCAGGATCTCTATTATAATTATCACTCATTTTTTCTGTCTTCTAATTACTAAAAATCTGGATGAAAAGAGAGAGGACTTTGATGCAAGTCACTAAAGAAATTCTAGTGGCCCAAGAGCTCACTAAAAAAGAGGAGGTAAACTAAGTGATTATTCATAACTTTGCTTATTTCCTACTGCTTGCCTTTTTCCCTCTGACTCTCTATGTGTCTTTAATACCAATGAGTGAGTAAACATTGGGAAAATAGGAGATTAAACTCAGATCACTTTTTTTTTCATCACTTGCCAGCAATTCTGGGGGAATTAGCAAGATTTGGGGGAGCTCAGAGATAAGACTCATTAAAATGAAGTTGATTATAGATTTTAATTTATTGCTTTTGAAAATCAAGAAATGAGGCATTAAGGATATACAACCTCCTCTTAAAATATATGATAGCATTATATCTATTTGAACTTTTATAACAATTAGCAGACTGGAACAGTATACTATCAAAAGAACCTAGGCTTTCTGGAAATGCAAAGATCATTAGGTGAATTGAATCTTAAGGTAAAAGAGAGTGGGAAATGCATGGATGTTGATCATGCATCTCTTTGCCTGACATGCTCTAAGGGAGTGGCTAGATCAGTACCTTCTGCTTTCAGCCGTTTCTGGAGGTAATTGTAGCTCTTCATATGAGACAGTAACTATTCACTTAGTATTGAGAACTTTTTCTACAGTATCCTGACTTCTGTTATGTATGGTATAAAAATGACTGTTTAGTGGGGACAGGTGGGCCATAAGGTGACTCCCAGGAATGTAGTAATACACCAAACTCCTTCATTAAGGCATTCAATTCCAATTTTTTCCTCTTGTCTTTTTTATTTGCTGTAGAGTGATTCTCATCAGTTCCGTGTCATGGCAGCTGTCCTTCGCCATTGTTTACTAATTGTAGGTCCAACTGAAGACAAAACAGAAGAGCTGCACAGGTAGGTAACCTTTGTGTTGATATCTCAATGAAGAACCTCATCAATTCTTGTTTTTATGCATCTAAGTTGTTATAAGCACACGAAAGTGAAAATATTACAGTAAATCAGGTAACTGTTGAGAAATCATTACTGTGCCCTGATGAGAAATTTTCATTCTATTCCCTTTGACTTTGTTAAATTGAGTCCCAACAAAAGAAGAGAATTTGGCATTTGTTGCATTCAACAATAAAACCCAGAGTAACAATAATAATAGCACAATTCAGTAGTTACTGAGTACTATGTGTGACATGATGCTAAGTGCTTTATAAAGATTAACTTATTTTTATCCGCACACTCACCTATGAGGTAGGTACTGCTATTTTTCCCTTTTGATAGGTGATGAAATTGGGGCATAGAAAAATGAAGCAATTTCTTTGAGATCACACAGCCCTAGTAAGTGACAGGGCTTGGATTTAAACCCTGCTTTTCATTACTACACTGAAACTAATAGTCTCACTGATTTCACTCTAAGAGTATTTACCAAAAAGTATACTATAAGCAATATGTATTAATTAAATTTTTAAAACTTACTATAAAAATTGGGTCACAGTCTCAAGTATTAATATTTAAAAAATAGTTCAAGTGTTGTCACTTGCCTGTTGGAGCTCTTGATGGACTACTGCTAAAATGTGTCATTCTGTAAGAATGGGGTTCATGCATTTTTCTAGTTTTCTTTCTATTCTAGATCAGACTTACAATAACAACACTTCTGACTTTAACATAAGACTGCTTATGGTACTTTACTCTTTAAAAATACAAGTGATTTTTTTTTTTTTAATTTTATTTGTTTATTCAAGAGAGAGAGAGCGTGAGCAGGGGGAGGGGCAGTGGGAGAGGGAGAAGCAGACTCCGCACTGAGCAGGGAGCCTGACTCACTGGGCTCAATCCCAGGGTTCCGGAATCCTGACCTGAGCCAACAGGAGATGCTTAACCAAGTGAGCCACCCAGGTACCCCAAATACAAATGGTATTTTAAACAATTCAAATAAATTCAAATCTGCAAACAATTAACTTTGGCATTAACTCTGCTTTACAAATAAAATTGGATTCTTCTTAATAGTAGAAAGCACCTTTTGAGCATTTACAGTATTCTGTTTTTCAAAATTTAGCTTAAATAAAACTTCATAGAAACACAACCAGAGTGTAAAAATGAAACATAACCTTGTTATTTTTCAATCAAATCCTTATTATTTTAGTTATGATCAGCAATTTATTATTTGATATTGTACAGAGTTTGTTGGTAGGTTATCTTTATGTACTCTGCCCTGCAAACATTCAAAAGATTATTTTCTTCACAATTAAAAAGTGTGATTTTTTTCCTTCAGCTACAGATTAAAAGTTCCTTTAATTTTCTTGAGACTGCGCCTTTAAAAAATAATCAGATTAAGTGCAATAAACCATAGCCTCTAAAACGATTTAAACACTTTGACTCACTCATAATTTTTTTCAAATCAAGAGACACTAGAAATACAGATACTGAAACTTTTTAAAAATGGATTTACAATAAGCCCAGGAGTAAATTGATGGCCTTTTTTTTTTTTTTTTTTGAAATCAGATATCATAGGTTAAATGGCATTCATAGAAGAATGTGAGTAGAAAGTATTTTGGGAATTGTTACACTGGTTACAAAAACCATTGCTAATGATTTCTCTGATAAATTTAATATTTTAACACAGCACGCAGTATTTGTCAAAAAAAGAGCAAGAAGAGAGGTTTTAAAAACCAGATTTTTAAAAATAATCAGATTTCTTTGTTTTCCTTCTGATAATTTAAATATTCTTAAATAAATTTTAAAGATATTTTACTTTAAATTTGCTTTTATCTTAAAAGTTGCTTTGATAAAATATCTATTAGCTACACTATAAATAAGAAGGGATTTCCCTAGAGCCACAAACAGGATATAGGAGTATATCTCAAAGGCTTTCCTAGGAGATTGAGGTTGCTGCTGACTTGACAGTTTATCTGGAATGGCCCTGCATGTACCTTTAATCAGAATTAAAGTGATTAGTATCATTTGAGAGTAGTGATTCTAGGCTAAGCCATTTAAATACAGAGAAAACTGCATTAACCTCAAAGGGCTATATTAGGAAACTTACTAGGATTGTAATACTCATTAAATTCTGCATATTTATAGTGGCCCTGAAAATCATGTGTATGTTTAAGGCAAAGTTAAAACAAAAAAATCAGAATGTTTTTCAAAATAACATTTTGTTCCATTTGTTTTTAGAGTTATTTTCTAAGTTTATTTTTTTTCTTTTTGACACTTTAAGGGAAAATGTAGCAAAATAGGTAAACCTGGATAGTATATGATTATGCATTATAACTCAAAGAGTTGTGGTAATGATTAAATGAGAAATTAATAAAGCACTCTGTCCCCGGCACTGAGGAAGCACTCCAGTGCATGAGCTGCTGTCACCTCTGCGATCACACTGCTGCCACCGCCATTTCTTTTACTATTATTACAATAAGCACACTGGCTTTTAGGTCCAATACTGAATTCCAGATATCTTTTAAAAGTTGTTTTTGATATTTTGATATTTTGTTAGGAACTTAATTTCTATGTATATCCTGTGATCATGTAGAAAAATCTATTTTCCATTCATCTAAGTTTTTCTCAAGCCAGGTATGTTCTATGATACGTGCATGGCAGGAGTCTACTAGGCTTCTCCGGGAGACAAGTGAATAGAAACATGGCTTGGCTTCAGTTTTTTCTGACGTGCTGTCTCCTTTTATCCCCACCCCCAGAGCAATCAAGAGGACACAGACATAGAGATAAAATGAGTTAGCTCACATAGACAGCTGACCTTAACCTTAATTTCCACTAATCAGCATCTAGATAGTTTTTAAAATCTACTTATTTCATTTCCTTTTGTCTATACTTAAAGTAACAAATAAATTGTTGGTTTGAGACATCTTTTTTGATACATTAAAGGGCATCCTAATTCTGTTCATCTCTGTTATCTTCTTGAAAGTATTTTCAACTCTCTTGTCCATAATCAGTAAGCTTATGCATAAACAGCCAAAAACAGTTGCATGTGGATGTGGTTGTGGTTTTGTTTTTATTTTAGAGAAAAGGGGGAAATGGCCTAATGCTAGAGAGGTGAGGAAAGTGGAGGACCAGATCTGATTTAATTTATTTTAGCCTTTCAATCTAATTTCTTTCATTTGGCACATTGGCATCTACAAAATGCTTTCTCTCTCTCTCTCTTTTTTTTTTTTCCACGCTCAGAGAGCCCATGTGTCTTTCAAAAGTACTTACCTCCCTGCTTTTTTGTTGTTTCTTTGCTTAGACTATTTTATCTCATATACTGAAGGAAACAATTTAGTACCTAATAATACCTCATTATAATCCTAAGCAGTGTCTTTTTTTCCAGCTTTATTGAGATTCAGTGGACATATATCGTTATTTCAGTTTAAGGTGTACAATGTTGTTGATTTGATAGATTTACATATTGCAAAATGATTACCACCACAGCATTAGCCAGGCATAATGTCTTATACATGACCAATTTTTAATTAATGTTTGAAAACTGAGGGGAGAGGAAATGGGGGAATGGGTAAAACAGGTGAAGGGGATTAAAAGGTATAAACTTCCCGTTTAAAATAAATAAGTCACAGGGATGAAAAGTACAACATAGGGAATAAAGTCGGTAATATTGTAATAATGTTGTTTAGTGACAGGTAGTAACTACACTTATTGTGGTGAACACTGAGTTGAGTAACATATAGAATTATCGAATCGCTATGTTGTACACCTGAAATTAATATAACATTGTATGTCAACTGTACTTCAGTAAAAAAAATTTTTTTTGTAGAAGTTTGAAAATTGGATGAAGTCATTTTTGGCTTCTACTTATTAATTGAGCACTTACTATATGTTAGGCACTATGTGGAGCTCAAGAACAGCAAAGATGAATATAATATAATCTGTGTTCTCCAGGGCTCACCAGCTAGGGGGTAAAACAGACATGTAAGTAAATAAGTGCAGTAATTTTGATGAGTGTTGTGTAGACATGGACAAGCTTGTGTAGGTATACAGAAAACAAGAGAGTTTACTTTGGAGAGATCACAGAAAGGGGGTCTTATTTTATTTTTTTGTTATTATTAAAGCTCCTAGCTCTTTAACCTGATTCTTACTGTGAATAACAGTCATCTAGGTGAAGAGATATCCACAGTGCATACTCGGGAGACATATAAAGTCTAAATGAGGAGACAAGACATAAATATTATGAAAAGTTAAAAAATAATTCAAGACTATAATACAAGAGCTATATCGCAAGATAGTTTTTGAGTAGTTTCCCAGTGAATTAATTGTCCAAATAATAATTGCATTAGAATTTAAAGGACTAGCTCACTATGGTCTAACATAATGAGAAAAGTCTTCCTTACTCATACTATACCTGTTCTCCATCCTCATCCAGAACTCTGGTCTCCTCATGATTCCTGTTTCTCCTACCCATGAGCCCGCTATGGGTTTACCTTCTTCCCTTTCTATTCTAAAGCATTGGTTCATCATTTCAACCTATCTGTATGCCCTCATTATCATGTCTTGCCAGTCTTGAAGCACCCAACCCCAGATCTGTCAGACCACCTTCTTTCTCCACTTCTAAACTCAGGCTGCTCTGATCTATGAGACAGTTTTACCTAACCCAAAAGTTTGGTCCATCCTCTGCACTGCATGTAGAGTTGTTTCTCAAAAAGCAGATCTCTGCTTAGAGTCCTCTCTGGCTCCCCTCTGTCTTTATGTTTAAGAGCAAACTTGTATTGTCATTTTGCATTTATTAATAATTGGCAGCCTTATCAGGAATATCTATGTTTCCCTGGCTTCTGCACCTTCTTTGCCAGAATAACTGTGGTTTAAGGTCATCAGTAACCCATCTGGCTATTACCTACATCTTATCATGGCAGTCCCCTTTATAATACTCCTACCCCGCTCCACAGACAGACATGTACTTCTCTGGTCTCATTACCTACCACAGCCCCTCCTTTAGAGGTCTTGTCCTTTGCTTTACACTGTTTACTTGGGACCTGGCACAAGGCATAGTAAATATTTGTTGAGAATGAAGTAAGGTTTAAGCTAGTCCTAAAGAATGAGAATATTCTAGGCAGAACATATGGTCAAACACAGAAAGAGTTTGTGTCTATGGCATATTTAGAGAACAGTGACCAGGTCACTATGGGTTTAAAAGCTATGCTTTGCTGAGAGCAGCATTCAGGAGTCTTTCCATCCATATCTTATCCAAAGTTTGCTGGACACTTCTCACCTGCAGTGGCTCCACTCTTCTCTTAACTGTCTGGTTCTTCTACTATTCTTGAATTTGATCTACTTGGGCTTTAGAGCCACTGCTCCACCAGAATGTCTATTATTGAGGTCATTAGTGACTTCCATGTTGCAAAACCCTGTGGACACTTCTTGTCATCTTACTTGATCTGTCCCACATCATTTGACAAGGTGATCAGTCCACTTTTGCGTATGTACTTTCTTCCAGGATATCATACTATCTTGGTTTTCCTTCTACCTCACTAATTGTAATTCCTTCCTCAATTCCTCATAGAGTGCCCCAGGTTTGGCCCTCATAGTTTTTTAGTCCACATGCATTCTCTCCCTGATCTAATCAGCCTATTATCTTCAGACACCGTCCATATGCTAATGACCCCTCAGCTTCTATCTCTAATCCAGATCTTTCTCTGAAGGCGACTCTTGCAGCTAGCTTCCTATTAATATCTCCCCTTGGAAGTCTAATAGATCCCAAATTTAACATATCCAAAATTAAACTCTTAATCATCCCCTAAAAAGCTTCTCCTGCAGTGTTTTCCAGCTTTCCGATTGCTAAGGCTGGAACCTGGATTCTCACACTTCACCACTGGCCCGTCAGTGTCTTTCAAAATGTATCGGATGTAACGACTTCACTGTTATCATATTCAGTCACCTGAATTATTATAGTGATATCCTGATTCTTCTCACCTTTGATGTCCTACCATCTGTTCTCAGTGCAATAGTCAGAATGACCCTTTTGACATAAATTATAGAGTATATCACCATGAAAGACCCTACAGTGGCTCCCACTTCACTGAGAATAAAATTAAATTATAACAGCCGTCAAGACCAATCTGGCCATAGCTATCTGATCTCCTTTCATACTCCTTTTCCTGTATATGGTGGTTTGGCAACACCAACTTCTTTACAGTTCTTCATTTATGCCACTGCTTCTACCTGGGAGCCTTTGCTCTTGCTTTCCTTTCTGAAATGTTCTTTCCTCGTGTCACATGGCTCACTACCTTACTTCATTTTGGTCTTTGCTTAAGACCAAAATGAGGTAAGTGAGGCCTAGCCTAATCACGCTATTCAAAATTATAACCCAGCTGTTCTGTCTCACTTTCCTGGGTTTCTCCGCCATGCTATTATCATGCTATTTAGTTATCTTACTTGTTTTGTTTACTTTTCATTGACTGTCCTCTCCATGCTGGAAAATAAGCTCCACAAAGGCAGGAATTTGTCTCTTTTCTTCATAAAACAATGCCTGACACAAGTAATAAATAATTACTGAATCGAGCTAAAGTTAGGAATTTACGTCTTTTGGACAAAGTCTTTTAGGGGTCTTAAGGTTCATTTAAGTAAATTCTCAGCCATAAAGAAAAGATATGTGAGCCCCAAATAAAGAGATATATTTGAACCAGGAAGATTTGTTAATGGCTATAGGTCTACATGTACCATTATTATGCTCCTCATTGTCATTTGGTATTAAATTATGTTTAGTCCAATGATTGATACAGGACTGGATTTTAGATTGCCTCCCCTCTCCCACAACTAACAAGGCTTTAATCGGGGCATTAAGGAGTTCTAAATAGGCATTGCTTTTGAATCTGCATATCAGGAGGGGGCTGGGAGCATGAGTGGGAGGATGTCATGTCTCAGTGATTAATGATCTCTAGGAAGCTGAAAAGGGGAGAGTAATATACACAGTATTTCTACCCCCTGGAGTAGGAATGCAAACACCATTGTGCAGATCTGTGCATAGTCACTGACTTCCTGGTAGCTGGAGAATTTCATACACTCTTCTACCACAAATAAAACTGTCAGAGAAGTGACAGAGCTCAAAAAGCGGACCTTCCTTACTTAAAAAGAATAGCTCAAACACAGTGAGCCAGAAAATTAATTTTGTAGTTGTTTGGAAACCCAGTTGTTTAATAAGAAAAGAGAAAATGGGAACTTTCCTTGAAAAGCCTAAAACCTCCAAATATTTGTTGAATCAAACTTTACATTTGGTTTCTTAAATTTACCGGATTCCTAGAAACTGCTTATTTTAAATGAATTTAAAGGGAAACATTCCTTTGTAATGAAATGCATCATCTTAAACTTTTCAGTGTGGTCTCTATGGTAGATTTAGAGAATCATACTATCAATGGACTCCAGCGCCTATTGCCCTGTATGTTGAAAAAAAATCCTAACATTTCAAGATGGTTTATACAGTTTTAGAAAGTAATTCTGTGGTAGAGTTCTTCTGTTTTATTTGTTTTCATCTCAGGTGAATCTGTGATATTTAATAACAGTTTCCAAATGCTTAAGTCAGAAGCAAAACATTTTTAAGTCTAGAGAAGGAACTACAGATGTTTGCAAAACGTTTTAAGCTTGTGGGAAAAGTATTGTTATTTCAACCAATTGTGATTTTTTTTTACAAATAATCAAAATTAGGGCCGTTGTTTAACAGTAGCAGGTAGTAATCATCACAGCAGCAACAACAGATTTTTCATGGGGACCACCAAATAACTTGTATTTTACCAGGAATAATTCATTCATAGGACTTGTTATTTTTGTTTGTGGCTCATATTATTTTGATATCCTTTGCATTACTACTCATTGTTCTGCACTGTCTAATTTTTAAACTTTGATCTCTTATGAATATTTTTTCCATGATATAAAAAGAAAGGAAGGAAATACTCATTCTTGGAGAAATGAGAGCTACACTTCAGATTGAAAGAAAGAAAACAAATACATATTTTATTTCTGTTTTGTTGTTGTTTACTTTGTTTTATTTTTGAGGGTATCATTATAATCTAAATTAAAAAGAACTACTATGGTCTAAATTAAGACAGCATCAGATAGATTAAGCCCTGAGTCTGGTTTCCAAGTGGTTAGACTTCTCCATTGCATTTGCAAGAGTTTATTTTTAGTCAGGATGTGGTTATTTTTAGATCTGCTTCTCTGTCACTAGGAAATGTAATGCCTGTCTTTCCATTGTTATTTATCAGGAAGTTCTGAGGCACAGGCTTAGAAGATCCAGTTAGCAGAGAAGCTAACCTCCTTTTAGATGGAAGAATGTGAAATAATGCCTGAAGGAAAATCTGTTGAGAACATATCTAATTTTAAAATTATTAGTGTCACTTTAATCTCTTACACACTGAGCAACAGGACAAGATTTTTAAGGAATACCAAAAACACAAGGTTTGGGTTCCCCCTACTGGTGTGCATCCCAGGTGCCTGTGTTCATTAACAACATAGCAGAAAGGCCTAGGGGATAAAGATTTGAAATGGCTATGCTGGCCTCTTTTAAAGAGAGCTGGTGATGAGAAAAGGAGAAAAAAGCACCATTACCCATTTTCTGCTAATGTCTTTTAAAAAATGAGATGATCTAAAAATTGTATTTTTTATGTCTAGAAAGAACAAAACTTAATCCTATAATATTTGGTTTTTAATGTTGTTGCCTGTGATAAGCTGCTTATTTACAGCTTCTCAGATGCTTTATGTTGTAATCTAAGGAATAATAAAACACCAGTGGCTCCACAAAAGGATTTAAAACCCTAAGGAAAAAATATAAAGCTATCATTGTGTCATAATAAAATTAGAGAGCTGGTGTTAAAGCTAATTCCTATTTTAGCATTTCAGAAAGTGACATGACATCATGTGATTGTGTATGTCCATTTAACATCTGTTCTTTCTAATTTGTCATATGTGTATTTAAAACAGTTCTCTTTATTTTCTGTCTCTTAGTCAGTAAATGCCAAGTAATATTAAAAGCTTGTTTTGAAAAAGAAAAATTTTAATTGACTCCTAGAAGTCATTTCTGAACTTCTTATTATGTTTGCATTTTAAAGGGCTATTCAATGAAATTAAAATATTTTATTTTTAAATTGCTTTTCAGCAATGCAGTCAACCTTTTAAGCAATGTTCCGGTCTCTTGTTTGGATGTTCTCATTTGTCCATTAACCCATGAAGAAACAGCCCAAGAGGCAACGACACTAGATGAACTGCCCAGTGATAAAACGACTGAAAAAGAAACTGTTTTGAAAAACAATACCATGGTATACAATGGTATGAATATGGAAGCCATTCATGTTTTACTCAGTTTTATGGAGAAGAGAATAGACAAGGTAAGGCTGATAAAATGGAGGCCTTGGGAAGATGTTTCTAAAGAATATAAATGTGCCATATATGCAGACATCACAGGGCATGATTTTTAAATACAAGCTTTTTTTAAATAGCTGACATTTTATGTAATTGTACCCTGGAAATCATTTTATTACAGTATATGATTAATTGCAAAAACCAAGTGAATTTGTTTGTTTAAAACCAAAAGTTTTGTTGATGCAAGACCAAAATTGTGACTGGTGCCTGAAAGCGAAGGAAAAATTAATTACTTTTCCATGTAGATATTTTGTAAGACCTAGAAGTAAAAATTATCTCCCCCAAAAATTTGATGATAAATACTTTCCATAATACCTAAAAGCTATCTTTTAAAAAAATCATCAACTTTTCATTTGTTGTGAGCTGCTTATTTTCTCTTGTCTCTCACTTGCTTTGTCTAGTTAATTATATTAAAAAAGGTAGCAAGGTAGTGTGGGTAGATCATCAAAACCTTTGTCTCATTTAAGCCCACTGGCTGAGCCAGTGAGGACTCCACAAAATGTAAGAAAATCCAGGGAGGATAAAAACAGACATTAATAAACATGAAGATAACTGATGCAATGGAAACACTGTTAGGAAAATAATTTCTTAAATAGTCCATAAACCTTTGATAACATAAAATGTCTCTCCCTCAAAAAAGGAGTATTAACATGCTCAGTTATATAAAGGAAAGTAATACTGTTAGAGACTAATACAATATGTCTGGTTTTCTTTATAGGGAAGCAGCTATAGAGAAGGTCTAACTCCAGTTCTCAGCTTATTAACAGAATGTTCCCGAGCCCATCGAAACATCAGAAAATTTCTCAAAGATCAGGTAACTGCTTAATGCAGATTACACCTCATAGTTAATCTTCTTATATGTGTTTTTTAAAAATAGAATTAATGAGTTGCATTCTTTCATAATGGTTTTCTTTCATAAAATTAGAAACTCAGAAAAGTTAGTTTTAATCTTTGAAATCTTCCTAATCTAGAAAAAAATGACCCTCTGTATTTTTCTAAGTCATTCATTCATTTATTCAACAAACATTTGAAATCTACTTTGTGCTGTCTTCTAAGCACTGAAAGATAAAGTTTTTGCCTTGTGGAGTTTACCTTACGGTGGGAGAACAAAAAGGAAATGAATAAATATATGCTATAATGGCATGTAGAAATGTGTTCTAAAAAAAGAAGGAGAAGGGGAGACTTAGGGGACTGGGGAGGGCCTCTCTGAGAAAGTAACATTTGAGCAGAAACTTGGATAAGAAAAGGATCTTTGAGAAAACCTGGAAGAAGAATGTAAAGAGAACAAGTTCAAAGTCCCTGAGATGAGAGGATGCTTTGGTATGCTTATGGAATAGCAAGGAGGCTAGACCAAATTGGCAAGGAGAGTGATAGATTAAGTTAAAAAAAAAGGTAAGTAAGCACCAGATGCCTAAGGTTGTATAGGACTTTTGCTGCTCTTCTAAGTGAGATGGAAAAGCACTGAACCATTTTAAGAGGGGAGTTAAATGAAGGGGACACCATTTATATTTTAAAATTCTCTGGCTATTGTATGTAGGATAGACTAGGAGAATGTGAGTAGATGCAAGAAGGCCAGTTGAAGAGAGAGCTGATGGTGAAGGTTTGGAGTAGGATGGTAGAGTTCATGGTAAGAATTCTTTCCACCACTGGTCTGTCCATCTGCCCATGTCATGTATCTTTTGTCTCCACTTCTATTATAATGGGTGAATTTTCCCTGCTTTCTTCCATGGCCTCTGCACTTGTGTCCTGGATTCCTTTCCTTCTCACCTTCTCAGGAACTTTGCTCCTGCATTTATTTCCTCTCTTCTTACATTAATCTTTTTTTTTTAATGCACTGGGTCATTTCTGCCTTTACCCAAACACATCTTCCATCTTAAAAACAAAAAACCTTCCCTAAATTTCATTTCTCAAGTTGCTTCCCCATCACTCTGCTCTTCTTTGTGCCATGTTCCTCAGAAGAGTTTTCCATACTCTCTCTATTGTTTTTACTCATCTTTCTCTCCTGAACCCACCAAAATTAGGCTTTCATGCTTTCCACCCTACTAAAAAAGTGCTCATCAAAAGTCATCAACCCCATATTGCCCAGTCTGATAGCTCTCAAATCTTTTTTTTTTTTCAATGCATTCCCCCAGTGCATTTTGATTTAACTGAATATTCTGTCCTTCCTGAAATACTTTCTTCACTTGGTTTCTAGGACACAATAGGGAACTTCTTTGCAATGTCTGAGTGCCCCGAGACAATATTGTCTTTGTCTCCACTCCCACTCCCCTGGTGATCTCATTCAGCAGTCATGGTTTTGAAAATCATCGGTATGCTGATGACTCCCAAATTTATATATCTCTAGTCCTGACCTGTCCCTGCAGCTCCAGACTTATATAACAAGCTGCCTACTCATCTCCTCGCCTTGGATGTATAGTAGAGATCTTTAGTTTAACATATCCCAAAGTAAGCTCTTGATTTCCCAACCCTTCACCCTGTTTCTTTCCTTCTTCCACATTTCAGTACATGGTCCCACCATTCACTCCACTGCTCTTTTTTGCCATATAGAATTTCCCTTGTTAAATGAACCAACTTCATTTTACCCCTTTATGTTTATGGTCAGGATTTAGTAAGCACCTTACTACATGTGAAGCACATTAGTAGGTAACTGATGCTAAGGAGAGATTAGAAAGTAGAGACTCTTTTCTTTGAGGAATTTACAGTCTGCCGGAAGAATAGAGTAGTGCCATGAAAACACGAATAATCATCTAAATCAAATGAAATAGTTAATGAATTAAGGTCATTTCCAATTTGATTATTTTAAGACATTCTACTAGGAATACTTGGTAAAGAACGAATGAAAAATATTTTAAGTTTTCTGTATTTTAGCTTTTTTTTATAGGAGATCCAGGTTCACCTGAACTGTTTAGATTTTGCTATTTCTGACCAAAAAAAACAAAAAAACCCTGTTTGTTAACAACTTTATATGAAGGCCTTGGGCCATATGTTATGTGGACACAAAGATTATGAAACCTGCTTTTTGTCCTCAAAGAAGCACTACAGTATAAAGAGATGAAACATGACAACTAAAGATGACTAAGATATAAGACACACAAAATAATCAACTTTTCAGGACGCCCAGGTGGCTCAGTGGGTTAAGCCTCTGCCTTCGGCTCAGGTCATGATCTCAGAGTCCTGGGATCGAGCCCTCGCATTGGGCTCTCTGCTCAGCGGGGAGCCTGCTTCCCCCTCTCTCTCTGCCTGCCTCTGCCTACTTGTGATCTCTCTCTCTCTATTAAATAAATAAATAAAATCTTTAAAAAAAAAAAAACAAACTTAAGAACGATGCAATCTAAACTGTGATGATTAAGAAAGGCAGAATGTAAAGTAACAGATGATTAATTTGGGTTATAGTATAAATAGAACAAATAGTATAAATGGCTAATTAATTATTACACCCTATACTTAATACCTGATTAAATCCAACTCATGCATACCCAAAGGAAATTGGTCTTAAGTATTTAGGCAGGTAGAAAGAGAACATGGTAAAAATTACTGATCCAGGTTGGGTTAGTCTGGAGAGGCTCACAGAATAGACAAGATTTTGTGGATTTGAAAGAGGAAATAGACATGATTTGTCAAAGAAAAGAAAAAATTTGTTGGAGGGTAGTATTTGGGAGGAAAAAGAATGAGTCCATACAAATGCAGTTTGGGGGTGATATGTAAGAATAAAAGCAACAAACTTCTATTTTTAGCACATACTACATGAAATCACTTGTTCGATATCTCATCCTTCAATATAGTCAGTCTATAGAGACCATATAAAACTCAGTATGGTAGGCTGAATCTTTACTGTGCAGTGACTTTGTACTTACAGAGCACAGAAATCATGGCACTATACTTTTAGAAATATTGAAATATGGCTTCTGTAAACACTTTCAGTAGATTATTCAATTTTCTGAGGTTCAGTTGCCATTTATGTTTACAGCACCTCTAATACCTCCTGATACATGGTAGGCACTCAATATAGAAAGAGAGAGTAAAGAAGTCAGTTGAGTGGTTTAAATAAAATGATATAAACATGAATAACATGAATAAACATGGCACAGTAAATTATTATTTGGCTTTGTTTTTATCCTCATTCCTCTCATAGTACCTAGCTTATAGAAGGCACTTTTTAAAAGATTCTGAGGGGTGCCTGGCTAGCTCAGTCAGTAGAGCATACAACTCTTGGTCTCAGGGTTGTAAATTCGAGCCCCGTGTTGGGTGTAGAGATTACTTAAAATCTTAAAAAAAAAAAAAAAAAAAGGTATTTGAATTAATCCACTCCTCTTTCAGTCAACAAATATTTATTAAACACCTGCAATATGCCATGAACTGAGAAGAGTAAACAAAACAAAGACATCCCTGCCCCCTTGGCCCTGACTCTTGTGAAAGAAGGCCAAGAATAAAGAAATATATACTGTGTCAGGCGATGATGAGTGCTGTGAGGAAGATTAAAGCAGTTAGAGGAGGCGGTGCACAGAAAAGAGAAGTCACATAGGGTAGTCAGGAAATGCCTTCCTATAAGTAACATTTGAACACAGACTTGAAGTAATGGAATGAGCCATGCGAGTTTCTAGCGAAAGAGTTTCTGGGCAGAAGGAGCAGCAAATGCAAAGACCATGAGACACAAAAGTGGGTGGTATGTGTAAAGGCGTTCCATGGAGGTCTGTGGGGCTTTAGCAGTATCGGCCAGAACAGTAGAAATAAAGTTAGAAAAATAGCCCAAAGCTGGATTATGTGAAACCTAAGGGAGTTGTGAGGACATTGTTTTTCACTGTAAGATGAGAAGGCCGAGGAATTGGAAGACTTTGAGAACAGGAATGACATGATCTGACTTTCAGAGGATCCCTAGCTGCTTTGTAGAGGATAAATCATAAAGGACTGGGATGGAAGCAGAGACCACTACCAGGTTGTGGTAATGACCAGTTCAGGTGAGACATATCAGTAACTTGGATATGATAATATTAGAGGGGGTAGTGAGAAGTGGCTGAATTATATATTTCACAAGTAGAAACAGTATCATTTGCTGATGGGTTGGATATGGGGTGTGAAAGAGCAAAGGCTATTTCCAAGATATTTGTACTATACAGTTGGAAAAACAGACTTACCATTTAATGAGATGGAAAACTAAGAAGGAACAGCTTTGGTGGGAACGTCAAAGGTTTCTGTGACATGCTAAATTTGAGAGGCCTGTAAAAGTCTGGAAGTCCATAAAGAAATCAAGATAGAAATATAATTTAGGGAGTTCTCAGTATATAGAGACCATATAATGCCATAAAACTGGATGAGATCAACAGATTAAGTGAAAATAGTGAAGAATGTTGCCCAAGAGCTCAACCCTTCACTATTCCAATACTTAGAAAACAAGAGGAGAAAGAGAATTGGCAGAAGAGGCTGAGATGAAGCAACCAGTTGAGATGGGAGGAGGCCCTGAAGAGGGAGGGCTCTGGGTAGATGAAAAGGTGAGCTGAGTGAGTGAAAAAACAGACAAACCAAGAAGTGTCCTAATAAGCCCTCTGCAGAGCAATCGATAAAATAGGGACAGTGATGTTACTACCTCCTTTGCAAGGTTACTGTAGAGACGTACTGATATTAGAGAATGTATGTATATCCTCTATTTTTTTTATATCCTCTATTATAGCAACAGCACCTAGAAAGTATTCAATAATAGCCATTTTTTATTATCAAATAAAACAAGAAAACCTAAGTACAGATTTTTTTAGAGTAAATACTGAAAATTCTATAAGAATTACAAGGAGGGGAAAATCAATAGGAGTCAAAGTATTAAGGAAGGCCCCGTGGAAGAAGGAGAAACTTGACCCTGACTTTAAAATAGATTTTGATAGAAACAGGCAAAGGCATACCAGGTGCTTTGGTGATTAAAAATTCAAACGAATTAGAGTATTTCATGGTGGTACAGTGAAGAAAGGTTTCTCTTCAAATGAAATTTCATTACAAGCATGAAATCATTTGAGGGTTTTTTTGTTTTGTTTTGTCTTATTTGGAAGCAAACCTATTTAGTTTTTAAAAGCTTTTTCCATTCTTACTAAACTGAGCTCATAGACAATATAAGACTGACCAGTTGCATGGTACCATCCTCACTTACTCTAATACCCACAACTGATGATGGTTTTTGCATTTCTGCCATTAGGTTTTACCACCATTGAGGGATGTGACAAATCGACCTGAAGTTGGCTCAACTGTGAGAAATAAGCTGGTGCGCCTCATGACACATGTTGACCTTGGAGTCAAGCAAATTGCTGCTGAATTCCTTTTTGTCCTTTGCAAAGAGAGAGGTAGGTTAAACTCTCTTTGCTCTCTATGTTTTTATTTTTCAGAGGGAATTTGAGAAATCTTTCTATTAATAGTAGTCATCTCATTCCACTCTTTTCAGAGCTTACTCCTATCTTCTATTAGAGGGCCTGAGGAGATATTAAAAATTAATAATTTAAAAACATTTTCTATATGCTTCTGAATTCATTGAGATGTGCAAACACACTCACATTAAACTTTGCCTTCTGTATCCTTAACCCACACTTCTTAATCTTGATGAGTCAGGACCTGGAGTCATTATGAAAAATCTGCTTAAGTAATTCAGGTACTATTTTTTTTTTTTTAAGATTTTATTTTTATAAGTAATCTCACTCAGTGTGGGGCTTGAACTCACAACCCTGAGATCAAGAGTCACACGCTGTACCAACTGAGGCAGCCAGGTCCCCCAAGGTGCTACTATTTTATAACCAGACACAGGCCTGGGTTAGTTCCCCTTTTTAATTCCTCTTGGAATTAAAGCTATACAAGTTTTGGTTTCTTCACTAAGTTATTTTATCAGTAAATAATTATTCAATGTGACCTACATAACATACAATGGAAGTGAAAAGAGGAAGATAGAAAGTGCAAAGAATGCCTAAGATATACCCTTACCCTTGAGATAAGAATAAGATAGAGGTAGAGAGAAATTTTTAAATAATTATACTATAATGTAATGAACACCATTCTGTAAGTATATATAAAGTGAGTGTCTTCTGAGATAACATCTAAAAATTTCCAATATTTTTAAAATTATATGGGTTATTTCCTCTGCAAAAGCAAGTTCTTCAAACAAGGAACTTCAAGATACCCAGATATTTTTACCTATTTCTTTCTTTAGCTCCTAGTTTTATAAATGTACTGGTATGAAAATCCCATCTAAGCAGATTTTATATCCACTTTTTTAAAGTACCTCAGTTTTATGAGACATAATTTTAGAGGTAGAAAACTCACTTCTCTCAAAATCTTAAGTTAGTTTAATTCTTTTTTTTACCCAGCTTTATTGAGATATAATTGACAATAAAGTTATATATATTTAAAATATATTATACAACACGATGATTTGGTACATATATACATTGTGAAGTGATTAACACAGGTTAATGAAGACATCTGCCACCTCACATAGTTACTTTTTAGTTTTGTGTGTGTGTGGTGAGAACGCTTACTTAGCACATTTCAAGTGTAGAATATTATTAACTATAGTCACCATGCTGTACGTTGGATCCTCAGAACTTTCTATAACTGAAGGCTTACAGCATTTGATCGGCATCTCCTCATTTCCCCGATCCCCAACCACCCACTCTACTCTCTGCTTCCAGGAGTTTAATTTTTTTTTTTTTAAGATTCCGCATAATATGTAAGATCATATAGTATTTGTGTTTCTCTGGCTTGTTCACTTAGCACAATGTTCTCTAGGTTCATCCTTGTTGTAACATATAGCAAGATTTCATTCTCTCTCATGGTTGAAATAAATAAATACACACACACACATCTCCTTTATCCATTCATCTGTCAGTGGACCCTTTTTCCTGTCTTGGCTATTATGAATAATGCTGTAGTGAACATGGGAGTGTAGCTATCTCTTGGGGATAATGATTTTGTTTGCTTCAGATATATACCCAAAACTGTGATTGCTTGATCATAATTTGTAGTTGTTTCTAATTTTTTGAGTAGCCCCCATACTGTTTTCCATAGTAGCTGCACCAATTTGCATTCCCACCAGTGGTGTGTTTAATGGTTCCCTTTTTGCCACATCCTTGCCAACACTTAACCATCTCTTATCTTTTTGGTAAAAGCCGTCCTAACAGGTGTGAGGTAATCTGTCATTGTAGTTTTGATCTGCGTCTTCCTAGTGATTAGGGATGTTGAGCACCTTTTCACAAAAATACCTTTTTGTCATTTGTATATCTTTCTGGAAAAAAATGTTTTCACAGGCTTTTTGTCCATTTTTTAATAGAATTATTTGGGGTCTTTGCTATTGAGTTGTATCCAAGGAATTCTTAAACTTTATTTCTGACTTTATTTCCACTTCAGTTCCTGTTAAGATGGTATATTAACAACATAATTTGATCAATATAATAACGATGATAATAACACAACTGTTATATATGGGGGTATCATGTTCCAAACATTCTATGCCATAAGCTCATTTATTTCTCATAAGGACCCTCCAGTGTCATAATGAGTTAACCTGGCACTTTCACTAATTTATTCAAGGTCACACAGTTGCTTGAGGGCTAAAGCCCAAATTTGAGTCCTCTTTCCATTCTGCCACATTTCCTTTTATAGTAATTTTCTTCAACTGTCTTTATATCTGCTCTTTTAAACAATTCAATTCTTTTTTTTTTTTTTTATTTTTTTTAAGATTTTATTTATTCATTTGACAGAGAGAGAGAGAGATCACAAGCAGGCAGAGAGGCAGGCAGAGAGAGAGGGGGAAGCAGGCTCCCTGCTGAGCAGAGAGCCCGATGTGGGGCTCGATCCCAGGACCCTGAGATCATGACCTGAGCCGAAGGCAGAGGCTTCAACCCACTGAGCCACCCAGGCGCCCCTAAACAATTCAATTCTTTCATGACTCTGAAAAAAGATTGATGTAGCATCTTGGAATTAAGTGACTGGTATAGTGCCTTGCATATGGTAATCTGAATTATGGCTGAATTGAATCAGTTTTTCCAAGATCAAAAATGAGCTGTTTTTTAAAGTGTAATTATGTATGTATACATAAATCTAAATTACACTATCAGTCAAAAGAGGCTTATCAAAATATACACTAACATCTTATCCATTGTTACCTCTTAGTTAGATGACTGGTGATTTTTTTTTTTTAGTTCTGTGTATTTTATAATTTTTCTACGATGAGCATTTCTTGTTTACTTTTAAAATTTTTTTAAAGAGAAATCTAAAGTTTATTTCTTCTATAATTACATATCTAAGTACATAAATTATCATATCTAAATATAATCACATTTAATGTGTTAGTGTGATAGTAAATATGGTATATGTATTTATAAATGAATTTGCTCACAGTTTTTCATTTGAAAGGATTATCTTTGTTCCCTTTTAGTCTATTTGAGGTTATATAGTCCTAACTTTGAGCCCAAAGCCAACCCATATTAGCAGAAGTATATAATTTTCATTTGACCTTTAACAATTCTTTATATACTCATCCACTTTTCCTCCCAATTTGATTTTAAGTTTAGTAGATATATTCTTCTACAATAAAAATTTACCTATTCAACAAAAAACTTTTGAGCTAGAGCCAGCGAATACAGAAATATAAAGATAAACAAGGTCTGTAGTCTCCTATTACTTACTTTCTTACCAAGGGTTACAAACTCTCATGCCTACAAGTGCCAGGGTGTTAATAAACATGGACTGGACATGAAATGATTAATGAAAACTGACACTTACCTCATTGCTGGGAACCCAGTGGGTTGGGAGTAGGGGAACAAGGGGATGGTACAGGATTGGAGAAAGGATATTGCTGCCACTTAGCTCCAACTGATTGTTACCATGAAGAAACATATGGCCAATGTTACCAAATCTTGCAGATTTTTCAAGAGAAGCCAGGACTCTGAATTTTTACATAAAATCTCTCACTTTTTAAATACTGTCAACTTATTCTAATTTAAAACCATCTGGCCAAAAAAAAAAAAAAAGAAAAAAAGTTTGTAGTCTACATTCAACTTGTAAGTCATCAGATTTTGGAGTTAGGGTTAGGTTTGGAGGGGAACTATATTAAAATGAGATAAATTCCAAATAATGCATCGGTGTTGAACTTCCCTTATAAGGACATTCAAAGCTAAGTCTGAAGGTGAAGGTACCATGATCAAGGCTCAAAAGTCATGTCATACTAAGTAGAAATAGCAAACAGCAATCAAATTAGGTTAGGAACGCAGAGACTGAATGAAGAATGGAAGTTGAAATGGTACAAGATACGAAGGGCAAAATTTCATGGCAGACTTGGCACAGAAAGAGTCATCCAAGTGTCTTAAATACCCGTCTGTCCCAGGCTAAAACTGTATCCCCAGTGGACAGTGGCTCACAGGTTAACTTGTGCTCATGCCTACCAGCTTCTGTTAAACTTGTATTACCTGCTCTGCAAATTGTGTACTTTCCCCAGGGTGCCTAAACAGAGGCCTTACATCATCTAATAAAAGAAGATAATTTATAATACAACCCTCCCCGTTAACACATTCATTCATTCCCAACATGTGCTAGGCACTGTGGTTGGGGCCGAATCACACAGAGAAATAAGGCTGGAAGACTCAGCACATAGCCCCACTACTGCGAGCTTGCTTTTGTCTCCTTTATTTCAGTCTCCAAGGAAGAAGTGTCAGTTTAGCTTGAAGTTAAAGTCTCCTTTTCTGCTGACCTTTTCATCTTCTTGGAAAGTAGTTACCCTCTATTCTTTTGGTTTTTAACCATCCCTATGTGTTTTCCTCAACCTATATATGGCTCCATGTCACTGTCCTTCACATCTTACCATCTTGAAAGATTAGTCTGGTTTTCCTCTTAGTATCCTTACTAGCCACTTGGGCTTCAACTTGCTTCAAGTTAGGCTTTCCACTGCCATTCCCTACCTCCCAGACCCCCCTGGAAGGGCTCTCTATAAGCTCACAAGGTAACCAATGTTCAAAAGCAAGGATATTTTTTGGTCTTTATCTTACTGTTGACCACTCTGTCTCTGTGCTACCAAACACTCCTAGATTTCCTCTGACCTTTTTTCCAGTCTTACTTAACAACTGTCTTTGCCCACACTTAATTGACACTGTTCCCTAGAGTTCTCATCTGACCCCTGTTCTCACTTTACATTGCTTCCTGAGTGATCTCATCCTCTTCCTTGGCTTCTGCTTCAGCCTATTTGCTGGGGATTCCCAGCCAATTTGTTGAACTTGCATTCAAGACATTAACTGGGAACTCCCAAATCTGTGTATCTCTTAATAAACTATTAAAATATTCATAGCCCTCTTTTTCTGGTCAAGTTTTCTTCAGTCTGTCTTCCACATAGCCAGCAGAGGGATTTTTTTAAAATACAATCTTGTCATGACCACCTTGTAGAACTTTCAGTGACTTCCTGACACCTGGTAAAATCCAAATTTTATTAGATACCTTCATGGCCTGTCTCTGTATTCTAAATTCAATTTACTATTATATCCTTTCTGCTTAGTCATGCTAAATTTTTTATTCTTGCCTGATTATACTGTACCATTTCTTGGCATTATCTCCACAACTTCGTAGATGCTGTTCCCTTTGCATGGAATATCTTTGTTAGCATGGTGAGCTTTATCCTTGAAGATCAGCTTAAGTATCTTCTCTGTGAAGACTTGTCTCATCATAGAGGCAGAGTTAATCATTCTCTCTTCCTTATACCATTTTTACTTATGTCTGTTTTTATTGCTTTTGACATTTGCTATGTTCTCACTCTCAGTTAATGTCTTGAATGCAAGTTCAACAAATTAAGTTTCTTTAGGTCAGAGATCATGTCTTCTTCATCTTTGGATTCCTAGTATTAACAAAGTACCTTACACCCTGGGGCAAATAATACATTATATGTTAATAAAAATTAATTAAAAAAAAAAAGAATGAATCAATAAAAACCTGTATTTATACAGGTTTTCTTAGCCCATTTAAAAAAAAAAACAAACAAAAAAACAAAGTACCTTATTGCAGTATAGCTTACAGTAGCTTACTGTATACTTTTCTATAATTAGGTATAAAAAAGTAAACATTTCTGCTGTCTGAATGTAGTGTAGTGAATATATGGTCTTGTGGCTCTCTCCATATAAAGGGAATAATCAGTACACTACAAGAGAGGAATGTGCCAGGTATTATGACAGCCTGAAAGGGAATGACTAGGTAGCGTGGACACAGCCAGAGAAAGTCTTTGCAGAGAAATGGGAAACAGCCTTGGTATTTATAAGAAAGGGACTAGTTCAAGATGAAAAGAATCCACAATGTACAGGAATGATAGGAGATAAGTTTGGAAAGGTGGCAGAGGCCAGAAAATGAAGAATCCCTAGCCTTTATGGCAGATCTTAAAGGTTTTATCCAGGAAGGTGATAACACCATATTTTTGCTTTACAAAGATCTACATGAGGTAGTTATGTGAAACAAGGTATAGAAGGATGTGAGGTTGGAAATAGGGAGCCTAATTAGAGGAAGTTGCTACTGTAAAATTTCCAAAAGTTGCAGTATTTGGAAGAAAAAGGATTATAAAACCTCTACATAACAGAGAAAGGGGAATGGTCTCTGGGTAGATTCTGGCTCTGCCATTCTTCTCCTTGGTAAACAGCAGAACCTCTTTTTGTTTTCATGATAGATGTGACAAGACCCACATTTGTGGGGGCGCCTGGGTGGCTTAGTGGGTTAAAGGCTCTGCCTTCGGCTCAGGTCATGGTCTCGGGGTCCTGGGATTGAACCCCACACCGGGCTCTCTGCTCAGCAGGGAGCCTGCTTCCTCTCTCTCTGCCTGCCTCTGCCTACTTGTGATCCCTCTCTCTCTGTCAAATAAATAAATAAAATCTTTACAAAAAAAAAAAAGACCCACATTTGTGTAAGCATTGATATCATTACCACCAGTGCATGTCTGACTGCAGTACACTCTTATGGTTGTTTTCCTCTGTTCATAGTGTCCTCTGGCATCTTGATAAAATAATGAAGTATTTTTTGCAACTTTCTGACTAATGCTGATTGTCTCATTTCTGTAGCAGTTTTACAAAACTAACTGCATGGTTGATTACTGTGACAAAAAAAAAATATTTTTATATTGTTTCTTTTGGCTTTTTTTTTTAAAGATTTTATTTATGTATTTATTTGACAAAGAGATAGAGAGCACAAGTAGGCAGAGCAGCCGGCAGAGGGAGAGGGAGAAGCAGGCTCTGTGCTGAGCAGAGAGCCTAATTCGGGGCTCAATCCCAGGACCCTGGGATCATGACCTGAGATGAAAGTAGATGCTTAACCAGCTGAGCCTCCCAGGATCCTGTTTCTTTTTGTTTTTAAGGGCCACCCAGAAAGCCTTTCCTTGCCTTAGCAACTCATTTTAACATCTAAATTCATTCCATTTTCCTTTTACTATCTTCCCAATACTGAACAGGATATTGTACAATGTATTTGAAAATAGACAAAAAGTAGCTCAAAACACTCCACCAAATAACATCAGAACTTCACAAAGAAAATGTTTCTCACTGTGAAGATTTCATAGTCCATTTGTCTCCCTGCCCCAACCCCCATTTTTTAAGTATTTTATCCTATTAACAGAAGTTCATTTGGGATTTTAAAACTATTGGGTATAGCCTTATTTGTTTTGAAGGCAAGATGTGTCTTAAATAGCCTTTGTAACCCAAACTGTCACAGAGTTGACATGTTTGTTCCAGTGAATGAACAGTAAGCATTATTTTCATGAAAGTGGTGTTTTTTTTACTATTAACTAGCTTCCAGGAGGATTGTCTGCTTAAGAAAGCAGATTATTTAATGTTCTGTTTACTTGTTTTTAACCTGTTTTGGCCTTTCATAAACTCTGCATTCTTCCACTATTTTAATGTGTAGCCATTGAGGTGGTTATTTATGTCTTTTTTATTGTTATTTTTTAAGTATATTCATATCTCAACTTAGACGTTCGCAGTTTTAGTGAAATTTTCTTTGAACTACTAAACCTCTTTATTTGTTAAAAAATATCAAAGCCTTATCAAAAATGCTTACAGTGAGAGTATCAGTGCCATGTGGGTTCACATTTATGAACCTTCATCTCACTGACTTTGTTTCTGACCATGTCATTAAAGTCATGTCTGTGGGCACCTGGGTGGCTCAGTCGATTAAGTGTCTGCCTTCAGCTCAAGTCATGATCTCAGGGTCCTGGGATTAAGCCCCACATCAGGCTTCCTACTCAGCAGGGAGTCTGCTTCTCCCTCTCCCTCTGCTCCTCTTCCCACTTGTGTGCCCTCTCTCTCTCTCTCCCTCTCAAATAAATAAAAATAAAATCTTTAAAGTCATGTCTGACCTCCATGAATATTAAAAATATCTGTATGTGCTGGATATTCACTTCCCTAATTATCCATTAAGAATTCATTCATTTACGGGCACCTGGATGGCTCAGTCGTTAAGCATCTGCCTTTGGCTCAGGTCATGATCCCAGGGTCCTGGAATCAAGCCCCGCGTCAGGCTACCTGCTCAGTGGGAAGCCAGCTTCTCCCTCTCCCACTCCCCCTGCTGTGTTACCTCTCTCACTGTGTGTGTCTCTCTCTGTCAAATAATAAATAAAATCTTTTTTAAAAAATTCATTTAGCTAAACCATTCCAGTCTTGCAGAGGCACTGAGAGCAAGAGGGAGCATACTCAGACTTATTCCAAAGGCTATCAAAGTATACCACCCTGATCCCTCATTAAATTCTAATATGATTCTATCTAGCATCTACTGAGAATTATTACCAGAGAGACAGCAGTTACCAATAGGTTTTAAGGTAGAAATGGTTGAAAGGGAATAAACTTTAATCTACTTTATTATTAATCCATGTTTCCTTTTGCACAGATGTCACCAGTTTGCCTTATCCTTTGAAAGTAGACTTCCTTTTATTTGTCCCCAAAGTACCTGTTTTCAGTGTCAAGGAAGGTACCCTCTAGTTCAAGTACTTGAAAAATTTAATGAACAATTCTGTCCTGGACTATCCATCCTATCGACGCCTTTAATGATTTCATACTCTGATCACATATATCCCCTTTCTCTACCCTGTTTCCTTATTTGCTGCCCCTTTCAGACCCCAAAGTCACTTTAATTGCCCTTCTCTGAATCTTCTTCAGCTTTATTTTGTCTTTTTTGAGGTAAGTGCTCTGAATTACAACAGTATTTCAGATAAAGGTTTTGTTTTTTTTTTTAAGATTTTATTTACTATTTGACACAGAGAAAGAGATAATGAGTAGGCAGAGAGGCAGGCAGAGAGAGGGGGGAAGCAGGCTCCCTGCTGAGCAGAGAGCCCGATGCGGGGCTCATTCCCAGGACCCTGAGATCATGACCTGAGCCGAAGGCAGAAGCTTTAACCCACTGAGCCACCCAGGCACCCTTCAGATAACGGTTTTACTAAAACATTATACGTGAAAAAAATAGTGTTAGGTTTGTTTCCTATAGTTGTTTTTAGGATGACATTTTATTGAAAGCCTTAAATAAAATTTTTATCTTTATTTTTTTTATTTGTTTATTCGACAGAGAGAGATCACAAGTAGGCAGAGTGAGGAGGAAGCAGGCTCCCCACTGAGCAGAGAGCCCGACGCGGGGTTTGATCCCAGGACCCTGAGACCGTGACCCGAGCCACAGGCAGAGGCCCAACCCACTGAGCCACCCAGGCATCCCAAAATTTTTATCTTTAGATTGAATATTTTAGTGTTTACCTTGAAACTGTACCTGAAGAAAAGGAAGTGCTCTTAAATAAAGCTAACAATGTTTAGTATCTTCCTTAAAGATTCTTATAAATCATACACACACAAAAAGAATTCCTACAGTTTCGGGTTACCCTGCAAAAGTTTTGTGTGTCTGCTTATCTTAGAGTTATCACCTAGCACAAGGTAATACTGACCTGCACCAAATGGTTCATTGGCTGTTGCTGTTGTTGTTGACTAAGAGAAGCCTAATGTGCTCAGTTTACCTAATATTACCAGGAGCAAAGAAAGAATATTTCCTGCGTGCCAGATACATTTCTAAGCACTTTGCAGGTATTAACCTGTGAAGTAGATTATTATTCCAATTCTCCAGATTAGAAAGTGTAGGGTACAGAGTTGTAAGATAACTTCCCCAAGTCAACCAGCTAGTAAGTGGTAGAGCCATTAATAAAATCCAGCCAGTCTAACTCCTAAACCTACCTTCTCAGTATCACGCGCTTATGTACTGTTGCTGACTTTTCAGAATACGTAGTGACTTAGCTATCCTTTTTGCAAACATCCTTAAGTTTTGTGATTTCTGGTTCTCTTCCCCTACCATTTCTAAGAAGGGTACAAGAAAGATTTTAGATAATGACTGTGTTGGTAAAATTCCAGTCTGGGTTGCATTAATTCTAGTTTCTAGTCATCATTTCTCTAAACCTGGATAAAAAGCTTTGTGACCAGGGGCGCCTGGGTGGCTCAGTGGGTTAAAGCCTCTGCCTTCGGCTTGGGTCGTGATCTCAGGGTCCTGGGATCCAGCCCCGCATCGGGCTCTTTGCTCGGCGGGGAGCCTGCTTCTACCTCTCTCTCTGCCTGCCTCTCTGCTTACTTGTGATCTCTCTGTCTCTCTGTCAAGCAAATAAATAAAATCTTTAAAAAAAAAAAAAAGCTTTGTGACCAGAAACTTAAAACACTACCCTTACCAACAGCACTGGTCACAGAGGCTCCCCTCCTGCCACAAAGTATATTCCAAACAGCTCCACTTGATTTTCTGATACCTGAAAAACGGCTTTTGGTCCTCAGAGCATGTAGGAGAATTTGTAGGTAGTTCGGTATAATCTCTACCACACTTTGAAAAGCTCTCAATTTTAAGGTTTACTGCCGTGGCATATGTCTCCAAACTTCCCTGACTGATGAATGGTCAGTAATGACAGTGAGCACCCAAGGATTCCTGTCTAAAAATCTCTTCTGTTTTTGCAGTGGATAGCCTGCTGAAATACACTGGCTATGGGAATGCTGCAGGACTGTTGGCGGCCAGGGGCCTCTTGGCTGGAGGAAGAGGAGATAATTGGTACTCAGAGGACGAGGACACAGACACTGAAGAATACAAAAATGCAAAACCAAAGTATAGTATCAAGTTTCTTTACACCTAACTATGTCTGTGCCTTTGATTTGGTTATTTGCCTTTCACTTCCTTTGTCTCTCATTTTCCAAGTGTTTTCTTTTGTGGATTTGGAAGCTTTCCATTTAACAGTGTTTTTAGAGGCAATTTCATAGCTAGTGGCTTAAAGAGTGACTTCAAGTGATTGAAGAAGGATAATATTGCAAGAAATATTCTGCTGCATGCTCATTACCCTCTCCAAAGTATTTGGAGAGATGGTATTTTTAGATATATACCGTCATATACTTAAAAAGTATTTTTGCTTTCTTTTCCATAAGGTTGAGATTTTATAAGGTATAATGAAGACCAAGTATTTAAGTTGGTTATTTGATGCTTCAGTCTCTCAGAAATCTAAACATAGGCTCCATGAATTCTGATCTTCCCTCTTGCATAAAAGCCATCATGAGTCAATAAAATGGTACATTACTAGCAAAAGGAAGGAAGTGTAGCTCCACAGTAAATTTTAATCAAACACGTGGATAATAATCTTTTAACAGATGTATTATTGCACTGAGTAGGCAAACCAGAGACTCTTCCCTGAATCAGTGCTTAGAAATCAAAAACATGAATCTTCTCTTATCCCAAAACAGACCACCTCTGCTTCCTTCTGTTCCCTCCCCATCCTTTTCATCCCCTTCTTAACCCCCCATATCCCAGGTAAATTTCTTAGTTCCATGTATTAGAAGTTATTTGAGCTCAATTTTCTGTTTTCTGTTACTAAATGTTAAAAGGGTATGGCCCTTCCCTTTAGGCATTATCGATGATGTTGACATGCTAGGTTTTCTAATGACAGTTTCTAGAAGGTAATGAGGAACATGTGGTAGTTGATGAAGGACAGAAAATCATTATCTGCAGAATTGGGCTTTTTTTAAAGGATTGATTGTGCCCTGTTAACATGAAAGTACTAGGTTATCAGAAGGTAAAAACAAAGATCATTCCCTAATTAGACAAGACTTATTTGGCCTGTATTCCTTGGCAAATTGGGCCTGGGTAAATAGCATTAGTTTTAGAATCTCCAGTTCAGCCTCAGCAGGATCTCGTAGAGTGTGTCCTAGAAAAAAAGAATTTGGGCGGGGGAAGCTAGCAGTGACTCTAAGCAGTACATTCTTAAGACTGCCACCCTTTAGATATTATAAATCAGCATCTCTGTCATCTAGTTGAAGCTTAGATACAGGAATCATACTTTAACCTTTCCCTAATTTTAGAAGTCATCATTCTAAATTAGTCTTTCTAGCTCTTGATTTTTCTATTTCAAAACTATGTTTTCATATCAGTTCAATATTTTCTCTCTCTCCATTTGAGTCATTAAGGTATACCACTTAAGGTATACTTTCATATTTTTAAATGAAAGTAGAAATTATATTAGGCATTCATTGTGTCCCGAGTTATGTGGGCACATCAACTAAGATTTAAACAAAAAAACTTACTCAAGGATGGTTGATGTCATTATATCTCAGTGTGCATTGTTGATTTTGTTTGATAGATGACTTCTACTGGTAGTAATGATCACACACCTCTTACAGGCATCAGAATGCTACTATAACAAGAAATTGCTTGGAGAAAATATAAGAACACTGGGTCTCTCCTAATAGAATGGGAAATAGAAATGTGTTACATTATGAAAGTGATGTTAGATTTCAGGAGAGCACCTTTTGTTTACATCGAGGACCATGATGTTTGGTATTGTTATTATCTTGGCTAGGAAGATTCTATATTTAGACCTTATGACATCCCTAGTCATATTTCCCCTACTAATTTTCTTCAGCTTTGGACCTGGCCTATATTGTTCATAGGAATGGTGTGTTAGTGTGGTCAGACTAGTCACCATTGTGAAATCTTGTTGTGTTTCTTATGACAAATATAAATACGTGTTTCTCACATAGCATTACATCTTTCCCCTTCAGATATATTTGCATGTTTTTTCTTATATCTTCCCTCTTTCAGGTGAAACACTGTAGCAGCATGTTTGTTAATTTAAAATACTTATTCATGGGGTGCCTGACCGGCTTAGTTGTTGGAGCATGCGACTCTTGATCTCAGGGTTGTGAATTCAAGCCCCTTGTTGGGTGGGGAGCCTACTTAAAAAAAATGACATGCTTATTCAAATGGTCCTTGTGGAAGTGGTGGTAAACAAAGTACTTTGCAAGCAAGAGAACACTTTGTGCTCTGGGAAGTGATCTATAGCGCTCAAAGAACTTTTTCCTTAAAAATTATGAAAACTTTTTACCAATTTAGTCAAGCTTATAAACTCAGCCCTGAAAGGATTGCTTTTTCCCCTATTGTCTGATTACCCTTCACCATCAGTGTTCTCAGGATCATAGTATGCTTTTCTTATGATGCATTTATTCACAACAGTTGCTAGTACTGGCAGAAGCAGAGAAATTACCCTTTAACTGGTTGGCCCTAGTCCCGTTGTCAAAAATGTAAGTGGATTCTGATTGATGCACCAAGGTAACCTATAATCCTTTAGTGGAATCTGAAACCAACAATTGTGTGGGGCTTACATTCAGGCCATGGGAGACTATTAATTTCACAACAATCTTTTTTGTGTCAAAGTAAGTGTATTTAATGGACTGGAAATGGCTTTCTGCAATTAGCAGAAATATATTTATAGAATCAAGTTACATGCCACACAGGTTTTTGGTGTAGTTCTAGCCATGTTTGTTAAAAGTTTTCAGATAAACTTTGGTCTTGTATCAAAGAGAAAAATTTCTAAATTCTAACTTTTATACCAGTTTCTTTTGTGCCTCTGAGCATGGAGGCCCCTTGCCTTTGTAGGTGGGTGTAGTATAACTGACTAATGTGGTTTTGTACATCATTCCAAACATCAATTGAATGACATTTGGCTCATTTTAGAGCAGTGGTTTTCAGGCTGCATATATAGGAACCTAAGAGTCCAAAGAGGTATCTTTAAAGGGCTGCTAAATGGAGGACAGGAGGAGGGGGTGGCCAAGGTGGACAGACGTCTAGGATACCTACTTATACTCTTATACTCTGAACCCTACACTAGTTCATAATCACATACAGAAGCTTAAAATCATTGCAATAAGCAACTCGGGTGTTTCCCTCTTGGCTGTATTTCTCTCAGGAGTAGCTGTGGCAGCAGCTATATAATTTCTCCAGCATAAGGCAAGAGACTTTTTTTCCATGTCAAGATTTTGTTTTGTTGCTTTAAGTCCCATTGTAATTGTCACCATATATTGAAGATATACCTAAAAAAAACCCTATTTTTAATATTTCTTGAAGTAAATGAACAAGGATATTGTAAATTTCCACTCTGTTCTTTTTACTGTTTTGTTGGGGAGCAGGTATTCTGGGGAGTTTTTCCTGGAGAGACATTTCTAGCCTTTTTTGCATAGAACCGCTCCTTTCCCATCCCTCCTCTCCCTATCCTGGTTCTGGGCTCACAAATGCCTTTTCCTGAAAACCCTGATCCCTTTCCTAGAGGTTGCAAATTGTCCACCCATAGGTTTGACTTAGCCCACAGTTAGATGCTGCTTGGCTTACCTGATGTTGCATTCATTCGTTATTTAGTTTTGTGTTTTTATTTTCCGTTTTACACAGTACTTCTTAATTAGTTGCCAGCATTTAGAATTCAGGTATTTCAGATGGAAATTTGGATTTCTAACTTCTTTTCAATAAGTTCCAATAACAGTAAGCCTGCATATTCACATGGCAGACAGCTGGCTGATGGAGCTGAGTGGTGGTGGTCCCCATCATACCAGGCATAAACTCCTCTGGTTCAACAGTGGATCCTTTTCATTCATCTTACCTGCCTAGCCCCTGTAGAGATTTGTCTTTACAGCGCCTTCTTTAACAAGAATGCTTTGAGTAAAAAAAAAAAAAAAGAAAAGAATGCTTTGAGTAAAATTTAATCTCTACCTTTTAAGAGATCGAAGTTAACTTTAATATAGCTCAGGAAATTTTAATAGCTTTTTTGTTAAGTGACCTAGTACTGTTGATGTTGGCCAAGTGTAGCAACAATTTGAAAAGCAAGTCTTGAAATATATTTCAGCTTTTGCATATATATTCATATGCCCATACCTTCTTATGTCTTAATTCCTTCATCACCAGGCCCATAACTTTGGTCAGTTCATATAATGACCTTGTATAATACAAAATGCTCGATGATATACTACAGATGAGTTTAAATAATTCTTGTCACCTGACTGGAAGACATATATAATCATAGAACTGGAAAGATGGGGGAGGGGAACAGACAGGGTGAGATAAAATTGCCCAGTATAGTATCCACCACAGTTAGTGTACTTAAAGCATCTTAACATTCAATCTTAGAACGAGATAAAACCCCAGAATTTCAGTGTTAAGATCCTGAAACCTAGAAAGTTAAGTCTTAGACTATATTATCTGAGGTTCTGTAAAGGTGGCAAGTGATTGTTCAACTGAAAATCTATTTTATGAAACCTCACATCATTGTTACAGTGACTATTTGTTTTCTCTTCCTCTCTGGGTAGGGAAACCACAGGAGTCTGGTTTGAAGTAGGGAGCAGGAGGGGAGACAATGTCCAAGTCTGCCTCCTGACCCCAAGCACATTAGCATTTTTCCTCTGAGAGTGGCACAGTTTGGTGCCCCAACTTGTGTTTTCTGTGATATTGTGTACATTCTTCTTTGTACTGGGGGTGGGAGGTACTGCTGCAGTAAAGGATGGTAAATTCTTACTCTGTAAGAATGAATTTCTGTCTATTGCTTTTATGCTTAGTGAGCAAAGGGTTTTGTGACTTTAGTAGCTAATTTCAGAGCAAGCCATTAAATCATTTTAGCAGCAGAGGACTTGAGGTCAGCTTGTGGAAAATGGACATCATTTCTATTAAGCCCTTAAAAGAACCAAAAAAAGAATCAAATGTGCCCTGATTCAGGAATTCGTGTCCTGACTTTACATTGCGGATACCACAGAACTTACCAGAGTATCTTCCTGACACATAGTTCCCCCCGAGGCAAATGATAGCTCGTGCTAATGTCATTATAGAATACAACAGTCTGTGGATCTGATTTCTTAAATCACCCTTCCATTGAAGGGTGCCTCTGTCAAGAGGCAAATCGAACGTGTTTTACATAGTTAATACATCTACCTTCCCTTGTACTTTCTTCTAAGGCCTGATTTCCTTTGTCTGCTTGGGGAAGTTGTATGTGCTATAATAAGTACCTTTACTAATTTATTTATAAGACTTGTTGTTTTCTAATTTAGCATGTGGCAGAAAAGAAACCAGTGAAAACATTCTGTTGTTACAAGCCTAAGCAAATAATAGATGGGTAGTGGAATTACATTTTCAGTGTGGCATCTGGATACATCTTAAAAACGCTATAGTTCTCTGAAGCCTTGTCTGGGTCCCCTTTGTTCTTGAATTTTGGGAACTATGATGACCTCATTTCAGTGTGTTTTTAATGACCACTAACTAGAGGCATTTTTCTTGTCTATTATGAGCACCTTTAAAAAAAAAAAAAGAGAGAGAATAGTAGCACACAGTCAGTGTCCCAAGTTGGCTTTCTAGCCCTGTATGGTTTTTAATCTCATTGTCTATCGGAGTCGCCAGGAAAATAAAATACATAGATTTAGTTGGTCTCAGGTGAGGCCTCAGCCTTTTCTTTAAAGTTTACCAAGTGATTCTAATGTGTAGCCAAAGTTAAAAATGACTAACAAGCCTAGGAGTTTTCAAACTATTTCCCAGAGTTCTTAAAAGGGCCTCAGGGGCAAACTTAAGAGGGAGCAAGTAAGTACAGACAAACAGAGGGGGCTTTAGGCCTCCACTCTGCTTGGCCACTCCATCCCCTCTTTTGAGTAGTTCCACTTTGTCTATTTTGTATATGGGCTTTTGGTGTAGATTTCATTTGTTTAAAAAAAGGCGGGCGGTTGGTGGTAGATCCACTGCTTTAAAGGAAAAGAAAAGTTTTTTAATCATAGCTGTAGATGTAGGTCTTAAGCAAGACTGTTAAAACAGATGTTTTAGATCTGGTTTTTGACGATGCTGAGCACTGAGTCCTTCCACAAGAATCTGAATATCATGTGCCCTCTGAGGAATGTAGAAAAACAAAAGGAAATCTTTTAGTAATAGATAATAGTACCTTAGTGACCTAGCCCTTTTACTACTCAAATGAGAAATCCCTGGTCAGTAAAGAAAGTTAACCTGCCCAAGTCAAAGTTTAAAGCAGGGCTTGCAAGCTAGCTTCTAGAGAACCTAATTGATCACAAGGTCTTCATTTTGGCCCACAGGATTCTACCTCCTGCCACTTTAGACTGGCACTGTCCTCAAGTTTACCCCAGTCCTCAACATTCCACACTGTTCATAGTTGACCAGTTCACTCATTTGCTTATCCTGCAGGCCTGGCCACTGAAAGCATTTGTGTTTGTAGACCCTAGAAAGCAATTTATTAGCAATTTGCTGGTTGTTTTTAATGATCAAATGAAATATCCCCGCAAACTGTCCATACTTGGCTGAAACAAAATGCTGTAACCTCGTCTACTTTTCCAGAAAGATGTTTAAATTATAGATAACTTAACAGTCATTGGAGAATTTTCTTTCATCTCCTTTAAAAAAAACAAACAAAAAACACCTGGCTTTCATCTAAGAGGATAGCTTGTTTGGTAGTAGAACTTCGTACAAAGTTTATGGGACATACACATTTTAAGTACCTTCTTATTTCCAGAAAGTCATATGGTGTATACCTGTCGCTTGGTAGGTTAAATTTCATTCTTTTTTTTTTTTAATCTAGGTCAGATCAAATCTAATTAAAGTTGTTCTTCTGCTTTATCTTTTATTATTTGAATACTCACTGCCTTCTGTGGTCTCACTAATGGACTAATTTCCTGAGATGATAAATCGGCATGCTTTCATTTTCAGATTTCAGCCTCTCTGCCATCATTTTTCCAGTTTTTTTTGACACATTTGTTTTATGCTGTATCACAAAATGGATTTCTCTTACCTGAAATCATTTGTCCCTTTAAATTAATAAACTATGCATCCAAGGATATTTATCCTAACGGCACCAATCAAATTTCATATTTTTAAAAAGCAGCCATGCCTTTAAAAAAGCAAAAAGTTGGCAAGTCAGCTATTGTGTTTTTTTTTTCAAGTAAAACTACCACCCATTTCCCAGAGCAAATTAGTAGAAAAAGTAAATTTTTAAAAATTCCTATAGTAGTTCTATACTACAAAATTGCTATTATTGCCAATTTTTGGCTATTATACTCTTTCTTATTATAACTTACAACTTGGACCAGAAAGTATAGAAAGAGCATAATTTTAAAACATACAGCATAACTTTTTTTTCTTTTTGTAGCATTAATCTTATCACTGGTCATTTAGAGGAACCAATGCCAAACCCCATAGATGAAATGACAGAAGAACAAAAAGAATATGAAGCCATGAAACTTGTCAACATGCTTGATAAACTTTCCAGGTATTGTATTCCCATCCATTTTCTGCTTGGTTTCTAAAAATGTTCTATTTCTTTGTCTCTCTTACTGAGAGTTATCATGGAACAGCAACTCTGGAAATCCATGTTAATTGGAACAGGGTGGCCCGGGCAGCAGTAGTTCAGATCTCTCTTGGCTACCATGGTTTTTCTACATGTGCCGCTTCTGGATGTGCATTCTTAAACATTTAAACTCTCAAAGCTAGGACAATAACTACCAGATCACTGTGATATTTAACCAACTAACCTCCCTGTCTTCAAAAAGATGTGATGAGTTAGGTTCAATGATTTTGCTGCTTCTTGTATTTTTTGTTTTAGTCTGTTTTGGTTTTTGTTCCAAATCATTATGCTTTTTTCCCCCCTCATTTTTGATGTGCAAGTTGGCAATTTTGTCTTTTTGGGTTGCTGCTGAAACCAAGAATTCTAAAATGTCATGCACCCAACTGGAAAAAGTGAAAAGGAATAGCTCAAATTAAGGGTTTTCTGAAAGCAAGTGCTTGTATTAATTAGGGGTTCTAAAGACAATCTCCCCTTCCCTTCTTGATTCACACCGCCTTCCCTTCCCAAAATAGCCAGTCTTGAAAATACTTAAGTCAAATATATACTAATCAGCAACTAGTCATCTTGGAGGAATTACTAGAAAATATTAATTCCTTTCACACTTGCCTGAATCGCTCTATTTTCTAGTCATACATTGAGTCACTATCTCCTTTAAGCCATCTTGAGTGAGTGCTTCTGTGTGTCGGTGGCAGCTGCCACTTAAAGGTGTATTTCTTCTGATCATCTCCTTTTTCACAGCAACTGTGTAAAGCTAGTATCCCTCAGTCAGAAGAAGTAGGAGCTGGAATCCAGGGAAGCCAGAAAGCCAGCTGTTACAGGGAAAGGTGTAACAAAGAGACAAGTAAAGGTTAAGGCGCAGCAGGAGGCTGACTGACATGGGGGCTGTGACAAGACCGGCAGAACTGCAGAGTCTGAGCTTTTTTCAAATGGTACTGGTAATGGGGTGGTAGTTATACAGAAATAAACAGCTTCATCATTTCGGTCACACCTACAAAGCTACTATGACTAGAATTCAGTGACTTCCAGCTAGTCCTTTTAAATTTCCATCTTTTCCCAAAGAGGTTAGAATCCACAGCTAACTATGCTCACAACCTTTGTTTGCGAATGACATTCTCCATACCTTTATATAGAACTGACACATTCCTTTACCAAAGGACTTACGGTCAAAGAGAAGATACTGTAGGCAAACCTACAGGAAGCAAAATAACACGTTCTGAATGAATATATAAACATGAGATTTTTGCTTGGCTACTTCTGAAAGGATCTGATGTAGCTAATGAAACAGTGGGATAAGTACAAGAGTCAGGATGAGAACCAACAGAGTCCATCTAGTAGAAGCTGGAGAGGGAAGTGTTAATAAGGACCTATGTGGAGCACATCAGTGTATTAGGACAGTAAACAAGTTTGACAAATTTCACTCTAATAATATGAGTCCTTAAAAGAGAACACAGACCCTGTTCAACAGCCTATATACCCTGAATGAGTAAACTCCAAACTAGGAAAGTGGGAAATGGGGAAAAGATTGCCTAGAATAATACAGTATAATCCAGGTATTTGACTTACCGAAAGAGATAAGATCCTTTCATAAGGCATTCCTATACACGGGATAGAAAACAGTGCTAGGTCCTTCTCCTTTTAATCCCAGGGGAATCCACATATTCTAGAAGCTGCCAACAAATAAATACACAAATGTCAAGTTTGAAACATCCAGGCTTCCACTTGATTTAAACCATGCCTCAAAGAAGATGTGTACTCACCAGAAACACCCAGTAGATGCACAACTCAATCTGAAGGTGATACTGATTTTCACATGTATAAAACAGAGCAAGTATGTCTTGTGTTGGCTTTGATAGTACTGATTTTGCCATTAAAATTGAAGCTAAAGGCAACTTTAAAAATAGTCCTAAGTCACTGATATCTTGCATGACGTGTGGTAGGTTTTTTTACATTGTCTGCCTTTGTGTGTGTGCTTTCTAACATTTGCTCTCACTAATAATCAATGACAAAACTGTATGGAGATCAGCAGTGGGCATTCCAAAGCAGGAATGCAAAGAATGAAGCCATTCTTTATGCGTCCTACATGTTTGTCTTAAGTTTCTTCTCTCTCTTCACTGTTGATTTTCGGCTTTTGGTTTTTTGAGGTAGAAGAGATGGCATAAACCAAAGTAGACTACGTTCAGTACAATTCAGGGAGCATTTATTAAGCAGCTACTCTGTGCAAGGCACTGTGCTAGGAAGATGAGGGAGAGTCCAAGAATGTGACAGTCTCCGCCTTTGGAAACTCACATTTTAGTGAAGGAAATGGCTATAATCTGTTCTAAAATATGAGGTAGATGGAAATAATGACAAAATAAGGTCTATGTTGAGCTGTAAACACCCAGGAAAAGGAGCAGTTCATTCTGTCTGGATGAATCAGGGACGATTTCACAGGGAAGGTAGCATTTGTGCTGATTCTTGAAGTTTAAAAGGTATTTAACAGATACGTGGAGAAATGACCATTCATTCCAGGTACAGGGAAATCTACTCTTGACAATAAGATAAACCTTTGGTATTCACCTACTGCATCTTTCTTCCAAAAAGCTCAGGTTGTTTTATCATTATTTGATTAATATAATCTGTTATCAGATTTCTAATTGGGGAAGACCCAAGGAAATGCCCCAGATATTTCCAAGCTAATGCCGTGGTAATCCATTTCCTTTTAACAGTTTACAGAACACTTCCACATACATTCTTTTTCTAGCTTCATACCAAAGTGAGACTAGGAATTTCATTTTCCAGAACTCAAGACCTTTGCTCTGTCCACTGTGCTACTGTGTCTGTCTGTTAGAGTCAGTGTTTGCCAGAGCCCTTCCTAATCATCATCTTCAGCATTGTGCTACCAGTTAGTTCCCTCAACTGTCACTCTGAGGATGTTCTTCATCCCACCAAGTCTTTATTGTGCTAAGAGTGTACTGTAGCTTTGTCTGATTAACTTTTCTTCTCAAAAATGAAATCATTTTCTCCTGGGCCTGAATTGAAAGGCATGTGAGTAAAGGCTAGGTTGGAGGTGATGTGGCCAATGAATGGACACTAGACACTTCCTTTTTTCCATCCATAGGAGAGCAGATGTGAAGGACCTGCACCAGGATGGTGGTTAGCAACAGTGGCCCGTGCCAAAGCACTTACCAAAGTGATGACTAAGGTTGGTCATGCCAAGTACTGTTACTGAGCCTGGTGTAGGGTATAGATGTCATCCACTACCAAAACTACAAAACCACTAGTGCAAAAATTAAAGTCACATTTCCACTTTGCCTCCAGGCTGAACATAGCTACTGCTGCAGGGAGCTCACTACCTTGGCAGCTTTATCGTAGCTATATTTCCAAGGACACCGGAGAGATTCATGCTCATTTTCTTCCCATTGAATACCAACTGACTTAGTAGTATTCCGTGTGTGTGTGTGTGTGTGTGTGTGTGTGTGTGTGTAAGGATTGTATTTGTGACAGATGTAGGTAAGGGGATTGGCAGTGGACCTGGAGGTCTTAAGAGTTTGAAAATAATCTGAACCCTATAAATCCCATCATGTCTAGCTAGTGCAGTGCCTTGTACCCTGTGGTTCCCCTAGTGTGTGATCATGAAATAATGAGCACAGCTGATCTCCAATCTGTAGGCCAGTTTTTTGCTCTATAAAATAGCCTACATGGTTTAAGACCTTTGTCAGTTCCATTTCTTGGCCAGATATGATAAAATTCAGGGCTGGAAAGGAATTCCATAAAGGTACTTTGGCCCAGGACTGACACATTTAAATATTGGGGTACATAATTTCTTTAAAGTGATCACTGTAATATATATCATAAGCATTAAGGCCTGAAGCATGAGATTAAAAAGGTTAAATGAATCTTTCTAGATGAGAGCAGAGGTGAAAAGGGGGATGAAATCTGCCTTCCTCTCCACTTCCTGTTTCCTTCTTAGAATTGGAAAAAAAAAAAATAATAAGCCCCCGAAACTTAAGTAGGAGATTAGAATGGAGACTGTGTGGTTAAGCAAGTCCAGTGCGGCTAATACAATTGCGTTCACCTTAGCTACAGCACACAGCTCGTGTATAATAACGCAGCCTCCTCCAGAAGAAGGGAGAGAGGATTGATTGGCTTAAGCTTAAACTAACCAAAGGAAATAATATTTCAAGTTTCAGTTTTGTGTTGACTTTTGTAGTCCCCTTTAGTACCTTAATTGGAACCAGGCACTGATTAATCTTCTACTGCCGTCCCCTCACCCCACCCTAGTCACATTTAACAAGGTACATTGCCATTTAGCTTATATAGTCTATCATAATCTAAAATTTAAATTATTGTTTTCCCATTTCTTATCTATTATATATATATATATATATCTACACACACACATATATATATATATTTGCCAGCCATTCTGCAGTGTTTGGGACATGGCTTTCTTAATAAATATAGGTTCCAAATATGGGAATAGTTCCCTTTAATCCAGAGATTATTTTTAGACTTACTAAAGCTGGGATGGGCTGACTAAAAAGTAATACGTAATTTTTTTTCCCTATGAATAAGTTACTCTGCTTACAAAAATATCAACAATTGTGATTACACCCACCTATATGTTATGATAAGTTAGTCAAGGACATGTTTTTCAGGTATGTTTCCAAAACATCCAATTTTTAAAGCATTGTGAGATCTATTGCAGGTACAAAAATGTAAAGATCTTAATTGTTTATTCCAGAAAATGTTTGAGATCTGTGCTGTCCAATATAGTAACCACAAGCCATATAGGAATACCAAGCACTTGAAATGTGGTTAGTCTGAATTGGGATGTCCAGTAAGAGTTAAATACTCAGGCTTTCAAAAACTCAGTATAAAAAAGAGAAATGTAAAATACCTCAATTGTTCAATACAGATTTTATGTTGCAATAGTATTTTTAATATATTGGGTTAGGAAATTACATGAAAATAAATTTTACTTATCTTTTTCAATGTGGCTACTAGGACAGTTAAAATTACATATATGGTTTGCATTTGTAGCTTACCTTATATTTATGTGTGGCAGCACTATTCTACATCATTAAAATACACCATAAGGCTACCTGAAAGTTCCATTAAGGGAACTTGGACCCAGTTAAATTAATATACCCTTAAAGTGGCAAGGAAGCATTAATTTGAGAAACTTGATAATGTGTATCTTTAGGTTTTAGAGGGCCCTTCCACTGGCTAGACACCTCTAGGTAGGATGTCATGTGACCTTTGTATTGCCTGTTGGTAATCATTGTCCTTTAACCTCAGTAGTAGGTTACTTTGAGCTCTCAGTTTAAGCACTAGCTGAAATGGCTTCTATCTATTAGAGAAACAACATCAAGTAAGAATGTCCCCTAGCTGTTTGTGCTATTAGTTACCCTCCTTCAACTTTTAAATCTTTCTAGTTGGGGAAAGCATGTAAGAACTTTTATTTCTCCTGCTTTATTCAACAATGTCAGTTGGTATACTGACTCTTACTAATATTTATTTTGCTAATTTGGACAACAGGATGGAAAAATTGTATAGAGAAATTACCCAGAAATAAGAATACCTTCATTTAAGGATAAAACTAAATTTGATTTTTGAGCACTGTCCCTAACCTCTTTCTACATATTTTTTTAACCACGCTATTTAATGTGAGGTGGGTAACAAATTTTTAGAAGCTTTGCATGTGATCTTCTAACAGAAATGAGGATAAAAAACTAATATTTATTTAGTGCTTTCAAGTTTAAAAAGTGCTTCCATATATATGATCTCCAGTGATCAGTGAAGTAGCCCTCTGAATTAGGTAAAGCAAGGAGGATTTCACCGAAGAATAAATGGGACCAATCATTAAGTGACTGACCCAAGATCAGGCACCTGGTTAATGACATAGTCAGGACTCAATTCTCAGTCTTATAACTCTAGAACTTAGGTTATTTTGAAAAATGAACAGCAGCTCTCAAAAATGTGTCAGTCTGATTTTAAATAAGATGGTCTAAATTTTAAGTAAATGCAAAGCACAAAGACAGACAGTACCTGAGAAAAGAATTAAGATTTGGAAAACATGTATTCCTGCTTTCATTCCAGAGTTGAGGTCTTCTCAAAGATTAGATGAAGTGCTAAAATAAATAGGTTATATATCACATACACACACATTTATATGAAGGAAACCAGTAAAATTTACTCTATCCTAATGTAAGTTATTTTAATTCTTTTAAAAAGAGAATGATTACAGGTATTCTAACAAATTCTTAATGCAATCACATTAAGAAAATCTAGCTTTGAAAAGGCTTCCCACTGGGACTATTTAGGCAACTCCCAATTACCTTTGTAAAGTAGAAAGTAGTCCAAAGTAGTGGACATTATGCCATACCCATTTGTCACGGAAATGGTATTTTTATGCTACATATTTACCTTCCTGATTGTACACAGTCCCAAAGCACAATGGTGTGGTCAGAAGGAAGATTTCAGAATTGTTTTGAAAGAGGCAGCCTGAAGACTTCAAATTTGCTATGAAAAAGCCACCATACCCCTTCAGATGTACTGGGTTAGTGGCTTAGTGAAAGATCAGTGTACCCACTCAGCACTAGGAAGCCACTAGATGGAAAATCATGGAAGTTGTAGAATCAGGGTCCAAGCCCAAAGGACATTCTTGCCCAGCATGTAACTCAACATGTTAAGCAAGGGCCAAAGTTATAACATTTTTCTATGAGAAAAAGGGTTTATAAACACTTGTAAGCATATCAACAAGTCATCAGGCAGTCCACTGTACTTCGGTGGATTATGGACTGTTCCAGTAATGCTGAAATCTTGAAATAGGATGCACTCTCAGACTTGGAATTAGTGCAGAGAGTACAGACCTGCTTTCTCTGGGCTAGCACAGGCTCCACTCCAGCAGGCATTTTTGGAAAAGCTCTGTGTTCATTAAAAATGTTTTATTTATTTACCAGTTTCTCATCCGATCTTTCAAATGTGAAAAGGAATGAAATATGAAATGGCTAATTTAAAATGTCAGGGCTCTTTTTTTCCAAGCCAACCTTACTTTAAGAGCAGGAATCCCTGTACCACAGAAATGGTTCCCAATTATCCCATCTTGGGTTTTGTTATACATTGTACAGAAGTCAACAAAACAAGTATGTAACAGAACCTGCCTAAATAGCAGCCGCCTCATTAGAAACAGAGAATTAATCAGGGGACGATTGAAGGAAGCAATGCCTCACAGGTTTCCCCCTTTCTCCTTTTCTAATCATAGAACAAAATATATTACATAAAAGGATCGGAACTATTATGCAGTACTCAATTAGAGGGAGGTGAATAGGTCTCTAACATGCTGTTTTATCAAAAGAGCAGACTGGTGTTTGCATGACTGTTGTTTCATTACAGACCCTGTCATTAAGTCCATGTGTCAATACTGCCCTGTAGTACACAGAGCAGACAAGAAAGAAGAGCCCTTGAAAACAAGGGAATGATTTTTGAGTCGTTATCAAGCTAAGTGGCAAGCGGGAAGCTGAAACTCGTATAGGTAAATTCGAAGGGACTCTTGGGAGATCTGCAAGTGGGAAACAAGAATGCATTTTACCAACTGCTTAATTATGTCCTGTTTTTCAACAAGTACACTTGAACTGAATGCTTTGTTTGTATTGCACAAAAATATGTGCTGTGGGCAAGAGTATTCTCTTGCTTCCAGGTCAAGTAAGGTGTTTTATACACGTATACATCTGGCCTGTTCTATAATGTGCGATTGGGTATGTTAGTATCTGAGCCCCAATATTGCACTGTCATTTCTGGGGGAGAGACTTATATAGGAACCAGAAGCCCTAAGAAATGGAAACTTCTCTAAGGTTCTGAGAAATTATGTAAGCCCAGGCATCGCGGAGGACCATCCTTACAGGGAAATGGTGGCTCAGGGAAATGTTAAAATATTTCTGGGGGAAGGAAAAAAAAAAAACTGAAAATTTTAAATATGGTATAAATCCCATAATCTCCCACTCCCCCACCCCCAATCTAAGAAAATATTTTTTTGGTTTCCATTAGCAGTCCCAAGGGTTAGGCTGGGGCAAAATAGGGTTTCCTTCCTTGGACGTGCTTTATCTATGTCCTCGTGCCTGGCCAAGCCCTTAGAGATTATGGTTCCTTATCGTTTAGTAAGATCAAATTTCTAAATGATGTTTCGTTCCAGTTGAACATTCTTGGAGGCTTATCTCTTCCCTGGCCAGATGCCTGATCAGATGAGAAGCCCGCCATGATACTGTCACAGTGCCTAGAATGGGCTCTTTATCCAGTAGACATCACTGTACTTTTTGATGATAACGAGGGCAGTCTTAACTTGTGTTAAGGCCTGTGTATAGCATTGAAGGTAAGTATGAAGGAGTTGTTGCTATGTGAATATCTTAATCCTGATGCACATTTCAATATATAGTATCTCCATTTAACCATGATGTACGTATTATCTGACACCTAGCCATCCTTTTTAGATGTGACCTTCATATTTAGGGCCAGTAACTCTTCATGAAATGGCCTGTGTATTAAGGGCCATGATTGAATTTAGATCCTTCCTTGTAACACTTGCCATTGCTTTGATTTACTTTTGTAATCATTCTAATCATCTGCCAGTAGTTTTGCAGAAAGGATTTCTCGTCTTGGTGTCGGTCAGTTACAGGTAGGATGCTGTGTTTGACTCTTAGGCTTAGAATATGTATCTTGATTAGAAACAAAGGCTTAGCGTTATTGAGTTTTAGTGTCTTAAACACCTAGCAGCTTTTTGAATGGAACAAAATGATTTAGTAGCCTATATTTTGAGTCTTAGAATAGAATCTTGGGGATCATCTTGTCCAACCCCTTCATTTTATAGATGGGCAGACTCAAGCCCTGAGAAGGAAATGACTTGCCCAAGGACACTCAGCAAGTTAGAGGACGATCTGAGACTAGAATCTAGACCTCCTGATGCCCCATATGTAAGAAGCTGAGTCTACACTAGTTAGTGGTGGGGAATTCCAGGCTGTGTGGTACAAAGGGGGCCTAACTTCTGCTGTGCTATCAGAATGTCTAACGACATGGCCTCATCAGGGAAATAATAATTAATATAAGTATTCTTGACAAATGGTCCTCTACCATTCTCCATTTATGCCATGACCCATGTATTAGTAAGAGGTTACTAAGCATTTACTGAGCACTTACTGTATGCCCCCAGCCTAAATACCATGGATCATAGCCAGATAAGACATGGACTTTGCCCTCAAGTTGCTCATGGTCTAGCAGAGAACAAGAAATCCCAGAAAAGCATTATGCAGAATTTCCTGTGGAATGCTTGTATCTTTCCTAACTTTGTAGATCTTGACGATGAAAATGAATCTTCTACCCAAGATCTAGCTTTTCTCATGATCATGATTTACTAGGAGTCCCATAAAACACTATACCTTCCCTTTCTGTGAAAAGTACAAGATAACATCAACTGCAACCGAGTTTAGTCCATAAACACTTATGAAGGACCTGCCATTGACAAGGCGCTGTGCTAGACACATAGGGGTATGAAAAGTGAATACTTATAGCATAGAACATTTTCTTTTTAATGTCAGAGCAATACGGTTTCATAGCTTTCAAACTTTGTAATGAGGATTATTTTTAATAAATATTCTTAGATGTGGGGCCCTTGAAATAGAAGACAAAAATACCTCTGTAACTATAATCCAGACTTGTCAGCCTAGGATTTCAAAGTCTCCATTCAGATCCTCTTTTATACCCCAAATCTGTTTTGAGCTTTCTTTTTCCTTTACCTCAGCCAAATCAGCCTGCTTGCCAATCTCTGCACACAACTAACTCTTGCTTCTGTGCCTTTGCTTGACTAATTCTTCTGCTCCTAGGATGCCTTTCTCCCCATGAATCCATGTCCATCCCTGCCATTACAGTCTGGCCCTGAGTCCGTCTCCTGCAAGGAACCTGTGATCAGCATCCCCGCCTCCTCCTGTGTCCCTCCCACATGTACATAACCCAGATGATGGTGGAATAACATTTCTGTGGTATTCATTAATGCTTCCCATTCTCCGTCCACATCTTGCTGATCTAGATATCTAGATACGACATCTTATTCAGTGAGTAAGTTCAATGAAACAGTCTGGTATAACCAGGTCATTCATCAGACCTTTCAGGAGTGAGTCTCCATACCAGAGATTTCATTTGGGTATTTGTGGGCTGTTAGTTGCATGATAGAGGGAAGATTAGAAACGTTGAGATGGGAATGTGACAAGTAAGCCTGGAGTCCCGCAGAAAAAAACAGTCACATAGCTGGGAGACCTCCTCTCTCCTTCCACTCCCAAACAGGACAAGAAATCTCCTTTAAACATGTGTTAATTACAATAAGAGTATATTGAGGAACTGTCAAGGTAGGGAAAGCAGGGCTCTGCCTGTTAATCATCTCAAGCTTGTTGATCTGCTGTTCTGTAATTCTTTTAATATTGTTTAATGTGTGTGTGTTTTATCTTCTGAACTGACTGAAAGCTTCTTGAGGACAGGGACCATGTCTTTTATTTGCTTCTGCATACTCATCCCCCCACTTACTCCCAGGGCGCCGCACCCGGCTTGGGGAAACCTCGCATAAGCACATAAAAATAGGAAATGCAACTTGCGTTCCACCTACATTCCAGCCATTACACTACAGTTTATATGTATAGTGACCTTTCACCTTCATGACAACTCAGTGAGGTGGGTATTTCTATCCAATTTCTACAGATAAGGAAAGTGAAGTTCAGAGAGTTCCAGGTCTTATTATTAGTGACTGGTGGACCCAGGATTAGAACCTAGGTTTGTCCAACTCCAAAACCTGTATGTGCCTTTCACTGTACTACAATAACAACAACTAATATTTCAGACTCATTTGCAGTTCATAGAACTCTTTGATCTACATGATTGTTTTTAATTGCTACCACCACTGGTTCTGTTATGGTTACTCCTCACATCATTACTAGGAAGTAGGTAGAGCTAGTATTAGCATTATCCCCATTTCACAGATGGGGAAACTGAGACTCAGACTTGCCCAAGATCACACAACTGGTAAGTGAAGAGCCAAGGTTCCAGACTTCCTGACTCCAGATATTTTTGGTTTTGTACAGTATCACATTGCTATCTTAATTCATTTGCACAAATGAATGGTCATGTGGCCAGTTATCACTGACACCTCTCCTACAGAGGCGTCCATAAGTCCAGGCATCCTGTGGAGCCCTCAGAGGGTGATACAAAGGACCCAAAAAAAAATAAATGCTTGAGAAGTATAGTTCACAGATGAGAATTAAAATATGGGCCCCTTTATCCCATTGACAAGTTCCTATTATTTGGCCATGGGACTCCTGTAATGTTCTTAATCATTTCCATCATGAAATTGGGAGTAGGGAAGGAACCAATGGACTTGATTTGAAAACGTTCCTCCTACATTTGGAGAAGGTAGGAGCCCCTTTGTATAGCTGGTAGCTAGCCCAGCATCACCGTGTTCTCACAGAGGTGGATCGTGTTGGTGGCAGGATGGGGTGGGGGCCTGTCCACCCGGCGTCTCGTCACGAGCTCCGTAGGATTCCTCTAGTCCCATCCAGGGTCCTGCTTCCATCTACCCTGACCCTTCACCTCCTACCCCATCTTACTGTACCCTCTTCCACAGGCCCCTTTAGACCTTTCAACTTTCTTATCCATCTATGTTTTATTCCCAACAGGTTATCTATCCCCTTGTTCTTTTATGTCATTATTAAGTAGTGTCCAGTATCACAAAATCCTTCAGCATAAGCACTTAGAAGTAGGCAACTATGTTGTAAAAATGTAGATAAGAGGTACATATCAGTGCTAGAGGGAAGTTTTCATGGAAACAGGTTGTTTATAGCTTTCAACTGAACATTTCTACCTGGTTGTCATGCAAGGGCCTCAAGCTCTTCGCGTCCTGAGAGACATCAGCCATCTCCCCACCAGAACCTACTTCATCTGCTGTGTTCTTGCTCCAGTGAGTTGTATCACCATCCTCTTGGTCATCTGAGCTTGGAGGCCACAGGGACACTCTACCCACCCCCACCCCCCATCTCCCCTGCTGGTGGGTCATAGCCTGAGTCCACTGTCCTGTCTCCTGTAACATACACACTGTCTAGTGACATCCTAATGACTGGTCTCTCTGCCACCAGGTTCTCCCTGGTCCGATGCACCTTCCACATTGCTGTCAGACACTCTGCCCTATAAAACAGATGTGACATCCCTTACAGAGCAAAGCCCAAACTCCTTACCTTGACTCTTACCTTTAAGACACTTACCCGCTAGACCCCAAACCACCCTTGAGCCTTGCCCTCCTGTCACTCCTTCATTGAACCTCACCACTCTCCAAACACTGGGCCCTTTCACAGCTTCATGGGAGCACAGAGAAATGGACACAATCCAAAAAGAGATACAAGTAACACACAAGTAGATAGGACCATACAGAGCCTTTGACACAAGGCTTAGCCTTATGTCTCCTTAGCCTCAGCTGCTCTGTGCCTCCTTTGCCCGGCATTGGAACCTTATCTGCGATGCCATCCCTGCCTTCCCCAGGCGGCTCGGTCTGTGCTTCATCTTCAGGGCTGCCAGTTTGTTCGTGGTTCTGTGACAGCATTTACCCCATTAGGTTCCGAGTTATTTTTCGTATATGTTTTACCTGCTCCTCGAGGACCACTGTGCCCACTGGTCCTCTCCCTGCCTAGTGTATGAGCTGGCGTCTGGCGTGTAGGTGTTGGCCACACACGGAACCACTGAACTCAGTGTGCGCCTGCCGTGCAGTTAGAGCAGTTAATCCAGATGTGGTGCACTGCAGAGAGCACTAGCCTGGGATGCAGGAGACCTGTGTCCCAGGCCCCGCCTGGCACTAGGTGTGTGACCTTGGGTAAGTCACTCAGTCTCATTGAGTAAACAAGGGGGTTGGACTAAATGATCTCTGAGGCCCTTTCAAGTTCTATGATTCTGACACCATTTCTTGGACCAGGAACCGCATCTCCTCCTTTCTGACTCCAGAGCCTCAACTTAGCCAGGCAGCCACCCCGTTTTACTCACAGTCTTCCGGTGCCGGCCAGAGCTGCCTGCTTAGGCTCTGCTGGCTCGTCCAGGGACCGCTGAGCTGTTCCTACCCCCTCCCTAGGGCTCTGGGGTCTGCGCCTCTAACACCTCACACTACAGTGAGGCTGGCCCTCGAGGAGGGCGCCCTTCTTTGTGCTGTCCTCGGGGACAACAGCAAGGACGCAGAGGGACAGCAGCTTTGTTGTTCCCCTTCACTCCAGACCCCGCCAACATTACAGCTACTCCCATGTGGGTCCTTGGTGATAGACGTGTTCTCAGGGGGTGAGGCCCATTTCCTCGAGAAATAAATTTTAAGCAGCTCATGTGCCTCTTTGAGGCTACGCTTAAAGTACACTGCTGACATTTGGGGTGGGGAGGACTAGAGTTAGCAACTCGACACTTACATTTGCCATAATCTCCATGTAATAAGTAAGAGCCTATGAAAAGATTAAATAAATCTTTCCTAATGCTTTTTGATTGACTTAATCAATAATTAATCATCTTTAGATGAGGCTGTAACTTGTGGAGTAGATATAATTGGATTAGCTGAAAAGAGGCAGTTGGGGAGCTTTGAAGAGATTAAAATGGCTGTCAATCCCATAATTAAACTGCCACAAACAAAAGCAGTGGTGTTTAAAAAAGGGAAAAAAGGAAAAGAAGAAGGAGAGAGAGAGAGAGAGAAGGAAATCAAAGGGAGGGAGAAAGTTGGGAAAGGCCAGTTGACTTGGATTGAATCGAGAAGTACTTACGTATTGCCAGAGGTTGGAGAGGCAAAACCAAATCTGACAGATTTATTCCACTGAACGAAATCCATACGTATCACATCAGCCACTTGATTGTATGCCTGGCCCACTGGGACCCATGAAATTTTGGCAGCTTCAACTTCACTAAAACAACGAATCCACAAAAGGAAAAAAAAAAAAGTTAATTATTAAAAACAGAAGAGACCTGCTCCTGGTCCTGAGCCCATTTAGACCTTGACTCTTCATACTTTTAATTGGCTTAGTAGGTTTGGCCTGTGTGAATGAAGTCTTTTATCTCCCTCTTTTTCTTTCCATGCCCCTTTCATCTTTCCTGTTACAAACACACAGAGAGCTTGAGGAAAAATACTTTGGTTTTTAAAGACTTTTCTTTTTAAAAGGATGTGGATTTGGGCGGGGGGAGGGGTGTGTGTGTGATGCTGGTGAATACTTTTTTTTTTCTCTCTTTTATCTCTTTTTCCAGAGAGGAGTTGCTTAAACCAATGGGACTAAAACCTGATGGGACAATAACGCCTTTGGAGGAAGCACTCAACCAGTACTCTGTCATCGAAGAGACCAGCTCTGACACAGACTAAAAGCGTCACCTGCCCAACTCAATATTGCTTTTATCAGCATCTTTTCTCTGTAGCTCCAGGGGAGTCTTTTCTCTAAAACATTTATGCCCTTGCTTTGGCTAGAAACACATTAACTGGTTTACTCGTTGAGAATCCAGCATATTGGAGAGGTGATCCTGTGTTTTTGCGAGACCGAGGCGTTCGTGCAGAGCTGCAGTTGGATGGAGCGGCGGGGGCTAACCATGGAAGGAGAGGAATTCCACTTCATCAGGATGGAACTGAAGGTCTTCATTGGATAAAGCAGCCCTGGCTGAATCTGACCGTTCTGTTTGCCAAGGTTCCTAGGAGACTGCGTCGTGGCCTTCCTCTCGCCCGTGAAAGCTGCCTCTCCGGAATCTCTCCGGCAGACGGAGGCCCGGGAGAAGCAGAATGAGCCTCTAAATAAGGGCTGAGGCAAGTGACTCGTTAGATCAGGACCCACTACGTGGAAGCCAAGCGGCTGCTCCATAAACCTAGCCCCACTCTTCATTTCAATTTTGTACAAATATGTGGAAACGCACACACAAACACACACACACAGCCCCAGACTTGCAAACTGATTACATTCTAAAAGTTTGCAGGTCTCCTATCGAGAACTTCAGAATACATTTCTCCCTCTAAAGGTTATGAGTGATGGTTTAGTTCTGAGGCAGCTACAGATGCCTATGGATTCCCTTATGGGCCTTAACACTAGTACCGTAGAACTGAACCCCCATCCGTATCATTGCATGGGAGCATGCATTCTGAGGTCTGACTCGGGGTGCCAGAAACACACGTCCTCCAACCCGGCAGAGGGATGGGGACTCCCAGAGGGCTGTGAGTTCTCCTATGGACTCTGCTGGGGGTGGAGGGGGGCAGCGGTACCCATTTGTACATATAGGTCATTCATAGGTCACAGGTTGTACATTGGGGACTGTGTGTGCGCTTGTGTGTTCGACCTTTCTACCATATGTGATCAGTTTAATGGTAACTTTATTTATTTAAAAAAAAGAAACACAAATAGTTACCGTTAAACTGATTAAGGCTGTTTATTTTTACTTTTAGAATTGGTCATATGAAGAAGTAGACTATGAATCCTGCAATAGACAGTGGGCCTAGTTGATCAGTGGCTAAAGCTGAAAGGGGTTGGTTTCCTTGTGTATGTGTATGCATGTATGTACGTACGTATATGTACACACATGCATACATATACACACATAGATAATGTGCTTAACCACTGCCTTTTAAAACTTTAAATTAAATAAAACATTGGGGTTGATTGAATTTAGCCATCTGTGTGTGTTTCTTTATAGATACATGAGGCAAACAATATTTCAGAGTTCATGCTTTTTTAAAGTGTTTTCACATCCATCATCTCACCATAACACCCCTTCTAAGGATAGGTAACGTACATGGAGTATTGGTGGAAAATGTCATTTATCCAGAGATCCCTTCCCTGACAAAACCACAGTTCAAGGATGGAGTTTTTAAAGGCCTTTGAGCTGCCAAAGAGATCACTAGAGTTCCTTGTAATTTACTCATAGGAGAGATCCTCAAGAATCTCTCTGTTTACCTCTTTACTGAAATTTGCACACGTTTCTAACAGATTGAGTTATCTGGCTTTCAAGCCCGTTTAAAAAAAAAAGGCAGAGGAGGTGGCTGCTCGATAGAGGGCAGGTATACCGAAAACTGCCGAAGGCCAGCTGAAACCCAGATAGGGAGGCGAGAAGGCAGAGCAAATCTCTACCAGGCGTCACAAGTCTGCACAGTCTGTTTCCCAAGGGACACTGGTAGACCCAGAAACATCTGTACCAACAGTATGGCCCATAGATTCCCAGAGAGAGGACCCGGACTTTATTTTACAAAACTGAGTAAGTCCAGAATACTCCGGAATGAAAGCCTAGGAAGAATACAGTACACGTCAGGATTTTCATCCAGATAAAGTGGTGAGTGACCCATGTTTTAATAGTAAATAAAATGAAACTCGGCAATTCATAAATTTAGATGATGTGGAAAAAAGTTTAGAAAAAGTATTTTTGTTACTTCATTCTACAGAGCATTTTTAAAGTATTTTTATAATTTCTACAATCAAATAGCTTTGGCATGAGTGTCAGCTTATCTAAATGAAGACGTGTTTACTGAAATAGCATCTGGCCGGCTATGCAGAGTAAGTGTTTGAATAGTCCTGCTTAAGTAGCTGTGCTCTTGTGCTTTCAAGGAGTTTGTTTCACTCTTGAGTTTCCCTGCACTGGGCACTACCCACTAAGCTTTGTTTTTGAAGCGAGCATTTGCAGGGGGTAGAGGGAGGACCTCATTTTGCCCCTGGAAAGAAAATTAACGTCTGCAGAGTGCTTACTATGTGCCGGGCTAGTCATGTCTCCTATCGTAAGTAACCTCGTCACATCTCTTGTTAGAGACCATCCCTGGCAGGCCTCAGTTTCCCCGAGTCACAGCAAACAGGAGTCCAAGTCTGGCCGGCCCAACTCCCAACACCTACCTCCCTCCCCTCACCACCCTGACCACCTGGGTCCTTGCCATGCCTCCCAGGACTCTGCAGCGCTGGAGGGCCGGCATCCTCGGGCCATTTTAAGCAATAACCATTTCGGCAGAACCAGTTTAAGGGACTTTATGAGCAGGGAGCTGACCTGGAGTGATCTGTGAGTGGAAGACTTGCTCAGGACCGGCTTTCAAACAAGGACCCGGAATCCTTGAGGTCAGAGAGCAGGGCTGCAAGCCTCCCCCGGACAGCGGCCTGCCGCGATGGCCCGCAGCGGGGATGAGGAGGACACGGCGGCCCTCTGTGTGTGGACGGCCCGCACGCAGCCCTCCTGCCCTCTGACACGCAGCGTGCCGGTGTCAACTACAAGCAGGCACTCCAACTGCTGCTGCCGCGTAACAAGGGGCAGGCGCTTGGGGCCCCTTCCCCACACCCATGGTCCTGGGAGGTGGGCAGACAGGGCTTATCTTCCCTCCTTTATAAATGGGGACCCCGCAAGTACTGAGTACCCCCCAACACCACGTTGGTCTCACTGCCTCCCAATACTAGGGGTCAGGTGTCACCAGCAGGGACGTCTCCCCCGCCATTATGAAAGTAATAGATGAATATGTGTTCATCATGAAAAGTTTGGAAAAATGTAGAAAATTAAAGCTAATTCTCCCAAATCCCACCACCGAGATAATCACTGTTAATGTTTTAGTGTATTTCTGTCCTGTATTTTTTCTATGCATATATAATTTATTTTATTACAAGACTGGGATCATACTGTATTTACAGATTTGTATCCTGCTTTCTTCTTTAATATATTGTGAGCATTTTCCCATGTCAATAAATATTCTTCAAAAAGTAATGGCTACATGATATTCCATTATATGGATTGTGGTAGACACTGCTGGCTGCCTGCCCGGTATTATTCCTCCTTGTTAACACAGAAGACATCACGGCCCTCCCCAGCAAGAAAGGTGCCCGGTGCCTTCCTGGGAGGCAGCAAGAACCCTGTCAGCACCGAAGAGCAGCAGAAATAGGAATGGCTCCAAGAGGCGATTTGCGCTGCCATATAGCACCGATCTTCAGAAGCCTTGGCAGCAGAAATCATGACACGCTTAGATCAAGTGCCAGGGGAATTCTCTAGTTTCTGTCCAGGAGGCATTTGGCCGTAGCAAGGTGCCCGGAGGACTTTGAGAAGTCTGTATGTGAAGGAAAAAATGTCAGGGTCTCCTGCTGTAGAGCCGAGTTACGGACATGCCTTCTTCGGTGATACTCTTCACCGCAATCCCAGAGGAAAGAGGGGCGCGCACAGATCGGGGGACACGGGTTCTTCTTTCAAGAGAAGGGGACACCTGTCAGAACTCCTAGCTGTGTGGTGAGCACAGTGCGGAGTAAGAACAGACGAGTGGTGTTCTAGGAACAGGTCACATGGGCGAGGGAGGGAGAGCTCTTTATCAGCTGTCCTTGGAAGGCTGGGGAGAGTGAGGTTTCCAGGGAAGACAGGCAGCACTCCGCAGAGCCCTGCCCCAGGTCTTCAAGAAGTGGCGGAGGGGCCTTTCTGGGAGGGGAGGGGTGGGGAGAGGCCTGCCCCTCCTTGCCCTTGATCAAGCATTGCGTACCACCGACCAGCCATCTCGGGCGTCTAGCACAGGGCCCATACGTAGCGCCCTCAGGGGAGAAGAGAGTCACTTTGTCATTTTGAGCTTTGTGGTTCACGTGAACCATGGTTGAGAAAGGCTGTCCTAAAGAAAAGATTCTTACGCAAGGCTTTTGGAGTCAGATTTAGGTTTTCTCTTAATGCAACCCACTGAAGATCCCGGACCAAAGACCCCGTTGTACACCGGGTCTCACAGACTGCCTCTCCTGCACTGACCGGAACTTCAGCTGTGCGTATGCACGCAGCAGGCACTGCGCCAGGTACCGTGCTAAGCACTGTGCGGACACTAATTTCATCTTTGTGACAATATTAGGAAGAACTCTTATAATAATCTCCACTATTCAGAGAAAACTGAGGCATAAAGAGATCGAGTACTGTGCATGAGCACACAGCCACTAAGTAGCAAAATCTGAACGTGAGCCTATCTGATGTCCATGGAAATACCAGGCTACGTGTTGCTTTTGCAATCAGGCAAGATAAAGACTTATTTGGGAGAAAAAGATATCAGAGACTGAAATGAGAAAAAAACAGAATTGGGAAAATAATTTTAACGTGTTTTTCTTGTTCCATTTCTATGGCTTTATAACAAAATACATTGACTCCTACTCAGGAGCTAGTCCCCAGGAGCCCCGTACTCATAAATATACCAATCCTCGTCGGTTTGCTCAGTAAACACCTACGGGGCATCCACTATGTACCAGGCACCGTCTAAGGTGCCTGGAGATACAAACGTGCCTGCGGCTCCTTTCCCCACAGCGCCCGGGTGCCAGGGAAAGGCAGGGCTGTCACAGAGCAGGAGGCTTGTGGGGGTCGGTTAACAAAATCCCATAGGTGACGTCTGAGCTGAGACGAGCTTGTCGCGTACAAGAGAAAGACGCCCACAGCCAGAAGAACGGGTTCCAACAAAGGCTCAGAAGCAAAAGGCACAGGACGTGTTTGCTGGACAGGAGCAGCTCAGTAGGACTGAAACAAAGGCATCCTGGCTGCCGTGATGGGACACAGGAGTGGCAGCATTTCAGGCGAGGCGAGGCCACAGTAAGAAACACGTGCGGTACAGACCACGGCTTGGAGAGAGACGGTAGGAGGCGAGACCAGACAGACCAACCGTCGCATCAGGGCCTGTGAGGGCGAGCGGGGCCGGGTGGAGGCAGTGGCAGCAGGTATAGAAGAGGGGGAGGGGCTCCAGAGGTGCTTAGAAGGTGGAATAAACTCAACGGGGTCTCGGGCGACAGGTTATTTCAAGGAATTACAAATCCCCATGGTCCCCAAGCCTCATTTACACACTGAATAAACAATGTCTTAGACTTGCAGGCACCCCCTTTTTACAAACATGGTACATGGACATCTTGATGCGACGAATAAAAGTTCATTCCTAGGCATTCCTGAACTCATCGTATCCTTTTGCCCATCTGTATTGGCTAGATTTTCTCAGTCAAAACTCTGCTAATAAAACAGCTCCCGTGTGGAACGGAGATCCACAAAGTTCAGGCTTTGAAAAAAAATTCTTGTAACTGAAAAGACTTAGAGGACTCCCAGCAACACATAACAGAAACTCAAACTGGCTTAGCAGTGGACGAGCACATTAGGGGATTTTTCTGTTAAAGGAAGGAACCACAAACAACCAAGCTATGGAGAGAACGGAGATGAAGTAGGATCTCTGTAACAACCAACATCCGAGTCTTGTTACAGTGCAGGAGGAGATAAAGGCATTTATAAAATTCTTCTTTCACAGTAAGTGACTTTTAAGCCTATTATTTTGTCTTCAAAGTGAGAAAACCTCAACATGAATTTCCTTCTTCCCTGCTGTAACAATTCTAATTCCCTCCTCCACCCTCTACCTCAAGGTAGATAAGCTCGCTGGGAATAGAGTCAAACTCAGGAAAGAAAAATAAATATTGATAGATTTTTAAAAACACTACCTCATTCTACCCAAAACAAAGACCCCTGAAACTAAAAACTTGACTGTGGTTTAATGTCCGATTTCTAGGTAGTTAAAAAAAAAGTTACTCCCATAGTGTTACAAGGAATCCATTCTTGTGCCAAAAGCACAGTGAGCAATGGAAATTAATGAAGTAAATTTCATCCTAAGAGTTTACGTGAGCCATAGAAGGTTACCAAGTATTCAACAGTCAAAAAAAGAGAATCCATATAAACCAAAGAGCATAGTCAAAAAAACGACATTTTTAAGCATGCATACGCAATAAATTCAAAGTGATTCTAATTGCAGACCTTTCTGGTTAAACAAAGCACTTTGAACACCTGCGCTTACCTTGACCACCTTCTGGAAACTGATGAAAATGGAGTAAAAGGATGCTTTTCAGGAAGGGTTAAGCCCAACAGGACAGTGAGAATGAAGTCCAGAAGAGGACAAGTAGAAAAGAGCCATCCACAAAATTTTAGAAACTGGAAATTAGATGAACCAGGGATAACTGACGTAGAAAGAGGATACCAGGTATCAAAAAACGAAAGCCTGCAAGAGTAAGAGAATCCAAAAACAAGAGGATCCATGCGAGAACCAGCTTATAGCAGCTCACCAGAGCTGACTGTCGAAGTTTGAGGAAATTTACAAGCTAGTTAAAAAGAACCATCATTAAAAATTATGTAAACCTCCAATTATATTTAATACAACAAAGGTAACAGCTGTTCAAAAGTCCTCACCTCCCTCTTATGTTACTAGGGACTAGGTCTGATCATCTACACTCTTGAAGTCAATCACATCTATTGTGTCTAGAAGGTGTCCGACTGCATGTTTCTTCCCAAGTCCATGTTCATCGCTGTCGTGACGATAGCTTAAGTTCAGTTATGGTGGGCGGGCCTGCACCAGAGCAGTGAGCCAACACGGCACACCAGGGCTTTCCTCCCTGGCGAGTCAATGCAGCGGTGACCAGCACACGCTTGTGATGAACCCCAGAGGGTTCAGGACTCAGAGATTTAGGGTACTTCTGAGAATAAGGGTGTGGGTACGGTTTAAAACTGGCAGTCGGGCTGGCTCCTCTCCCCCACCCGCCCCTGCATACACGGCCAGGCGGGTGCTATTCAAGCTCCCAGGACAAGTTAATACAAAGCCCAGGCTCGGAAGACAGGGGTACTTTGCTGTGAACAGGAGGAGCAGATGAAAGACCTTCTCCTAGTCAACTCCAAGGACACCGGCAACTAAGACTCCCACGGCTGAAGAAACGAACCCAAAAAAGGATCTAAGGAAACTGAAGGTTAGGAATCTTCCAATGAAATGGCCAGTTCCTGGCCCTCCCCCGCTCCAGGAAGCCCCCACTCCTGCCAGCCTCACACTTGCATTTAACACATACTAATGTGCCAAGCGCTGCTTCGGGGGCAGCAGACACACAGTGAACAAAATAAAGACGCTGACTGCATGGACTATGCCTCTTCTGGACAAAACCATGACAACTATGGCATCATGGTAAGCGGGCCATAGCACACCCTCCGAGACGCCCCGTCAGGGGACCCCACGGCCCTCGGAAACTCAAGCACAGGCAGGGCCGCATAGAAGTTTCACACAGGACATCAGGGAGGGCCTCTGTGGTAAAGGCTTATTTGAGCAGACACCTGACGGAAGTGGAAAAGCCAAGGGAAGGGCCGGGGCATCTCTCCAGGCGGTGGGAACAGCAAGTGCGAAGCCTCAAAGCAACAACAGACCCAATGTGCCTGGAACATCGATGGGAGCCCCGCGGGCCGCAGGGAGGAAGGAGGGCGTCAGAGACACCACGAGGCCAGAGCTCGGAGGCCTTCCGGGGCGCACGGTGAGCTCCCGTGGAGCCCACAGCTCCGTGCTCACGGACTCGCTCCAAAATGCATGGGGACAGTCGAGGGTCAACAGACATTTGAGGAAACCCTCACATGAAAAACAGACCCAAACAAACAGAAAAGCGGGGAGCCAGGGAACACTCCTACAAAACTACGATTAATTATAATTACAGACTTCAACTCCATTGTGGGAAGAGAGATGAAGCAACAACCAAAAATAAATGAATCTGGAGCGGAGCAAGGCAATAAGGTAGAACCAACTGACAAGCAGTAAGCGCGGGAGCGAGCAGCTTTGCTCGGCAGGGTACCTGGGCTACTCGAAGCTGAGGACAGGTCTGGCCCCACGGTGTGAACACTACACCTTCTGCGGGAACTAGAGCTGGGAGGAGGCCGGCGGCCAGGGTGGGGATGGGGTCGAGACACGGAAACCCGGGGTTCAAGCCTCTCGCACTTCCTGTGTCTATTGCCACGTGGTTTGCCCGGGTTCTCCAAGAGGTGGATGCTGTACGTCCTCACTGTAGAGGGGGCCGAGGTGTTCCTAAGCTTGTGCCCAAATGCCAGGAGCAGGAAAACCCAGCCCTCCTCCTGCGTGTCCCCTCTCCCCCCAGCACGGCCACCAGCACCGCCGCCCCCACAGCCAGCGAGGCCCTGCACGCAGCCGCCCCCCCCCAGGCTGCCCCGCCCCCACCACGGCACAGCTCCAAGCTGTCACCCCAGCGACCTCCTGAGCCCATTCCTGGGGGCCGAGAAGTTCCTAGAGCAACTCACAGAACTGAGAGAACCATCTTATTTAGTGGATCCGCCGCCTGCTAGAAGAGGACCCCTGGGAAAGCAGCCAGGTGCAGGCGATCGGGGCCAGGTGTGGGGCGCCGAGCTCCCACGCTCTCCCCGGCCCCCCACCACTCCCCCTAACCCCCACGTGTTTACCCACCC
>CM053611.1:96974686-97004180 GCA_028646535.1 Procyon lotor
ATAACAGGAAATACTTTGTAATAACCTATTTTTAAGTATATTTTTATGTACACCTTGTGTCCCTCAAAAGGTGCTTTTGGGTTTTTTTTTTATAGTTGGTAATTTTTATAATGGTAATAGCAGATAGTAATTAGGCCAGGACTTTGCACATGGTACAAATGAATATTCATGAATTCCCAGGCCACAGTACAGATCTAACTTAATATATACACAGTGTTAGGTTCTAGGGAGGCAAGTGTCCTTGCCTTTAAGGACCTGTCAAGAGGACACAGAGGAGTAAAACCCACAAATACAGTATCATGTGATCAATGCAGTGAGGGAGGAAAAGATGGGTTCAGTGAGACCATTCAGAGAAGGCTTCTTGGAGGAGGTGGAGATGTACTCCTCCAAGAAGGAGGTGCAGAACTCAGTGAAGATTAAATCCCCTTTAAGGCCCTGGGAAAACCCTAGCAAAGAGTCACATGATTATGTATTTTTAATAAAGTTTAAAAATCAAGATACTTTAATGGCCATTTATTAAAATCACTCTTTCTTTTCACTCCATCTTTGATCATATTTCCTTCCAAAAAGTGACATTGTCCTGGCTGAGGACATTCTGTGGTCTGGCTAAGTGGAGGTTGAGCTGGGAATACCCTGTTCTAACAAGTTGGAAAGATGCTTTGAGAACTTAAAAAAAAAAAAAAATGAGAAATTTCCAGACTCCTGGTGTGGATGCATCTTTAAATATATTGATATCTCCTCCAGAGGAAATTCATATAAAATATGGCATTTGAAGCAAAAAGAAATAAAGATGAGCAATGAAATTGAAGGAAATTATTCTGACACTGAGAAAAACAACAAAATCAATTTCAGGTGAAATCTAAAATACCCTTGTTCATTGAGAAGAGACACATTTTAAATAGAAATAAAAATTAGGCTTTCGGATTACAGATCTAATTAACGAAGAGTGAAGCAGAAAAATATTGGGAATGATTTGAATTTCTTACTGATTTGTCGAGAAATACTGACAACTATAAAGAGAATGTGATACTACCATGAGAACATTGAAGACATTTGGCATCATCATTTCAATAAATAATTGATATACTTCTTGGCATCATCAACGCAATGAGTATTTAATTTAATTGCAGTCACTGTGCAAGAAAACTTTAAACGCCCTGAAATCTTACAGCTCCTTCATGACAGTAAAGGACAGGAATTTGGTATTTTTTCAAATTTGACAACAATTCTAAAGAACTTGTAAGACATTACTGGTATTTAAGGTTTGTTGTAGGGTTGGAATAAATATTTCCAAGCTATCCATATAAAAAACAAATTTGGATCAACCACTATACAAGAGAGGCTAAGTACTATTATCTGTATTCCTATCCTGAGGGCCTGATGACAGAGCAGGGATTTGAACCCAAGGAATCAGTTTCCAACATCCAGAGTCCTAACCGTGACACTTGACTGCCTCTCAACATTGGCCATATCTACACCATATATCAAGAGCTTACAACTAACAGTGCTGGAGACATAGACCTTACTATTGAATCCTCATAACAACCTGAGGAGAGAGGCACTATTACTGTTCCTAACTTATCAGAAGACGAAACAGGTTTTTCCAAAATGGCACATCTCCTGGGCAGAGAGCCTGGGGAAGCCTCCATGAATTATTTACTCTCCCCAGGACTTTCTAGGTCTGTGTTGCATGCAAACTTTTGCAGGTGCCTTTTCTTTTACCCGAGGCAGAACACTCCCTCCTGCCTCCACCCTGCTCATTCCTGCTCTCTTTCCCCTCGCCAAATACGTTTATTTTTTCAGTGTTCCAAGATTCATTGTTCATGCACCACACCCAGTGCTCCATGCAATACGTGCCCTCCTCAATACCCACCACCAGGCTCGCCCAGCCCCCCCATCCCCCTCCAAAACCCTCAGTCTGTTGCTCAGTCCACAGTCTCTCATGACCCGCTGTCTTAATAGAGATCAAGTCATGCATCAGCTCCTCTAAGAAAGCATCCTTGTCACTCTTCTCACTCCCCAGGGTGTCATTTCCCCCACAGCATCTTGTGCTCATCTCCATCTGAGCAGCCCCGGGGAAGGCTGCGGTGTGAGGCCGCCTTCACAGATCCCTCTCTGCCATGTGACCTCAAGTATCACAAGACACGTGGAACGCTTGTTAAGTGAAGCCTCCATGTTTTAAGGCACTGAGGTTGTAGGGGATGTTTGCTTCTGCAGCATATCCTTGTTTGGCCCAAATGATACACCCCTAGAAATTCCTGAGGGGAAGTGGCGAGGGAGACTCAATTTTCCGCCCATGGAAAAGATAGGAGCCATGCAGATTTCTTCCAGCCATGTTTCCAGTCCACTGGAGAAAGAAGATCTGAGAAAATGAGACCAACTAAGAGAGGCAGGGATGGAGAGAGTGCCCTTATAAGCAGAAGTCCGTGGTTCTGCATGGCTCTGAGGTCCAATCGGTCCTGTTTCCCGCAGTGACCGTGAACCTACACAATCCTGGGCTGCCTCTCAGAGACTACTGCATAACACAGCCAAACTGCCATGCACTGAGCTCCGGAAAAGCATTAGAGGCAGAGAGAATAAAACTGGAACGAATCTAAGATGTGTTGGGAAAGTAGCTCTCCAGACCTCAGTGAGCTGGAACCCAGGGGGAAAAGGAGCTGTGGAGAGCCACATGCAAATGAGCCCTGGGGCAGGGGGAGAGCTCCTGGCAGGTGTGAGCTCTGCACTGGTCACCCTGGGCTTCCGGATCCTTGTCTGACTCATTACAAAACTGGAATGAGCGGAGGAGATAGAGGGGTCGCCTGGGAAAACCCCAGCTCAAAGGGCAATCTCCCCAAAGCCCTTTCTGGGTGCTTCATTCTTCTCCCTGTTGCAACGGACACTTGTCCAGGTACCTGCCCAGCCTCCACCTCCCCAATCCCCGCTTGCTTCCTTGCAAGCTCTTCCTACCCAGCCACACTCAGAGCCTTTCCAGTTAACCCTGTGCCCGCCGGCCCTGGCCCCAGCCTGGTGGCACAGACAGAGGCAGAGCCCAGGCACAGCATGGGACAGACAGAGCCACAGGGAGTCACCCCAGAGCCCTGGACTTCTCAGGACCTTGTTCGAGGCCTGGAGTACTTCTATCCATTCGTCTGTGTAAGCCAGTGGAGTGGGTTCTAGCAGTGGTTCTTGACCTTTGGTGGGTCACAGATCACTCTAGGAATCCAAAGAAAACAGTAGAACCGCCCCCCGCACCCCACCCCACCCCGAAAAAAGCACGAGTACACACGATTTGACAAGCAGCATCAGGGGAGTTGCAAACTCCTAAAATGGATCGTCAGCCCCAGGTTAAGAACCCCTAGACTGGGGGCCAGGAAATTTAAGCCAAGAAGGCTAGACAGAGGGTCCCAAGCCCATGGCGGAAAGCTGGCTTGGTGGAAGAATCCAGGAGATTCAGACCCAAATTCTAGTCCTGGTCATACCCATGCACAAGAGTCGGTGTGTGCAGAGGGGGGTGGATGGGGAGCAGTGGGGCAGGGGACGGAGGCGTAATAGGACACAGTCATAAAACCTAAAGGTACAGCTTCGTGAATTGTCATTAAGCGCATGCCTATAACGCTCCAAGTCAAAAGGTTAGAACACTCCCAGCGCTCCAGAAACTTCCCTCCTACCTCTTTCCATTTATAAGCCATCCCTTGTCCACCCTTACCCAAGGGTAACCACTGACCTTAACCACAATTCTCTCCATGTTTTTCTCTCTAGTTTTACTACCCCAGTATGCATCCCTAAACAGAGTGATCTCCTTTTGCTCATTTTTGAACTTTATATAAAGGGAAGCCTAGGATTTCTTCAGGGTCTGGCCTCTTCCCTTTAATGATATGTGTGTGAGATTTATCCTCCTGTTGCACGTATCTGTGGGGCATTCCTCTGCATTGCCATGTAGAATCCCATTCCATGCCTATGACAATTTCTCCCTTCTGCAGCCGATGGGCGTTTGGATTCTTTCCAGACTGGGGCTATTACAAATAACGCTCCTGTGAACATTCTTGTCCAGGTCTGACAGTTTTGGCCTCACTTTTGTAGGCTATACATGCAGAGGTATGTGGACACGCTGCACCATAGCAGAAGAATGTTTCCAACAGAGTTCATCGTGGCAAATGGTTTTCCAAAGTAGATGTATCAGGTGATGCTCTTTACCGTGGTCTGTGCAAGTTCTCATTGTTCCCAGCCTCTCCCCTTCTTCTGCTTTCCAGAGCTTCCGGGTTTGGTCATTGAGTTACCCAGACCTCATTTCAGATGATGCCGAAAGCAGAGCCCTCCATGGAAGCTCTTGGGCCAAACCTTTGTGCTCCTGTTGGTTCTTTTAGTGCCCACAGGGCCGTGAGCTCTGTGACTCTGCTTCCTCACTAGCATCAGACCCTTCCTGAAGGCTGAGCGTGAAGGGAACTGTCTGAAGAGCTCCGGCTCCTGTGGAAGGAGTTGAGGACAGGGGAAGGTAGAACTGGCAGATGCAGGAAACTGGACCAGCATTTAATAATCCCCTCTTGGCAAGGCCATTGATTAGATCTGTTCTTGGGCATGCTCATTAGCCTCTCTGTGCACCCATCTCTTCCTCTGGGGGAAAAAACCCACCAATGCCTGCTCAGATAACGCTATTTTGGGGCATCACAAAATGCTAGAGAAGAAGGCCATCAGAAGAAGACCATCTATCAAATGCAGGGGAGGAAAGGGGCTAATACAGTTTCTAGTTCTGGTGCTTTCTGAGACTCAACTATGTTCTTTGCTCTTGGAAACCATGAGATACCCCCCATATCCTTCCCATATGTTGACCTTTGTTGAGTAAGCCCGAAGACTAGGTTTTTGTTTCTGGCAATCACATGAACCCTGATTAGGATAGAAATAAATCCATCTGGTTCTTATATCTCTGACTTTTCAAGACCTTTCCAGGAAGCCTCAATAATATTCATGAAGTCTCAAACACAAAAAAGGTCTCCATGGTGGGTCAAGAGGAGCACGAACAAGTTCCTCTACCCTTGTCTTCCTTTAGTATCAGGCTGTCCGTGTGCACGCCACACTTTCTCCTAGCTGCTCCCTGGATTCGCAGGAGGCATAGCTTAGTGGGAGAAGCTTGGATTTGGGCATTAGAGCAGAGTTTGAATCATGGCTCTACAGACTTGAGCAAGCAGCTTCACTTCCCCAACCTCAGCCATAAAATGGAAATATCTCCATCTCTGATGGTTTGTTATAACGAACGCCACAGACTATGCAGCTTAAACAACAGAAATGTATTTTCTCACACTTCTGTGTCTAGAAATCCAAGGGCAAGGTGTCGGCAGGGTTGTTTTCTTCTAAGGCCTCTCTCCTCAACTTGTAGATGGCGGTCTTCACACGGTTATCCCTGTCTGTGTGGTCTATGTCCTAATCTTGTCCTTTTACAAGGACACCAGTCACAGTGGATTAGAGCTCACTCTAATGACTTCATTTTAACTTAATTACCTCTTGAAAGGCCCTAATTCCAAATAAAGACCCATCCTGAGGTCTTGGGGGTTAGGACTTAAAAAAATGGGAGGCACCCAATTCAGCCCATAACACCATTACAGGCTATGTATTTAAGGATCTTAGAAGCTGAACCCGCACAGGGAAGGTATCAAGGGTGAAGGCGTCAAGGCTCAGCCCAGCCTTGCTCCCCCACGCTGGCAGCCCAGCAATGGCCTGGTGGAGCGGCTCTAACTGGGGTCTCCGAGCCGCACCAGTGTCCCGTGCACAGTGCCTGCCCGCTGGTCAGGGCTCCAGCTGGAAAGAAGCAACACCTTCAGGAGCCTTGATCTTGGGCTTTGCTTTGAGGACTGTGAAGAATTCAGAGTAATACTCGGGAGCACAAAGTGATGAATGACTGCTTCCGTGACTCCAGAAAACACTTTTCTCTAGCCAGATAACTTCAAGATATTTCAGACCTTTCCAGCGGCCTGGTGTTGCAGTCAAAATTCTACAGAAATCGGTGAGTCAATTCAAACAGGGAAACCGGGCAAAGGAGTGAACACTTAAATAATAATGGCCTGGCTCTTTTGGTGAAGTGCTTTATACTGGACAAACAAAAGCCTTATAACCAAACATATCAAAACAGATTTGTTTCATAAATCAATCAGTGGTGTTTCGATACCTGGAATGTTATGTATGTTTTATGTACTGCGTGCTTACATTTTAGGAAGGAAGACTTTTTTTTTTTTTAAATGGAATATTTGCAGTTTATTGTTCCTAAGATTTTTATCTTACAACAGAATTTGTTCTTTTCTCATGGACTTATAAATTTATAAATGAAAAGAAGTATAAAACTGAGGAAATAGGCTTTACTAATCAAATTAGATCTTGGTTTTTCTCAATGAGATTACTTTAAACACTAAATATGGGAGCTGTTTCTTAGCAAACTTGTTTGGGAAGATTAATGCTGTCTTGTTATTAGCTTGCCCCATCCAGTATATGAAACAGATTTGATCTTTGTCTTAAGTTCCTCTCCTTTATAGTTGTGGTAGTCCTTTAAAAAAAAAAAAATTACTCCATGCCTTAAAAAAAAAAAATGCTTAAAATAGGACCTATAGAACACTGCAAATGGTTAAAAAACAAAGTAATGTGAAAATATTACAACCTAAAAGAATTCTTAACATCACCAGTGTTTTCCTTTGATGATGTGCCTTTGATTTAGTTTGGGACACTTTCAAAATACTTGATGCATGTAATAATTTTTGAAAGAGCTTGTAAATAAAATTTCTGCTTAATTCACTTAAAAAAAGTGGTAAATATTACTTTAACTTGAACCTCAAATTTTCTGAGATAATCCTTCTTTGAGCATTCTCTCCTGTTGTTCATGGAAAACTGTGGATTATCCTGGACTTTCTGATGTTTGGGTACCACCTTCCAGAACAGAGACCTCACGTCCCTGAGTCTCGTGGGGAATCTGTGGTCCTCGCCCTTGAGAGACACCTGGGCTCCGGGAGGGGTGGACAGTGGCAGAGGCGGCTTGCTGGTCCCGAACAGAAGAACCTTATTCCTTTGAGGCTTGAGAATCCTGCTCTGCGGGGACGGCATTGTCCCCTCTGCCCCACAGAGTCGCAATTCAGGCCCCGTGCTCAGCCCTGCCAAGCTCCCGGAGAGCTCTGGATCCTACCCGAGTGGTCATCGGCCCCCAGTGCCAGCCATGTGAAAAGAGGCCACTTTACATTTGATACAAAGCGTCAGCCGGTCTCATTCACGGTGCCTGGAACATGCTAAGCTCCGGACGTAGGGCTGGAAAGTGGCACTTGGGCACAGACGCCCTTTCCTGCCCCCCCACCCCCCGCAAGGCTTTCACAGGCCGAGAGGAACACGCAGCAGCTTGTCTTTGCCACTCCTCATCTCCCCAGATGTCAAGAGACGTTGTTCTAGGGAACAGCTTGAGAAAAGCCCTATTCTCCTCCCTCTTCCTCACCTGCCAAGAAGCCCTGGGCTGCAGGTGCCCGGTGGCACCGAGGAGCTGCCAGGAAGTGTCAGGCCATTCACGCTGGTTGAGAAGTGGCCTCCCTTTCTGCCAAGTCCCTGCCCTGGCAGCTCTGTCCGCGGGGCCTGTTCTCATGGGCGGCACCCGTCTGCCCGGGACTCAAACTCCAGCGGCCGCCCGCTCTTCGCACGAATGCAGGTGACCCCGTGACCAGGGGCCTCCCTCAGAGCGGTGATGCCACCCCTGACAAAGCCCTGTTTGTTCGAATCACTGAGTCTCAAGAAGGTCTCCAGTCCCGGAAAGAAATGAGAGAGGCCGGGCGACTGATAATACTGCCTAACATGCTCATTTTATAGATGGAGAAATTCAGGTGGGGGCAGAAGAGGGACCTTGGAGACTGTCAGCACGTGGGAGGGATCCCAACCCTGGCTGCAGCTGGAATTGCCTGGGGGAACTTTAAAAAGAGACCCTGGCTTAGAGGGTCTGGTGGGGGGGTAGGGGGTAGGAGCCCTCAGTGGAGACCCTGAGAAAATATTAAGAATCCCCGACCTGGTTCAAGCCACTAGTTTTATAGACAATACAGCCAAGAAAAGTGGAGATCCTGACAGAAGGGACCATTGAGATGGCTAATCTTGTCCAATCCACCTGTTTTACAAATGGGGAAACTGAGGCCAGAGAGCTTCTGTAGGACCACCCAAGGCTCCACAGCTAGTAAGTGGTATTTTAGTATTTTGAGCAGCTTAATTTTTAATGGTCTCAGAACACCTACTTTGATCAGGCCTAGTTTTATCATCACAGACTCTGCTTTAAACTCAGGTTTGTTCCCTACCGCTCACGAATTAAAGTCTGCTTTCCACAGCATGGCATTCAAGGCCCCATCACAACTTGGCCCTGCTTGCCTCTCCAAAGGCACCTTCACACCCAAGCAAGAGGGGCTCTGCCCTGGTTCCCCCACTTTCGAGGGCTCCCCTCCAGCCTTTTTCTGGCTGTGTCACACATCATGGGACGGAGTCCATGGGGTCAAAGGGACAGTATCACCCGGCTACTCTGGACCTCATACAGCCCAAGTTCAGCTACAGGGCCTGTATAGGGTTCTTCTTTAGGTCTTTCTGGGGGTGGGGGGAGCACCACTGGACCTGAGGGAAGGCCCCACAGCAGCTGCCCTGTCCACGCGCGTCTGTTCTGGTCTCCTCCTGGTACAGGCCGGGGTCCAGAGTGGGAAGAGCAGAGAAGGAGGCTTTTAGGCCAGGAGCTGGCTCCCCTGCGCTCTGAGGAATCCAAGAACCTGAATTCCAAATGTTGCCTTCTAGACTGTCACAGAGGTCCATTTGTCAAGGTAGAAGGATAGAACATATTACACTGTTTGAGTTACAAATTGTAAATATTCAGACATGGCACATAGGCCTCCATTTGTGCCCCTTCCCTAACCCTATTCATGCCGGGGAGGGGCTTTGATTCCTGAGGGACTCAGGAAGGAATGGCAGTCAACCTTGCTCCCAGAAGGTACATGGCCCAGCCCTTCAGTAGGTAGGAGATTGGCACCCGCAAACCCTGGAGGGACCACAGGCTGTAAAGTGACCTGGCATGTGATGTCCTTCTGTCGTTGTTATAACAACTTCTGTTATAATCATAACTTCTATTGTTATTATAACAACAACAAGACCTTCTGGTGTTCATATACAATCCTGTCTTTAAATTCCTGGGCTGTGGCCTTTTTCCACAATAGAATTTCCATGGGGCATGTAAATACTAGGAACAGAACTGCTAGGTCAGAGATATCTCAGACATTTAATTTGCCCAAGTACTCCCCGATTGTTCTCAGGATGGCTGAACCCACCACCATCACCCCAGCTAGCTGTCCACAAGGGTTCCACTGCCCCCGCGTCTCTGCCCACACTTAACGTTACGCAGCTTTCTAAGTTTTGCCAGATCCTTGGTAGAAAAGTTATATCTCACTGTTGCTCTGATCTGCAAGTTTAAAAAATTGCCATCTTGGGCTGCTTGGGCTGCTGTAAACAGAAATGCCATAGACTGGGCGGTTTATAAACAACACAAATCTCTCCCCATTTTGGAGCCTGGAAGTCTGAGATCACGGTGCTAGCATGCTGGGGTTCTGGTGAGGGCCCATTCCTGGGTTACAAATGGCCATTTTCTCATTGTGTCCTCACATGCAGAGATAGCAGGAAAGCTCTCTGGGGTCCAATTTATAAGAGCACTAATCCCATTCATGAAGGCTCTACCCTCACGATTGAATTACCTCCCAAAGGCCTCACCTCTCCTAAAATCATTGCATTGGAAATTAGGAATTTGATGTAAGAATTCTGAAGGGACACATTTCAGTCCATAACAATTACCAGTGATCATCATATGCCTGTTAGCTTCAGTCCGCTCCCCAAACTCCACTGACTTATCGCCAGGCGCATTTCTCGAGGGTTCTCTGCAAAACTAGCTTGAGAGGCAAGGAAGCAGTCTGCTGACATCTAGAGTCACTGAGACACTAAATAACAGAGATGCCCATGGTGCCTTTGCCATTCCTGTTTATCCTCATCTCCTCCCTTCTTGCCTTCCTAGCTCCCTGTTCTCCAGCTGCACCGGTCATGAACATGGAAAGCCATTCCCGCATCAGACACCTGGATCCCCACTGTTCCCTCTGCCCAGAACACATCCAAGTGCCTGGGAGGGGGCCTGGCACATAGTAGGTACTCAGTGATCACTCGTTGAATTGAAAAAAATTCTTACTAGCTCCTTCTACACTATACGAGTGTTATATCCTCCTAGTACTTCACTGCAAATATCTGGACATATACTAGTTTTTCTCAGGGTAGTTTTTAACCCATATCTAATGGGTTAATGTAGGAAGAGCCACTAGAGAGTAACAGAACAGGGGAATAAACCATGAACTGAGTGGATTTCCTGTAGAAACTCAGTTAGTTCCCTGGGGTCTCTGGTGTCTTTCCCAGACTGACCAGATCAATATATTTCCAGGTATGGCTTTGAAAAAAACAAAAAAAATGGAAGTTTCTCCTAGATGTGAAATTATTTCCTAGAGTTCATTTAGCTCAGATTACTTCAGTCGTCTCATATTGCTTCAACTGTCCTTAGTCTGAATGTTAATTTCTTATTTACCAGAAATACATCTTTCCATAAAATGCTATTGGTTTTTAGGCTTAAATTTTTAGTCCAGCACAACTGACAGATTAGAAAAACCCTTTGTCACAGTTGCACAAACCTTTTCCAAAAAAACTTAACTCTACTTGCTTTCTCTGAAACCTGAGGGGAAGGCAGTAGTTAGGAAGCACTGGGGCCAGAATTCAGTCCTAGCCGTGTCTTTCTTTAAAAAAAAAAAAAAGGAAAAGAAAAAAAAGAAAGAAGGGGTGGGGTGGGGGGAGTCAGTCAGAGTGCCAGTTGTATGGGTCTGTCCATTGTTTAAAAAAAAAAGTTTTAACCCCGGGGTGGAAAAACTAACATTGTCACTAGGATATGAAGAAACCATGGTGAAGAACTAGCGACGGGAGGCCCCACAGAATGGCCGGTGGCATCTGCTCCTAGGGCCTTTATCAGCAGTCTTGTATGTTCTATTCAAGGCTCTCAGAACGATTGTTGGCATGATGTAGACAAATTGATGCAAATTAGTTTAGCACGGGCTATGCAAAGTTTAAGCTTGTTGAGCAACACACGTGGGCCACATAGCAACAGCTCCCAACCCAATGCAAAAGGTGTTGGATGCAAAGTACCAGCTACCCAGACTCTCTGCTTCTGGATCGGGGAATTTGCAAATCACTGGTAGAGACTTGGGGGGGGGGCAGGGAGTTGGCCGCAGAGGCTGGAACCCCCACACTGACCCTGAAGGCCAGGGATGGTTGAAAAGTCCTCCTGAAAGAGCCACTTGCACTGTCTACAACTGACTGCCTGGTAAAGTCTGGCCACAAATCTTCAGAGGACTGACCCCCAAAGATCAAGGGGATTCTGCCCCTTTGCTCTTTACTTTGGGTTCGAGGATCTCAAGACAAATCCTTCTGGGCTGGTGTTGCACAGACCACCTAGAGGGGTCTTCTAATTGTATTTACAGTAATTTAATTACAGCAGGGAGAGCCTCAGAAGGCAGGGTTGACAAAGATCTGTACTATAGGTGTCGCTGGCAGAGTTCTAATCTGTTAAATCAACAGAGTAATGGTAAAAATAAAGCCACTCCAGAGTTTGGAAGCCAATTCATGGACTCCCACCTCCCCTGCCTTTTTTTTAAGGGGAGGTTGGGAGGGTGAAGGGGACATTTTCCTGAGGTCTGCAGCTTTCCCACTTTTGTTCATATATCTTATGCTCCATGAACACCTTACATCCATCTGCACATGCACACACGCACACACACTGACAGACACACACACCAACTTAGATATTATAAATGTACTATTGCCATGTGGTGTGTGTGTGTGTGTGTGTGTGTGCGTGTGTGTGTGAGTGCATGCACACGCTTTTTCTTTTTTTTTTTAAGATTTTATTTATTTGACGGAGAGAAACACAGCGAGGGAGGGAACACAAGCAGAGGGAATGATAGAGGGAGAAGCAGGCTTCCTGCCGAGCAGGGAGCCTGATGGGGGGCTCAATCCCAGGACCCTGGGATCATGACCTGAGCCGAAGGTAGACGCTTAACGACTGAGGCACCCAGGCGCCCCTGCACACGCTTTTTAATTAAATCTATCTCTGGATAGTTGTTCAAGAACTTGGTAATAATGGGGCTTCTGGGGAGGGCACCTGGGAAAGTAAGGGGATGGAGTAAGAGGCAGACTCACCCTTAACCTCCTCCTATGTACTGTTGCTTTCCCCCCCACCCAAAACCATTTTTATACCAAATATTTAAAATCGTTTTTCAGTGAATTCATAAGGAAACTTTTCCTGCAAATACTAAATCGCAGAAGGCAGCAATCTGTACACAATTTTGGTCATTTGGCTAACTACATACCTAGCCTTGGAGGTGTCTTTCTCTCTGGGGCCTCAGCTGTCCCAGCTATACAAGGGGAGAGAATGGACCAGCTACTCTGGAAGGCTCTTCCTCTCTGAAGAGGTTTTAGAAACCAGTATCTAAAAACAGCGTGTGCCACTACTGCCATCTAGCAGTCCAGAGGGGACCATGTGGGTCCAGCCTTTCTCTGGCATTGGGAACAGAGGTCTGTGGGCTATTATGCGAAGCACAAAGACTTCATCGGCTATGCAGACATCTTGCAGCCCCTAAGTGCTTTCTGGAGCATCAGAAAGTATAAATATATAAATAAATCCTCAGACATTTAAAAAATGGTGTCCATCAAAAAACTATTAGAATAAATGAATTCAGGAGAACTGCAAGATAGAAAAATCAAATACACAAAAAAATCTGTTGGTTCTGTACGCCAATAATAATCAGAAAAAGAAACTAGAAAACAATCCCATTTACAATCGAATCAAAAAGAATAAAACACCTAGCAATAGATTTAGCCAAGTTGGTGAAAGACCTGTACACTGCAAACTATAAGACCCTGGTGAAAGAAATGGAAAAAGATGCAAATACATAAAAAGGTGTGCCGTGCTCATGAATTGGAAGAATACTATTAAAATGTCCATACTACCCAAAGCAATCTACAGATTCAAGGCAATCCTTAACAAAATTTGAAACTTTTAGCAGAAATAGAACAAACAATCCTAAAGTTTGTATGGAACCACAAAAGACACAAATAGCCAAAGCAGTCTGGAGAAAAAAAAAAAAAAAACGGGAGGCATCACACTCCTTGATTTTAAGCTATATTACAAACCTATAGCAGTTAAAACAGCATGCTATGGTCATAAAAACAGCCACATAGATAAGGGGGAACAGAATAGAGAGCCCAGAAATAAACCCATGCATGTATAGTCAATATACTAAAAAAGAGCCAAGAATATACAATGGGAGAAAGGATAGTATCTTCAATAAATGGTGCTGGGGGAGGGGCGCCTTGGTGGCTCAGTCGTTAAGTGTCTGCCTTCGGCTCAGGTCATGATCCCAGGATCCTGGGATCAAGCCCCACATGGGGCTCCCTACTTAGCGGGAAGCCTGCTTCTCCTGCTACCATTCCCTCTGCTTGTGTTCCCTCTCTCGCTGTGTTTCTCTGTCAAATAAATAAAATCTTAAAAAAATAAAAATAAATAAATGGTGCTGGGAAAAACTGGACAGCCACACGCAAAAGAATGAAACTGCATCACTATTTCACACTGTGCACAAAAATTAACTTGAGTTAGACTTGAACATAAGACCCGAAGCCATAAAATCCCTAGGAGAAAACATTCGCAGTAAGCTCCTTGACCTAAGTCTTGTTGATTAGTCTTAAAATTTGATTCCAAAAGCAAAAATAAACAAGGGAGACTACATAAAACTAAAAAGCTACCATATAGCCAAGGAGACTATCAACAGAATGAAAAGGCAACCTACTAACTGGGAAAACATAATGGCAAATCGTCTACTGCTAAGGGGCTAACAGCCAAAATATAGAAAGAATTCATACAACTCAATACCAAAAAAGCCCAATCTGATTTAAAAATGGACAGAAGATCTAAATAGACATGTATACAGAAAAGACATAGAGAAGGCCAAAAGGTACATGAAAAGATGTTCCACATCACTTATTATCAGGGAAATGCAATTACAAACAATGCAAGTGATATAACCTTACACCTGTTAGTATGGCTAGTGTCAAGAAAACAAGAAGGAACAAGTGTTGTGGTTGTGGAGAAAAGGAACCCTTGTGCACTGCTGGTGGGAATATAAATTGGTGTAACCACTATGGAAGACAGTATGGAGGCTCCTCAAAAAATTAAAAATAGAACTACCATTCAGCAATTCTACCTCTGGGTATTTACCCAAGGAAAATGAAGACACTAATCTGGAAAGATACACGCACCCTGATGTTCATGGTAGTATTATTTACAATAACCAAGATGTATGTTACAACAAACTAACTGCCCATAGATGGTTGGATGGATAAGGAAATTGTGATGTATATACAACAGAATATTATTCAGCCACAAAAAGGAATGAAATCTTGCCATTCATGACAACATGGATAGACCTGGAGGGCATTACGCTAAGTGCAATGTCAGAGGAAGAACAAATACCATATGATTTCTCTTACTCATGGAATCTAAAAAACAAAACACCACACTCATAAATACAAGGGTTACCAGAGGTGGGGGGTAGGAGATGGAAGAAATGAGTGAACCATTTTTTTTTTAAGTCTAAACTGAATACAAATTTTTATTTTTAAAAAAATTTTTTAAAGATTTTTTAAATAGATTATTTATTTGGCAGAGAGAGAGAGATCACAAGTAGGCAGAGAGACAGGCAGAGAGAGATGGGGAAGCAGGCTCCCCGCTGAGCAGAGAGCCCGATGCGGGGCTCCATCCCAGGACCCTGAGATCATGACCTGAGCCAAAGGCAGAGGCTTTAACCCACTGAGCCACCCAGGCGCCCCGAATACACATTTTTGAAAAATGATTCTGAGCCTGTACTATTTGACCAACACTAAAACCCTCATTGCAATTCAGTGGTCTCAAGGGCCTTTGGGGATGTTCCCAGGCTGCTCCATGTAACAGATATTTGTTGGGCACCGACTTGGTGTTTAGACCCCTGTGCAGATGCGGAGGGGAAAGGCAGGAATCTGGTTCCGTGCAGTTTAGACACTGGAGCTCTGTTAGGATGAGGACTAAGATCTTTGGAAGTGTATTCCTGGTTAGCCTGGGCAGCTCCACCAGCTAGCAGAGTACTGGTACATACCAGGAGCTTCATAAATTCTTGCTTTCAGTGAATGAACCATGGAACAAATGAATGGCCTGGAATTCAATCTGTTGCCCGCCTGAAAGGGTATTTTCTTCTCTGAACTCCAATTTTCTGGTCTGTAAAATAGTAATGATAACCCTTACCCCAGATTGTGAGGATCTATTGATATAACAAAGGGTGATATAGCAAAGGGTGATGCCTCTGTCAACTAGAAAATATAAAAAAAAAAAAAAAAAAAGAGGAGGAGGGGGAGGGGAACCTCTGAATTTTAAGGCTCACCAAACTATTTATGTTGCATAACTAGGAGATATACTCTTTAATCCCCACAGTGATGTTTCCATATGAGAACTAGAAAGCTAGAGTGTTTTCTGCCATATTTTCTAAGTTTAGCTAAAAGGGATATTACGGAAATAACCCCAATTCAACGTGAAGTACAGACTTTTTCCCACCTCTTCTCCCAACCCCTCTCTTTCCTGGAAAATAAACAGGTTGTGCTCTTTGGGCTTTTCTTTTTTTTACTTCATTTCCGGGGTTCCACAGGTCAACTGAAGGAGATAAATTAGATAAATTCTAAAGTCCCTTCCTTTTAAAACAGACTGCAACCAGGACAGCGGTCCAGCAAGGACACCCTAGCAGGCCCAACGTTGTGGAAAAACTGTGATATGCTGCCACCTGCTGGTGATGCGTTGAATTATTACTCTTTTGTCACAGCTGAAGTTCAGCGTTTAAATATTAACTCCAACCTAATAAACTTACCCGAGCATTAACAGTAGAAGCTCACTACAGCGCCAAAGGAAAGAGGTATCTCCCTCCAGGTATTAACAACCCTCGACTCTGAAGCATCCAATGCCATATGTGTTCGCCCACGTCACTCCTCGTTGCCACCTAATGCGGATTCTTTGATTATCCCCACTTTACAGATGAGGAAAGGGATGTCACGAGGTAACAGCTTGTCCCAGGTCACAGGGGTGGTAAGGGGCAGAGGCAGAACTCAAGCCCAGTCCTTTCTGACCCGTCCCCGGGCCAGCGTTAACAGATACTCCCACAGGTATATTTTATAGTATTGATTTCCTGGCTTCTGATTAGAAAAATATTCAACATCTTCGTAGAAATTTTTATAAATTACCAAGAAAATGAAAATAACTTGAAATCCTATGACTAAAATGAAATCAATGTTAACATGTTGTGCGTATCTACCCAGTTTTTTTTTTTTTAAGTTTCTTTATTTACTTATTTTAAAGTAATTGCTACACCCAATGTGGGGCTCGAACTTGTGAACCCAAGATCAAAAGTCACTGAGCCAGCCAGGCACCCCTCTAGTCACTATTTTTAATGCTTACATTGTATATCTATTTGTACTTAAGATACACAATTGTTTTCAAAAGATCCCCTTTTCCTTTTAAAGATTCATTCAATCATCCAATTCAGTTTAGCAAATGCTTACTTTGTGCCAGGTGGAGATACAATGCCGGAGATTAAAAAACAAAAATATGACCCCCACCCTTGAGAAGCTGACGGTCTCAAAGAAGTGGACCAATAATCACACTAAAATAAATACTCTGAAGTATTTCACTCTGAAAACTGTTCCAGAGCAGGTGACAAGGGAAGCCAGTCTACACTGGGAGACCACAGGAAGCTTTTTTGTGGAGGTGTTTAGAAAGATATGGACAATTCGTGTACTTTTTGGCTGCCCTCCCTACCCCTACCCCCATCACACACCTATGCTCCCACAACCAACAAGCCAATTCTTGGCTTGCTTGGAAAATCTGGCCTCTCCATTCCCTCCCCACTGCTCAGGTAGGCACAGGGACAGACGGGTAAGCCCTCCCCTAAGCAGACGAAAGACTGGGAATAAGATATTACTCTCTTACTCCGGGCACCCTGATATTTACAGGTGATTTTGAGGGACAGCCCCCCTCTTGGTTTCAGAGAGAGGAAAGCTTCTCCCCACACAAACTCCCCATTTCCACTTCCACCATGGAAGGGATCTAGCCCCCATGGCTGGTGCCTCTCTTGGGGGACAGCTAGGAGTTCACAGTTGGCAGCTGAGGTCCTAGTGTCCGTGCCTGGGTGACAGGAAAGGCCCGCTTCACCATCACACCACTGGTTCTCAATCCTAACTGCGTAGTGAGATCACCGGAGTTTGGGTTCGCAGCCTCAGAGATTGATGTAAGTGGTCGGGGGCCAGTGCCTGGGTCTCTGGGGATTTTGTTTTTTGCTGTTGTTTTTGTTGTTTTAAGCCATCAATGGGCAAAGTAAGCGGACAACTGTGTCATTTTTTTTTTTTCAACTGTGTCATTTTTGGTACTTCTGTAACATTTAGAACTGTTCTGCTTCCTTCTCCCACGTTCTCAAAGCTTTTTCTTTCCTTGGTTTCTGAGGTGGTGCGGTTCTAATGGGCACGTCCCTCGCCACTCCACATCTTCATACTTTAATGGCCCCTTTCTCCTCTGGCCCCCAAACGTAGGTGTTCCTGTGGTTTTTCCTTCACCTTCTCTATTTTCACACTTGTTTCTCTGGCATCACATAAACTTCCAGAGCTTCAGCTGTCTCTCCCCAGTTCTGGTCTCTTCCCCTAAACCCAGACTCACATGGTATTTTCCCTCTAGACGCTGATACCTGGACACCTGATAAGACCTCCGGAATCATTACTTCATGACTCCATAATCACTATTAGATATCGTTGCCACCTTTTAATTTCCCAACACTGATACAACAGATAACCACAAATTTTTGCCCCAAACGATATACAGTTGCTATCTTACAGTGCCACAGGTCAGTCGACAACTGGTCTCAGAGTTAAAATTAAGCTAAGTCAGCAGGGTTGCATTCCTTGCAGAGGCTTTAGGAGAGAATCTGTTCCTTACCTTGTGCAGTTGCTCTGAGCCAGAGCCTGCTGCGTTCCTTGGCTTTCGGGTCCCTCCCACCTAAAGGCAGCAACAACCTGTTGAATCTTCTGCCTCCCTCTCCCCCATTTAAGGATCCTGTGATCACATTGGTCCCACCCACGTAATCCAGGATAACCTCCCTAATTGAAGGTCAGCTGATTAGTATCTCAGTCCAATCTGCCACTTGAACAACCCCCGTCAGGTAACAGAACTCACTCGCAGTTTCTGGGGATCGGGATGTGGACATTTTTGGAGGTCATTGCTCTGCCTACCGTAGTCATCTCGTCACTCCTTCCCGCCATCATGGCTTTCATTCATTTTTTTTTTTTTTTACATGGGGGAGGGGAAGAGGGAGACGAGAGAGAATCTTAAGCAGGCTCCACACCCAGTGCTGAGCCAAATGCGGGACTCAGTCCCACAGCCCTGAGAACTGACCTGAGCTGTAGTTAAGAGTCAGACGTTCGGCCGAAGGAGCCACACGGGAGCTTCCCCTGCTTTCATTCTAACGCAGTCCTTCCCTTTTTCTCATCTAAATTATTGATATTAGCTTCCTAGCTGGTCTCTTTAGTTTCTCCTCACTCAATCTATCCAATCGTGGGCTATAAAATCAGTCTTCCCGAGGACAGTTCAAATACTATTATCTTGCTCAAAAACATTCGGCCTATCTCTAGAGGATTGCTTCGCCGAAACCCTGTAAAACAATTAAGATTTGCTAATACCTCCCCTTTGTTTTCTTCAGTTTCATCTTCTTCCCTTGGTTTACCAGGGATAGCCTCAACCAAGAATTTTGTGTGACCTTTTGGGTGCGTGAATTTCCATATTTCCCACACAAACACATAAATACAGCAATAAACAGAATGTTTTGGATCCGCTTAAGATTTTTTACATAAATGATATCCCACCGTTTGTATCTTTTTGCAAGTCGCTTTCTTCACCTTGCTTCTGAAGTCTCCACTTGTTCACACGTATAGATCTAGGTAATTATTTTAACTGCTATATAGATTCAATTGGATGAATATGCTACATTTTCGTTTTCGCTTTTTTTTTTTTAAGATTTTATCTGACAGAGAGAAACACAGCTAGAGAGGGAACACAAGCAGAGGGAATGGTAGTGGGAGAAGCAAGCTTCCTGCTGAACAAGGAGCCCGCTGCGGGGCTCGATCCCAGGACTCCTGGATCATGACCTGAGCCAAAGGCAGACGCTTAACGACTGAGCCACCCAGGCGCCCCTGAATTCTTATTTTTTAAGATTTTACTTATTTATTCGACAGAGAGAGCAAGCACAGAGGGAGAAGCAGACTCCCTGCCCAGCAGAAAGTCGATCGTGGGGCGTGATTCCAGGACCCTGAGATCATGACCGGAGCCAAAGGCCGATGCTTAACCGACTACACCATCAGGCGCCCCGAGTTTTTTTAATTCTTTTGAATGGATAATTCGTTTGCATGGTTCAGTGTGAAAGTTATATCAAATTGCTCTTCTCTACCCCCTTTGACCCCATCACTTAGGAGTTTCTTTTATGTCCTTCCAGCGTTTCATTATGAAAATACAAGTGATTTTCATAAATCACTTATTTTCAACCCCTTTGTTTTACAAAAGATACTACAATATATTCATCCTTCTATATTCTTTCCCAGCTTTTAAGGTGTAATTATCATATAACATTGTATAAGTTTAAAGGTATACAATGTGATGGTTTGATACACATATATAGGAGAAATGATTAAGAACTTTATTTATTTATTTATTTTAAAGATTTTATTTGTTTATTTGAGAGAGAGAGAGAGAGAGAGAGAGCACAAGCAGGGGGAGGGGCAGAGGGAGAAAGAAGCAGACTCCCTGCTGGGCAGGAAGCCCACCTTGTGGGCTCAATCCCAGGACCCTGAGATTATGACCCAAAGGCAGATGCTTAATTAACTCGGTTGCCCAGGTGCCCCAAGGACTCCTTTTATTTTTTTTTTTCTAAAACATAACCACAGTGTCACTATCACAACTGAAATTTCCTAGAAGTTGCATTTCTGGGTCAAAGAGCACTTACATACGTAATTTTGCTAGATGTGATTAAATTCGCCTCCATGAGGCTTGTGCCATTTTGCATTCCTAGTGGCAGTGTATTAAAGTGTCTATCAATATAATCTAGTTGTCAAACTCATGGATTTTTGCCAACCTGATAGGTGGAAAATTAGATTTTATTATGAGCCATGTTGAGATATTTTCAAATGCCTTTGTATTTCTTTTTCTGTGAAAAATCTGTTCAATATCTCTTGTTCATTTTTTTATATGACTCTTGGTCTTTATTTTTTCTGCTTGTAGAAATTCTTTCTATATTAAGGACGTTAACCCTTTGTGATATCAATTGCAAGCATTTTCCTCACTTTGCCATCTTTATTTTTACTTACCATGGTTTTTGTCATGCAGTTTGTTATGGGCTGAATCCTTTTCCTCCCAAATTCCAATGTTAGGTCCTAACCCCTAATACCTCAGAATGTGACTGTATTTGGAGATAGGTCCTTTAAAGAGGTTATTAAGGTAGGGGTGCCTGGGTGGCCCAGTGGATTAAAGCCTCTGCCTTTGGCTCAGGTCATGATCTCAGGGTCCTGGGATCCAGCCTCGCATCAGGCTCTCTGCTCAGCAAGGAGCCTGCTTTCCCCTCCACCCCATGACTGCCTTTCTACCTACTTGTGATCTCTTTCTCTCTGTCAAATAAATAAATAAAATCTTAAAAGAAAAAAAAGAGGTTATTAAGGTAAAATGAGGTCATATTGATGGGCCCTAATTCATTATGACTGATTTCCTTATAAGGAGATCAGAACACAGACACTGGGGAAGACCATGACAGAGAGAAGATGGTAATCTATAAACTAGGGAGGAAGACCTCAGAAGAAACCAACCCTACTGACAGCTTGATCTTATACCTCTAGCTCACATACTTGTGAGAAGTTAAGTTTCTGTTGCTTAAGCCACCAAGTTGAACTCTGTTGCAGCAGCTCTAGCAAACTCAGACACAAAAGTTTTCTACAACCTTTGCCAGATTTTCAGTCTTTTCCTTAGTGTGTCCAAGTCTTGAGGCAGTTACTAAATGTCTCCCACTCCCAATAGAGAAATTCACCCTCACCTTTTTTCTAATATTTGATCATTTCGTTTTCCCCCATAACTGTTTAATTTTGTAAGTTTTAGCTTTACAGAAAAGTTGCAAAGACAGCAGAAAGCATTCTTGCATAACCCACACTCAGTTTACTTTGCTGTTACCTTCTTATATTACCATAGTATATTTCTCAAAACTAAGGAATCAATGTTGATACAGTGCTATTAACTAAACTTCACACTCTGCTTGGATTTCATTGGGTTTCTTCTAAAGTTTCTTCTGCTGTTCCAGGATCTCATCCAGGACACCACATTACACTCACTTGTTGTGCCCGTTTAGGTATGTCCGGACTGTGACATTTTTTCAGCCTTTCTTTGTTTTTGATGACCTTGATCCCAGAGTTCTGCTCATGTATTGTGAAGAATACCCCTCCGTTGGGATTTGTCTAGTGTTTTTCTCATTGTAGACTGGGGGTTGGAGCTGCTGGAAGATCACAGGAGAGGGTCATTCTCATCACATCATGTTAAGGGTACAGGATATCAACCTGACTTATCATCGATGATGTTAAACTTAATCACTGTAAAGTTACATTTTTTCCCTCCCCTTTGCATACTCAACTCTTTGGAAACCAAGCACACCCTCAAGTGGGAAGAGGAGTTAAGCTCTCATTAGGAAAATGCCCGATGACTTTTTTTCTTTAAAAGAGTTTACTCATTTATTTGGGAGAGAGAGAGAGAGAGAGAGAGAGAGAGAGAGAGAGAGAGAGCACATGCACACAGAAGGAGAAGGAGACGAAGAGGAAGAAGCAGACTCCCCGCTGAGCAGGGAGCCCAAAGTGGGGCTTGATCCCAGGACCCTGGGATCATGACCTGAGCTGAAGGCAGATGCTTAGCTGCCTGAGCCAGCCAGGCGCCCCATCTGATGAATTTTTGGTGACAAAGGCCCTACCTAACATTCCACTGCCCAAGCCTCAGCTGTGAGCAATAAAAAACCTGGTCAACCTCTTCAATGCTGGTCAGACTCCAGATATGTAAATATAAATCATTCAAATGTGACTTATTGGTTTTTATGGAAACTTAAAGCAATTATTTTAATTAATTATATTGAATTGCTCTTTGAGAAAATTTGTTTACTTTATGAAACCACATACTTAAAATCTAAGATGACGTGGATTATAGTTCGAATTTGCAACTTCATTGGCAAATTAATTTAACTATTTTTCTATAATTGCTATTTCCCTAAATACGCACTTTTAAAAACAATCACATTGCCACACTTTAAATAAATGATTGCTCTATGTATAGGAAAATAAATGTGGTCCTCTTGAGAGTATGTTTTGGAGTATTTATTGGTAACTGAAATTGCCAGGAACTATTGTCAGGTATTGAGGTCATTAGCCAGTGTTTATTTTTATTCTTGAGCTTTGATTAGTGGACTATTTTGAGTTAGTAAACTCTTTTTGAGTTGTACCTGATTTGTACTGTTTTTAGCCAAATGGGTTGCATAGCTTTAAAATCTACTATTTATGGAAATTGCATTAAAAAAAAAAATCCAGGCCAATACGTATGTAAATGATGGTTGTCCTACACTGGGATAAGTTGTCAACTCTGCCTTTAGAGGCGATATGTAATATTGTAGCATCAAGTGTACTTACTGGCAACAAATCAGTATCTGCTCTTCAGTGACAAGCAGTAACAGTGCCTTCATCCAGAAAAAAAGGGAAAGGAAAACATCTCATTACTTTGTATACTTACATAGTTTCACTGACAAAGACTTCTGAAAAAAATCAATTTCTTACAAGTGACCTTGACTTCTACAGTCCTTGATTTTTCTTGAAATTGTGATCTAAATAACTTTCTTAATGACAAATTTAATGTATGTGATTCCCTATGCATTTTAAGTTAAAATGCCTAGAATACGAATTGAGACATATCCATGTGTTTGTGTTACAAACAGTAAGCAATCTGTTTGAGATGTTAGGTTTTATCACCCGCTGCTGTATTTGTAAACAAAGACAAATGTTGCTCTAAGTTGTAATTGTAGTTGTAATTGACTATGGATGCGATACTTGATTTTTTAGAGATAAGCTTGCTTGCTCTTGTGTATTATACTTCAAAACTTTCTAAAAATGTAATTTCATAACTTTAAAAAAGTTAGGTAAGTTCCCCCTTTCTTTTTTTCTTTCTCTTTCTTCTCCCTATTCTTTCTCTTGTGTCAATTCAGTCCAAGATCGCTAGACGCCAGGGTGGGTGTACAGCAAACACAATGAGCCCAACCGGTGCAAGATCTTGGTCCCCACATACCGTAGATAAAGTTGGAACATCTTGTACGGGAAGTTAGAAACTGCTCGGGAGTTATAGGGACATGTCAAAAGATATGAGAGGCAACTTAAAAGGGGCTCCCACTTCCCAAATCTAGGCCAATCTGAGGAGCAAAATAATGATAACCTACTGAATAAAAGAGAAACCCACTAGTCCATACTGATTGAAGTAAACAAACTAATATTTGATAAGGAATGGGAATATTTACAAAGTCTCATAATACCTCTGCACAAAATATTTACCAATTACAAAGGGAAGAGTAATAGTAGCTCTTAGTACTACTAGGTGCTAAGTACTTAGTACTACTTAGTACTACTACTAACAGGTGATCAAAATAAACATCATGAGTAATGAGACAGATTACAATCATAAACCAAATGACTGTTTGAGATGCAAAGAACACAGTGGCACAAAAACCATGTTACGTGTTCACAGACTCTAGGGGTCAGGATTCACATGAGGTGCAGCACAGATGAATCGTCCGTGTTCTATGAAGTTTGGGGTCTCGGCTGGGGAAAAGACCGTAACCTCTGGAGGTGGGTTGGGGGGCACTGAGACAGCTGGGGGCTGGAAATCATCTGGAGTCTTCTTTCCTCGGTTCGGTACCTGGGTTGGGATGGTTTGAAACCTGGGCTCAGTGGGAGCCGTCGACCAGAGCATCTCCACGTGGCTCTCCGTGTGGTTTGGCTTCTCACAGCCCAGTGTCTGGATTCTTAAAGGGAGCATCCTGAGAGGGATTCTAGGGAGGGATTCTAGGGAGGGTTACGAAGGACCCACACAGAACCTGCAAGGCTTCTTTTAACCTAGACTTGGAAGGCACCAACGTCACTTTCACTTCATTCTCTCGATTACAAGAGAGTCCTATAGGCCCACCCAGATTCCACGGGAGAAAAATTGGACCCCACTTTTTAATGGGAGAGTTGGAAGGTCACACTGCAGAAGATAATGGGAGATGGGAAAAAGACTGGTTCAATATGATAATTTTGGCTACATTTTCTTTCGTGGTGTGTTTTGTAGGTATTGTCTCATTGTCTTCTGGTGTTGAATGTTTCTGTGAAAAATTGTATGTTTCTGAGGAGAACCTAATTTTCTTTCCCTTAAAAGTGACTTGCTGGGGCGCCTGGGTAGCTCAGTGGGTTAAGGCCTCTGCCTTCGGCTCAGGTCATGATCTCAGGGTCCTGGGATCGAGCCCCACATCGGGCTCTCTGCTCAGCAGGGAGCCTGCTTCCCCCCACTCTCTCTGCCTGCCTCTCTGCCTACTTGTGATCTCTCTCTGTCAAATAAATAAATAAAATCTTAAAAAAAAAAAGCGCGACTTGCTGTTTTTACCTGGCTGCCTAAATAGTTCCTTATTTCTCTCTCTGGAATAATTTACATTCCATAATTAAAAATTGCTCATTTTAAGTGAACAATAAAATAATTTTTAGTAAATTTACATAGTTCTGCAACCATTACCATAATCCATTATTAGAACATTTTCATCACCCCAAAAAGATCCCTTGTGCCCATTCACAATCTATCCCTATTCACAACTCCCTGTCCCACCTTAACTTTCTATTTTCTATCTACTTTCTATTCTTATAAGATTTGCATTTTTTCCTATTCAACATAGTACTGGAAGTCCTAACTGATGAATTAGGAAAGAAAAGAAAATAATACAAGCCATTCAGAACAGAAAGGAAGAAGTAATACTATTTATATTTGCAAATAACATATTATATATAGAAAACCCTAAAGACTCCACCAAAAAACTTCTAGAACTATTAAATACAGTAAAGTTGCAGGATACAAAATTAATACACAAAAATCAGTTGCATTTCTTTTTTTTTCCCCCAAGTATGTTTACTTTATTTTTTCAGTGTTACAAGATTTATTGTTCATGCACCACACCCAGTGCTCCATGCCATACATGACCTCCTCAATACCCACCACCAGGCTCGCCCAACCATGCATTTCTATACACGAATAATGAACTATCACAAAGAGAAGTTAAGAAAACAATCCTATTTACAATTGAATCACAATGACTAAAATACCTAGGAAGAGGGGCATCTGGCTGGCATATGAATCTTAATCTTGGGGTCATGAGTTCAAACCCCACAGTGCGTACAGAGATTACTAAGAAAAATTTTTTAAAAATTGTAAGATAAATAAAATACCTAGAAATACATTTAACCAAGGAGGTGAAAGACCTATACACTGAAAACTATAAGACATTGGTGAAAGAAATTGAAAAAGATGCAAATAGGTGGAAAGATATTTCATGCTCATGAACTGAAGAATTAATATTGGGTTTTTGGGGGAGAATAAATATTGTTAAAAGTCCACACCACCCAAAGCAATCTACAGTTCCAGTGCAGTCCTTATCAAAATTCCAATGGCATTTTTCATAGAAATAGAATAATTATAAAAATTTGTATAGAACCACAAAAGACCCTGAATAGCCAAAGAAGTCTGGAGAAAAAAAAAAGAATAAAGCTGGAGGCATCCCATTTCCAGATTTCAAATTATGTTACAAAGCAATAGAAATCAAAATAGTATTGTATTGGCATAAAAAAGAGACATATAGATCAGTGGAATAGAATAAAGGCCAGAGAAAAATCCATGCATAGATGGTCAATTTACAATAAAGAAGCAAAAAATATATAATGAAGAAAGGACAGTCTCCTCAATACATAGTGCTGAGAAAACTGGAGGGCCGCCTCCAGCCATTTGCAAAAGAATAAAACTGGATCACTATCCTACACCACACATAAAAATTAGCTCAAAACGGTTCAAAGACTCAAACATAAGACCTGAAATCATAAAACTTCTAGAAGAAAACACAGGTAGTAAGCTCCTAGACATTGCTCTAGGCAATGCTTTATTGGATTTGACACCAAAAGCAAAGGTAACGAAAGCAAAAATAAGCAGTTGGGACTACATAAGGCCAAACAGCTTCTGTTCAGCAAAGGAAACCATCAACAAAATGAGAAGGCAACCTATAGATTGGAAGAGAATGTTTACAAATCATATGCCTGATAAGGGACTAATATTAAAAAGTATAAGGAATTCATACAACTCAATAGAAAAAGGATCTATTTTTTATTTTTTGTTTTTGATTTTTTTTACAGACAAATTTATTCAGCATCATGATCAGACTATAACATTTAGCAATCAACAACATGGGTGCAAAAAAAAAAAAATCTACATTAGAATCCTTTGTTGGAATGCTTTACACTTGCCACAGAACAGAACCTAAAATGACCTGTTATACTATTAGTCACAAATATAGGCCTTGAGTTTTTTGCCCATACACAGGAGTATTGTCTAAAACATGTCTACTTTGTAATAGCTCGGCCCTGCCACCACTGTGCTTGGCTGAGACCACAAATCTGTTGTAAGCAGTAGCTTCCCTGTCACTTCTCTGGCTCTCCTCTCCTGCTCAGCTTTGTTTCCTGGAAGCAATGAAAACCTCCTGCCACGGCCAGCACTATTGCTAGAACCACCGTAGCCACCTTGGTTTCATGGTTTGGCAAAGTATTGGCCTCCACCACCATAGGGGCCAGAGCTTCAGCCTCCAAAATATCCTCCTTTCATGCGTCCAGATTTTGAAGATTGATCATTGTAACTGCCAGAATCATTATAGCATCTGCCACCACCTCCTGAGCTGCCTCTACCATTACCAAACCCATTGTAGCCATCCCATCATATTGACCCCCACCCTGACTGCCACGAAAGTTTCTTCTATGACCAAAGTTGTCTTTCCCACCGAAACCACCATTATTATTATATTATATTATATTATATATTATATATTATTATATTATATATATTATATTATATATTATTATTATATTATATTATTATATTATTATTATATTATTAAGGTCTTTCTATATTCTATATTTCTATATTCTGGATACAAGTCCTTTATCAGATATAAGATTTGCAAATATTTTCTCTGTGGTTTGTCTTTCTATATCAACGGCGCATCATGAAGTATAAAAGTTTTATTTTGATGAAGTTGGTTTATCAATTTTATCTATTCTGGAAGTGATTTTGGTGTTATGTCTAAGTGATTTTGGGTTGTACTTTAACCCAAGATCATGAGGATTTTATGCTGCTTTCTTCTCGAAGTTATATTCTTTATCTTTCAATGTCCAATGGTTTTAGTAGAATATTGTGTTGGCCATTATTGAGCAAATTTTCCCTAAATTATTAATCAGTCAAAAGGTAGACTTTAGTTTTTTTAGAAAAAATATATTTTAAAATTTTGCTTACAAATATTTCTATGTTCCACTGTTTTGCTTTTTTTCTTAGAGGAGAATTACGTATTTTGCCTGTCCTCTATTATTTGCTATTTGCTCTAGTGTTTTTTATGTCTTTCTTTTATTCCATTTCATCTTTTCTTTTCTCATTTCTAATCTCTATGCCCCTAGCTGTACTTTCACTCATAACCTAGTCTTGCTTGTGCTTCTTATAATTTAGTCTTTATTCTTTGTAATGGTTTTGTTTTTCTCTTGTTTCTTTGATACCTATTACTTAATGCTTCACCCCCTCCTATCATCTAGCTAGTGCCTCCTATTATCTTACCATTTCTTTCCTTAGCTCTTCTACTTCTGCCATGTGTTTTCCCTTCTTAGGTTTAACTAAAGCATTGAGTTTCTGAAAGTTCACACTGGGATATTGGGTAATCATTTTCTTTTGCTTTGGGTCAACATTTTTCAATTAAGTTTCTTTGTCCCTCAGGGAAATTTTGTTGCCCTTTTTCATCATTTTTTTTTTACAGTATCATTGTAAGTATTTTTTTTTTAAAAAACTATATTGGATTTAAAGATTTATTAGTTATATACTCCTAAGGAGGTTAGACGAAGGCAACTTCTAGGTTTTGCATTACCAAATAGGTTTGTCACAGAAAACCTGCCTAATAAAGTGACATTAGAGCAGACCTGAAGGAAGTGAGGCGGAAGCCAGAAATCCCAAGCATTCAAGGAGACAGAATAGCAAGTATGAAGTCCCCCAGGAAAGGAGAGTACTTGACATGTTGGGAAAATAGCGAGGGCCAAGCTGGCTGGAGTAGAGAGTTTAAGGGGACAAGAATAGAAGACGAAGTCAAGGTGCAAAATAGGGGGAAAGAGGCCCATGAGGCCTTTGTAGGAAGTGAAAAGATTTTGGCTTTTACTCGGAGTAAGATGTGAAGCCACTGGAAGATTCTGAGCGAGCAGCTGACATAATCTGATTGAGACTGTAAAAGGATCACCCTGAATACTTTGTTGAGAGCTGACTATATGGGTGCAAGCATGAGAATAGGGAGACTGGCTGGGTGGGAGACTATTGCAATAATTCAGGTGAGAAATGAGGAAGATCTGGGCCATAGCGGTAGAAATGGAAACGAGGAGAGACGATTAGATTCAGGAAATATTTTGAAGGTACAGATAATAATTTCCCCAAAGACTGGATGTGAGCTATGAACAAGAGAGAGTGCTCAAGGGGACTCCAAGGTTTTTGAACTGAGCAACTAGAAGGGTGCAGTTGTCATCAACTAAGTTGGGAAAGACTGATGAAAGAAGAGGTTTGAGGGGAAGATCGGGAATTAGGCTTTGTCCATTAACTTTGGTGTTTTTGTTTGTTTGTTTTTAATTTTTTTTTTTTTTGTCCATTAACTTTGAAATGCCTGCTACACATCTTAACTGGAGACGTGTGGTAGATAAGCGCTTATACATATAAGCCTGGAGTTCAAGGGAGAGGTCTGGGCTAGAGATATTAATTCAGGAGTAACTGGCATATCCACAATATTTAAAGCCATGATACAAGACCTAGAGGAGTAACTGAAGTTACTCAGTCTAGGGGGGTCATTTCTGATTAAGATATCTGAAGCCTGGCAAGGCAGGAGTTTGGGGGGGTGGGGGAGAGAAATGAAACAGGAAGGGATGGGGAGGGAGACAAACCATAAGAGACTCCTAGACTCAAGAAATGAACTAAGGGTGGCCGGGG